>JAYKKI010000009.1:41012500-42218750 GCA_039881145.1 Druceiella hillmani
TACAAAGGATCATACGTTGTATGAACTTTTGCGCGGCTTCGACAAACAGAGGGACGAAAGGGCAGACAAGACAGACCTCATAAGGGTTTCATCCTTCTTTATTTAGAAGAAAAGGACCCTAAAAAGTAAAAAAGAAGAATTTTTCATAAGTTCAAATTGTGTCATTTGAATACGAAACTCTGACAATAAGTGGCAAGTATAATTTGTGATATTCAAATTTGTATTTAATTAATTATATTAAAAAAAAAGATAGACAAACGAACTGGTGAAAACAAAATAATTACATAAGTCAAATTTTGTAAGAAAAATAGCTACACATATAGTGCAGAATTTATTCTGACTTTGAAAAAATCACTTTTCTGACTTATCACACGCTACGTTAAGATCATTTAATATTCTCTACCGGATTTTTGAATCATCAATAAAACCATCTCAAGTATCAAGGCCATCTTGGATAATCTATACTCCCACAAAATTGATGCAGACAGGTAATGGTCGTGGGTAAATTATCTTTTATTTGGGTAATCAACTTATCATCTTAATGTTATACGCAAGTTAGTGTTTTTATATTGTAAGGTCGACATATCTTACTCTTTTCAAAATTTGTTCGCTAAGCAAGTCAAATCTTGAGCTTCAATTTATCCTAAGCTATCTGCTTTGTGTCAATATTTCGCATGTTCAAATATAAGAAGTTAAATAGCAAACATTGTTGTCGCAGAAAAAAACAAGAAATTGAATTTTAAATTTATTTTAGAATGCTGTATGTTATTATGAATAAATTTCAAGATTATCTATGGTACTTGGAACCCATTCAGATCTCAATTCTTTTGTCGGCGAAGTAGACAACCACGTATATTCTTAATATTGAACTTGGCTCACATTTTCACATTTATGTTTTTGATGGGATATCATTACATTTATAATTTTTTTATCATTCAAAAGTAATCACTAAAATTAATCTTTTTTCTTGCGTATGCGCTATACAGTTTTCTTTTTTGTGCTGTTTCCTACATTTTCTTGAACGTTAGAAGCATTAGAGAGCATTGCCTATTCATTATCTGAAATTTTTATACGGTTTTTATTTATACTTAAATTGGCTAAGTCGGGGCGATATAACGTTCGCTGGCGGTTGTATTCTACTATAGAACTTTCTTGAGCCTTAATTTGACTAGAATCTGGATTGATAAGATGTACCCCGACTGTAGACTCACTCAACCTATTAGCTTATTGTATATCAATAAGAAAATGCAATCGAATGAAATAAACAACTTCTATCGAGAGGAATTAGAATAATTCGTTGTAATATAAGTTTGTCATCCACCATTAGTTCTACTGTACGACTCATTGTGCAGTAGATTGTAAAATATTTAGTTATTAAAACAATTACATAAGAACTTACTTTTTATGAAAGCAGGCGAAGAAAAGCTTTTAAAAAATTTTTAAACTATCCTTTACTCATATTCCATGAGATTCTTGTACAGCAGAAAGAATATTTTCATTTTGAATTCCTTCTTCACACCACAAAAAAACTGATGATAAAGGTGGGCTGCAAACTCGTCCACACTCACGCCCACTAACACTATTTAAATGTTGTATTTAACGTCGTTCCCATTACACAAATTGTAAGCAAAAAACGCGTCATCTTTTCATAATTTCATTACGTTCTGTCTTAATGTTCTGCAAAGCCTGGAAAATATAAATTTTGCGGGATAAATTGGGACATATTCTAATTATATTATTTATGATGAGTTGTTTGCAAAATTAGTGTCAAAATTACGCTATATCTCTCAAATCTATTACTGGATTCAAATATAGTAGGTACGTGTTTAGACCAGGGCGGTCCGTCGTAAACAACATGATGTATAATATCCAAATGTTTTAAGATACTGTTGTTTGTAGAAGTTTTGTCCATTTGTTTTCGTAGTTCTAATATTTCTCTCTTAATCGACTAGTGAAACATTATAATTAATGTGAATTAGTTTAAATCAAATTTGCTAACGACTAAGAACGCTTCACTAAAATTATGAAAACTTTTTTACTTGTGAGTGTTTATATGTTGGTATTAAGGTCAGACAATTTTCAAATCCGTTCCATCAAAATTTTCATATTTAGCCTCCTCTTCAAAATGAATAAAAACAGAATCTTTATAGTATCTTTTGACAATACATCCCCCGTCCGTCTCTCGGTCAAAGCCCTTTTTCTCATAAACGGCTTGAAACATGTAAGTTGAAATGAATATTTGATACTGAGATCTATAGCCTTATTTTGCTAAAATAATTCTAGTTTTTTTTATTTCACGCAACAAAAAGATATGGCCTTTGAAAACGTATTTCTTTATTCATACAATAGTCTTACTCACTGGTTACCAAAACCTATATCGACCTACATTCTTAAAAGTCTGCATAATGGAATGTCTTATAGTAGAGGAAGAAATCCAAAAATCACTGATTTCTAATTCTATGTAGAATTGTACATTTATGATTTCTTTAGTTTTACACCTGTGAAAAGCATAATAGACAATATATTTACGTTGAGAAAAATTAATATTTGTAAATAGTCTAATTAGAAATACTATGTACCTTTAAATCCTCATAAATGCTTAAATGCGTATGGAATCCCCACGTTGCGAGTTCTACTCGTTCTTAATTGTATGCTTACTGCCTGATTCAATATTTCATTTAATGTTTATATTAGATGAATAACAAAAAAACCAATCCCCGTACCTAAGGTATTTACCAAAAGTTTCATCGTGTCACCGCTTAAGGAAACTATTTAAAATATGTGTACATAATATCAAAACTTTCAGCAGATAATAGCAACAACTTGTTGATACAACTATTTGTCAACAAGTGGTTTCATAAATTATATCAAATTTACTGACGTCTATGATTACCGATATGAAGCTGAATTCGCCACACTCAGAATTAAAAGCAACTCCATTGCACGGTAAGCTATAAAATTTAATCAACAGGACTCTTATAAGTAAGAACCTTGTAAAATCATTTAAAAATCAATGTTCCCCGGAAGTGGTCAAAAATGAGAAAGGCAAAGCGTAAGTCGAACCGCGTCGACCATCGGATCATGTATAACTGTGTCAGATACAGAGCTGTATCTGTTACAGTTTGATCCCATACCCGTCTATACGTGGTATAAACCCTTGTGATTTCTGTAAGGAATAAGAAATATTATTTGACATAGCATATTTAAGATTTTTGTACAAATTATTATAAAAAAAAAATTACAGTTACGCCTAATTGTTAGTACACATTCACATAAAATGATTGCTTTGTGTAAGTCTTAACGATCATCTGATTCCATCTTAAACCGAACCGGATTCGTATTTGAATCATAATCGTAATGGAGTTTACAGTGTAACGAACAAAATTATAAGTTTCATCATCAGGTATTCAGTGAAACGATCAAAAGATTAGTCCGAGCTCATATAATCCATTCCGCCCTCGAGTCAGGCCACCAAAAAATTTAAAACTGTTTCTTATGAAACTAAAGAAAAACTAGTGTTTTTAGTTATAATCAAAATTACATTTCCGGAGATAAAGTCTAAAAACTGAATTTATTTTAATACAATAGAAAGTTATTGGCAAGCTTGTTAGCTCAGATTTTAGATGTAATTCTTCTGTTATAACTTGGACGAATCTACTATTCTTGAAGAGAATCGGCATCGTGACTATGTCGTGATTATGTTAATGTAATTCACGCAGAATCTCAATTTGATAAAAGTATTTTTGTGAATTTACCCCGAATCGTTCGTCTATTATAAGCCCATGTAAAATTCTAAGTTATGTTCAAGCAGACAAGCGCTGTATTACAACGATCTCCTAGTGCAATGAATTTTAGTTCGACTTAATTGCCACCTACCTATTACCCCTTTAGTTTCAAATTTTATAGTTTTATTAAATCAAAATTTCATTGGTCTCTCAAAATTATTTTTTTTCGCCTAAATAATTTTTATTAATTTAGAAACTATGAGTAATATCGGAGTTTACAATATGAATAAATATGACATACAAATATAAAGATAAGAATGGCGTTTTAATGAAACCTGAACCTGTTGGAGTAGAGAGGTATGTTGACATAAATGTATAGTATTTTACAGATATTTAGTCCTTTGGTAATTCTTAATTCGAAACTACCATTCTTGAAACCGCTTTAGTTTTTCTAGCTCTTTTAGAAGAAAAAAATGTTGAATGTATTTTAAACAGCAATCCATATACAGTTTAGCACAGAAGCAATATTAACGAGGTCACAGCATTTCCTTACTAACAATACGATGTTTTTAATGATACATTGATATTAATACTCCCTGGATGTAAATAAAATGACTAATTATTTCTTTCATAGAAAAATTAATTTTATGTATAAAGTTATACATATCACAATAAGCAACAAAACAGGAAAACAAATTATAAAAGTAAAGAAAAATATACAGTATAGAGAAAGACATGTGTGCGATAAAGAAAATACTGAGAAATTTTCGCTTTTATTCCTTCAGCAACTACAACCTGTTTACGCACGTGTATGTATGTGTGTTTTTTAGGATTATATTCTCGATGTTTTTCCATAATTAAAATATAGGCAGTTACGTTTCCATTACAAAACTCCAATGGTTTAAACTCACTAAATTTGCAAATGTTTGGGTATATTCAAAGGAAAAAGACAAATTATAAGCTTGCAAGTATGTTCACCACTCCATAATGACATTTAAATAATATTCACACGTAAATCACCGTCACAAGCAAATCTTAAAAGTAATTAATAAAAAAACGCTAAGGCTATTGTAGATCTGCCTTGCGACCGCTAGGGACGCACGAGAAAAATATGAATAACTTTTGAACAGCTGACTGATATTACTAATCAGAATATATATATATATATATATATATATATATATATATATATATATATATATATATATATATATATATATATATATATATATATATATATATACACATAGATATGTGTGTTTGTGTGATAATTTGTTTGCATAAATCTAAATAAAAATATAAGCCGCCCCCTCTTTATTTCCAAAGAGACTGATCCGCCTTCCTTCATTCACCTTTATTCGCCGAACTCAATTTGCTAACTGAACAGAATATTGAACGTTGCACTCTTTATACTCGAATAGACGAGTTCCAAATGTTACAATATAATTCCAGAAATCGCTGGAAAAAAAGTAATATATTATTTGCAAATTTAATATTTATATACGCACTCATTGCTATATTAATTAGTTGTATTTATTAGTTTTGCTATTCATTTTAACTTAACACTGAATTGTCGATAATATTTCAGCAATAAAATCTTAATCAATTTAATTATTTATATTGATAATGTAACTCCGAGAAGTATATCTATAGAATTTGAACCAGTATTATTTGAAAGACCCCTTTGCTCACCATCCGTACGTACCACCATACTACAATAACTAAGTTGCATTCATTTGTTATTATAATTTAAAACTTTCAAAGACACATTTCTCACCTATTTACACTCAATTTTGACTTGTTTCGGATCAAGACAAATCTTGAATATTTAGGGACGGTGGTGTGGAGGTATTATTTCTGATCCTTGAGTCGTCCGCTGCATAAAAGGGATACAGCAGTAAATCCGTTGCCATTCCGAGTAGACAGCCAGCCGCTTTTAATTTTTCCGAATAATGCAGATGTTTTCCCGCTACACGATTTCCCTCGCTCGAGTGAACGTGATTAATTACTTTCTTCTCGCTTTCCACGAGCGTGTTCAGAGCGTGTCGTCTGGCGTGCATACATTAATACATTTGTTAACGCATTATTCAATAGCGCCAATAGATTTTGACGTGGCACCCATAAACACGGTTGTATATTTTGCCTCGAAACAAAGTTTGTCGATTGTCAAGAAAAAAATTTGAGGAGTCTGAGAAAAATATGTCGACGTGACAGATGATAAATACATAAATTAGATAACAGATTTCTTTGCCATTTAATATCGATAATAGAAATTGTAATTTTAAAATAGCCGCAATTTCTATTACCTCCTTTTGAAGAGTAATTTGTGGCTTAATTAATGAAACTGAGTGCTCTCTCTCTCTGAATCTGTATATATATATATATTTATATATATATGTATATATATATATATATACATATATATATATATATATATATATATATATATGTATATATATATATATATATACATATTATATGTATATATATATATATATAATATATATATATATATATATATTTATATATATGTATATATTATAAAGAATAAAAAGTTATAATAGGAAAAGAGCTGAAAACCAATGACTCAAAACAGTACGTGTAACGTAGTTTCACAGAAGCATTATACATTGTTTCAAAAAAGTGTATGATAGTGGTGTGTTAGAATCAAATCTATATTTTACCTTACGTTATACCATGATACAATTATTTTGTGGACAATTTGTCTTATTTGTTATAACACTGTGTATTCGCATTACGAAATGTTTATTTACATAATAAGAATTTATTTAGAATGAAAGATAATGAAAGATTTGATAGAGATGTCCATTCTGTGAATGCTAAATTGTTTATTATTGTAACGATGACTTTTTGAAAGTTATAGATTCAGTCATCTAATTGGAAGACACAAGGTATATGTTTGATTATAAATTAATTGAATTGAAAGTAAAATCTATTAATTAACTCATGTTACACATTATGAAAATTAGTATTTTATGTTACAAAATAAGTTTAAACTAAATGTTTTCTATCGCAATGCTGACTGTTAATTATTACAGAACTGTGTACGTTACGTTTACATGATAACAAATCGTAGTAATATTCAGTTATAACTCTCATGAATATTCTCGTATATCAGTACGAGGTATCGCCTTAATTTTTTTGAACTTCGTAAAAAAATTACAACTTGGCGGTATTCAGCTTAATCGCTTTCGAACTACGTCTACTTAATCTTAGTAATCTACCCAAAATGTAAGTTTTCCCTTCCGTACCAACGTCAGTTTTAAATTTTGTATAAAATAGACAATGAAAAAAAATTAAACAAAAAAACTACAAATTACGAGCAATGGATATACAATATCATATTCAGGTAGTTTTCCTTACAAGCAAGTTTTAACTCATTTAATAACCGACAGTTATCACCACGAATTTTATTTTTTTTTACTTTTCCAGCCACGGAATCCTCGGGTGTATATAATTTTGAGGGTCAAAAGGGAATGAAATATCTTTTAAAATGAAAATTATGGAAGTATTCTTTGGAATTAATTTAAAATTCTTTGAAAAAAATCTCTTACAATTTCCATAAGTTAACCAATTCAGATATACTGGCCTGAGAAACGTACAAAATTTCAAAAATGAAATTTTTTCATGTCGAGTTTACAAGAAAAATGCGGGAAAATCAAAATTTCGGCACTTGAAATTTACATAAAAATATCTAATACTTCATCATTTCTTTGATATTTATGTGTGATAAATTTAAATTTAACCAAAAGTTAATCATTTAGTTTTTGTGTTTATCTTGGAAAATACTACTCTTACACTTATAGCTTTTAAAATTTTGTAAAAAGATATAAATTTCCCGCAAAGTCAGGAGTTCAGCTATCAAAAATATATACATTTCTGGAACCCCACGGGGATAGAGTGTTAGGCATGTTTTTTGTAATGCGGTATTTCCGGTAGACTTTGTTCAATTATCCTTACATTTAAATTTAAAAAAAAAATTAAAACTGTTTCTTACGAAACTAAAGAAAAACGATTTTCCTTATTTATAATCAAAAATGCACTTTCGGCGATAAAGACTAAAAACTCAATTCATTTTCATACAATAGAAAGTTATTGGCAAGTCGCATGCGTTCATTAGTATTTCCTGTAGACCTTGTTCAATTATCCTTACATTTCTGATTTATTCTTTTTCTTTGTTGACCTTCTTCATCCATTATTTAAATTTTGTTTTCATCATCGTATTGCAGATTCAGTGAAATATTGCTGCTTCATGTATTCTTTGATACTATATGGAAGCAGAATCGATTTAGCCAATAATGGCATGCTATAATCAGAGAAGGGCAAACTTTCTGCAACTGCATGTCATACTGCGGCCTTGTTCACAGGTATAAAATTTAACGTTGGAGGTGCAAATTTGTCTAATTTTCCCCGTAGTTCCAGCGAAGAGCAACAGCATTTATTAAGAATTTATCAACAAAAACAAAAATGTTTCGATAATAATATAAATGGGGAAAAGTGGAGATGAACAACAATTAATAAGATTTTACAGCTGATTCCAATTCTTCTCATATTTTGTAAATGCAAATAATCACACATAATACGATGTAGTTGTAGAATTGTTGGCTTCACCTGCTTTACAGCATAAAATATGTGCAATGTAATAAAATTATATGATTGAAAGCAATATTGATTTTTTTAATTAATTTGGTACAAATATTATAAAACTTTAAATATGCATATATTTTATGCATATACCTAAATGACTACCGAACAGAAAAATGGTGTATGTCCCATTCGAATTTGACACATGTATTGAAATTTTTAATCAATTTTACAAATTTAAACTAATTAATTACAATGGCGACTCTAATTTTGAATTATTCTAAAATTGCACATGTTCTGAAGCAAATTTTTAATTAATAATAATAAATTTTACATAAACACAAATAACAAAATAAATAGGAATATTAAATAAGAAAAATCTCGACTTGAACCGGATGGGTAACAATTGAAGGTACTTGTTACTGCAAACAGTAAAAACTATATTGACGAATAAAAAGTAGATTAGATAAACTGAAATAAAACGAATAGAATACATAACAATTTTATCGTTTCCAAACTTAAAAAAAATATCTTTTTGGTGCCTCAAAACAACGACAAAAATATATTTTGCCTTGTATAAAGAAATGCACGGATTTTTTTTATAAATTTGTTCACTCGTTTTTGTGACTTCTAAATAGCTCATAAATTTGTCACAAATTAATCAAACCTTTTTACTACAAGTGAAACAACGATTGTTTTACTATTTTCCTATTATTGTAGCATCAAACGTCTCTAATACCTCAAAAATGTTGAAGCTAAAAATGTATTAAAACGGAATATGAGTTATTGGTCAAGAATTCCACTAAAAATTTAATTGTTATGTGTGTTCATATGTTAATATTAAAGTGAGTACACATAGGCGAAATGTGCAACATACGTGTGATCTGCGCTCCGTTTTGGGCCTAGGCATTATCTAAGCTCGCGAACTGCCCGCGCGCATTTTACTCGATGATCGGACAACGCTTGGAACAGGCTCCCGAACTGTGCGAGTGCGATTAGGGTTCTATTCGTATACAAAAATAAATGCGTGCATTATCAATTTGTGTCTTTTAACCACGATTAATAGGTTTAGAATCCCACAAAACTAGAAATTGTCCATAAGTCCCAATTAAACGTAAAATTATTTCCTCATTCCATTCCATTATTAGGAAAAATGCATCCTTCCTTCACTACTGACAAATGCAAACTGTTGTAGGAGCGGAAAGAGCAAGGGAGCAGCGCGGGCGCAGTTCCCGCAGAGTAAATAGCGCGCGCGTGCGCGACACATGTGCAGGGTAAAAGTTTCACGCGTATGTAAATGAGTACGGAAATGCGCGCGCGCATAGAAACGCAATCCGCCAGCGAATTTCGAAATGTGCGCATTCGTCACGAAATTAGCCAATGTCTACGAACCTGAACAATAAAGAATTTTTTACCGGAACGCACACTCACTTTAAATTTTCGAAAGCTTGTAAACATTCTTAACTTCAGTTATTGCTGCAAAATGATTCAAGCTTCTAAATTAGACAGTTCTCAGTTAGTATATCTTAACCCTACCAGCCAAGTTCGAGATGAGTCCACACCTCAAATGTCGCGCGCAGAAATATCCCCCCGACCGTAATATTTCATCGGCATTTTGTATCCTTCGATGGAGTTCTACGAGCAAGCGTGCCACATTTACATTTATATGCGAAAGGATTCGTTGTTTTAAGTGCGAAAGGAGTCGTTGCCTCCGTGAACTACCCCTTATGTGTTTTTCAATATTTCTCGTGCCGCTTGAGATGTATGGCCGTGAAGTCTCCTCCGTTTGGCGAAGTCTCTAGTTTGGATGACGTGTGAAAATGGCGGCTCGTAAGTCTTCAAACCGTAAAACACGTGACCGGCCAAATGAGGTTATTATTTAATGGCTTTTTATAATCAAGTAGAAGGAATTTTTTTTTCAATTGATTTATCTAATTTTTTTTGGAACTATTATCTTCTATTAGCGGTAAGTAGTATAGTTTGACATATTGTGTTTCAAAAAGCACAGTTAACCAAAAAGTGTGAATATTTTACATTAAAACTTAATAACAATCTATAAGATAAAATAACAGTTCATTGTCCTTGTGGGCTGTTTATAAATGTTCATTTCTATTACAAACGGGGAGCGCCCATAAAAGAAGATACCTAAATTTCTTCATAATGTTTTATCTTACGTTTTATTTAATTAACAAATTCATCTATATTTACGAATAGCTTATACACACACACACACTTGTGTGTGTGTGTGTGTGTGTGTGTGTGTATTTACTTGCTGAATATTATAATGAAATAATATATTAAATTAAATTTTGGATGTCTTGTATATATTTTTAAGTTTATTTCAGAATAGACGCTGTGTAAAACTCATATAGAGTTTATTTTAAACATTTTCAATAAAACGCTTAAAACAAACTCTTGGGAACAATAGTATATAACATTATGAACACATAATGTATTATTATGAAAAAAATTATTACAAACGTATTAGAAAACACTTAATTTCGGTTAAGTGGGCAGAAGGAGGAAATTATAAAGAAGCAAATCCTGAAAAAAAAAGTATATAAACTTTAGACATT
The DNA here is from genome assembly GCA_039881145.1 of Druceiella hillmani. Taxonomy (NCBI): domain Eukaryota; kingdom Metazoa; phylum Arthropoda; class Insecta; order Lepidoptera; family Hepialidae; genus Druceiella; species Druceiella hillmani. Next base: position 41,023,407 of record JAYKKI010000009.1, read on the forward strand.
AATACAGATATTTTTAAAATAAAAAAAGATTTGTTTTATGTATATCTGCGTTTTGCACAGAAGAAAAACCAATTGAAAATAAGTGATTTTCACTCAGCAAAAGGCAAATAGCATTGGGGATAAACTTTTGCGCAATCGGAAAAAATAATTGCTCCCGTCCGGAAATATAATGGATTTATAGTTGAACTTCCTAACGCAGTAAACGTTCTCGAGTGATCCAAAAATTGTTATATTATTTATAGTATTTTTATTAATATTATATAAATATTGTTTTTTATTTTTCACTATCTGAATATATTGACTATTGCATTTTCCACAGGCATTAGATATATAAGTTGATTGCTTATATTTATTTAATTTACTAATGCACGTTAATAGATATAATGTAATTTTGAAGTGCTTTCTCCATGTATTATTTTTTTTCACATTTTTATACACGTCGTTAAAAAGTTAAGAGGAGGGTATTGGAAAATATTTTAGAGACAAAACTCTACGTGGAGATGCCATTTCATAAATATTGCCAAATATTTTCAATGCCATTATAGAATACCTATTCAACAACGCTCGAGAATAGAGTTTGTTACAAAAATTCTCCTCTACCAAGTTCAATACGTGGAGACATTTCAAAGAAACCTGTGAGGAACGAGTAGAATTCGAACGACAAGGACTTCATACATTTTCAGGCGCTTATATATATTTAGGGGCACGCAGTATTTCCCATTAAACTATTTATAAATAATAATTTTTCATAGCAAAATTATATTGTCTACTGCACATTTCATAGGCGTAAAAACAACCTAATTATACAAAATGTAATTCGAAATAATTTATTTTTGGATTCTTCCCTTTACCTTATAATACAAAGGTTTCCCATTATGGCGACTTTCAAAGTTGTTAACCGGAAGCACCCTATAAGTTTTGATCGTCAGTGATAAAGACTAAAATACATTCCTACAATATCTTTCACAGATGCATATTTAAAGAAAATATATAATTTCACTTAAAACTAAAAAACGTTGATTTTAGACTTTTTTCCGTACTTGTGCTATAAGATTTCCCATTATGTCGATTGTGAAAATTCTAAGTCAACCAGAAGTACCCTATAGATTTTGATGACGACAAATAAAAGAAACACATTTTAAAGAGAAATAACTGACCAAAAAGCTGGCAATATTAACAGCATGTAGGTCCGTATGCCTTAGTATGCGATACAAATTTCGCCTGATTTCTCAAGCTATTTCTGAGAAAAAGAATTTTGACAGAGGGACGACAGAGCAGACAAGAATATAACGGTTCCGTCCTTTTTTGTTTAGAAAAAAAGAAGAAATAAAGAGTAAAAAAAGGAAGTTTTACTACATCAAGAAATTATAAATTTCCATTTTGCCATTTGAATAAACAACTTTAACAATAAATAGCTAGAATAATTTATGGTATACAAACTTGAGTTTTAAATAAGAATATTAAAGAAAAGACACACAGACAAACTGGTGAAAATAAATTAATTACATAAGTCAATTTTTGTAAGAAAAAACTATACATATAGTACAGAATTTATTCTGACTTTCAAAAAAGCACTTTTCTGACTTATTACACACTACGTTAAGATCCTTTAAAATTCTCTACCGGATTAATGAATCACCAATAAAACCATCTCCAAGTAAAAAGTACCGAGTGCAACTTGAATAATCTATACTCTTATAAAATTAAAGCAGACATGTCGTGGGTAAAATTAGTGACGTTTACGAAAAAATCTGTAATAAGTTTATTGTAAAAATGTGAATCCAGCAAATAGCTTACTTATACATTTTTGTATCAAATAATTGGTCACAAGCTGAGAAAAACAAGGAGAAATGAATTAATAACCTTCATACAAAATAAAGGAAACAAAATTGCGGGAAAACTTTTGCATCAAATGGAAAAAATAATTACTTTTGTCTGGAATTTTAAGCAATTTATAATAAACTGCCCAACCTAACGAAATGATAAAGCATAGAGATGTACTCACCCCCTCCCGTCTCTTTTCTTTTAAAGAAAGTTTTTCTTGATAATGTTTTAATTTTCCGAGTATTCTAGTGTTTCTAAGGTTTTGCGAATATTTAAATATTTCCCACGTCTCTTAAAAACCAATCACGTGCGAATCTGGCTCACGTATAGAGGGCGTCTGTACTCCGTTTAAGTACCTGTTTAAATGAAATTACCTTATGATAAGTCGTTGTGGACTTTTTAGTGTAATAAATATTTATTAATACATAATAAAATGAAGTAGGACATACGTTCCTCGTATGTTTTATTGTGAAAATCTCAACAAATATGACATGTAGTCGTCGGTATACAGTACGGCTTTCCCACAACCTCTGCGTAGGCTTCTAAAAATTCCCCACTCTTCATAACGATTAATTCATTTCTTTCGGAAATAACAGAGGGGCATAAACTTCTTAGCAATTTTTTTTAGTATATCTGAAAATACACCATAAAAAATATGATAAAAAATGTGTTTAGACCTTTATAAATAGCCCATTAACGATATTCCACGCTGTAAAAGGAATAAAAAAAATTCCAATACTTATTTTACCTTCACCCCCTTAAATTTCCGAAAAAATATTTTTGAAAGTTGGCTAACTTTTTTGTTGAGATCTGTAGGGATGATATGTTTTATTACCAAAAAATTCGCTTTCCGCCTCAAGATGTTTCTGAGAAAAACGGCTATGCTAGACGGATAGACGTAAGCGTGAGTGAACTTAAGAGGGTTCCTTTTTTATTTTTAAATATGGAACCCAAAAATTATGTAAAAAAAAATAAACACTTATTTTCGGCCTTATAATTTATCTATTACTTTTTCAAACATTAATATATATATAACAGTATGTCATAACTAAACTCATTACCGTTATATGTACTAACGTTATAATCGAGGAAATTTAAATACATTTGTTTTACGATTTTCAAAATTTCGCATAAGAAATATCCAAAAAGTCCGCATAAAATGAATGAAATATTTTTTTTACTGTATACGTGAAAACGAAATGTTTTGCCAATTTTTCATAAATATAAAAAAACATGTTCGTTTTCGTGGATATAAACTGAAATAATTTAAATTATGATATAAACCTCATAAATAATATTTAAAGCCCTACACATTGGTGTGTGTGTTTGCACGGCATCAGATTATGATTAACGTCGCTTCTGTACACAAAAGCACAAACTCCAAAACTGAGCCGACAACAAAGAGCTAGAAATATAACAATAAGCATAATAACAAGGGACATGTTCGTCTTGGAGTATAAACATTGAACGACAGAAAGCGTTAGTATGAATACGTCATGATGTCACTCCCTTAGTGTACCTACATATAGATCGAATAGCTCTCTCACCGTAACACATTTTCGTCTTATATCACGAACCCCCTCAAGCAACCACACATCATAGTTTCAAAATTACTTACCCTTACTGTATCTGATAAATTTAACTTCTATTCTTATACATAACTAGATTCCATTTTCTATATTTTCCTAACACACAATAAAAGCTTAAAAAAAGAAAAGTTTCACTGTCTAAATTGACAAATAATTTACTTCATATCAACAAACCAACACGCAAACGTATTCTCTTTTTAATATCAGGTCAGCTCGTATATATGCGAAGCATGACAGAACCACAATCTTTAAAATTACAAAATTTATTGTAGGTCACACGCGCCGAATAAAAGCGTATGGCCATTTACGCTTAAAAACGTTTCGAACTATCCTGTACTCATATTCCATGGGTTTCTTATACAGAAGAAAGTAAATTTTAATATCGAGTTCCTTTTTCTAACCACAAAAAACTAATGGCAGCTGCTAACTTATGGTCAGCTGCTAACTTATCCACACTGACGCCCACTAACTCCTTTTAAGTGTTGTACGCAACGTTGTTTCCTTATACAAATTAAACGCAAAAAAGGCATCATCGTTTCATAATTTCGTTATGTTCAGTGAAAAACCATGTCGTTGCGTTAAAGTCCTGTCAAGCCCGGAAAACATTAATTTTCCTGAACGAATTTGGACATACACTAATTATTTATAATGGGCTGTTTACTCGATGTACGTTGACATTACATCCTAAGCTCTCAAACCCATTACCGGCTTCAAACATGTAAGGTACACGTTGATACAAGGGAAGTGACGTCTGTGTATTTGTATAATATCCAAATGTTTTAAAGTACTATTTTTCTTGAAGTTTTGTTCATATGTTTCTCTGCGTATATTGTATTTTTGTATTTCTCTCAACCAACTAGTGATACATTACAATCGATGCCTATTAGTACCTATAATACCTTTGCTAACAACTAACAAATCTTATGTAAAATTATGAAAATTTTCTTTCAAGGGTTAGGGTTTGCATGTTCTTATAAGGTCGTATAATTTTCAAATGCGTTTAAGATTTTCGCATTTACCCTCTACCCCCTTGCAATAAATTTTAAATGCATAGTGATCCCTGCAATGTTCACCCGATACTCTCCCACCCCCACCCCCTCAACGGAACAACGCCAGATAATGAGCTATTATACAATTATAATAGTTCATTATCTGGGGTTTATATTTATATTACAACATTTAGAACAGTCATGTTTATTCCAAGAAATTTGAAGAAAAGTTGAAAAATTATAATAAAATCCACCATAAAGATATATATATATATATATATATATATATATATATATATATATACATATACACATATATACGTACATATATACATTTGCGTGTTATAATTTTAAATGTGATAATTCATATTCACAAATCTAAAAAAATGTACTCCCTCTCACCTTTCGAGAAAGGATGACCTGAATCATTACAAATATTTTCGAACATTTTCTTAATGTTTTGAATGCCAAATTACGAAAGGTAATATTTCGTTTAATTTTGAAAACGTATTTAAGAAAAAAACACAAATAAAAGTACCCGTTACATGTTGCGTTAACACTTAGATATAACTTGTCACCCACGTAATTATGCATGCATGAACGCGCGTACGCATGCACGCACGAGCTCTAGCGTACAGTCCTGTAGGTGAACGCACGCACACATACACCTCGAATACCAGTAAATACGTGTTGTGAATTGTTTTTCTATTATGGAATGAAAAAAACGAGAATAACTCCACCATACATTGTCAATTTAATCTGATCTGAGAAAAATTATAAAAAGTTGTTGAAACCGTCAACAACTTTTTCTAATTTTTCTAAAATTTTCCTGTATCCCTCATACAAATAAAGGAGAGATTAAAATATCCTTCATTAAATGTTTGGAACAACGTTTGACTGTGTCATCGTAGAGTACACATACATAAATTGAACGTTGTGTCGCTCGCTTTTTGTCCTAATCGGAATTTATTAAATAAGAGCAAAGCGAAAAGGTAGTTTATTATCGGCAAACCTAATACATATGTACGCACGCACTCATTTCTATATCAATTAAGTTTAAATTACTAGTTTTGGTATTAATTTAAATTAGACACTAAATAATCGATAATATTTTGAGGGAAAAACACAGTTCATTTTAAATTTAATTACTTATATTGATAATATAATACAGAGACATATATTTGCAAAAGTATATTTCTAAAATTTTAACCAGTAATAATTTGAATGGCCGCTTGCTCACCATTCGTACGTACCACCATTCTACAGTACCATATGTCATTCATATTTGAAACTTTCAAAAATACCTTTTTTCACCCATTTACACTCGATCTGAACTTGTTTACTACCAAGTAAAACGTTGAATATTAGGGATGTAGTGTGGATACTTTATATTTGATCCTCGACCCGTCCGCTGCATAAAGGGGATTCAGCAATAAATCCGTTGTGTTACCGAGTAGACAGCAGCAAATAATTTTTCCGAGTAATGCAGATGTTTTCCCGCTGCGCGATTTCCCTCGCTCGAGTGAACGTGATTAATTAATTGCTTTCTTCTCGCTTTCCGCGAGCGTGTTCAGCGCGTGTCGTCTGGCGTGCATAGATCAATAAATTCGTTAACGCATTACTCAATAACGACAACAGATATTGACCTGGCACCTGCATACATCGCTGTACTTTTCTCTCGAATAAAGTTTTTGGAGCCTAACAAAAATATTTTGACGTGTATATCGTTCGGTATACCAACAACATAGATGACAGAAACGTGAATTAGGTAACAGTTTTCAACATTTCATATCGCCAACATCAAAGGACTTGTAAATTTAACACAGCTGTTATTTTTAGTGTGTTTGAAAATTGGAATTTATGATTTACGTAATATAACTAAATGCATAACATACATATAAAAAAAAGTATGTAAGGATTAAGAAAAATATATATATTATAAAAGTCTAATATAAATTGTTACAATAAAAAGCGCGGAAAACCAACGATTCAAAAGCAGTACGCGTTGTTTTACAGCAGTGTTGTGTTATATGTTAGAACTAAATGTATATTTTGCAATGTTTATTTTGTTATACCACGGTGTAGTCACAGTAAAATACGTTTATTTACACAATAAGTTTTTAAGTAAAGAAAAATAATATTGTATAGAGGTTATCAATTATATTAACTTTCCAACCATCCACCACTTAATTAACTGGATAGAAAATACCCATTTTGAGAATATTCGGTGGTGTATTTATTGTAACAGTGACTTTTTATAAAGTTATTGACACAATAGTCTAATTGAAAAACGCAATATATTAATTTAATTATAAATTAATTTAATGCAAAGTAAAATCTTTAAATTAATTTCTGTTACATTTTGAGAAAATTAATATTGTTTATTACAAAATAAATGGAAACTAATTGTTTTCAGTTACGACACTTACTCTTTGTTATTGCAGAACTCTACATATCATGAGGTGACCAGCCGTGCATAACAAAATACGTTTACATGACAATAAATCTTAAGGATATTTAATATAACTCTCATTAAAATCTCGCACGTCCCGAGATGTCTCCTAAAGTTGCTCGATCTTCGTAGAAAAATTATAATTTGGCAGTATTCAGCTTAAGGGTTTTAACAACGTCTATTTAATTTCAATAATGCATAACAGCATTATTCATACAGGTGAAAAATATAACACTGAAGATGTAAATTTGTCTAATTTTCCTCACAGTTCCAAGAAAGTCCAACAGCATTTATAACGAAATTTTCAACAGGCACAGAAATGGCTCGATAATTATATAAATTCTGAAGAGTGGAGATTCTGAAGAAATGCGCGTGCGCATCGAAGAAAGGTGTGCGTTCATTGCGCAAGTCGCTAATGTGTGCGAACCATAAAAATAAAGAAACTTTACTGTAACTCATACTCACTTTAAATTTCCAAAAACTTGTAATAAACATTCATAAATTCAGCCGTTTCTTTAAACGGTGCAAGCTTCTAAATCAGACAAAAAGCTTACAAAAGATCTTAGTTAGTACATATCAAGCCTTCCAACCAAATTAAATTCCATTATTCGAAATAGGTCGGCGCCTCAAATGTCGCACGTAGAAATATCTCCCGACCCTAATATTTCATTTTGTATCCTTCGATGGAGTTCCACGAGCGAGAGCGCCACATTTACATTTACCTATATTTGAGTGCGATACGAGGCATTCCTTAAGTATGAACCGTCCTTTATGTGTTTTTCAATATTTCTCGTGTCACTCAACATGTATGGTCTATGTGGAGTCTATTTAGCGGTACTCTAGTGCGGGTGACGTATGAAGATTGCGGTGGGTTAGCCTTCAAGCCGTGAATCACGTGACCGATCCATTGGGGTCATTATTTAGTGGCTTTTAATATTTAAGCATAAAGAGAAAATATTTATTTTTTTAACTGATATATCTAAAGTTTAAGCGGAGTTATTATCTTCTATATGTGCTTATAATTTGACACATTGTGCTTCAAAAAGTACAGGAGTTAAGATGTATGAATATTTTACACATACACACACACACACACACACACACATATATATATACATATATATATATATATAAATATATATATATATATATATATATATATATATATATATAATATATATATATATATATACACAAATATATATATATATATATATATATATATATCTTTACTAGGTGAATAAACTAGTTAGATTAAATTTTAAACGTTTTATATATATTATTAAAGCTTATTTTAAAATTGCCATTGTATAAAATTCATATTGAGTTAGTTTAAACATTTTTCAATAAAATGTATAAAATAAACCTTTGGAACAATATTATATAAAGTTATGCACACGCATTATTATGTAAAAAAGGATTAAAAACGTATCAGAAAACATTTAATGACGGCTAAGTGGACCGTAGGAAGAAATTATAAAGAAGCAAATTCTGAAAAAAAAGTATAAACTTTAGACATTAATACACGTGTTATTAGAATAAAAAAAATATTTGTTCTATGGATATCTGTCTTTTGCGCATAAAAAAATCAACTGAAAACAAGTGATTTTCACTCAGCGGAAAACAAATAGCATTGGGGATAAACTTTTGCGCAATCGGAAGATATAATTGCTCCTGTCCGGAAGTATAATGGATTTATAGTTAAACTTCTCCACGGTGTAAAAGTTCTCGAGTGATAGAATAATTGTCAATCCCTTGCCCTGCTATCATTGTATTGACGTAACTGGAATTTTATTGTGATTTTAGTGAACGACTAAGTTAGTGGAACGTTAATTCGTGGTTAAATGTTTCCACCATTATACTCATGAGTTTAGTTATAACTGTATATATTTATTCGTCATTGTTAAAGAATGTATAATAAATACCTCTTTTAAAAAATTCTGTCACTTTATTATGCAATATTCTTACTGACTTTTTGCACATACGCAAATATAAATAAAACCATTTCTTTATAGATATGAATTCTTGAACATTAGAAAATCGGTTTTTCAAATAATACCGGACTAACAATTTTCCAAGTTTAAATGATTTCACTCATAGTAAGCAGTTTTTATAGATGAAAATTAATATAAATACAGTATTTCTATAAGGTTTAATTAGCAAATATGGCCTTCCGATACTTAAAGTTTCAATTTAACCGTAACTCTCTGAACACGGCTTCCATACACACTTAAGTGCACATAAAAGTAAAAATATTTAATGGTTTATAGTATTTTTATTAAACTATATCTAAATATTAACTTTACTTTTCACTAACTGAATATATTGACTATCGTATCTTCCACAGGCGTAAGATAATAAATTGATTGCTATGAGCAATCAACTTATTTATCTTCATATCAACATTCTTTAATTTACTAATAGATACAATTTCACTTCGAAGTGCTTTCTTCAATGTGAAATTATTTTCAGATTTTTATACACGTCCTTAGAAAGTTAAGGAATTGGATATTGGAAATTATTATGGAGACAAAAATCTACGGGGAAATGCTAGTTCAAAAATATTACCAAATATTTTCAATGCAGTTGTAGAATACCTATTCATCAACGGCCTACAGGATGGAATTTGTTAGAAAAACTCTCCATTTCCAAGTTCAATATGTGGAGACCCTTTAAAGAGACTTGTTAAGAATGAATGGAACTCTCACTACGAGGATTTCATACATTTTTAGGCGCTTATATACATTTAGAGGCATTCAGTCTTTCCCATTAAAATATTTATATATAATAATTTTATACTGCAAAATTATATTGTCTGCTGTATATTTCATAGGGGTAAAAACAAACTAATTATTAAAAATGTAATTCCACATGGTGTTAGAAATAATTAATTTGTGGATGTACTATAAGGTTTCCCATTATGGCGACTATCGAGATTGTAAGTTAACCGGAAGTACCCTATAAATTTTAATGATCAGTGAATAAGACTATTGTAAGAATAAAAAATATATTCCTACCTTTCACACATATATTCTAAGAAAATATATAATTCCATATAAAACTGTACATCGTTAATTTTAGGATTTTTCCCTTACTTGTGCTATAAGATTTCCTATTATGCCGATTGTGATAATTCTAAGTCAACCGGATGTACCCTATAGGTTTTGATGATGACATAAATAAAAGAAATGCACTTTAAAAAGAAATACCTTTTTGTTGCCTGAACCAAAAACTGGCAATCTATATAAAAGCTATAAAGTCTATCTATATAAAAGCTATCTATATAAAAAGCTATATCTATATAAAAACTATAAAGTCTATATAAAAGCTATAAAAGCTATATAGCTTAGAATATAAAAGCTATATAAAGCTATATATCTTAGAATGTGATATTAATTGTGCCTGATTTATCAAGCTGTTTCTGAGAAAAAGAGGTTTGGCAAATAGAGGAACGAAAGAGCAAACAAGACAGACCCTTTAAGAGTTCCGTCCCTTTTTGTTTAGAAGAAAGGGACCCTAAAAAGTAAAAAAAGAAAGTTTTACTACATCACAAAATCATAAGTTTCAATTTTTCCATTTGCATACGAAACTAACAATAAGTAGTAAGTATAATTAGTGATATTCAAATTAGAGTTTTAAATAAGAATATTAAAGAAAAGATGCACACAAAAAAACTGGTGAAAACTAATTAATTACATAAGTTAAATTTTGTAAGAAAAAAACCATACACATAATTCAGAAATTATTCTGACTTTGAAAAAGCCACTTTTCTGACTGATCACACGCTACGTTAAGTCATTTAATATTCTCTACCGGATTATTGAATCATAAATAAAAGCATCTCAAGTAGCGAACACATCCTGGATAATTTACATTCTTACATATTTAATGCAGACATGTCGTGGGTAAAATTGGGGACGGTTACAGAAAAATTGATAATAAGTTTATTGTAAAAAAGATAAACAAAAATAAATTATTATGTAACGTGTTGAGGCAAAAAGGAAGTAAATAATGCGGACCAAATATTTTTACACTTTTTTTTCAAACATGACTGTTATAAATTAATTTGAAAATGGTAAATTATAAATACTTGAAACTTGTAAAAAAATTGAAAAATTTAAGATGTTTGTTAGAACTAATATTTATAATTAAATATTAGTTCTAACAAACATCCGTGTGTATATTTTCAAACAAAGTTAATCCAGCAATTATTTTACTTATTTATTTTCGTATCAAATAATTAGAAAAATGTTGAGAAAAACAAGGAGAAATTAATTAATAACCTTCACACAGAAGAAAGAAAAAAAATGTCGGGAAAACTTTCGCATCAAAAGGAAAAAATAATTACTTTTGTCTGGAATTGTAAACGATTTATTATAAACTATCCCACCTAACGAAATGATAAGGCATAGAGATGTACTCACCCCCTCCCGTCACTTTCTTTTTAAAATAAGTTTTTCTTGATAATATTTTCATTACATTCTAGTGTTTCCAGGATTTCGAGAATATTTAAACATTTCCCATGTCTCTTAAAAACCAATCATGTGCGAATGTGGCTCACGTATAAAGGATTATGTATGCCGTTTAAGTACCTGTTTAAGTGAAATAACCTTGTAACAAATCGTTGTGGACTTTATATTGCAAAATATATTTATTAATACCTAATTAAATCAAGCGGGTAGGGTCATATGTTTTATTGTGAATATCTCAACAAATATGACATGTAGTCGTCGTTATAGAGTACACCTTTCCCGCAACCTCTGTGTAGGCTTCTAAAAATCCCGTGCATTTCATAACTTTTAATTCAGTACTTTCGGAAATAACAGAGGAGAACAAATTTCTTTGCATATCATATAATTTGTATATCTCTGAAAACACACTATATAAAAATATGATAAAAAAATATAATTAGACCTTTAATAACACTCCTCACTCCACACTATATATGGAATTTTAAAAAATCCAGTACTTATTTTATCCCCGCCACCTTAAATTTCCAAATAAATATTTTTGAAAGTTAGCTGTTGATATATGTGGGGATGAAAATATTTTTCATTGCTCAAAATTTCACTTTCCACCTCAAGCTGTTTCTGGACAATAATGGCTATGGCCGACGAATAGACGTAATGGTAAATAAGGACTTATAAGGGTTCCGTTTTTATTTTTAAATGCAAATCCTAAAAATTATGTAAAAAAAAATATGAAAATTTATTTTAGCCTCACAATTTATCTGTTGCTTTTTCATACCCAATTATAATATTTTCCTTTACACTTATGTTCAAGCATTAATTTATGCACCAGTGTATCATAACTAAACTCATTACTGTTATATGTACTAACGTTATAACCCATCAAAATGAAATGCTAATTTGTTTTACGATTTTCGAAAATTCGTAAATGAAATATTCAAAAATTACGCATAAAATGAGTGAATCAGTTTTTCACTGTATATGCAAAAGCGCCAATTTTCATAAATATCAAAAAAACTTGTTCATTATCATGGATATTTTGACCCGAAAACGGAAATAAATTAAATTATGATATAAATCTCGTACGTAATATTTAAAATCCTACACATTGGTGTGAATGTTTTCACGGCCCCAGAGTCTAAACAACGTCGCTTCAGTACACAAAAGCACAAACTGCAAAACTGACTCGAAAACAAAAAGCTAGAAATAGACCAATAAGCATAAGAGCAAGGGAGTTGTTCGTTTTGGAGTATAGACATTGGACGACAGAAAGCGTTAGTGTGAGTACGTCATGATGTCACACGTTTAACGTACCTCCATATAGATCGAGTAGCTCTCTTATCGTAACGCATTTTCATCTCACCTCACGAATGCTATACTCCTCAAGCGATCACACATCATAGATTCCTAAAAGGATTTTTAAACTTAAAAAAAATTTTAAACCATCCTTTACTCATATTCCATGAGATTCTTATGCAGTAGAAAGTCGATTTTAATGTTGAATTCCTTTTTCACACCACAAAAACTGACGGTGTAGATGGGCGGCAGACTCGGCCACACTTACGTTCACAAACCCGTTGGTAAGGGGTTTGTGAACGTAAGGGTTGGTAAGGGGAACAACGTTGCGTACATCCAGATGATGTGATGTACGCAACGTTGTTCCCCTTATACAAATTATAAGCAAAAAACGCGTCACCCTTTCGTAATTTCGTTATGTTCAGTGAAAAACCATGTCGTTGCGTTAATGTCCTGCCAAGCTTGGAAAACATTAATTTTCCGGAAAGAATTAGGACATGCTCTTAATTATGTATGATGGGCTGTTTGCTCAATGCGTGTCGACATTACGCTCTAAGCTCTCAAACCCATTACCGGCTTCAAACATATTAGGTACGTGTTGATACAAGGGAAATGACATCTGTATATTTGTATTGTCCAAATGTTTTAAAATACTATTCTTCTGGATGTTTTGTTCATCTGTTTCTCTGTGTACATTGTATTTGTCTCTCAATCAACTAGTAATGCATCACAATCGATGCCTATTAGTACAAAATTTCCTATTAGTAAAAAGGGGATAAATGCGATCAAAATGTTCGCATTTACCCTCTTCCCCCTTACAATAAATTTTAAATGAATAGTGATCTCTACCCCATTCACCTGCCCCCTCACCCCTCCTACACCGAACAATGCCGGATACTAAGCTATTATTATATAACATTTAGAATAGACACTTTTATTCCATGAAATTTAAAAAAAAGTTGAAAAATTATATTAAAATAGGTGGATCCTAAAAATGAAAAAATTTAAAAGTATTCTGAAGTGTAGATGAATTAGTCAGATGAATTTAATGCAGGTTCAAAAATATAACACTTAATGTTGTTTTTCTTTTACGGATGAAAAAAAGGATAATCACTCCATCACATATTGTCAACTTAACCTGTGATCGGTTTCAACAATGTTTTCTAATTTCTCTTAATTTTACCTGGATTAGGGTCAAAAAGAGATGTTAAAATATCCTTCATTAAAAGTTTGGAACCAACGTTTGACTGTGTCATCGTAGAGTACAAATACACAAATTGAACTTTGTGTCGCTCGCTTTTCGCCCTAATTGGAATTTATTAAACAAAAACAATCGAAATTCTACGCGTGAAATTTCCATATATAGCTTGAACTTTATTCATCAAAACTCAATTGGCTAACTGAACAGCAGATCGAACGCTATGCTAACCAAATAGATAAGTTCGAGAAGTTACAGTAAAATTCCAGAAGTTCCTGGGAAAAAGTTATTTGCAAATCGAATACATATGTATGCACGCACGCATTTCTGTATCAATCAATTTCATTTACTAGTTTTAGTATTAATTTAAATTCTACACTAAATTTCCAATAATAATTTAATGAAAAAACATAGTACATTGTAAATTTAATTACTAACATAGAAATTATCATTCAGAGAATTATATTTGTAGAAGTATATCTGTAAAATTTTAATCAATAATAACTTAATTGACCCCTAGCGTACCATTCGCACTGCCACCATACTACAGTACCTAAATTACATTCATTTGTTATTCAAATTTAAAACTTTCAGAAACACCTTTTTTCATCCATTTACACTCAATTTGGACTTATTTCGGATCAAGAAAAGCATTGAATATTAGGGATGTGGTGTGGAGACTTTATATTTGATCCTCGATCCGTCGGCTACATAAAGGGGATTCAGCGATAAATCCGTTGTTTCCGAGCGGACAGCGGCAATTAATTTTTCCGAATAATGCAGATGTTTTCCCGCTCCACGATTTCCCTCGCTCGAGTGAACGTGATTAATTAATTGCTTTCTTCTCGTTTTCCGCGAGCGTGTTCAGCGCGTGTCGTCTGGCGTGCATAGATCAATAAATTCGTTAACGCGTTACTCAATAACGACAACAGATATTGACCTGGCACCTGCATACATCGCTGTACTTTTCTCTGGAATAAAGTTTGTGGAGCCTAACAAAAATATGTTGACGTGTATATAATTTATGTAATATAACTAAATGCATTCTATATACATACCAAAAACAAAGCATGTAAAATATAAAAAAAAACTCATAGTATGTAAGTCTAATATAAAGTGTTATAATAAAAAAGCGCTAAATACCAACGATTCAAAAGCAATACGCGTAATTTTGTTTTACTGCAGCGTTATATATATATATATATATATATATATATATATATATATATGTGTGTGTGTGTGCATGTGTGTGTGTGTGTATATATATATATATATATATATATATATATGTATATATATTTTTTTGTATTACACAATGTGTAATACAAAAAAAAATATATATATCTTTTATTCTACGTATATATAAATATATACGTAGAATAAAAGATACGATTGGGTAAAGATTACATCTATATGCCATCTTATTATCTAAAACTTTCTAACAGAATTGCCCATCACATATTCTTTGGATGGAGAATATCCATTTTGTGAATGCTCAATTAAATATTTATTGTAACAGTTACTTTTTAAAAAAAATGTTGTATCAATAGTCTAATTGAAAAACGTAAAATGTTTATTTAATTATAAATGAACACTGATCAAAATCTCTAAATTATGTTATTTGTGGCGAAAATTGGTATCGTGTATTACAAAATAAATGTAAACTAATTGTTTAATGACAACAAATCTTAAGGATATTCAATATAACTGTCATGAAAATCTTGCAAATCACGAGGTCTCTCCTAAAGTTGCTCGATCTTCGTAGAAAAATTACAACTTGGCAGTATTACAACTTGACTTAATCGCTTTAACTACGTCTATTTAATTTCAATTATGCGCAATAACATTATCCAACAGCATTATTCATACGGGTAGAAAATTGATACAGGTGAAAAATAAAATTTGTTTATTTTCCTCACAGTTTCAGAGAAGTCCAACAGCATTTGCTCGATAATGATGTAAAATTACTCGATAATGATGTAAATTCTGAAGAGTGGAGATTAACAAATATTAATAAGACTTACAACTGATTCCAATTCTTCTCATATTTTGTCAACGCGAATAATGTCACAGTATACGATGCAGTTGCAGAAATGTTGGACTCTCCTGCTCTAGGGTATAAAATATACACAAGGTACAATTAGCACTCTATTCGTGTGTATAAATCAAAGCGTAAACTATTCATTTGTTTTTATTTACTATGGTTGATATCTTTAGGGTACCACAAAATTAAAAATTTTTCATAAGTTTCAATTAAATGTAAACTCGTCTCCTCATTCCATTACATTATTACGAAAAAGTCGCCTGTCTTTCGTGAGAAAAAGCAATATCGATTGTTTTAATTAATTTAATAGAAATACTGTATACTTTTCAATATTTATATGTATATACCTAAATGTGCATGAATGGAAAAAATAGTGTAATTTCCATTCACGCTTAAGAAGTTATTTACATCTAAAATTGACTTCAGAAATATAAACTAATTATTTACAATCACGACTCTAACTGAGTATTGTTACAAAATTGTTTACGTAATGAAGTGGATTTTTATTTTATAATAATATATTTTAAATAAACTCAAATTACAACGTAAATAGGAACACTGATCAAGAAAAGTGTCCACTTGAAATGGGTGGGTAATATTTGAATGTACTTGTCATGTAAATAGAGTCAAATGAATAACCACTATATTAGCAAATAATAATTAACATCGGATAAATCGAAATAAAATTAGCAGAATACTTACAAATGTTATTGTTTTCAAACTTTAAAAAAATTATTTTCAAGACCCACAGAAAACAAAAAGGTATTACGCTTTAAATAAAAATATGAATGGAAAATTAATTATTTGTTTTTTATTCGTTATTTTTACTTTCAAAATAGCTCTCACATATAGAGATTGTATCTTTTTTTAAACAAACATACATGAACGTTTAACACATATGTAAATAATAATGAATTGTTAACAAAGATTAACCATATAAAGTGCATTATAAAATAAATTTATCATTGATTAATCAAACTCTTTCACTACAAGTGCGCTTCTCAATTATGATAAGCTTTTACAGCGCTTTATACTTTCAAGTTACTCCTAAAGCAAATAACGATTATTTTACTATTTCCTTTTTATTGCAGCATTAAAATTCTGACATTTCAAAAATGTTGAAAATAAAAACATATTAAAAAAAAGGGTGCGTGTACTTATGTACGCGCGTGAGAAGTTATACTTCTTTGGCATCATTAAATAATACATACGGATAGATAACCTCAATTATATTGGAACACTTGAAAAAGTCTATAAACACAATTTTTTCACTAATATTTACGAATAGTAAATATATTAATCAAAATATTGAATTTAAATCACTACTGAATATAATTTATCAGCACATATATAAATCGCACTTATATGAAACTAAAACACGTGTGTGAATGTAGACACTAGAAACATGTGGATAAATACTATGAATATAAAAACAGTGAACAGAGGCGACGATGGTGCCAATAGCTTTTGTTTCGAGACTGCAACCGCTGCAACTTCATACTGTAACTTTTGTGTGACGAATCTTAAAATTTCACTCTCATCATTTTTTCATAACGCGCCTAAAGAAGTATAACTTCAAAAATATGTATTCTTGGTCGATAATTGTACTAAAAATTCAAGTATTAGGTGCATTAATTTGTTAATATTAAGGTGTGTATACATCAGAGAATTGCGCAGTAACCGCGCGAACTAGGCTGCTTTTTGGGCATACACATTGTCCAGGCTCACGAACTACACGCGCGTAGTTCACTCTATGTTCCAGCAACACTTGAAAGAGGCTCGCGAACTGCGTGCATACATTTACCACTCTATTCGTGTGTATAAATAAATGCGTAAATTATTCATTTGTGTCTATTGACTATGATTTATATTTTTAGGATACCACAAAATTGGAAATCGTTCATAAGTTCCGTCGTTCACTACTGACAATAGCAATCTGAGGAAGGAGCATAAACAGCATGCAAGCACGGGTGCAGTTCATGCACAGCGCAAATAGCACGCGCGCAGCACATGTGCAGTGCACAAGTTGCATGCGTACCGAAATACGCGTGCGCATCGAAGAAAGGTGTGCGTTCATTGCGCAATTCGCTAATGTGTACGAACCATAGCAATAACAAAGTTTTACTGTAACTCGTACTCACTTTAAATTTGCAAAAACTTTTAATAAACATTATTAAATACAGTCAGTTCTGTAAAAGGTGCAAACTTCTTAATCAGACAACACCCTTACAAAAGATCTTAGTCAGTACATCTTAAGATAGGCTGGTAGGTACCAGCCAAGTTAAGTCCCATTATTCAAAATGGGTCCGTGCCTCAAAAGTCTTGCGCAGAAATATCCCCCGACCGTAATATTTCATCGGCATTTTGTATCCTTCGAAGTAGTTCCAAGAACGAGAGCCCCATATTTACATTTACCTATATTAGAGTGCGATGAGAGACATTCCTTAAATATGAACTGTCCTTTATGTGTTTTTCTATATTTTTCGTGTCGCTCGAGATGTAGTGCGGGTGACGTGTGAAGATGGCGGCTCGTAAGTTTTCAAGCCGTGAATCACGTGACCGGTCCATTGGGTTTATGATTTAATGGCTTTTTATATTCAAGCGTGAAGAGATATTTCTTTTTAACTTTCGATATATCTAAAGTTTTTAGCGGAGCTATTACGTTCTATATGTGGTTATAATTTGACACATTGTGTTTCAAAGAGTACAGTAACTAAAGCAACTAAGAAGAGTGAATATTTTTCACTAAATTTAATATAAAACTATAATATAAATGACGATACATTAAACGCTACCGCCTTTTGTAGGCGCTACCGCCTAAAAAAGAAGATACCTAAATTTCTTCATAATTTTGTAACCTACGTTTTCTTTAATTAATAAATCCCTAAATATACATATATATATATATATATATATATATATATATATATATATATATATATATATATATACACAAGAATATATTGTTTTACTGACTGAGAAAACTACTTAATCAATTAAACATTTAAATGTTTGGAAAATTGAACTATTGATATATTTTCACAAAAGCTGGACTTTTATTAGTCTTAATCTAATAAAAGTCCAGGAAAAGCAAGAAATCCTTTGAAATTTTTTTATCACCGTTTTTTACTAAAATTTTAAATATTTTAAAGATCTTTCTAAACTTATTTTTTATTATTGCTTTTTTATGTATAAAATTTACATAGAATTTTTTTAAATCAAAATATGTTCGATAAAACATGCAAAACAAACTTATGGAACAATACTACATTATGGACATACGCCATACTATATAAAAAATTATTAAAAACGTATTAAAAAACATTTACGACCATTTAAGACTGAATGAGGAAATTATAAAGAAGCAATTTCTGAAAAAACTTACATTTTAAGCATTAATACACATATATTGCAGTAAAAGAAATAAAAGATTTGGCTTATGTATTTCCGTATTTTGCATGGAAAAATAACCGATTAAAAATAAGCGATTTTCACTTAGTAGCGCGCAAATGACATCGGGGCGAAAACTTTTGCGTCAATCGGAAAAAAATAATTACTTCTGTTCAAAAAGAGAATTAATTCATAGTAAAACTTCTCAATACAACAAAATTTCTCGAGTGAGCAAATAATCGTGTACCCCTTGCTCTCCTATCGTTGTATTGATGTAATTGAAATTTGATTGGGATTTCAGCGAACAACAACTTTGTGGAAATTTATTTATCGGTAAACCTTTCTAGAATTCTATTCTTGCATTTATTTATTATAGTATGTATCTATACACTACAGTTAAGGAAGGAATATAAAAGTTAAGAAATTAAATGTTTTAAACACAACCGTAATAATATGTCACTTTATTATGACATTTGCTCTTTACACAAATACGCAGATCATTTACTCAAAATCATTTAATTCTAGATATGAATTCTAGAGCATCAGGAAATTTGTTTTTAGGTAATAATAAAGAAAAAAAATCCGAAGTTTTATAGTGTAACTTATAATTTGCATGTTTTGTAGTTGAAAATTAAGGTGAATCTAATATTTCTGGGAGAATGTTTAATTATCTAGTACAGCTTCTGGATATCGCAAATTTCATTCAACAAAAAACATATTATTGGCGACCCGAAAACGCACAACAAGGTTTCCATAAACTATTAACTGCACATAAAAGTCAAAATACTTCAAGAATGTAGTATTTCCATTAAACTTTATCTAAGTATAGCTTTTATTTTTTACTTTCCAATTATATTGACTAATGTGTATTTTACAGGCGTAAGACAAATAAATTAGTTGAATCGAAATAACTTTCCATTAAAATACTTATTCGATGTCGATATTTTGTAACACCTATAATAGTTAAAAAGTTGGGAAGGGGGAGAAGACATTGGAAAACATTTGAAAGACTAAAATCTCGCCAGAGGCTGCCTATTGATTTTGATAATCAGTAAGTAAAATTGTTGTGTTTATAAAAATATGTTGCTTGCCATACTTTTTACAGGCGCATATTTCTAGGAAATGTACAATTCCACACAGAATCAGAAAAAGGTGATTTTTTTATTTTTCTCCTTACTTGTGCTATAAGACCTCCTATTGTGCTGACTCCAAAGATTCTAAGTCAACCTGAAGTACCCTATAAATTTTGACGGCGGTATAATTACAAAAAATACGCTTTAAAGGATCATACGTTGCGTAAACTTTTGCGCGACTTTGACAAACAGAGGGACAAAAGGGCAGGCAATGACAGACCCTATAAGGGTTTCGTCCATTTTTATTTAGTAGAAGAGGACACAAAAAGTAAAAAAAGGAAGTTTTACTACATCACGAAACCATAAGTTTCAATTTTGAAACAATACAAAACTCTAACAATAAGTAGCAAGTATAATTTGTGATATTCAAACTTGAGTTTTAAATACGAATATTAAAGAAAAGAAACACGGACAAACTGGTGAATAAATTAATTATATAAGTTCAATTTTGTAAAAAAAAAAACTTTACACATAGTGTGGACTTTACTCTGACTTTGAAAAAAGCACTTTTCTGACTGATCACACGCTAGTTGAAGATCATTTAATATTTTCTGCCGAATTATTGAATCATCAATAAAACCATCTCAAGTACCTAGAGCATCTTGGATAATCTATACTCTTACAAAATTAATGCAGACATGTCGTGGATAAAACTAGAGACAGTTTATTGAAAAATCGATTATATGCTTAGTGAAAAAAGAAAATTAAAAATAAATTATTACCTCACGATATAGACAAATTTCACGATATAGACATTTATGAAAAAAAAACTTTTTTTTTCATAAATGTCTATTATATATTAATTTGAGGTGGTAAATTATTATATTAATATGTAACATAATATATATATACATATACATAATAACTTGTAACTAATGAACTTACAAATACATGAAGAAACTAAATGAAATTTTAATGGTTAGTTCTATAATAATTGTTGTCTATATTTTCAAGAAAGTGAACCCAACGCTTATTTTATGTGTTTATTTTCGTATTAAATAATTAAAAACTAGTTAAGGGAAATTAGAAAAATTTATTAATAACCTTCCCGCGGAAAAAAGGAAACAAAATTGCAGAAAAACTTTCGCATCAAACGTGAAAATAATTTTTTTTGTCTGGAATTGTAAGCGATTTATAATAAACTGTCCAACCTAACGAAATG
Source organism: Druceiella hillmani (assembly GCA_039881145.1). Lineage (NCBI taxonomy): Eukaryota > Metazoa > Arthropoda > Insecta > Lepidoptera > Hepialidae > Druceiella > Druceiella hillmani. The sequence goes on from JAYKKI010000009.1 coordinate 41,044,953, forward strand.
TTAAAGAATGCAGATGTACTCCCCCTCCCCCCCAACTTTTAAAATAATTTTTTCCACTGATAATATTTTAATTATACTCTAGTATTTTGTGAATGTTTATATATTTCCCATGTGTCTTAAAACCAATCATGTGCGATTCTGGCTGACATATAGAGGGTTCTGTATCCTGATTCCACCCGTTGAAGTGAAATTACCTTATAATAAGTCGCAGTGGGTTTTAGTACAATAAATATTTCATAATATTTAATAAAATCAAGTAGGCCGTATGTTTTAATGTGAATATCTCTACAAATATGACATGTAGTCATCGTTATACAGTGTAGCTTTCCTACAGCCTCTACGTAGGCTTTTAAAAATCTCATGCTCTTCGTAAGTTTTGATTCAGTTCTTTCAAGAATACAGAGTGGAACATATTCCTTGGCAATCTCTGAAAATGCGTAGTATATTTAAAATGTGATGTAAATCACGTAATATGTATAAAATTAAGATAAAAAGTCTCTTTAGACCTTTATAAGAGTATACAATACACTATATACGGAATTTTTTTTAAATTTCGCAATAAATATTTTTGAAAGTTAGCTGTTGATATTTGTGGGGATTAATAGGCTTTATTTCTAAAAACTTAAGTTTGCACCTCAAGCTTTTCTGACAGAAGCGGATGTTCCAGACGAACAGACGTATACGTGAGTGACCGTATAAGGGTTCCGTTTGTATTTTTAGATACGGAACTCAAAAAATAATGAAAAAATAATTTTGAGCCTCACAACTTAAGAGAAAGTAACAAATACGTCCTTTTTTTTATATCCAATTACATTCTGTTTTTCATATCCAATTACATTATTTTCCATTACACGTTTATTCTAGCATTAATATATGCACTAGTGTAAAATGAGTATTACAACTAAATTTATTACCATTAGTAAATATAACATATCTATGAAATTTTACTATTTTTGTTTTACGATCTTCGAAAATTCGTAACAAAATATCCAAAATTTCCGCATAAAATGAAAAGTCTGTTTTTCCCTTTATACTAGAAAGCGATTTTTTTGACGAATTCTCATAAATAGCGAAAAAGTTGTTAAGTTTTGTGAATATCTTCATTCGAAGACGTGAATGTCTTAAATTATTACATAAAACCCATACGTTATGTTTAAAACACTACACGTTAACGTGCATGTTTGCATGGTCCCAGAGTCTAGTCAATGACGCTACTGTACAAGGAGCAAGGAAAGAACAATGAGAATAAAACCAAGATGGACGATCATGTTGAAGTAAAGAAAGAGAAAGACAGATAGCATTAATGTGGAAACATCATGACGTCACTCTCTTCATGTTGGTCTATACATGTAAATAGAACAGCTCATTCACCGTAACGCTTTTTCGTTTCACAGTTTCGCTACCAAAATAACTCCCTGAGGGTATCTGATAAATTTAACTTGTCTTTGTATCTAAGATGTAACTAAATATTAAAATAAGGTACTTAACTGGATTCCATATTTTCTTAATAAATACCCCACGAAACCACCTTAATTTTAAAAAGTTCAAGTTTTTTTCCATAAATTGTCTAAAAGCTCAATAAAAAAGAAAAGTTTCACTCCCTATGTCGATAAATAGTATACTTCAAATAAACAAACCTAGGTGTAAATATATTGTTTCTTTAATATCAGGTGAGATTATAATATATATGAAGCTAGATAAAACTATAATCTATCAGATTATCTACGAAATTTATTTCGGATCATACAACCGAATAAAAGCCCTTAAAAAAAGATTTTTAAACCATTCTTTATTCATATTCCATGGGATTCTTATACAACAGAAAGTAGATTTTAATATTGAATTTCTGTTTCACACCACAAAAAATATGGTATGGGTGGGCTGCAAACTCGTCCACCCTTACACCCACTAATCCCTTTTAAATGTTGTCTTGGACGAATCTACTGTTCTTGAAGAGAATCGGCCATTGTGACTATGCCGTAATTCTGTTAGTGTAATTCACGCATAATCTTATATTGATAAAAGTTTATTATGGGTGTACACTGAAACGTTCGTTTCTTATAAGACCGTGTAAAATTCTAAGTAATATTAAAGCAGATTAGTGCTGTACCCCAACAATCTACGAGTACAATGAATTTTAATTCGAATTGATTGCCTCATACCTATTATACCTTTAATTCCAAATATTAAAAATGTATTATATAAAAATTTATAGTTTTGTTAAAAACTATAAAATCTGAAATTAAAAGGATAATAAGTAGGAGGCAATTAAGGTGAATAAAGTAAAAGTCGAACTAAAATTCCCCTCAAAACTTTAAGTTAAACGTTTCTTTTTTAATTTGCCTAAATAATTTTTATTCATTTAAATGTTAAGTTATGAGTGATATAAGAGTTTGCAATATAAATAAATATCGCACGCAAATATAAAAATAAGAATGTCGTTTTAATGAAATTTGAAAATTTGCGATATTCAAAGGTTGGAATAGAGAGATTTGTTGACGTAAAGACATACAATTTTACAGATATTTAGTTCTTTTGTAATTCTTAATTCGAAATTGTTATTCTGGAAATAGATTTAATTTTTTTAGCTCGTTTAGAAGAAAAAAGATGTTGAATATGTTTTAAACAAACAGTAGTTCCTACAGTTTAGTATAGAAGCAATATTATCGAGGTCACAGCATTTCCTCACTAACGATACGATATTTTTATTAATACATCGATATTGATACTCCCTGGACGTCAATAAAATTAATAATTATTTCTTTCCTATAAACTAACACTGAAAAATTAATTTTATGCATAAAATTACACATAATGATAAGCAACAAAATAGGAAAACAAATTATAAAAGTAAAGAAAAATACAATACAATATAGAGAAAATACACATGTGTGTACGATAAGAAAAATACCGACAGATTTTTGCTCTTGCTTTTTCAACAACTGCAACTATGTGGAATCGACTTCCCGTTTGCACGTTTTGGGATTATATTCTCGATGTTTTTTTTCTTAAATAAAGTATAGGCAGTTATGTTCCCATTACAAAACTCCAATGGTTTAAACTCACTAAATTTGCAAATGTTTGGATACATTGAAGGAAAAGAATGAAATTACATCCCAGCAAGTATTTTCACCAATCCATAATGAAATTTAAATAATATTCATTCATTAAGTCACCTTCACAAGCAAATCTTAAAAGTAATTAATTAAAAAAAATACTAAAATTATTGTAGATTTGCCTTGCGATCGCTTGGGATGTGCAAGAAAAATGATGAAAAATTTTTAAACAGCTGACTCCCGATATTCCTAATAATTTTATTTTGGAACAATTTTAAATATTCTGAAAAAATTACGTCGAATTTTATTACTAAACATATAAAAAGTACATTTTTTAAAAAGGCTAATTATATTTTAAAAGGTGACGTTTTACAGAAACTTCACTCCCTGAATGTCATATTATATATATATATATATATATATATATATATATATATATATATATATATATATATATATATATATATATATATATATTTATTTATTTATATATATATATATATATATATATATATATATATATATATATAGATATAAATATAAAAATGTATTATACATCTATAGATGTGTGTGCATTTGTAATAATTTATCTACATAAATCTAAATACAAATGGTAAAATTTTCAAAGGTGCTACCCGAAACTTTCTAATTTTTTTTAAATGCCAAATTACAAAAAGAAATATTTCCTTTATTCATTTTTATTCACCGAAGCTCAATTTGCTAACTGGACAGAAGATTGAACGTTGCTCCCTTTATAAAAACGTTGCTCCCTTAAACTTTTGAGGGGACCCAAAACTCGCACTTGACAAATGTTTTTAAATTTTTAATCAACTTTATAAATTTAAAGTAATTATCTTCAATTAAGACTCTAATCGTGAATTATTCCAAAATTGTACACGTTGTGAAGCAAATATTTAATTTATAATAGTATATTTTATATAACCACAAGTTACAAAATAAATAGGAATATTAATTAAGAAAAATGTCGACTTGAACCAATTGAAAATACTTATTTAGCAAACAGTCAATTAACCACTAAATTGGCCAATAAAAAGTACTTTAAATAAAATGAATAGAATACTTAATAATTATATCGTTTTTAAACTTAAAAAAATATCTTTGTAATACCGCAAAACAACAACAAAAACATATTTTATCTTAAATAAATGCATGGAATTTTTTCATTCGATATTGTGATTTTCTAAATAGCTCTCAGTTATGGAGATTTATCATTTTTTAAACAAATATACTTGAAAGTTTAATATATATGTAAATAATAATAAGTTATTAATTGAATTTTTGCTGGAACGCACACTCGCTTTCAATTTTCGAAAGCTTCTAATAAACATTCTTAAATTCAGTCATTGCTGCAAAATGACCAAGCTTCTTAATCTTAGTATATCTTAAACCTACCAGCCAAGTTCGAAATGAGTCCCCATCTCAAATGTCGAGCGCAGAAATATCCCCCGACCGTAATATTTCATCGGCATTTTGTATCCATCGAAGGAGTTTCACGAACGAGCGCGCCACATTTACATTTATATTGGAGTGCGACAGGAGTCGTTCCCTCCGTGCAAACTACCCTTTATGTGTTTTTCAATATTTCTCATGTCGCTCGAGATGTATGGCCGTGAAGTCTCTCCCGTTTAGCAAAGTCTCTAGTTCGGGTGACATGTAAAGATGGCAGCTCTTAAGTCTTCAAGCCGTAAATCACTTGACCGGTCCAATGGGGTTATTATTTAATGACTTTTTACATTCAAGCGTGAAGAGGGAATATTTTTTTTTCAATGATTTATGTAAACTTTTTTTTAGAGCTATTATTTTCTATATGTGGTATTATATTTTGACACATTGTGTTTCAAAAAGTACAGTTACTAAAAAGTGTGAATACTTTACATTAAAATTTAATATCAATCTATAAGATAAAATGACCGTCCATTGTCCTTGTGGGCTATTTATAAATGTATATCTCTATAAAAAACGGGTGGCGCCCATAAAAGAGGATACCTAAATTTGTTTATAATTTTGTAACTTACGTAACTTTACATGAGTTAATTAATAAATTGGTCAATATTTACGAAATAATATACATACGTATATATATATATATATATATATATATATATATATATATATATATATATATATATATATATATATATATATATATATATATATATATATATATATAATATATAATATATAATAATATGAATAAACTAGTTAAATGAATTTTTAGGCGCTTTGCTTCTTTTTAGTTTCTTTTAAAATTGTCGTTGTACAAAACTCATATAGAGTTTATTTTTAAAATTTTCAATAAAATGTGCAAAACAAATCGTTGAAACAATATTATATAACGGTTTGGACACACGCATTACTATATAAATAAATCATTAAAACCGTATTAGAAAACATTTAATTTCGGCTAAATGGATCGAAGAAGGAAATTATAAAGAAGCGACACTGAAAAAAAGTATAAACTTTAGACATTAATGGACATATTACTGAAATAAATAAAAGATTGTTTTATGTATATTTGTGTTTTGCACAAAAGAAAAACCAATTGAAAGTAAGCGACTTTCACTCAGCAGAAGGCAAATGGCATAAGAGATAAACTTTTGCGCAATCGGAAAAAATAATTGCTCCTGTTCGGAAATATAATGGATTTATAGTTAAACTTCCTAATGGAGTAAATGTTCTCGAGTAATCAAATAATTGTTATCTCTTGCTCTCCTATCATGGCATTGATGTAATTGGAATTTCATTGAACGACTATTTTAGTGGAACTTTTATTTTAAATGTTTCCACAATTACATCCATGCATTTTGTTACAACTGTATTAATTTAAACGTTACTGTTAAAGAATGAATAATAATTAATTGTTTTAAAACACACCTACTAATACGTTTTGTCACTTATGTAATATTTTCTTTCTGTAGCGTTTTAGCAAATACGCAAACATATATAAAGTCATTTTTCCTGATAGATATGATTTTTTGAGCATTAGGAAATATGTTATCAAATAATACTATTTGATTAAATTTTATTAGCTCATTTAATTAAATTAAAACGAATTCAGTATTTCTATGAGCGATCATACCTGAGAGAGAGACGGACAGGCAACAAAATATACCTAAAAGAGTTCGGTTTTTTTCATGTTGAGGAACGAAAGCCTAAAAATAAATGTATTCTGCTACATCACAAAATCATTAGTTTTATTTTTGCCATTTGGGTACGAAACCCTAAAAATAAGCAGGAAGTATAGTTTGTGACATTAAAATTTGAGTTTTGAAGAAGAATGTTGAGGGAAAGAGATGGGAATAGGCAATAGAGAGATGAGAAAAACAGGAAAACTGGTGAAAACAAATTAATTATGCGAACCAAATTTAGTAAAATGAGAAAAATTAACAGTGTAGACTTATTCCGAATTCAAAAACGAATTTTTATAACCGATCACACATTACGTTAAGGTAGTTTCATATACTCTACGAGATTATTGACCCACCAATGAAACCAACTCAAGTACCGAGCGTAAAAACTTTTGCATCATATGGAAAAAATAATTACTTTTTTCTGGAATTGTAAGCGATTTATAAAAAACTGTCCAAGCTAACGAAATGATAACGCATAAAGATGTACACATCCTCCCCCGTTCCTCTCTTTTTAAAGTAAGTTTTTTTCTTTATGACATTTTCATTTCCAGTTTCCAGGATTTTGTGAACATTTAAATATTTCCCATGTCCCTTAAAAACCAATCACGTGCGAATCTGGATTACGTATAGAGGATTACGTATAGAGGGCTCTATACGCTGTTTAAGAAATTACCTTATAATAAATCGTTGTCGACTTTTTAGTGCAATAAATATTTATTAACACCTAATAAAATCAAGCAAGAAGGGCGATATGTCTTATTATGAATATCTCAACAAATATGACATGTAGTCGTCGTTATAGAATAAATTTTTCCCACAACCTCTACATAATCTTCTAAAAATCCCTTGTACTTCATAACTTTTGATTGAATAATTTTGGAAATAAATGTAAAAAGATATTTTTTAAACATTTTTTAATATATCTCTGAATACACACTATATAAAAATATGATACAAAATGTGTTAGATCTTTATAACTAGCCCTTTAATGACAATCCACATTATGTACGGAATTAAAAAAAAATCCAGTACTTACTTTACCTCTGATATCCTTGAACTTCCCAATAAATATTTTTGAAAATTGCCTGTTGAAATATGTGGAGATGAATAGGCTTCATTACTAAACATTTTAGTTTAAACCTCAAGTTTTGTTTGAGAAAAACGATATGCCAGACATATACATAAGTGAAAAGGGTTTCGTTTTTATTTGTTTATTTTATTTTATTATGATTAACTTCATTTTGAGCCTCATAGTTTATCGTATTTGTTACTTTTTCATATCAAATTATATTATTTAAAATTACACCTAATTCGACTACGCAGTAGTGTATATTGTATGTCATACCTAAACTCATTATCATTAGTAAATACAAAATACCAAAGAAATTTGTCTAATTTTGTTTTATGATTCTCATAAATTCGTAAAATATTTGACAAATTTCAAAAATTCAGTTTATATGGGAAAGCATAATTTTTTGAGAAATTTCCTAAATAGCAGAAATAACCTGTTCATAATTGAAATATGCTAATGTATAGATAAGCACATACTCCAAAAGTGAGTTGACCATAATGACCGAGAAAGAGAACAATAACAATAAGAACAAGGGAGACGATCGTGTTGAAGTATAGACAGAGAGCAGTATTGTAGACACGTCATGACGTCACTCCCTTAATATCAGGTACAGCATTACATGAAGGTCAAATACCTCTCTCAGCGTAATGCTTTTTCGTTTCACCTCGCGAACCTTACACTCCTCAAGCGACCGGAAATCACAGTTTCACGACCCTGACGGTATCTGATAAATGTTTCTTCCCTTTGTATCTTAGACGTTTCCAAATATTAAAATAAGGCACTTAACTGATTTTACACTCCATATTTTTCTAATGAATACCCCACGAAACTATCTTGAATTTTTCAATAGGTCAAATTCTATTTGTCAATAAATTGTCTAAAAGCTTAATAAAAAAGAAAAGATCCACTGTCTAATTTGATTATTATCTAATAGATTTGATTATTACGTACTCAAAATCAAGAAACCTACAAGCAAACACATTCTGTCTTTAATATCAGCCCGACAAAAGTAAAATTTACAAAATTATTTACAAAATTTATTGCGAGTCACACAAACTGAATAAAAGCCTTAAAAAAACGTTTAACCCATCCTTTACTCATATTCCATGGCACACTCATGAAGTAGAAAGTACATTTTAATTTTTAAATCTATTTTCAAACCATAAAAAGACGAATGGTATGGGTGGACTGCAAACTCGTTTACACTTAAGCATACTATCCACTACGCCAGTCGACGTCGTTCCATTTTAGAAATGATGAGCAAAAAAGCACGCACCTTTCATAATTTCGTTATATTCAGTGAAAAACCATGTCGTTGCGTTAATGTCCTGCCAAGCTTGGAAAATATTAATTATCAAGCATGTTAGGTACTTGATGACACTAGGGATATGTCGTCGACATATTTGTATAATTTCCAAATATTTTAAAGTACTATTTTTCTGGAAGTTTTGTTCATCTGTTTCTCTGTCTATATTGTATTTGTCTCTCAATCAACTAGTGATGTTACAATCGATGCCTATTAGCATCCACTAACAATTCTTACATAAAATTGTGAAAACTTTTTTTAAGTGTTCTTATAAAGTGGAATAATTTTCAAATGCATTCAGTTAGAGAATTCTTGTTGAATGGTTTAAAAAAAAAAAGAAATAGGCATTGAAATTATTTTATTTATTTAAATTAGTAAACTAACAAATCGGAATCTGGTAGATAGTAGAGTAGATGTATCTGGGTCGTCGGATCAGAGATGCGTGATGAATTTTGCTGTTGGGCAGACTAACTGTGGGAAGGAAGCCAGCTTACCGCTGTGTGGTCTTGTTAATACGAATTATATTTAACTGGTCAATAGGATATGGAACTGTTTGAAACGCTGACTTGGTAAAGCCCAGTTTTTGTTGGCCAGAGGTGCAACGTAAAATAAACGTAAGGCAAGTATAATGTACAACAGTTCGCTCAAAATATTCGCATTTACCCTCTACCTCCTTGCACGAAATGTTCAATGAATAGTGATACTTGCCCCACTCACCAACCCCCCCCCCACCCCCTAAACCGAACAATATCGGATACTGAGCTTTTATCGTATGATATTTAGAACCGACATGTTTGTTTCATGAAATTTGAAAAATTATATTAAAGTCTATGGATCCCTATAAAAGTAATAAAAAAAATTAAAACTATTCTGAAGTGTAGAGAAAAAATGTAGTGATTGTGTGAGCAAAACTTTTTTATTATTTTGGTTAGCTTTTATTTCCATGAAACATAACTTTAGGAAAAAGACATATTTTTATTTTTAATATTTGTCTCATTTTTAGGGTTCGTCACTAAAAATGAAAGAAACAGAACCCTCGTAGAATCACTTGATTTTCCCGCCGTCTGTCTATATACCGATCAAAGCTCTTTTTATATGGCCTGCCTTTAAAGCGTATATTTTTTTACAATTATAAGTCAGCATAATGGGAAGTCTTATAGCACAAGAAAAAGAAAAAAAAAATACAAAAAACGATGATTTCTAATGCTATGTGGAATTATGAATTGTTATTATTAGTTTGCGTTTACACCTGTGAAAGACATAAGAGGCAATGGGTTAAACATTTTAACGTTGAGAAAAATTAATATTGTAAATAGTTTAATTATAAATAATAACGATACAAAACCTTAAATATTTACAAGTGCCTAAATGTGTGCTTGATTCAACATTCATATTGGAAAACAGTTAACCTATGAAATAAGAAAAAAAGCGCCGTATATAAGATGTTTTTCAAAAAAATTTCATAGTTTCTAAGTAATGAGATAACTTGCATTAGATAGTAACGTTGATTTGTCGACACAAGTGTATGTCAACAAATTACCTCAGGAACTTTTTCAAATTTACTGACGTCTATAATCACGAATATAAAGCAAAATTAGCCATGCTCTCAGCAATAAGGGCAACTACATTGCACGGAAAGCTATAAAATGTACTCAACAGAGCAAGTTCATCAACAGAGCAGGTTCATCACAGATTCCTCATTTGTAATAACAAATGAGGTAGATGCAAAGTCATCTAAAATAAGCTTTCTGTCTTAAGCAGATTAATCCCGGATATTTCTCCACATTCTGTAAATAGTTGCCCTATGCATAAGGAATTAAAAGGGTTACTATATACAGCAGATTTAACATTTAATTTTTGTAAAAAAAAAAGAAAAAAAAATACTATAAAAGATACAATCAGTTTGTATATTAGTAAATATAAATCAAATACTCTAAATGGTCGGTTCACATTCATATAAAATGATTGCCTTAAACAAGTCTTAACGATCGCTTGGTTCAATGGAGAAAAAATATTAGCGGAATCCAATATCCAATTCCGGAAATGGAGAAAAGTATGGGTTTCATTATCGAGTGCGCAGTAAAAAAAAACTAAACGAGATGTTTCCGAGTTTAGAAATTTCCGCCCTTGAGTTATGCCACCGAAAAGTTTAAATCTATTTCCTATAAAACTAAATAAAAACTAATTGTATTAGTACAGAAATATGGTAAGCCATTCGTGTCAGTTCATCTGCCGTTTTTAGTTACAATCGAAAACGTATTTCCGGAGGTAAGGGCTTAAATCCGATATTTTTTCATACAATAGAAAGTTTGACTAGAAAGCCGCTTGCCTGGAATAAAGAAAGATTGTACTTTGGTCGAAATTTTTTACGGATTTACTTAAAAATGTTCGTCTATTATAAGACAATGAAAAGTCTAAATAATCTCTAACCGCAACAAATTTTGGTTCGACATTGCTTCAGAGTTTGACATTTTTTAGTTACAAACTTTTATAATTTTATTAATTCTTGAAATTTCACTAGTTTCTCAAAACTACTTTTTTTTAATTTACGTGAACAATTTTGACTTAAACTGTCACACTAAACTTGTGTACTAAACAATATTGTAAATATGAATATTATACTGTCATTTTATTAATATAAATTATAAAATTTAGAGGAGAAAGTGAACAATCCTAGTTGTCAATCACAGAAATCTCAGAGGTATTAAATATTTTGGAAAAATATTCAATATTCCGACACGTGCAAAGTTTATACAATGTATATGTATTATTCATTACGCATATATATATACATATATATATATATATATATATATATATATATATATATATATATATATTCATCATTTATTTTATAACGTGCTCAAGCGAAATATCTGCAATAAATCAGTTTTAACTTGACCTAGAAGATATTCGACTGACTTTCTAGCGTGACTCTTAAGCGATGCAAAAGAAGTAAACGAGACAGAAGATTAGTGCTATACAACAAATATACTTATATAGAGGGTATTGGGTGTAAGGAAGATAAAAAAAAGTGTAGCAAACAACGCTTCCGTTTACTACGTTGTACACATAGTAAACGGAAGCGTTATTTTATAAATTTTAACTATTGCTCTTGTTCGACTATGTATTTTCAATGATTATTTTTAATACTAGAAAATTTTATTGAAACGAAACCACTTTTGAAAACTCTTTAATGTCATTATTCATTATTAATACGCCCTTTGCCATCATGTTATACAACGTAATAGAACAATCATATATTTTAATCACAAATATAGAGATAAATCCGTATTATATTATTAACGTGAATACAATAAAAAGGTTTACAACACCTAAACTGTTATATTGCTTTGTTTACAAACTTCTCTTTTGGAATGGCATGGAGTATAATCCCTGAACGACTCAATCCTATGAATATTACAAATTTACATTTCAATTTTTTTCTTTGTCCGGTTAGTAGTTTTTGAATTGCTGAGGTCGCAAAGAAATGTACAAGTAATTATTCATTTACTTGTAGTTTCCTTTTTTTCTGTGTATATTTTCAAAAAAGAAATAATATTTACAAAAATATGTGTTAAAATACTATGAAACAACAAGAAATATATATTAAAAACTATTTTTAACTGATGGTAACATACGTCATCCTTTTTTAAAATTTCAGAAATGTGATTTGTATATAAATGTTTATATTACGAGATGTGAAATTTTGGACGGATTTTAGGATAAACGTAATCACAAAAATCAAGATATCAACTAAAATAAAACGGTGCTGACTTCGTCATTTAGCATCGTTTTCAGTGGCATGTTTCTCGATAATACTGAACCCGTTCTTATGAAGTAACATAAGTCTATATTAAATACCGGTTTTTACGAAGTAGTATAAGTCTACGTTATGTATCTACTCGTTTATTCAGTTTTATTTATTAATTTTGCTACTAATTTAAACTTATCACTGAATTACCGATAACCTTTCAATAGAAAATTATTTCATATTTAATTTATTGTCTTCGTATAGAACTCTAACCAATCATTACTTAATAGAGCGCTTGTTTATTTTTCTTTCATATTAGCATACTACAAAACCTAACTTATCTTTATATATTATCATAATTTAAAACTTTCAAAGATATATTTTTCTACCCATTTACACTTAATTTCACGTTCTTTCGCATTCAGAAAAGGGTCGAATATTTAGAGACGTTGGTGTAAAAGGGACCTTGACGCGTCCGCTACATAGAGAGGTTTAGCAATAAATCCGTAGTGTTTCCAAGCGGATAGCAACAATTAATTTTTCCGAATGATGCAGATGTTTTCCCGCTTCGCGATTTCCCTCGCTCTAGTGAACGTGATTAATTATTTTGCCCCGCCTTCCGCGAACGTGTGTTCGGCGCGTGTCGTCTGGCGTGTATAGATTAATTCATTCTTTAACTCGTTACTCAATCGCGACAAGTTAATAGATACTGATAGCACCCGCATAAGTCGCTAAGGTTGTCGCTCGAATAATGTTCGCGGAGTCTAACAAAAAATTGTCGTCGTGTATATCAAAAGATATATCAGAAAATTTATGACAAAAATATCAATAAGTATAGATTTTCGACATTCAGTGACGCTGATGGAAATCTTGAATTTAAAATAGTAACAATTGGTATTAGTTTCTATTGGAAACCAGAATTTATGGCTTATTGAATTTATCTGAATCTTTCTACAAACACATTAGAAGGAAAGCACGTAAAGAATTAAGGAAAATTAATAGAGTGCGAGTCTAATATTACACGAGGAAAAGCGCAGAAAACTACTGATACAAATGTATTGTATTCAGGGTTGTTTTATAGCAACATTATGATAGTTATTTTAAACTAGTGTACGAAGGTGAACTAAAAATATATTTTATCTCATATCATAATCTACTTCTTTTATTTACAAGTTTTCCTATTTTTTTATAACACGTTTTACCCATAATATGTTATCCTATGGGATAGAACGTTTTATGACAAGAAAACACTACCAAGGAGTTCCACAAGCGAGAGCGCCACATTTACATTTATATTAGAGTGCAATAAGAATCGTTCCCTCCGTTTGAACTACCCTTTATGTATTTTTCAATATTTCTCGTGACACTCGAGGTGTATGGCCGTGAAGATTCTTCCACTTAGCGGAGGTTCTAAGGCGAGTGACGTGTGAAGATGGTGGCTCATAAGTCTTCAAAGCGTGACTCATGTGAGCAGACCGATGGGATTATTGTTTTATGGCGTTATATATTCAAGCTTTAAAGAAAGAACATTTCTTTGAAATTTATTTTTCCGAAGTTTTCAATGAAGCCATTATCCTTTATTTGTCGATATATTATAGCAATGACATATTGCGTTTTTAAAATTGCAGTAAATTAAAAAATACATTGACTTTATAAATTGTTTTATAATGTCACTTATCTTTGAGAAATGAATAATATCTAAGAAAGAAGTTACCTAATTTTTTTTATAATTTTAACTTACAGCTTTTTTTTAATGTCATATGTACACAAACACACACACACACAGTATATATGCAATTTACAAAGGTTTTCTAAAACCTTTGAGAAAACATTTTTACCAATTTAATATTTTCTATAAATCGCACAAAAACAGGCATTTAGAACATTATTGATAAACATATAATAATAAAAAAAAAAACATTATAAATTCAAATTAATTGATAATATCAGACACCCTTGTTCGAATCTGCAAATAGATCGGCTGAGGAAGCTGTAAAAATGCAAATCTTGAAAAAATATAAATTTTATACCTTATGGAAAAAAAAATTGCTCCTGCCTAGAAATATAGCTGATTTTTAATCAATAAATATTACATACAATGATTGTAAGACAAGGGGTTCACAATTCTTTGCTGACTGACTTTTGCTTCCCAACGCAACAAAAGTTACCGAGTCAGCAATTAATTGTAATCCACTTATCTTCCTATAATTGTATTGATGCATTCGATTAGGATTTCACCAAACAATTAATTTTCTGGAACTTTATTTATCTATAAACATACTCAGAATTATATGTATGAGTCAATGCATATAAACATAATTGAAGTGTCTATGGGCAATTTTCGAATTTTCAGCTCTCCGAATTTTGACACATGAAGTTCAGACTTAGTACTTCAAAAAAAAGATATTATTCCATCATATCGTAAAATCATAAGACTCAAACCTCGCGAAGCTAGTACCATATCCGTAATATCGGTAAACACTTTCGATCAAATTTTATAATGCTTATTCAGTGACGCACTACTTGATAAAATAAGCCTCTGGATTTGGAAATCTAAAAACGAGCAGAACGTATAGTCACGAATATTAAAACTTTGTGTGTGTGTGTACATATATATATATATATATATATATATATATATATATATATATATATATATACACACACACACACACACACATATATATATATATATATATATATATATATATATATATATATTTAGGTCTACTCGTTTGCTGTTTGAGCTGTTCACAACATAAACCTTCATTCATCATATAATAAAGTTTCATTAAAAATTTCTCTCCTTATTTGGAAGAAAAATGACTGAAAATTCTCTACTGACAAATAATAAAACGACTCCTTATTAACATTTTCTTTACTTTATTTTTCATTTGGTTAAAGCAAAATTAACTGGCTTTGTCAGGATGGTTGCGATTTTGACTATGTTTTAGAAGATGTCTTATAATTGCAAAACACATTTTGAAATAATAATTTTTGATAAAACTGTCAAACAAATTTTGAAATAATATACATTTTGAAATAATAATTTTTGATAAATATCTAATAAACTTAAGTTTTAACATTAGAAACAAAATTTGGAATAGGGTTACGGTGGATTCATTTTTGTTTATCATGTCACAGGTTAAGCATTTTCCAATACGAATACTAAATGGAATGTTGAATTGGGTAGCATGCATAATAATAATATATAAGATAAAAACAAAAAATTAGAAATATCTTAAAAATTAAAATGTGTTTCGTTTTTAAGTCATTCGTTTTGGAACCAAAAAACTAAATAAATATTAAACACGTTTTATTCATGTAATCAGTATATTTTTCTTTATACTTCAGAATAGTTTACATCTTTTTAATTAAATTTAGAAGAATCTACAGCTTTTGACATAATTTTTTAAAGCTTTCATTAAACTTTCGTGGAATAAAAATATCTTTTTCAAATAAGCATCCGGCATTTTTTGATCTTACAGAGCAAGTGAAAGGGGTGGAGCTTATCGTTCGTTTAAAATTTATTGCAAGTGGGTGAAGAGTAAATGAGAAAGTTTTAAGGAAATGCAGATGAAAATTTCATGATCTTAATATAAACGTACGAACACACACGCTTAAAAAATTGTCTACAATATTATTTAAACATTCTTAGTGGCTAGCAAAACATATTTAATAGATATTGATTGTAATGTATAGATATTGATTGTATTATATTTTTAAGAATCCACTGATTTTAATGGGATATTTCCTCCTTTCTTTAAAATTTAATAGAGTATATATGTCTGTTCTAAATATTATATGATGAAAGCTTAATATCCGGAGTTGTTCTGTGGGGGGTGGGGGACACTAATGCTTAACAGAAGTTTTCATAATATTATATAAAAATTGTTAGTGGTTAGCAAAGGCACATATATATATATATATATATACATATACATATATATATATATATATATATATATATACATATACATATACATATACATATATATATATATATATATATATATATATATACACGGAAACTGAATCCAACAATTAGCTTATATGTTTATTTTCAAATTTAATAGAAAAAATATGTTACAAAAATTCTGAATGCCAGTAACCTTTATGAGCGGTTAAAGTAAAACTTCCTTGACGGTTGTGGTGGGTGTTATGTGGTTGATAGTGTAATTATTTTGCAAATTAACAGCTTTCGGTAGCAAATACCTTGAATCACAGTTAATTTACATTATTCATCTCCAGAACTCATCGCCAAACCATGACCTGGTCGACGGTGAATTTATTTTGCAAAGTAGCTATTAGTAGCAAATATCTTCAAGTATGGTTGATTTACTACCATTCGTTAAGGAATGAGATTGTTCATCTCCAGAACTCATCACCAAACCCTGACCTGGTGAAATTATTTTGCGAAGTAAAACTATCAGTAGCAAATATCCTGAATTACGGATGACTTAATACCATCCGTTAAAGAGTTCCATTGTTCATATCCAAAACTCATGATCAGATCCCGATTAGGTCAATAATGAAGCTATTTTGCAAAGTAACGACTCTTAGTAGCAAATATCTTGAATCACTGTTGATTCACTAGAGTTCATTAAGGAGGTCCTTGTAGCATCAAGTCGTATTATAATACATATGAAGCTCAATAAACTATATCAGATTATCTACTAAATTTATTATAGGTCACTCCAGACGAACGACAGCTTTAAAAAAGATTTTAAACCATCCTTTACTCATATTCCATAGGATCCTTATGAAGTAAAAAGTACATTTTAATGTTGAACTCCCCTTTCAAACTATAAAAAACGTATAAGGGTGGACTGCACACTCATCCACACTTACCCCCACTACCTCCTGTTAAATGTTTTATTCAAAGTCGCTCCCATTACACACATTATGAGCAAAAAATTCCCGACCCTTTCGTAATTTCGTTACAGGGAAAATCATTGCGTTAATGTCCTGCCAAGCTTGGAAAATATTAATTTTTCGGGAACGTATTGGCATATACTCTAATTATTTATAACATGTCGTTTACTTGATGCGTGTCGATATTATGCTCTAAACTCTCAAACCCGTTACTGACTTCAAACATGTTAAGTACATGTTGATACCAAGGATGTGTCGTCTACATATTTGTATAATTTCCAAATGTTTTAAAGTAACATTGTTCTGGAAGTTTTTTCATCTGTTTCTCTGTGTATATTGTATTTTTTATTTGCTTCTCAAACAACTAGTGATGTATTACAATCAATGCCTTTTAGTACCTACAGTACGTTTGCTAACCACTAACAATTCTTATATAATATTATGAAAACTTCTATTAGGCATTAGTGTCTCCCACCCCCCACAGAACAACTCCGGATATTAAGCTTTCATCATATAATATTTAGAGCAGACATGTATACATTTTAAAGAAAGGAGGAAATATCACATTAATGGATTCTTAAAAATGTAATGAAAAAAAATTAAAATATTCTGAACTTATAGTGATACAATACAATCAATATCTATTAAATATGTTTTGCTAGCCACTAAGAATGCTTAAATAATATTGTAGACAATTTTTTAAGCGTGTGTGTTCGTACGTTTATATTAAGATCATGAAATTTTCAGCTGCATTCCCTCAAAACTTTCTCATTTACTCTTCACCCACTTGCAACAAATTTTAAATGAACGATAAGCTCCACCCCATTCACTTGCCCTGTAAGATCAAAAAACGCTGGATGCTTATTTGAAAAAGATATTTTTATTCCACGAAAATTTAATGAAAGCTTTAAAAAATTATGTCAAAAGCTAGAGATTCTTCTAAATTTAATTAAAAAGACGTAAACTATTCTGAAGTATAAAGAAAAATATACTGATTACATGAATAAAACGTGTTTAATATTTATTTAGTTTTTTGGTTCCAAAACGCATGACTTAAAAACGAAACACATTTTAATTTTTAAGATATTTCTAATTTTTTGTTTTTATCTTATATATTATTCTTATGCATGCTATCTGATTCAACATTCCATTTAGTATTCGTATTGGAAAATGCTTAACCTGTGACATGATATATGAAAATGAATCCACCGTAGCCCTATTCCAAATTTTCTTTCTAACGTTAAAACTTAAGTTTATTAGATATTTATCAAAAATTATTATTTCAAAATGTATATTATTTCAAAATTTGTTTGATAGTTTTATCAAAAATTATTATTTCAAAATATGTTTCGCAATTATAAGACATCTTTTCTGAATAGGTAGTTTAAAACATAGAGTCAAAATCGCAACCATCCTGACAAAGCCAGTTAATTTTGCTTTAACCAAATGAAAAATAAAATAAAGAAAAAATATTAATAAAGAGTCGTTTTATTATTTGTCAGTAGAGAATTTTCAGTCATTTTTCTTGCAAATAAGGAGAGAAATTTTTAATGGAACTTTATTATATGATGAATGAAGGTTTATGTTGTTAACAACTCAAACAGCAAACGAGTAGACCTTAATATGACTCTATTAACTATTCATTCATTTTAAATAACATCTTAATAGCACATTTATTGAACAAAATTTCATAGTCTCATCCCTTAATAACACTTTCAAATATGTATAACTAATAAAAACTTACAACAGATAATAAAAAGTATTTTTCGAGACAAGTGTTAATCAACAAATGACCTGAAAAACTTTTGCAAATGTACTGACGTTTATTTATCATCAATATATGTTTAAATTTGCTACGATCAAAAAGGAGGACAACTGCACTGCATGATAAGCTATAAAATGTTATCAACAGGGCTTCTATAAATGAGAACATTGCAAAATCATACAAAAAGAAGAATGTCCCTAGGGAAGTGAACAAAAGTCAAGAGTGCATAGCGGAAGTTGAAACACGTGAGCCATCGGGTCATATAGCCCTGTATTTTAAACAGCTTAATACCACATCCTTCTGCCTTTACAATAAATTCTTAGACTCTCTGCGAGAAATAAAAAAAGATTAGATAGAGCACATTTTAGATTTCTTTATTAATCATAATAAAAACCAAAAAAAAAGATTACGGAAGGTATAATAAATTATTTTACTACTAAACAAAGCACTGTTAGCCTTAATTGTGTTAATGATTCGCATGAAATGATTGTGTTATGTAAATTCCAACAACAGAGAAACGATAAAAATAATAAGTTTAATTATCAAATTCTGGACAGAATGAACAAAAACGATAAATTTTACTGCCAAGTGCTCAACGGAATGTACAACGTGATAGGTTTCTGAGCTCAGAAATCTGTTATGCCACCGAAAAGTTTAAAACTATATTCTATAAAAGTTAAAAGGAACTAATTGGATTAGAACCGGACAAAATATAGACTATTCGTATTGATCGATTGATGGTCTCTATTTTTTTCTTTAGTTATAACAGACACATATTTCCGGAGGTAAAGCTAAACACTGAATTTTTTTGTACACTAAAAAAATATTCACAAGAAGACCGCCGTTATCGTGCCTACGTTATTTGATAACTCAGATTCTGGCAGTAGTTCTTCAGTTATAACTCGGATATGTTTGCTGCTCTTGAAAAGAATCGTCGTTATGACAGTAGCATAATTTTATTAGTATAATTTACAAATTTTCACATTTTGTTGAAAGTTATTTTCAAGGTTAATTCCAGATCGCTCGTTTATTATAAAACCGTATGAAAGTTCATTTTATGCTCAAGCACGCCTGTGCTCTGATAGAACGATCTTCATCTGCCATAAATTTTAATTCGACATTATTTCCTTCACAACTGTTCTCTATATTTCTATTCTATTTTAGTTTAAAATTTGATAGTATTAAATTAACCAATATTTAACTAGTTCTTAATTCTTTTTTAAATTTAAGTTATGAATAATGATAGAGTTTACAATGTAATTAAATGTGATAGACAGATACACAGAAAAAACAGTTTTATTGAGACCTGAAAATTTACGATGTTCATGGGTTCGTAAAGGGAGATATATTGACATAGAAATATACTATTGTACACACATTTTATATTATTGTAATTTTTAAATGGAAAATTGCTAGTCTTGAAATGGATTTAGTTATTTAGATCGAACTAATATATTTAGTGTATTCTAAACATAATCTCATATAGTTTAGAAGAAGAGCAATACTATTGTAGTGACAGGATTTCAGATGATGTTTTATATTATGATTTTATATTAATATCCTTTTATATAAGTATGATGCTTTTTTTTCGAGTTACTGAAAATATGATGTATATTTAAACTATGTATACAACTACTAATATGACGACTAATCATTTGTGTCCTGTAAACCTATATTAATCAATTAAGTTTACACTTAAAACGGTACATACGAGAATATGCAAGAAAATGAAAAAAAAATTGTTAATAAAGGCAACTTTAAAAACAGGTCCGAATTTTTCTCTTTCCTTTGCATCTAACTGCAATTACATGGTATTTAATACCTTCGGATTGTAAGCTCGACTGCCGGGAGTTAGCATTTTCACTTGCCACCAAATAAGGAATTTATAACTTTGGACAACATATTATTCAGGCTTCATCTTCTTTTGTGCTAGTATCTGAAATATATTAAAACTCAGACCTTCTTTTTAATAATTACTTCACTGAGTGATACAGTAGTTCCTACAGTTTAATACAGCAGTAATACGATAGTAATAACACAATGTGTGACTTTTATAAAAGCTCCAGATAAACACTCTGATTTGCATAATTATATTGATATAATTATAATATATTGTATTATAAATATAATATATTGTATTATCTCTCACATGTTAATTCCGCTGGAGAATTTACTCGTTTTCAATACCGCTTACAAAACTAAACTTATAAATAATATCGCCCTAACTCCAATTTGAATAAGTATTAAATGATCTATAGATAACAAACCGCAGCATTCAAATACATACTTGCTAAACTTGCCTTTGCTAACTTGCTAACTTGCTAATTTGTGAAACTAAATTGAGTAACTGTGGTTACAGTTACACAGGGCAGCGTCTACTATTATAGGTCATAGCAAATCTAACCTATTATAAATGAATTTAAATTTATATTCTTAGAAATAACCTTTCAATTTTGTCAAAGAAATAACAATGTTTTTTAAATTTTGAATCTAGAATTTTCTGGGAGCTTCAATCACATAAGAGAAGCTTAAATATATGTGTGTAATAATTTATTTACATAAATTGAAATTAAAATGTACGGAAGAGGGAACAATTCCTATTCCTTCTTTTTAGAAAGACTAACACGAGGTTTTTCGAAAATTCTTGAACATTTGTGTAATTGTACAAAAGAACGCACGCACGCGCACACGCAAGCACGCATGCGCTCAGCTGCGCACACGTACACACACTAATAGTTGTGAGTTCTTTTTCTGTTGCGGTATAGGAGCTGAGTATAGTTCTGCCAAATAATGCCAAGTCAACCTGACATCGGGTTTAATAAAGTATTTTAATTTTTCTGAATTTCTCTTGGATGATCCAAATTAGGGAGTCGGGAAGAATAAAGGAGAGATTAAAATTCCCTTTTTTATATTTGGAATGTTTGGCTGTGGCATAATAGAATAGACATATATCCATCATTATAGAAATATTGCATTTTGTTTCGCTCGCTTTTCGCCCTCAATGGAATTTACGAAAAATGAACACTCAATTCTTGTTGTAAAATTTCAATTTTTCGTTCGACCTTTATTCACCAAAAACTCAATTGCTAGCTCAATGGACGATTGCGCGCTGCGCTCTTTACTTTCCCTAAGATATAAGTTCGAAATGTTTCTGCAGCATTTCGGAAATCGCTAGGAAAAGGTAGTTTACTATTTGCCAACGTAATACTTTTGTATACACTCGCTGGTAAATGAATCAATGTCATTTACTGATTTTGCTCCAATTTAAACTCAAAATTGAATTACCAATAATATTTCAGTTCTTATCATATAACTAATAGCAATATATTTGCAATCCGGGTAAAACTTAAGCCAATACTTACTGGATTGACTGCTTGCACACTCTTCGAATATATCACCAAATTACAATACATAAATTGCATTCTTGTTATAATTTAAAAGTTTTAAAAATATCTTTACACATTTATTTACCCCCAATTTGGAGTTGTACAGTTTCAAAGAAAATGTTGAATATTTAGGGAGAGAAAAGTGGAAACATTATTTCTGATCTTCGACCCATTCCCTACATACAGGAGGTTTAGCGATAAATCCGTTAGTTTTCCGAGCGGACAGCAGCAATTAATTTTTCCGAATGATGCAGATGTTTTCCCGCTGCGCGATTTCCCTCGCTTGAGTGAACGTGATTTATTATTTTCCCCCACTTTCCGCGAGCGTATGTTCGGTGCATGTTGTCTGGCGTATATAGATTAGTACATTCGTTAACGCATTAATCAATGGCGACAAGTTAATAGATGCTGATGTAGCGCCTGCATTCGTCGCTAAGCTTGTCGCTCGAATAACGTTTGTGGAGTCTAACAACAACATGTCGACGTGTATATCATTAGTTACACCAGCAAACGGATGACAAAACATAAATTAGGTCACAGTTTTCGATATTCGATGACGCTAACAAAAATTGTGACTTTAAAACAGTCACAATTTCTATTAGGTGCTTTTGAAAAGAGAAATTTATTAATGTAAAGGTTTATTTAATACACCTAAATATGTTTATGCACACACTAAAAAGAAAGTATGTTAAATATTAAGGAAAATGCATAATAAAATATAGAAAGTGTTACAACAAGAAAAGCGCAGAAAACTAATGATCCGAAAGCAGTATATATATTTTTGTGTATAGAAACATTACACATCTATTGTTTTAAAAACGGGTATAATAATGATTTCTTATATTTATGTTAGAAGCGTAAATTTTATCTTTTGTAGTTCCATGATCTGTTTTATTTGTCAACAATTTTTCCTATTTGTTATAATATAGTGTACTCATAGTACGATAATTCCATTCACACAATAAATGTTCATATAGAATGAAAGATAAAATAATAAGATAGAGATGTCCATTTTGTGACATTTGCAAGTCATTGACACAAAATTCTAATTGAAAAACATGATACATTTATGTAATAGTAAATGAATTAGATTCAAGTCATGTTTGGAATTATGTATTGATTCATGTTTGAAATTACTTATTTTACACATTAGTACAATTAGTATTTTATGTTTCAAAATAAATTTAAACTATTTGTTTACAATCACTACTCTCAGTGTGAACTGTTACAGAATCATGTGGGCCTTGAAGCGACCCAAGTCGTGCATACTAAAACATGATTGCATGTTGACAAATCTTAATAACATTTAAATAGAATATACATTACAAGATTTCTCCTAACATTGACTCATTCTTTGCTAAAAAATTACACTTCGGTAGTATCCAGCCTAATCGTTTTCAAACTATGTATATTTAATTTCGATAGTTCACATCAGCATTTTCCCCATATTAAAAATTTTTCATTCTTTACACAAGCTTTACTTTTCTTTAACAGTCCATATAAAATATAAGTTTTCTCTCTCGTAGCAATTTGAATTTTAAATTATCGTGTAAACTAGAAGATAATAGAAAATTTATATTTGGCAAAAAATTATCATATAAGTATTGAAAAACTAATAAATTCCCAACATGCATTTCATTTTAAGGTTTGAGTTTTCCGGCCACGAAACCATCTAGTGTAAATATATTTTTTGAGGATAAAAAGGGGGCGGAAGCAATTCTTAAGATTTCTTTGAAAACTATCAACTATGAGGGAAAAGGAGTACATCAAAATGTTATAGCTCTTAAAAAATTCGTGAAATGTTTAAAATTTTTAAAATGAAGTTTCCGGGATAAAAACGAGAAAATTAAAACTGTTTTTGATATAAAGTATCTTTAACATTTTATCATTTACCTAGTTTTTTTTTGCGACCTGGAACTTACAGAAAAATTGCATTTAACCAAAAATTAACCGTTTAGATTTTCACGTTATAATTACTTCTAAACTTGTAGCTTTTGAAATTTGCAAAAAATTCATATTTTTTTCTTTTTTCGATTAACATTCAAATAAGTCAGGAGTTCGTCAGCTAAAATTATGCACATTTAGGTAGGCAAGAGCAGATTAGAAATAACATTTTTTCTTATGTGGTATTTTCAGTAGACATAATCCATATTTAGATATTTTTGAACAACTTTTGTTTTTATTGATCTTTGTTCATCCATTATTTCATCTTCCTCGTCGTGATCGTATTGCAAAATTCTATGGAATATTATTGTTTTTTTTCTATAACTACCTCGAAAAAAAGCAACAGGATCAAAATGTTAACATGTATTAGTACAATTGTTTTCCATATCTTTTGATACCATACTACACTTGTTGTACTTACAATAGTTAGCATTCAAGCAATACATTTCTTTAATCCTTCCACTAGTTGCGGTGAAACTATCAACATTAATTAGAAATGTATTTGCAAAAACACAAACTCCATAATTATATGAATGCTGAAAAGTGAGGATGGATAAAAATTAATAAGATTTTACAGTAAATTCCAACTTTTCTACCACCGGCAGAAGATACATATTCCCCTGAATGTTATATTTTGCAATTGCAAGTAACATTGCAAGCATAAGATGCAGTTGCAAAAATATTTGTGTTCCAAAGTCTACCATCTTTGTCGATATGAATCTTGTTTTCGGCTTTTCTCCGTCTCCAGAACCTCAAAAGACAAAATTTGGAAAAAATTGCGTTACTAGAAAGTTACCCAAAGTTTACTAGAAAACTATAACGATAACTATATATTTTATAACTTTTGAGATATTCACTATATTTTTACATATGGGAAATATACGCTAGGCAATTTTGTATAGTAAAAAGTGATATTAATAACTTAAAAGAGTTTAATAGAAATATTATACACTGTTTAGTATTTATAATATCAAAGTGTGTACGAAATCCTCGCCAGTGCGAATTCTACCGAATTCGAAGTATAAATAGTAGCGAATTCTACTTTTAACAAGTATATTTTAATCTAATGAAATTAGATAGAAATTAGAGAACAAAATATTTTCTATATAATAATATATTATAAATGTATCAGTAAGACTACTGCTGACTCAGAACATAAGCAATATTAATAACTTTAAACAGTTTAATAAAAATATTATACACTGTTTAGTATTTATAATATCAAAGTGTGTACGAAATCCTTGCTAGTGCAAATTCTGCCCACCTTTAACATGTATATTTTAATCTAATGAAATTCGTTTGAAATTATAAAACAAAATATTTTCTAAGTGATAATATATTATAAATGTATCCACATCACAACATGAACAGTAGGCCGCTACTGACTCAGAACACTATTTATAATATCAGTGTATACGAAACTCTCGCCAGTACGAATTCTACCCACTTTTAACAAGTGTATTTTAATCTAATGAAATTCGTTTCAAATTATAGAACAAAATATTTTCTATATGATAATATCTTATAAATCTATTCATATCACAAAATAAACAGTAGATAAGTAAGAACTTCTAGTTTACGAATAGTAGACAACCAACTTATGATATTGGGTCTGTGAAAAGTTCCTGTAAACTCCAGGTAAGTGACTCAAATAAACTACAAAAATAACTTTATATTTTAAACTATATATTTATTAAAAGTGTGAAAGATGAAGAAGAAGAAAGCCAGGAAGTATATTTATATATTTACTAAAACTAATATTTATAAATCTTATAAATAAGTTTAAATAATATGCACGCTTAAATATTTATATGCACTTAAATATCTAGGGAACCCTCATAATGCCAATTATATCCGTACTGAGAAACTTGCGCTTTAAACCTCCCGATGACAACAAAAACATATTTTGCTTTTAATAAACAAATATACTTAAACAAATATAGACTCTTTTAGACTCACTCAGATAACTCTTTTTATTATGTATTACTGAAACTTTTTAAATAATATATACTTTTATAGCACTCATTTAACATTTAATTCTTTCTATAAAATTTGAGATCTTCTTATTCTTTATTTAAATATATGCTCTGCGTGAAATTACTAAAAGTGCCAATTGTCTAAACAATAAAAAAATATTACCAAAGATTAACGATATAACGTACATAAAAATGTTTATAACATCATTTTTTAGTTTATAATGTAAATTAAGCAACCCTTATCACCACAAATGTGTCTCTCATGTACAACCTATGTACGAGCGTTTACGACGTGCAGAAATATCTCCCGACCGTAATATTTCATCGACATTTTTGTATCCTTCGAAAGAGTTCCACGAACGAGAGCGCATTTACATTTATATTGGAGTGGAATAGGAGTTGTTCCCTCCGTGTGAACTACCCTTTATGTGTTTTTCAATATTTCTTGTGTCGCTCGAGATGTATGGCCGTGAAGTCTTTCCCGTTAAACGGAGGTTTTATTGCGGGTGACGTGTGAAGATGGCGACCCGTACTTCTTCTGGCCGTGAGTTTATATTCAAGCTTCAAAGAGGGAATATTTTTTTTTTAAAATTGATTTATCTAAAATTTTTAGAAATGGGAATACTTCACACTAAAATTTAATGTAACGATATATAATAAAATGACCGCACATTGACTTTTGGCTCTTTTTTATAAAGGTTTATTCTTCTAAAAAATGAGTAGCGCCTAAGAAAGTAATGATTTAATTTTTAAATTACATTCTTTATAATTAACGTAGTCATCAACATTTACGAAATATTTATACCAATAACTCATTGCTTATTTATTTCTATAAGTATTATAGATTTGTTTAGACATAACCTTAAGATACAACAAACAAATAGGAAGGAAATCCCATGTTATCTTTATTATTCAACTTTTAACTGTTTTTCTTACATCTTCCTAATATTTTTGCCAGTGTGTACGTTTGCTTTGTGTGTATGAAATACATAAAGGCTTTTTTTTCAAATAATTTTTTTATTATAATATTTTGATAAATCGTGCAAAAACAAGTCCTTGGAACAGCATTACGCTTTGTTATAGACCTACACATTATTATTGGAAAACCGTCACGGGTAAATGAGAAAAAAAAACTATAAACTTGGGAATACGAAAGAAAAATAAATTTTGAACAATATTTTCCATATTTTGCAGCAAACTGAATCAAGCCACTCCGGCTTGTATATTTCCATGTTTTACAAACAAAAATAACCAATTAAAATCAGAAGGTAATCAATAAGTAACTTTAACTCAATGGAAAGCCAATCGCATTGGGGAAAAACTTTTACGTCAATTGGAAAAAATAATTGCTCCTGTCCGGCAATATAAACTTTCCAGTGCAGTAAAATTTCCCGAGTCGGCAAAGAATTGTGAAATTCGTTGCGCTCTTTTCATCGTATTAATGTAATTGGAATTTGATTGAGATTTCAGCGAACGACTAACTTTCTGAAACATTTATACAGCCGTAAAGTTTTCCAGAATTCTAGTTATGAATTTGTTTATAATTTTGTATATCTACAAGTTACTTTAGAAGAAAGGATGGCAAACAATTATTTTTAAACACATCTGCAGATATATTTTATCATATAAACTTTAATACGTATATATGTATGAAGATATATGTAAAATCATATATATAAATTATTGAGCATTAGGAGATATATTTTCAAGTACCAGTGAATTAAAAAAATTCCGAGGTCTGTTTTTTATTTTTTTGTATTTTCACACATAATAAGCACACTGTAAGCCTGATGGAAATTTAATATAAATTCAGTATTCAGGCATTTATAAATATTTAATAATACAAAATTTCCCAGCAAGCTATTTAAAAAAAATTATTTTAGAACAAATATAAATTAACTACTATATTTTTCACAGGCGCACAATAAAATTTTTTTTTTTATATGACACAACAACAAATTATCTTTTTTCTTTACTAGTGCTGCGTTACCTTGCTTCTTGCCAAAATTCTCTTTAGATTTTAATATATTTGCGAGTGTCAAAATATACGGCATAAATAGCAGGAACAAAAATATATTGCCTACCCTATTTTTCACGGGCGCATATTTAAAAAAAACATATTTTTTGTATTATATATATATGTATATATATGTACATATATATATATATATATATATTTATATATATATATATATATATATATATAAATATATATATATATGTATTTAGGTGTTATAACTACAAATTAACGCTTTTTTTATTTACTCCTTTACTTGTGCTGTAAGACCTTACCTCTTGGTAAATTTCATGATTCTAGGTCAACGAGAAGTACCCTATAGGCTTTAATTTACTCTGGAGTGTCAAAAAATATGGCGTAAATGACGGTATGTTTTGGGTTTTAATTGGATTCATTTACTTAGAAACTTGTTTTTACAGGTCCCGGGGTCCGTAGACCTAAGCATTCGATATTAATTTCAACTTGAAACTCCCACCTGTTCCTGAGAAAAAGGGTATTGACACAGACAGACGGACAACGAAGTGATCCTATAAGGATTCCTTTTTCGTCTTGAGGTATGGAACGCTAAAAATTACATAATAATAAAACAAAACTAAGAAGATTATTGAAATGAATGTATAATTGAAGACAAACGTAGTCTCATGTAAAAGTTAAGAACTATATGAAGAAAAGTCGGTTATTAGCAGACGGGTCAGAAAAAAAGAAAAAACCTTAAGATCAAAAAGGTAGCATAGACGTAGAGCAAATTTTACCACACCTATTTTTTTCGCTATACCTAATCTACCTTAATAAGTAGATAGGAAATTATAGATACCGGAAACAGATAACTAATGGACTTAGAAAGGAACAAAGAAATTTAATCACTTATAGGTTAAAGAGGAAATTTTTGTTTATTTATTTCTATGTGTTGACATATAACTCTCGCCATATGATAGCTTATTGTTTCCAAATTCCGTAATATGTATTTTTTTTACATCCTTATAATGTGTACATTTTTTACACATATTGACATATAATATAATGTCAACGTAGTCGGGGAAACACTCGCTGGTTTGGAGGTTTTCCTAATTAAAGCTGGTAAAACCGTAAAAATATACTAATGCTTTGTACGGGGGAATTGTGGGCTTTAAAAATATATAACGTCAGTCTGCGACAATATTTACCTGTATTTTACAGATAAATTAAAGTAAAATATTTTAAACTAAAAAAGCAGTTGAAAATAAAGGGGCGAAATTTAAATCAATTTATTAATCATCATAGAAATAAAGATTATAGTAATTTTAGGCATTTTCTATAATTTTTTACACATATTGAAATATAATATAATGTCAACGTAGTCGGGGAAACACTAGCTGGTTTGGACGTTTTCGTAATTAAAGCTGGTAAAACCATTAAAAATATACTAATACTTTGTACGGTTGAATTGTGGGCTTTAAAAATATATAACAACAGTCTGGGCCAATATTTAGCTGTCTTTTACGGATAAATTAAAATAAATTATTTGAAGCTAAATAAGCAGGTGAAAATAAAGGGGCAAATTTAAGTTAATTTATTAATCCTCATTGAAATAAATATTATAGTAGTTTTAGGCATTTTCTATAATTTTTTATACACATATTGAAATATAATATAACGTCAACGTAGTCGGGGAAACACTCCCTAGTTTGGACGTTTTCGTAATTAAGGTTGGTAAAACTATTACAAGTATACTAATACTTTGTACGGTTCCCCCGTTCTAGGCATTAAAAATATATAAGGTCAGTTCGCGACAACATTTACCTGTCTTTTACGGTTAATTTAAAGTAAATTATATAAGCTAAAACGCAGGTGAAAATAAAGGGGTAAAATTTAAATCAATTAATTAATCCTCATTTAAATAAATATTTTAGTAATTTTAATTATTTTCGAAAAACGAAATGAATCTTTATCATTTTATGATTTGTATTAGTAGTTTAATATGAATTAATAGGTATTTTTAAAATAAACAGTAAAAATACAATTTTGATGACGTTCGGTGAGATATATACACGCACATAGAGGGGGAACGGAAAGGGGAAACGGGCACAATGGGGCTAGAATATCATAGGCGCATGATGTCGCAGTAATTTACCATATTTTTGATAAAATATAATAAAGTGCAGGACCAAAGAAAAAATACCTGATAAATAATTTAATTGAACCAGTACAAATTTGCTAATGAAATCCTAAATAATAATGATCTAATGTGTGTGTGTGTATATATATATATATATATATATATATATATATATATATATATATATACCATTAGTAGAATCCTAAACTCAGAAAAAATTCCAAAAGACACTGTATATATTTTCAACCAAGTCTATACAACAATTAGTTTTTCTGTTTATTTTCATATAAAATACAGTAAAACATGTTAAGAAAAACAAGGAGAAGTAGTATCTTTATATTTATCAGTTCTGAGTTCTTTTCCAAGGGATTGAACGAGTCCACTTACAATATGATTGTAAGGAAAATTTCATTCAAGTCGGTTCAGTAAAGTTACGTTTAAACAAACACAATTTTGCTTCTACTCTCTACAATATACCAAAAAAATATTCAACGTGTAAAGCCAACTGAACCACTTTATGTGATAAACCCCATGATTATTTATATCAAGTTTTCTCTTGCAGATATTATCAAAATATGAAAGGTATAAAACTACAAACTTTTATTAAAATCCATCCAGTGTGTTTTCGAGATGTTCACGGACATGTTTTTTAGGGAATTGTGGTTAAATCGTGAGTAGTTCTACTCATTTTAGAATTGTGGTTAAATAGTGAGTAGTTCTACTCAGATTATTTATAATACACAGTCAAATTATTAAAACCTATGAATTATTACGAAACGAAGTTGATAAAATCTATGAAAAATGTGTTTTGTAAAGGTATTATTTGTCTTTCTATTATTATTTTGGAAGCGGATTTCAAATAACCGTAGGAAAATTAATTAACTTGTTTTACTCGAGCTGTGGAAATGGAATGTGAAAAACTTCTACATCGATAAATTTTTACTATCCAGGAAAACGGCTGATTGCGACTAAACTTTGTCAGGTAACAAAAGTACTGAGGGTGATGAAGCAGGGGTTATATTTTAATGTCGTTTAAAATTTGATGCAACGACTGACTTACTGGAGTTGTTATTGACTTCTGTTTAAGTCAATAATATCTTTTTTCATTCTACTTCTATGTTAACTTTATTATCTAAAAAGAAAATATAAATATTCTTTTGAAATAAAATTTCCTCTATACTTCATTTCCACTATTTACTGTCGTATCGTATTTATGTTTCCGTGGCAGAACACGGAACTCTTCTAATTTTGCCAAGTCCCAATATGTCCGTCCGTTTAACTTACCCTCTTAGTTTCTATAGTTCTAAGCCTACGTCCATGATATTTGGCAAATGCCTTTCTTGTCTTTTAAGGACTAAGGTTGCCTAACCTAACCTAACCTAACATAAAAATATCATACCGCATTTTCTGGGGTATTGGTGGTCACTATGGATTTGGAAAATGTGAAAATTATAACACTCGAATTTTCCTATAAAATTTTTGGTGTAAAGTCAAGTTATAGAATAATATAGTTATATTATTCTACATTTACCCCTAATTATTATATCCCAAGTTCACATTCTATGAAATATTCTGCATAATTTATTTTTCCAGTCCGTATCTCTCTCATTTGAAATGACAATATAAATAAGGAAGAAAAAACTTTCTAAGTAAAATTCTATAGAAAATGCTATACTTTAAAGACACAAAATAGTAACTGAAAACTGTGGGTAATATAATCGTTCAGTTCCACTAAACTATTTGCTGAGCGGCAAACAATAAGGAGGAAATACGGGCAAAAAAATACAAATTGAAAATAAACATGCAAGTGCGCGGAGCCGCACGCACAAAGTAAAATGCCGTCGTTGTATTCATCCCTTGCACTTGTTATTGCAACTTAACTGAAATAATTACATTTAACATTTCAAATCAAGTGCTCGCATGTGGAATGCTTTCAGATTTTTCAATCTCATGGCAGAATAGTTAAGGTCGGAAGACAATCTGTGTAATTATGAAGCTTAATATTAAAAAAAACTGTTAAGAAAAAGTAGAACTCATACTACTGGGGTTCCGTAAATATTTTGACAGTTATAAGCATTTAAGTGCACTTTGTATTTCCATTATGCTATTTACAAATATTAATTTTTCATAACGTAAGTATGTAACCCACAATATCTTTCATGGACGAAAAATATGGTGCCCATTTAAGACATTATAAGATTTCGGATAAACGCTATAGTTTTTCTATAATTTTTGTGGAGGAATTTAACTATGGAAAAACTAACTAAAACTACGAAAAAATATTTTTAGGCCTTTATTAGTCCTTTCAAATGATACTCCACACCACACGTGGAATTAAAAAAAAAATGTTGAGTACTAAATTTGCCTAAACTAAAATTTAATATATTTTAGTGTGAGCTACTTGTAAAAATATGCTGATGAATATGTTTTATTACCATACCAAATATAATGTTTCTATGTCAAGCGATTTCTGAGAAAACCTGATGTGACAGTTTGATAGAGAGACACGTGGGTTATCTTAAAAGGGTTCCGTTTGTCCTTTTTAAGGTACGGAACTGTTAAAAGGGTAAGTAAACTTTCAATGTCACTATAAAATCGTTGAAAAGTCCAGAAGCACACATAGGTAGAATTAAATAATTTTCAACTCATATTTATATGCCTAAATACCCTGTCTTTTTAATCGACTTCTCAATTCGACATGTAATACTTTTTTACGTATGTATAGCCGAGTTCGACTCGCCCTTGGCCCTTTTTTAAAATTTTTATATTCAGTGGTTCGGAACACTAGTTGCGCGAGTTCAACTCTCACTTAGCCTTTTTTTTTAAATCTCTCATTCCATAATACGAAAGGGAAGCTATATACAATATCCTGTATACAAAACAATCAGCATGCAAGTTCTAGTCGCATTTGGCGGATTATATTAATTATGATTAGAACAAGTTAAAAAAAACAGTCGCATGAGTGATGAGATTTTGCCAAAAACGGAATTTATGAAGCAAGAGCATTTGAGTTCTAATCATTTGATATTCATATTTTGTTTCCCTTTACTTAAGAAAATTCCGTTAATAACTGAACAGAAGATCGAAAGGCAGGATCCTTACGTACCCAAACGGATGAATTAGAGAAGTTACTGGTAACATTTCAGAAATCGCTGGAGAAGGTAGTTTTTAATTGCCAACCTAATATTTATATACGCAGTGATAGCTAAATTAATCCGTTTCATTTATTAGTTTTACTACTAATTTAAATACAATACTGAATTAACGGTAATATTTCATTATACAGAAACAGTTCTTTAATAATTGAATTCTTTAAATTAATTAAATCACTTCAAGCGATATATTTGTATTCCCGATAGAATTTGAACCAATACTTATTTTATTGACCTCTTCCTCACTTTTGAACGTAATACCTTACTACAGTATCTATATTACATTCGTAAATTATCATTTTTAAAATTTAAAAAAATAACTTTTTCCATCCATTTACACTCAATTTGGTTTTGGTTTGGATCAAGAAAAATGTTGAATATATAAGGATCATGATGTAGAGGTCTTATTTCTGATACTCGACGCGTCCGCTACATAGAGGAGGTTAAGCGATAAATCCGTTGTGTTCTCGAGCGGACAGCAGCAATTAATTTTTCCGAATGATGCAGATGTTTTCCCGCTGCGCGATTTTCCTCGCTCGAGTGAACGTGATTAATTATATTCCCGTCGTTTTCCGCGAGCGTGTGTTCGGCACGTGTCGTCTGGCGTGTATAGATTAATACATTCGTTAACGCATTACTCAATAGCGACAAGTTAATAGGTACTATGTCGCGCCTATATACGTCGCTAAGCTTGTCGCTCGACTAAAGTTAGCGGAGTCTAACAAAAACATGTATCATTAGATATACCAGCAAACGGATGACAAAGACATAAATTAGGTAACAGTTTTCGACATTCGACGTCTCGAATACTAACTCTGGTTTTAAGATAGTAACGATTCCGTTAGATTTTTGAAGTAAAACTTCTTTACGCACTCTTGACTTGGGGAGTAAGCTGCTGGATGCGTGACGAGAGCGTTACGAAAAGTGTGATCGGGCGAGGCGAACGGAAGTTGAGAGGGAGATATAAGTTAGTGAAGACAGAAAGAGAGAGAGTTACGTTTCGTATATTACTGTAGGGACAAGAGAGAGAGGTGCGAGCACACATTTTCTTTCTCTCTTTCTCTCATAGCCAGTTATGTTTCGTATATCTAAGATACAGTGCAAGCTTATTGTCTGTATCACTACGTAGGAGCAAGAGAGAGCAGTACGCCCACACATTTTCTTTCTCTCTTTCTCACATAGCCAGTGCATGATATATATATATATATATATATATATATATATATATAAATCAACCTTAAAATATTAAATATCAACCTTAAAATATTACAGCACCAGTTTTGACAAAGCTATATTATTCTTTTACACCCATTACGTAAGTGTTTCCTTTAGTAACAATGTCGATTTTAAGTTTCGTATAAAAGAAAAGATGAAATTAAAGTAACTTTAGCAAACAAATTACAAATTATAAAACAACAGGTTTTCAATTTCAGATTCATTTGCTTTCCCATACAGACAACATTAAAGTAACTTTAGCAAACAAATTACAAATTATAAAACAACAGGTTTTCAATTTCAGATTCATTTGCTCCCCATACAGACAACATTAAAGTAACTTTAGCAAACAAATTACAAATTATAAAACAACAGGTTTTCAATTTCAGATTCATTTGCTTTCCCATACAGACAACATTAAAGTAACATTAGCAAACAAATTACAAATTATAAAACAACAGGTTTTCAATTTCAGATTCATTTGCTTTCCCATACAGATAACATTAAAGTAACTTTAGCAAACAAATTACAAATTATAAAACAACAGGTTTTCAATTTCATTTACTTTCCCATGCAGACAAGTTATATAAGGATTTTAATTAACTAATTCCCACCAAGAGTATTATTTCTTTTTTGCTTTATTGAAATGTACTATTTGAGGCGTGTGTATTTTAAATACAAAACAATATTTTCATTGTTTTTGTTGATTTTTACGATTTTACGTTCAACTTTTTGGGAAAAATGCAAGCGAAAGATTGAAGAGATTGAAGAAAATGTAGATATTCTATAATCCTTAAAATGTTTGAGGAAAAGTTTTCATACATATTTATTTGCATGACTAACTATATCAGATACACTGGTCTGAGAAATTTCCAAAATTCCAAAAACGGAATTTGTTTCAATTCGAGAAAACCAAAATTTTAGACTACGAAATTTTCCATAAAATAGCCAATATTTTATAAACCTTCGATATTAATGAATGAACAATTTAAATTTACCCAAAAATAAACTATTTATTCTCTTCAAAACTGCAAAAAAACTCCTTTGTCTCCAAAACTGCGAGTCAATATAATGAAAAAAATCATATTACTAGAAGTTTAGATAAATTTAACAGAAAAGCATGAATGTAAAAATTAAAATATACATAAAAGTAAAAATATTACCAAAGATTACGAACACACCCTTGTGTTCATATTCATAATAATGTTTATAACTTCAACTGCCCATAAATTAACCAACCCTTATCACTGCAAGTGCTTTTATAGCGTTTTTTTCTTTTTTCAGATTACTTTTGAAAATAATTACGATTATTTTACTTTTTACCTGTTATTGTAGCATTTAAAGAACAACACTTTACACATTTGGAAGCAAAAATATAATTAAAATACAGATCAATAAGCAAACTAAAAGTGGATTGTCATGATTAATATTATAAAGATTTTTTACTTAAACGCATGCTTTATTTAAATTCCAATAACTTGTAAGGAACATTCATAAAATCAAGTCATTGCTGCAAATAATTAAGATTCCTAAATTAGACAATAAACTTCAACAAAATTTTTGTCAGTTATTTCTAAACCTACCAGTCACGTTAAGTCCAACGCGCGAATGGGCTGCGTAGAAATATCTCCCGTCCATAATATTTCATCGGCACTTTTTTGTATCCTTCGGAAGGATTCCCCAAGCTAGAGCGCCACATTTACATTTATATTGGAGTGCGATAGGAGTCGTTCTCTTCGTGTGAACTACCCTTTATGTGATTTTCAATATTTCTCGTGTCGTTCGAGATATACGACCGGGAAGTCTCTCTAGTTTAGCGGAGGCTCTAGTGGATATGTAAAAATGGCCGCTCGTAAGTGTTCAAGCCGTAAATTACTTGACCGGTCCAATGGGGTTATTATTTTATGGCTTTTTTGTGTTCAAGCTAGTAGAGGAAAATATTTTTCAAATTTGATTTATCTAATATTTTTAGTGTAGCCATCATCCCTAAGTGCACGTATTAGATTTAGGTATCACAATTACAGTTAAATAAAAAGGTGGGAATACTTCACACTAAAATTTAATGCAACAATATAATATACATGACAGTACGCCTTTTCGATATTTTTTTATAATATATCTTTAGAAGATAGGAAGCCTTAAAGGAAGGTATTCTTTAATTTTTTTTGTTATAATGTGTAATGATATATTTAATTAACGAATTCGTCAACATTTATTTGGTGTATTCCCAACTGAAAATACTAACAATTGAATGAGTACACTGGTCAAAAAAAAACTGTAAAGATACAAATCCGGAAGAAATATAAATGTTGTGCATCCAGAATAAATATAAATAAATAACCAATTGGAAATTCAGAAGTGATTTTCCCTCACTAGAGTTCAAATGGCATAGGGGGAAAACTTTTGCGTCAATGGGAAAAATAATTGCTCCTATCCGGAAATATAATGAGTTTATAGTCTTCTCAACGCAATAATATTTCTGGAGTGATCAAATAGTTGTGAACCCCCTGCACTTCTATTATTATACTGATATAATTGTAATTCTATTAGGATTTTAGCGAACGACTAACTTTCTAGAAAGTTTTTTCATAGGTTTTAATGTTTACAGAATTATTTTCAGGTATTTATTTATAATTGTATGCATCTATACATTCCTTTTAAAGAAGGAATTATTTTAACAAATATCCCATGACCTTTTTTATAGCGTTTTCAAAAATATGTAAATATAAACAAAATTATTTTCTTATAGACATGAATATTTGAGCACCAGGAAAATTTATTTCTAATAATACCGAACTAAGAAAAATGTCTATATTTGTACGGTATTATTTGTTATAAGCACTTTTTATTGACGAAAATTAATACAGATTCAGTATTTCTACGAGGTTTAATTAGCTAGTATGGTCTCTCGATACCTCGAGTTTAAATTCATAAAGAACCTGGTAATTGCAACCGTAACACGAACAACGAGGCTTCCATATACAGTAAGGTGCACATAAAGACACATTTATTTAAGGGCTTGTAGTATTTTTATTAAAATATTTATATTATTTTTCACTATCTAAGTAAATTACCTAAAATATATATAAAGAACCTGTTAATTGTGACCGTAATATACAGAAGTAAGCTTTCAAACTCACTTAGGTGCACGAAAAAGTTCAAATATTTAAAGTCCTATAGTATTTTTATTGATCTATTTATAAATATATCTAAATAAATACCTAAATTACATTAGTATTTTTATTGATCTATTTGTAAATATATCTAAATAATTACCTAAATTATATACAAAGAACTTGTTTATTGTGACCGTAATACGAACAAGTAGGCTTTCGTACAAAATTAAGTGTACATAAAATTTTAAAGATTTAAGGGTTATTGGTATTTTTATTAATCTATTTGTAAATATTTATTATATTTTTCACTAAATAATAATTTAAAATATATATAAAGAACCTGTTAATTGTGACGGTAATACGAATAACTAAGCTTCCGTACACAATTAGATGCATATAGTATTTTCATTGTACTTTTACAAATATTTATTTTATTTTTCACTAAGTAAATATATTACCTAAGATATAACTAAAAACCTATTTTCGCTACCGGGTAGTATATACCCAGAATATTATTTAAAGAAACCGTTAATTGTGACCGTAATACGCACAACTAGATTTCGTAATTTTTTTCCAACGGCATGAATTTAAGAGAGAGAAACTTTATATTTCTAGCATTCCAAAAATATCAATGACTAAGTTGAAAGTATTTAAGTTTTTAAACTGAATTTTAAAACGCATTGCCAAAATATTCTAGAAAATGTATATTACCGCTTCCGACTCTTTTTGCAAGGGCCTGAAAGGGTTACTCAGTTGCGAACAATTAAATTTCTTAGCCTCTTAGAAAAGATTCGATCGAAATAAAATTTACCATTGAATGTGAAGTAATTTTAATGTAAAACTAGAAAATGAATGGAGGGAAAATGTCACTCAAGTCGGTCTAATAACGTTTACGTGACGTTCAAAGAAACACAGAAAAATTAATTCAATAATTAAATAAAAAAAA
This sequence comes from Druceiella hillmani, assembly GCA_039881145.1. Lineage (NCBI taxonomy): Eukaryota > Metazoa > Arthropoda > Insecta > Lepidoptera > Hepialidae > Druceiella > Druceiella hillmani. Next base: position 41,083,780 of record JAYKKI010000009.1, read on the forward strand.
ATTCAAAACAGTTATACTGGCTTCTAATCGATACAATATTCTTAAAAATATTCAATGTGTAAATTAACGTACGCTGTAATAATAAACAACACGATTATTAGTGTTAATGTTTCTCTTTCAGGTATTGCCTATATCTCGAAGATATGAAACTGCAAATTTTCATTGAAATTCCTCCAGTTTGTTTCGTGATAGACATAGACACGTTATTTAGAGAATTATAGTTAAATCGTGAGTCGAATATTAAATTATTTATAACACATTAATAATCAAACTACTAAAGCCAACTAATTATTGTGAAAACCAAGTAGATAAATTCGAAATATATGTGTTTTATGAACATATTCTTTTGTGTTTCTTTTATTATTCTGTAAGTGGGGGCTTTAAATAACCGTAAAAAATTAATTAATTACCTTTATTCGAGCGTGTGGAAATGAAAACTTCTGAGCCAATTAATTACTTCTAACCGAGAGCACGGCTGATTACGCTTAAATATTGTTAAGTAACAAAATCACTCAGGGTGGAGAAACCGGCGTTTTATTTTAATGTCGTTTAAAACTTGCAACGGCTAACTTACTGGAGTTGTTATTGATTTACATTTAATTAAATACTTCCGTGCATGAAATTTTTTTAATGTATAAATCAGATTAAAATCTCAATTAATATGTAATTTTTGTTCCCATCTTCTATGATGCAGGGTCAAGAAAACAAAATAGCGTACCCCATTGTGTGGGGTGTGGTTAGTCGCTTTTCATTTTTAAGCTCCATTTACGAAATTTTAAGCTTCAAAGTGACTTGCATGTGTCCTCCCTCTTGCTTCTAATTTTTCAACTATAGATTTGGAAAATCTGAAAAATTATAACACTAGCAATTCCCTAGAATATAAAATTTACGGTCATGCTATACAATATTCAGTCATGCTACAGAATAACATAGTTATATTGTATCTACCTTTATCCTTAATTCTTTTATCCCAAGTTTACATTCTGTGAAAGATTTTGCATAATTTATTTTTCCAGTCCGTTTTTCCCTCATTTGAAATGACAATAAAAATAAGGAAATGAAAAGTTTCTAAGTAAAATTCTGTAGAAAATGCAATATCTTAAAGACACAAAATAGTAACTGAAAACTGAGGGTAATATAATCGCCCAACTCCACAAACGATAAGGAAGAAATAACAGAAACAAAATACAATATTGAAAAAAAAAACAGCCAAGTGCGCGTAACTGCACGCACAAAGTAAAATTCCGTCGTTGTATTCATCTCTCGCAGTTGCTTTTTATTATCTTATTTTATTTTATTATTAACTTTTATGTATAGTACATATGGCGGACTTATTGCTACATGAGCAATCTCTTCCAGTCACCCCTAACAATTTGTATTGAAATTTAGTCGGTAGACTGTAAAAGATTTTACAAAGAAAATTCTTTATAGCACATTAGACAAACAAAATACAAAAGTAAATTAAAAAAGAAAACAAAATATTGACATGATTTGGGATGGGAAAAACAAGAAAGGGCAAGGACGCAAAGGAAAAGGTTTCAGGAGATGCCGGACTTTTTCACTCGATCTTTGAAAATATTTAGATACGTGGTTTTCCTGTCAGGCTCCAGGTGATTCCATATTTTTTTGCAAGTTAACTGAAATAATTACACTTAAAATTCCGAATTAAATGCTTGCATGTGGAATGTTTTTTTTTGTTTTCAACCTCATGGCCGAATCAAACCAAAGTTTTAGTTTTTTGTTAACGTTTGAACTTAGTTTCATTTCAATCGGATCACGAATAAAAAATATACATTAGTCTTCAATTTAGGATCATTGTGCACGCTAGAACTAGCGGAACCGACTTGGCTTCCAAAGCTATCTACTAGTGTTTTAAGTAAGCTTTATTCCTGTAGACTTCTGAGAGAAAAAATAAAAAAAAACACAAAAAAAATCCTAACCACTGTATATATATATATATATATATATATATATATATATATATATATATATTAATTTTAAATATATAGTTAACATATAATTATAATTAATAATCAGGCAATAGTCAATTAAAATATAGTCATTAGCTGGTTTTTTGGTCCTAAACCCGATAAAAAATTTAAAAGTTAAAAAACAGCAAGAAGCAGAGAGAAGGAGCAAGAAGATCCGCATAAAAGGAAGATTAGAATTGTTTTTTTCAAAAATTAAAATAATTGACAAATTGTTGGGAAAATCCATAGGCTTCTATTCTGATAATTTACTTATAAATAGGTAAAAGAATCACGGAAATCGTTCAAGTATCGATCTGTAGCGCGTCTTTATAAGTGCATACCTATAGTAATTAATGTACATGAATATATACGTATTAGGATATACGCTTCAACGAATGGTGACGCATGTCATTTATCAAAGACAAAACACAAGTTATGACAAATACTTAAAAAATTAAGAAATTGTATCATTTTTAAGAAATTCTTCTGTTTGCAAAAAGCTATATCAAAAGTTAATTACCTATTATAATTACTTATATCGCTAAAGTTAGAGGCTAGCGTGCTAGTCGATACTAAAGCACACACTCCCGCGGGGCATGAAAATGTATCCAAAGGTACTTATGAGAATGTGCGAAAAACAATTTCCCTTCCATTTTACGTAATTTAATAAACGTTACATTACAAACAAAATCGGTAAAAGCTCTTGTGTTGGGCCCAAGTGTTGTGTGAATAAAACAACACTCTTAAATAAACAAATTTACACGAATTTTTTTTTTCAAATCGTGTAATCAATTTATTAAATTCAATCGTACAAATAAGAAATCTAGTTCTTATGAACATAATCTAGTAATTATGAAAAGTAAGGTTATTTTCACATTGGCTTGTAAATACTGTTTATGCGGAACTATTTGAATCACAAAAACGAAACAAAGTTCAAATTGTTTCTCGTTCCATAATCGCTATACACATGTAACATACTAATCCATACAATTCACAAGATAGAATGGCATGTCAGGAAAGATAATAAAGCTCGAAAAAAAATGTAAATACATTCAATTTTCCAAAAGACCAAATGTTAATATCAATTGACAGTTTAATTTTAATTAATGTAGGTAATGGCTAGAAAAATAGCAATCGTTGTTGATTGATTTTTGTAATCATTTCTAAAAAGTTATTATGTGTTTCATTAGGTTTCTAATGTTACTTTTATTCCTTATTAACAATTCTTGACATTAAAAATGCAAAGGTGCGCTCTTATGAAGATACTTTATTATTTTTTTTCCTTCTCCTGATTATCAGTCGCTGAATGGTTTATTTTTTATATTTAAAAAAATACCAGTGTTCAAAAAATTATTTTCTTTTTTTATAACTTCAAACCCATTTTTTCTACGTATCAATTGAGATATCCACACGAAATATTGGCTACCAAATGGCATGCATAAAAGCTTTACATAATAGAAACTGTGAGACTTTAACCTACAGGAGGACGGAAAAATGAAATTATAAGGGTCATTTTACTATGAAACCCTTAAAAATGTCACTTTCAAAGACAAAGGATATATCTCTATCCTCAGAGCATTCACCGTGTAAGAAAATGTAGCCATAAACTTTCTGTACTTCCAGACAGCAAACTTATTTACAAGTTTTCCACTCCTCTTAAATTGATATAGATACATGTTTCCCTATTTTTTGCTTGTAATGTTAATTTAAATAAACGAGTATATTTGGATCAGTTTATTGGATCGTTTATTTAAATAATTATTGGAAATATTATTAAAATCGTAAAATTACAAAAAGAAAAAGTATATTGTTTTTATTTTTCCGTAGTCAAACTCAGATGTTGGTTCCATTAAAATGGTTAGAAATACTATTCCCTACTTCACAGATTTTTTTCTAGAATAGTTATTTATTGGTATATATAATATAGGGAAAAACATATATTTAAACACATAGGTTTTTTAAAAATAAAATAATGAAATATCGATTATAAATCCAAGATCGAAAACCATCAAAATTTGTGCTAACGTATGTATTGTATTAAAAATTGTGGAAAACATTATTAAATCGGCTAAACTTTAGACGATTATTTTTTGAATGCACATCTGTTTGTGACATTATAAAGTATAGAAATACGGAGAAACAAAAAATCGATCTAAGTAAACTATTTAAATAAAAACGCCTGGGTTGATTTCCAAAAAGCCTCCCCAATAACGCAGAGACGATACTTTATAGGTTCCATCGATCCGGCTGACAAGATACAGAGCGGACTCATTTATCGTGCAAACACATTTACTAGGCCCGACTGCGAACAAAGGATCAAGACACTACACGCTAAAAAGAAACTCTAATAATAGCTTCATGTAATTATTTCAGTCTTATTCAAAGCACCTGAATAGAAACCTTACATCACCCCTATAAACATAATAGGCGAAATAAAACCATATATCTTTTTGCGAGATTATAACGGTTGATTTTGACTGATGAACTGAATATTTTTTGAAACTCCGTTTTTCATCACATTCTACTATGAGTATACATATTTAAAAACTGAGTAAAATAGAATTAACATGAAAGTTAAACCTGTAAGTTTTATGCGAAGATTTACTTTCCGAGTACATAAACGATTTAAGGCTATTCATTATAAAAGTGCATTTTTTCCTTATGCCATGAGAGTAAATTTCAGCAGGTTTGATACAAAATATTTGCTTTCCGAGTACATAAACGATTTAAGGCTTATTCATTAGAAAATTGAATTTTTTCCTTATTACACGAGTGTAAATTTCTGCAGGTTTGGTGCGAAATATTTGCCTTCCGATTACATTAACGATTTAAGGCTATTCATTAGAAAAGTATATTTTTTTTCCTTATGTTGTGAGAGTAAATTTCAGCAGGTTTGATACAAAATATTTGCTTTCCGAGTACGTAAACGATTTAAGGCTAGTCATTAGAAAATTCAATTTTTCCCTTATTACATGAGAGTAAATATCTGCTGGTTTGGTGCAAAATATTTGCCTTTCGATTACATAAATGATTTAAGGCTATTCATTAGAAAAGTAATTTTTTCCCTTAAATAGAATTTGGAAATAGAAGGATCTTTATTTCTAACTGGTAAGTTAAAAAAATATATGAAAATTAATTAATTGCATGAAAAATACTTTTCTGTTAATTATGCTTAGCATATTCATTGACTTAAAATGGCTTTTTTTCTAATATTTGATTACACGAAAATACAATTTTACTTTGCATTAATAGAGACAAATTTCATAAAAATTTTAAATTTTATAGTGGTCTCAGCAAATTTAAAAATGATTTCATTCTTAACTCAATATCTGACTGAGGTAAGGTTCGCATCCTGTCATTTCTTACTATATGCTTTCAGTTCTTTGATTTATATACGAAGAAATATCCTTTCTTAAAAGACAGGCAGTTATTTGGTTTTAGTGACAATATAATATTATGGAAAAGAAATAAGAATATCTATGAATTTAATTCGAAATTGAAACGAGTTTTGAAAAGAGTAATATCCAAACAATCGTAATTTTCAAAAATATATATATATATGTATGTGCAGTTGAAACTCTAGTATCTGCAAAGTTATTAATAATTAAATGAAAAATAAATGTTTAGTAATAGATAAGAGTTCGAGAAAATTCATTATCTCTTAAATTTTCAATCGATGGACGAGTGTAATATTTCTCCATCCTTGCGCATTTATAACATCAGAAAATTCCGCCATAAATCTGTCCTGGTTAGGGACAGTTTAAATTATTTTTTACAATTGATGCAAAAGTTTTCCTGCCCTATGATTATTTTTGCCCGGAAGAGAACGTTATTAATTCATATTTCCTTATTTTTCATAATCACGTACGGCGGCATGCACAAATTTAAGTAAACAATTAAATGGATTTCATTGATTTAGTTTGTTTCAAAATTATTTGTAATTATTATCGCAAAATTAATACTCCTACTTTTAATGTATCTTATAGTTTATTACAAAAAATATTAATAATGAAAAAAACTGAGAATAATTGAAGCTTTTCTTTAAAAAAAATGTATTTTTTCTTTCGTTCGAATCGCAAAGACTATATTTCTTTTTGGAAAGGGTTGTGAATTGTATCATAATTCCTTAACATTCTCTACTTATTTGATGCTCAGAATCGCCTGCATGAACATTAAATTTTGTAACATTCTGTACAAAGGGGAAAAAGGATTTTTTTTTAAATATTCCCCACATTCTACAAATTGTCAAACTATTGGGAATAAATTAGAAAACAATGTCAACGAAACCAGGAAGCTTTCTCTCCACCAAGATGATACGTCTAAAACTTATGATGCTTTCATTAATAATGTATGCATCATTTGAGATACAGCTTCGCTCAAACTTTTGTATGATGGTTATCCGCGTTTGTGTGACTATCCCTCAAACAATTTAAAATATATTCCTTATTGCACTGAACAAAGTGTAATGCTGGTTTTATACGTACGTATCGTAGAATGATATTTGAGGTTAAAAAAGAAGATTTTTGAAAGGAAACCAATTGGGGAATCGTTACTAAAATGTGTCACGAAAAGAAAGCGCGACAGTGAAGTTAGCATGCCATACTATATCCGGAAGTTAGAAACATGTAAAATCATTTACTATTTGGCAACCCGTTTTTACTCGCGAACTAAATGTGATTCTTGTATTTTCATCTTTTGTCTATTTTGTGTTATAACTTCGTTTATTATACGTACATACAGTCGAAAGAATTGCAGTCAGACATGATAGACGGATGTGACGAAATTACAAGGGTTCCGTTTTTGTTATTAATCTTGCTTAAGGAAAAGATACCTTTTACACAAGCATGGACGCATTGCATAACTGATTGTGAATTTTATCACAAACTATTAGAGTTTAAGTATGGTGATATAAACATGGCAATTTTGGAACTCCCAATTAGTTTTAGCTTACAATTTCCTACAACTTAGTTAACTTTACTTTCTATGAATAATATTTTTAAAATGATATTGTTAATAAATAGCCAGTCATAATTAAAAATTTAGCGATAAACAAGTAATAAATGGATAAAAATTAGATATTCATGAAATCAAGTAATATATAAAAACAGGATTTTTATGAAATCAAAAACAATAAATGCACAAACGATATTTTGAATCGTTGGTTCAATAAAACATGAACGATCATTGACTGTGAATGGATCACATATGGAGCTTTAATATTACTAGTGCAGATTATATCACTAATAAATTAATTTCAATATCGCCACACACCAACCAAATAACAGAACAACACTACTAATATGACGATTATTATTTCACCAACCCTAAATTATTTCAACGACCTGTTTATGTTTTTAATACCAATGCTAAATTCCAATAAAATGATTTTGCCTACAGAATCATTGTTCGAGAAACAAAATTAAACATACAGAAATTCATAAAAGTAGATGAAAACAAAAACTTATTCTCAAGGACAAACTCTCCTTGAGATGAAAAAAATAATGGAGAATAGGAAAAAAGGTTCTTTAAGTCTAGAAAAACAGTTATAATAAGAATCAAAAATCCATATCAATTCTAAAAGTTATTAACGAAATATTGGAATTTCCTTATGGCGAAACTGAAATTAAATTTGTCTAACGTACGAGGAAAATGAGAGATTATGATCATTTACTATAAAAAAAGCTATAAATAATCAAAAAATTAAAAAACTACATAAAGTACATGGGAAAGGGCTCAAAAAAAATTATGCCCAAAAAATTTTGAAAAAAACGCTAACTTTTACAAAAAAATCATTAAGAAAACAGAATAAGAAAAAACACTACCAAAAGATATGACAATATCAACATATTCGGAGAAATTGGATAAGGAATACGAGAACCTGATCAGACAGAGAATCGCGAAGATAACATTGAATTTAAGAATTGCTAACCAATTATCAAGGAAACTAAAATAAAATAAACTTCGTAAAATAATCTGAAAACAACGAAGCCTAACTGAGCAGCGATAATATCTATTGCCAACCAAAAACAGTCATAATCTCAATTCACTACTACAAATAGCCAAAAACATTGTGTTATACCAAATAAAGATAAATTTCCATGTCCATTGGTCACCGAAAAAGTTACAAACCATAATCCCCTAACACATAAATAAAATACAAAAAAAACAACCTACACATTTCAACAATTAATAATATCCGAATAATAATTAAAATACTGTTCTCAGCTGATAGATTTTGGTAAAAAACTGCGAAAGAACATAAAGATTGGAATAATCAAGGAAGGCCTTTACCAATCGTGAGATGGACTATAATAACCGGGATTGTAATATTAGTGGTAATTATATTACCTGAATATGACGGTAATATTTTTTATTGTTTTCACTATTATAATTATTATCATGCCTTAATAATTACATATAAATAAATCTTGTCTCATAATTCTCCAAGCAGTGCACGAAAACTCTCACCATAAAAATACAATTTCATGAATCTAATAATAATTACAAAAATCAACCGTAAGCTCTATCGTACCGATAGAAAATTCTAAACACTTGAACAGCTACAGTGAACCTATACCTTAATGTGCACCGCGTAGAAATATCTCCCGACCGTAATATTTCATTGGGATTTTTGTATCTTTCGAACTACTTCCGGGAACGGGACCACCATATTTACATTTATATTGGAGCCTAGCAGGAGTCATCTTCTCTGTGTGAACTACCCTTTACGTGTTTTTCAATATTTCTCATCTTGCAAAGGATATATAGCGGTGGAACCCATCCTGTTTCGCGGACGCTTTAGCGGAAGCGGATGATGCATGACAAAGTCTGGTCGTGCATTACATAGCAAGTATGCTAGGAGCTATTATTGTGTGACGTTTATAGATGAGCAGGGCAGTAATAAAGGAAATATGTTTGTTAATTCTATCAATATTTTATTTGCAGATAATGTTAGATTACTAAAGCATGTATCAAGTCAAGTATCCTTAAAGGATTAAAGTAAAATAAATATTCTCGTATATTCTGAGGAACATTGATAATATTTTAATTACAACCAAAATCCGACTAGAAAAATTCTACTCAAATAAGATATTATGTTTTAAATTCCTTGTGACATTTTAATAAGAAATTAAAATTTTACTTTTTATGAAACTGCAATTTTTAAAACAAGCCAGAATAGTTTTAAAAATCATGCCCATAAAATCCAGATTTATAAGATATTTATCTACCAACAAAGCGCCTGAAGGAATAGAGTACCGTACACAGCTCCTGCCAATCGAAGAAGTTAAGATTTGAGTATCTACTAATCAGGACTTTTTGGCTAGATATCATACTATATATAATAACGGTGTTTGTATTTTTTAAGCAAGATACGGTCAATAATGAAATCACCAACCATGTATGAATATCTGAATCTAATAGAAAATTATTTAAGAAAACAAAATGTTTTCAAATGTTATCTTATCTATATTCCGAGCATCACCTCATATTTTTGCAAAAACAAGAGAGTGATTTTTAGGATTTTCCAAGAAGACCAAAAAAGTTAGGATTTTCCTACTTCATCTGTCCAATTTTTCTCATATTAAACGAGTTTTTTGTTTTATTTTGTCGTAATTTTTTGCTATTTTTATATTTGCAATATCTGCATACATTAGTTTAATGTATCTACAATGATATAAATTTACAATTACCATTTTAATTAAAAAATACACCCGATTTACTTCAATTTCCTTCTCTCAACCAATAATTGCTCATTATTTGCACATTTTCAGAAAATATTATATACTATATTTCCATTTAGATGCCATAAACTACGCAACTATATCAAAGCAGGTAATTATCCCAAATATTGTAAAACGACAACAGTTAAAGAGCAAATTGAGCTCTAGAGCGGGATATATGAAATGCGTAATGGAACCCCTTGTATATGACCCCGTGGATACCATCAATGGTTAAAGACAGTGACTATCCTCAACCAAAATAATTAAAATAAAATGATTTATAAACAATAAAGCAAAGGATCGTGAGACTTCCGCTTACCATGGAATATTTCCATTAAAAATCGAACAAAAACTGTAGAACATCAGTTCTACAGTTTTTGTGTGGCAGACAGGAAAAGAAAAAAAATCTCAAATTTAATCCAAGAATTTCAAAATTGTGACAAAATTTTGAAGCGTTATAAATGTTTGATCGTAGTAATTAGGATTATGAACAGAAACACGAGGCTGTTTCTGGATTAATGGAGGCAAAGGCACCAATAAGTTTATGGCGTGAAAACATATTTTTGTTTTCCTTTAAAGATGTGAGAACCATCAAAATTAGGCCCTTTCTGTTACTAAGTCTATTTTGAAACCTCTAATACTTAGACACCTGGAACTCGCAGATTGCTGTGTCTTAACAACAAATGCTACATTTAAATAATATCGATAAAGAATATTACTGACTCTCGCATCTAACCAACTATATCAAGTCTTGTACTACAATAAACTAAAATAGGCTAAATATATAAGAGGGCGATAAAAACGAAACCCACTCTCAAGTGAAACCAGATGCGATCAGCTAGTATAACACATTTGCATACAACAGTACAGTTAGTTCGGTAATTTTGAAAATTGTGCAAATTTCATGTCTCGTGTTTCATGTTGTGGCTTATCTCTCTTGGTCCAAAGAGAGATAATTTTCTATTAAGATTGATGCGATATTTCTTAAAAAATGATTAAATGTTTCTAATATTCAGTAAGTTGCAATGTATATTGCTTTACAGATATTGCCTCAACTCAGTTTAACTAGAATTGTAGGGTAACAAGTCTCTTTTAGGCCGAAAGGACGATATTAAGCAGATCAATCTGAAATAAGCATCCCAAACTTTGAACTTCCGTTTATACAAAGTCTACTAAACATTTTAAAAACACTAACTAAACATTTCAAGTGGCTTTAACACAAACAAGCTAATAAATGTTTTTAATTTTATTGTCAATTAATGTATAAGAATAAATAGAACTAAAGTGGTAATTGAATTTATGGTATCTATTATAAGTAATGATTAATAAAATGTGTCCTTATACAATAATAGTTGTGTAGTTGTAGGTTAAACATAATCCAATGAGACCAATTGGCAAAGATGGGATAAAAATAATGATCGAAGGCAAAAATACTGGCGCGCCCAAATTACGCCCCCATACAGTTGGCAGCTAATGAACTGTGTAGGACTTAACGAACTGAACCTCACCTGCTGCTGCTGTTACTTAAGGACGCTGTTACACTGAAGTTTAATCCAGTAACGGACTGAGTTTCTCGGTTATATATAATTTAATATTCTATGTTGAAAAGTTTCTGGCGTTTATGCAATTTTCTAATATATAAAATTCAATTGTATCCCTACCAATTATATCGTAATAAAGCTATTCCTTAAGGATAACTTTAAAATAAACCTAAATATGTATACACATAAATACTAAACTATTTATTTCCTATATTTCTTACCACAGAATATTTGCTATGTTGACAGGACATTATTTTTAAATTAAGCTACAATTTTTCCCTTTCCCACGCCTGCTTCGCTGGTCAAAATTAATTTCTAATAATTTGTAGCCACTGGAGCTAGTGACAATTTAAAGGAAAATTCATTGAAAGTAGGGAATTTAAGAAAAATGTCGTTATTTTTGCGGGTTAGAAATTTTTAGTAAATCATAACTGATTATAAAAAATGAAACAGCGATAAAATCTGCGTAGGCGTCTGCCTCTGCGACTGCGTCCATCTCTGTGCTTTTGATTTGCTTCTATAATAAAGTTGTACATGTATGCAAAGGAAAAATATTTCACCAAAAATACCTGTAAAATTTACATAATAAATAAGAAATCACAAACTTCACAATTTAACAATCTCGATGTACAGATATCTCCGAATTACGAAACAAAGACATCCATATGTCGATCCATCCTAACTTTCTCATTTAGGATTATGTTGGCAAATGGCAACATTAGTGAATTATTCAAAATATTGAATAGAAACTAGGAAGTGTTGGTTAAACCTCACTCAATCTACTCTGTCTCATCAAACTCGATTCGCAAACTGTATTCAGTAATGTGATCATATTTCTTGAAGATGAATTTATTATGACTTTCTTAAATAAACTAAAAATTTATTTAACTCCGAAATTGTATAAAGTTCGTCTATAATTGAGAATTTACTAAGTATTCAGAAAGAAACAACATGTACACCGCTATGCTGCTCAAATAATTTGAGGTTTTATATTTATAACCTTAAGTGTTTCAGAAACGGGTTAACAAATATTTAATGAAATATCATATACGTAACGCTACCCCGCAAGTAACCTACCGTCAGGACATTACTGACCCTATGAATAAAGAATGAGAAAGTGAGATAATAAAAGATAGAAGAGGATAGAATCCCTAATGATACGTAAGTAAAAGTTCATTGCATGTACCTGTGCAGGATGCGTGCGAGGAAACCTGGGCCGTGAGTAGCTAAATTTTTTGAATTAATTAAAAAGATGATTTAAAATATGTATATTTATATACTTCAATTTATTCATAATGATAGTTTAATGGCCTAATATAAGAATATCACGTAGTTTAAAAATGATAATGAGTCAGAAAAGATAATAAAAGATCTTTCCAGGTTTTATATATCTGGAACAAAAAATGAACGAGAATTGTGTCCTTAAATTGTATAATGTTTTCCCATTACTAACACCTTAATAATATTATTGACACCAATCTTCATCCTTAATATGAACTCAAGGGTTTTTAAAGTCGCAGTTTACAAATGTGATATCAAATTTAAGAAATTAATAATAACGACGACCCCGATATGTTGAATGAGTTTTCAAAATTATAATTTAATAATCTTCATTAAAATAATTTTGCATAAGTTTTATGGTCATTGATTATGAATTTGATCATATATTTTGTAAAATTATAGATGTCTATAAAACATGAATCCATAAATGAAATCATATTCCTATAAAAGTTATTTATTGTTTAAATTAATTTTTTTCATTATTTATTTTTTATCTCTTCTTCGTAATTTTGTATTATTTTTTTGTTTTTCTTTATTGAATATATTTGGCGTTAATTTTGTAGAAATTCATTATTCACAATTAAATTAAATTATGCGATGTAGTATTATTTCCACTTTCTTTAAGTTCTTTACCACAAGATTCTAATGTTTGCTAATAGTCCACCTGAAGATGTTGTAATATAACGAAACCTAGATCGTGGTAAAGAACTTAAAAAAGTAGTTTCATCAGTAGTAACATCACGTAGTTTCATTTAATTGTGTTTTTCTTTATATTATTTCAAGTGATTTCTTTGAGGAATAATTTTCGAAATACCAGCCCATCATACTATTAATAGATAAAGCAACAGAAAAAATAGAAACTATATGTTGTTGAACAATTCTCCGAAAGCTCTCCGCAAAATTTATTTCCTTGTCCTCAAAGTTCTAATTATCATCTTTGTAAACTCGTAATTTGTTTTTATTTTGAAATATCATTTTCCAAGAATGGCGCTAGTTATTGTATCGCCAAGTATGAATTATTGCAGTAATCTCATGCAGATTTTCTAATGTTTAAAAATGGTGTAATAATAATACTGAGAAATGTATTTTATTCATCTAAAGGTAGGTCTATGTTACCACTTTTATTCGTAAAAATTTATAAATTTGCTTACACGTCAAATAGTTTATAAGTTTATAAGATGAAATGGTACAATATCATACATATATCCTGCATTACACAAACGGTGATCTGACGAGACATAACACAGCTCTCAGCCTAAATTAGTACATGTTCTAAATTCCGGCCGCACAATGATTTTTATTTCCAAAACATCGACATGTTTTGAAAGACTCAAGGACAATTTTAGTGACTAAAACAGTATTCTTAAAACATAATTTTGATATGTAACATTTAATTTTTGATCTATTACCGTTATTTTTCCATTTTTCCTATAAAATTTTCGGAGATGGACAGGAGTGAACCCATTTTTCGATGATATTTTCAGCAACATTTTTAAAACTATTTTATATAAAATTCTGAAAAAAAAACTGTTTTTGACCTTCACAACTCACACTTTCAAATAATGTTCCACACGATACATACAATAGAAAAAAAATTGATTGCTTCAGTTGCAACCTAAATTATGTCCATATAAAATATATTTGAATATTATTCATATAAATATTTTTGAGTGTTCTAATAATACGATTTCTGAGAAACAAAACTATGATAGACTGAAATATGTAATTATGAAATATATATAAGGTGTTTCCGTTCTATTTTTATTATTTTAACTGATCTCTCTAAAACGCCATTCATCAGTATAAACTAAAATAAATATTTGTTTCGTTTTAGTCATCGCTGTGGTCAATCAAAAGTCGTAGCTATAAATCCATCAAAAAAATATCACAGAAGACGGTACTGTAATATGCTCTCAACTATCTATGGCAACACGTTCATAAAACTTCATTCACTGAATATTTATCAGAACATAACAAAAATATATCATGATAAAATAGAATCACAATTAGAAGCTCCTCCCATTACATTTAAAAATATATTACTTTCGCTAAAAGAATAAATTTATTTTGGTTCGATCCTGGAACCCAGCATAATCTTAACGTTTCATACATACTAGCAATTTATAAATGTTATTTACACGTGAAACCATTTAATACATTATCGTGATACATAACAATGTTTCTTTATCCAAACATGTTTTCACGTCTTATTTAATTCTGCAAATAGGAGGCGCATTTTTGCATATCGTTAATGATATAAACGTTTTCTGCTGTGTTTTACACGTTATGGATATTAAATATTTAATTATATCATAATTAAATATTTAATATTCGTGTGTGGATCTGTTTACACCTGACAATCAAAATTTACAAGTCAGTATTAAAATTATTTAAATTATTTATTATCTTAATGTAATTTGTAACTTTGCAAATCTTTCTGTATTAATTATGCTTTATTTTTACGTAAATAAAGATATTAAATGCAAAGACATATATTTTATTCGTTTACTTCATTAGTATAACTTACGGCTTTGCAAATCAACCAGCGTCAGTAGTCACGCTTTTGACTCATCCTAAAGAAGAGAAGATTTTGTCAAGTGTCTGGTAATGTCAATTACTGTTTGCAGTCAAATCAGTCCATTTTGAAAAATGGATTTTGGTCCCCTTGTCCCTTAATATATTATCGGGATTTTCAAGGTACTAAGACCTTTTATGGGAAAAAATTATATATAAATAAAAACATTTAATCATACCGTTATCAATGGAGTGTCCTTGATTAGCACCAAACTAATCGATAGAATTATTAAATGTTCTACAGATAAAAAAGTTAAATATAACAATCCTTTTCATTCCTGATTTGAGATACTTGTATAATTGATAAATATAATAAGATAAAAAAATAATCAACAAAAACGTTGAACAAAAGGAATTAGGTGTTTTAATCAGTCTAAATAAGTTCTGAAATTAGAACTTCAAATAAGTACCGGGAATTAAATTATTCAGAAGAAAAAATTCTACACTAATGAGAATTCTAGGAAAATTACGGTATGGAGAAAAGATAAAGTTAGAAAATTTGACGCAACGGCCAATAAGTTACATGGGGACTTTTGCGAACACTACGACTAGATATATATATATATATATATATATATATATATATATATATATATATATATATATACATATATATATTTATATATATATATATATATATTTATATATATATATATATGTATATATATATATATATATATATATATATATATATATTAAAGCGACCAAAACCTTTTTAAATATGTGCAAACGACAAGCGAGGATTAAGTCTTTATTACTTATAAATTTAAGTGTAACTGCTTTGCTAACGGCTTTTCTAAATTTTGAAAGTATATTAAAACCTGAAAATTAAATATTCACACCTGAAAGTATCATATTTACTGCCGGGAAAAATGATTTTTCAAAGTCCTTGCGTGAAGTATAGTTAATATTAAGACTTTAAGAATTTAAATTGTTTATGTAAGAATGATTAGTTGTCTTTCTTCGATTCTGCATACTTACTATATTTAATAATTAATAATTTTAGGAGTGCATATTAATTATTAACATTACATATTAAAAATTAATCATTTTTAACTCCGACAAAGTCCAAATGGTTTTTGGAATTATTTCAAATAATTGTTTCCTTGAAACTGTTTTTACCAAACGATTTGCAGTGAACCTGTGAATGTGATTCGTTCTATGTTAATTACAGTAAATAATTTACATAAAAGAAACTGCTACAGAACAACCAAATGGAACAGACATGCACTTTACAGCGGATTCCAGCATTCGTAGCATAGCGGGAAAGGAAACAGCAGATCAATTAGCTAAAAAAGGGAAATCCCTAAATGGAAACACTTCTAGCACTATTATTCTTGAAGATAATAATGCAGTATTAAGATGTTGTCTTGGAGAAAAAAAACTGTGAGAAAGAATTTCATATCCATAAAATTAATACAAGTTGAAAAATTCCTAAAACCATCACCATATTAAGAATTCTGCGCTACGAGGAGGGGAGGGGCGGGGAGTAAAATAAATAAAGACGAAACCAGATCTTTCAAATTGAGATCTTATAGATACTGTTTTCTAATCAAACTTACCCCAAGACACATATTTGAATGGCTTGCAACCCCAAGGCTATTTTTAGTTTAGACAAATTTCTTTTATCTTATAAATTCCTTCTGGCAGAGTTCTGCAGAAAACAAGTGTGAATAGCAATACTCTCTGATAATTGTTTGCTTTGAGTTTAATATGAATGCGATACCATTTAGCTAACTATTTATAAATAAATATTAATTTTTCCTAATAAAATATCACGTTTCTTCTAAACCATTAAACAAATAAGTTATACAATTACGAAGCTATCGCAGACTCAAATTTTAAATATGAATAAAAAATATTTAACGTCTCACTTAAAAAGTTTTAATTTTTTTTACCATTAAATTCATTAAATATTACATTTTTTTATTGACACTTGAACTTTTGTGGACATTATCGATTTTTTGCCAATGAACATAACTTCTTTCAATTATGAAGGAAACATTTTATTTTACATCCAAATATTACAACTAAATTTAATTTTCTCTTCCAATCTGACAATGTCTAAAGCCGGTAATAAATTCGAGCTAAACATTTTACCCCGTCAACCCCTACAGAGACTCGTGTGCGCGTCTACGTAGATGCTGAGTACGATCTTCTTTGTTCACTTAAATGGAACTTTTGTGTTGTAAAGTGAAGCAGCTGGTGTGATAAAGGAGAAAACATGAAGTGAGGAGACTGATGGATTCTGCATATCTCGCAAAATTCAGTTTCAAACAGTTGACAACTCGCGTGGAAATATTTGTCAGTTTACTGCGTCGTACTGGAACTCTGTATGCAACAAGGATAGTGTTCTATGTATTTTTAGGATGCCATATTTCAAAACGAAAAATAGCATCCATATAACATCAATTTCGTGTCATCCATCTATCTATCATAATTCTTGTTTATAATAAACTTAAAATTTGATATTGTTGTAAAATGTGCTATCCATCATATGACTCAAATTGAAAAATATTTATTTGTACACTATGGAAGTCAAATTACTTTCTTAAATTTTTTATGATTTTATGTATAGCGTGGTGTATGAATTGAAAGGGTGAGTCAATAGTACTCTGAAACAATTTTTTCAGAATTTTAAATGAGATAATTTTAGAGATATTGCTAAAAATATCCACAAAAACATATATCATATCACTCTACATATCTTTAGAACCAAAAAGTTGCAATTGTGATATAAGTCATCGGTACTAGAGATTTACGTCAAATTTTCCGAAAATTATAACTATAATTCTACATGATGATATGTTTATTACTGTAGAAGTTATACTAAGTATATACATGGTCAAAAATAATATTAATATTTGTAAATATTTTAAAAGAAATATCATGTATGCTTGAATGTTTGTATGTATCTGCGGAACCTACGCAGTGCAAGTTTTACTCAAAACTAGCTGTTATTTTTGATATGAATATTATCAATTTACGAAAAAATAATCTGATATGTACGGGGATTGTAACCGTATATTAATGAGACAATTTTTTTACACAATAATAAATTCTTTGAGACGAGAGATCGAGTAATTTGGCATTGTTCACAAAATGAGAGGCAGTTTATAGAGATTTACATTTCTAAAATCAGTACTTCGATAATCGTTTATTACTCACTCCAATAATCACACATTCATAATACAACAGAAATTAATCTCATCTCATGTCAGATGCATGCAAAAGGTGATGTCTTATTGGCTTTCATAATTTAGTGACAAAAATGTGTTAGTTATGCTTATTTACCTAAAATATTTAACATGTGGATCAAAGCTAAGTAAATGAAAAAGTGGCATATTCTTTTCGTAATGTTTTGTACAATACATGGCTTTGGATAAATTAAAATAAATATAAAACATTATTATGGAAATTATTACAGTAAATGTGTATTAGTATGGAAAATATTAGTATGGATATTATTACATTAGTCAAATAGCAATATTGATATTAATAATGTACACGATAATAAAATCTCACTGTGGTTCAGGGATATCGAATTTCTAGAGAATGAAAAACTTCCAAAGAAAATACATAACATAGAAATGAGAAAATAATGCAACTAGTTGTAAAAACTTGACGAATGCAGCGAAAACAGGATAAAAACTCTAAGAAGATAGAAGAGATCGATATTCTTTCACCCTGTCAAGGAGGGATATCATAAGAATATGATTAGGAAAAAACAGAAATACGCATTTAAATAATTTGCACCCACATAGCCATATTTATATGAAGAAAAAAGTTTTTATGTTTATTTTTACGTATTATTTAAATACATAAAAATTGCTTACCATTTTGCAAGTAAAAATGAATTATAAGTTTGTAAGCTATGTCGCTATCAGTTTAGAAAACTAAATAGTATAATATAGTAAATTTGTATAATAGATTTGTAAACGTAAACTATACAGTGGGAAATTTATAGCAATTAAAGGAAAACGGCATGTGTCCCGAGGAAAGAGGCTGACTACTTTTGGTCACGTATTTCACAGTAGCGGGAATTGTCTTTATGAAATTGAAGTATTTTTTAACGATTTTGGATGTGAAAAAATATATGTTTATAACTACACATTTACTTTTTTCATTAGCGGTTTCAGTTATGAACTATACTAGATAGATCTTGTTTTCCGTTTAATTATTATATAAATCTCCACCAATAACTTTTATACCCATTGTGTGGTCAATTTTAATTTGATAATGCCTGAATTACATGCATTAACACATTTTAGTGGTACATACAAATTAATTTACTTTCATTCATTATATATTTAACATTACATATATTTTTTTTTATATATATTTTTAGTAGTTTTAGGTGAATACTTTCATCTCAGCACACTTTTTTCTAGATATACTTGTTTTTCCATGGCAAGTCATAATACTATTGACGCATTGATAGGAAAATATGTGAAAATAGCGAAAAAGGAAAGGAAATGAGCGCTCGGTTTAAAACAATTGCCAGTCTGCGAATTTATCAAATGACGCTTCTAATGAGTGCAAAAATATCTTTCAGTTATTATGTTCATCTTTCATAACATTTCCTACATACTATTTACATACACATAATTACAAACAGTATATATAACTTTAAAATATTACCAAATATACAACGAACGAAAAGTGTATTGGAAAATTGACAATGGTTGTCACATAAAATTAACCGAGGTTATCATGTGAATAAATTATGTTTAAAATAAAGAAATTTTACTTCGAGTCCGAAATTCTTTTATTTTTATCTCGTTAACTAATAAGCTGTTCGTGGCGAATACGGAACTTTTCTAGAAAGTTTGTCAACAATTTCAGAACATTTTATTTCAAGATATAAATAGGCTCAAATACACTCGATTACTTACAGTTAGGGTCAAGTCTTCAAGTACTTCGATATGAAGTAAGACTCTTTACTTCATATCAAAACCAACCGTTCGATTGGACGAAGCAATGATTATCTGATGATAAGAAGTGGATTGTATAAGTTAATTAGCCGTACAAACACCTATAACTTAGTGCAGGAAAACCTGAATTCCCAAAACTGAACAAAATACAGGTAAGATAATATGCTGAGATCCTGAAGCAACATCAATGGCTTTATTCATTACCGGTTGCTTCTGAAGGAATCCACTGTGTTACATTAACACAAACTAAGTTACATTATTATGTAACTTAGTTTCATAACTGATCAATTACTTAACTTACTAAGATTATTTTCTTTATAATAACACTAGACTAAGCACCACAAAATATACACATTAAAAGTTATAGAAGATAGACTGGTTTCTGCTAACACATCCTCCTTGATCATCCGACATTATGCCATCTCATCATTATTTGTTCAGAGCTAGACAGTATGGAAGACATATGACAGTATGGAAGATATACAAAAAAATACTTTTTCCACATTTTGACGCTAAAGGTACATTGTCACTGTCTGTCACATGATAACAAGCCGTAGATGGAAGCAGACCAGCAGAGATTCTTTACTACGACTAGATTTTCAAACCTCATCTTGTAAGAGTTATTCGGCGTTGAGAACTTATGAGCCAACTCAATAATTTGAGCTTTGTTAAATAAATCCAAAGACACCAGGGGCACTAACGTTTTGAAAGATAATGGTTCATTTTAATTACTCGATAAATACCAAATGTGTAAGTTAAACTGTTTTTATCTATATCATACTTTACTTATTTTTCTATTTCTAGTGATAAAACTAGCGTTGCCTAGACGTCCCACATTTTAACTACATTTTAAATGTCCCATCGGGACAACAATCGTCCTATATTTCCAGAATCGGTAGTGAACAAGGGAATGTACATACAAAGCGAGCTGGTAACGTTCGTCTTTAAATGAGAACCAAACAAAGGCAGCAACTAAAGGCTACTGTAGCACCCCGCCCTCACCTCTCCGGAACAAACGTAATCTTCATTCAAATATATACCAATATCACGAGTTACGTTGTATAACACAAACGAATTATTGTTTGAATTTTACAAAAATCATGATTCTCCTTTATTTTATTATCTCGTATTATATTTTAAAATAGTATATATCACTTTTTCGCGATTTATCTCTTAGAGAAGGAAGAAAAATCTGGCAACCCTAGATGTAAAACAATCGCTACTGGAACTCTTTATAAATTGCAATAAACCTAATGCAAAGTAGCATATTTATGAACATTTTTATCTATGTATAAGTTTGCAAATAATATTTTTTTTATTTTTCTAATATACTTCTCTCTCTGTCTCCTTCACTCAGCTCCATATTCAATCAATTTTATGTATGCATAAAAAATAACATGGTCAATTCAAGACTTTTAAATAAACTTACTCATTTATTTTACAAATATGTTTATGTATGTTATATATCCTACGAATAATTAAAATCTCCAATGTAATACTTATTCAATTAAGAACAAAGATTGAAGTGATCATTACAAATAAGTTTAAAAAATGTTAATTGTGATTTTCATATTAATAATGAAATATACTTCGACACAAATCTATCGCAAAGAGAATTTTTTTTAAGTTAATTCCTTTCAATAGTCTGATGACATCGTAACTAAAGCTTTATATTATAAATTTGATATGCCTTGTAAAATAAAGTTCCTTGTCTATCGAATATCTTTAGGGATGCGTAGTCAAAAGAAAAAACTTTATAATTTCCCTAAGTACTTAGATGGGGTCTCAACGAATAGGTAGGAAAATGAATAAAGTAATGAATTTGTACCTCCCAATATAAGTAAAGTGAGAGTGAAAAGTGGTTGTACGCACAGCCCATTGAATGGTCAATAATTGGATAGGTGTTTAAAAATTATACTGAGATTTCAGTTTTACTTTTCATTTTCAATTACATTTCCCTCAAGTCCCTTTTACGAAATATAACTTCAAAATAAATGGCAATATTTGAATGACACTCTCTAATCATACAACAATTAGTTTGAATAATCACTAAAAATTCAAGGTACTGTCATTTGATTAGAACATTCACTTAACTTGTTGTTCGGTTAACTTGCTTCAACCGTATCAAGCGATCAGATAAAGATCTTGATTAAGATATAGTAATTTCACTATCTGAGTTTAGATAAAGATCTTGATTAAGGTATAGTAATTTCCCTATTCAAAAATGTTTCCTATTCTTTAAGGGGAGATCGCTTTCTAAAGAATTTAAAGAGAAAAAAGAAAATTAACCCAAACCATTATGTGGAGTATCAGCAGAAAGGTTTTTTTAAATTGAAATTTAAGTTTCATATATCATATTTTCATTTTTAGCCACGTTTACGGAATATTAAAATTAAAAGTCTCGTCTTCTTCCTATTCTAAATAAGACGACTGTACATGTTAGAAATTTAAACTTCAGCATACGGCCATAAGCAGTTTTTAAATGGATACCTTCCCTGCAGGGAAAGTAGGGATCTAATCCCCCCCCCCCCATTCTGTAGAGTAACTTTGAATAGGTCTTTAACAATATAAGAGCACGTCATAAACACTTTTTCGATACAGAGGTCCGATTACGATATAGATGACGTGTTCCATTTCCTATCAGATAAACTGCTATTTTTGGATGCTTAAAAATTATTCACAATGACAACTCATGTAACAAAATTAAAAGGAAAATAATCACAGTTAAGTAGACTACTAGTTTTCGAATAACAGTCGATCAATTTATAAGATGTTTTTGGGTGTATAAAAGTTTCATGTAAACTCCGTAAAAATAATTTTAATCAAGCATAAAAAAAATTGTATTTTAAAATATATATTTATCATGTCTAAAAACGACATACTACACATTGTATTTATATATTTACACGCTGAGAAATAATATTAATATTTGCAAATAGTTTAATAAAAATACTATATATGCTTAAATATTTACATGCACGCGAGTGTGTTTTATTGTGTACGACGGAACCCTCGAAGTGCAAATTATATTCCTATTTCACAGGTTTATAATAATATAAACTCTTTTATCCATTTGATGTTAAAATCTTTATATAGTTCTTTTCAATTATTACAAAAATTAGACAAGAAATCTCGCTTCTCCTCTGTACCACCGGAACTACTAAGGCCGCTAATGTAAACAACTGACGCTCCCGTTCCGCAACTCCGCGGTTCGCGGCCGCCAAGTTTGATGGCGCCCTAGCTAATAGTCCCCCTGTGGCTTAGCGTTACACGTAACTCGTTCTGTGCTCTGAAAGCGATGTAAGGGTGGTGATATACTGCAGGATTACTTAATTTGTTTTTAAGTTCAACGTAGAGTTCCAATGAGCCATATTAAAGTGTACTTGGATTCCACGATCCCTTAATACTCTCAATGCATCCATTAATATATTGACCCACAATTACTGGAAATGTAAACATAATATTACGATTATTAAACTATTATTCCCGCGTATTTAGACTTAGAAAATACTTAATGGGTGGAGATTAGGACACAGCTCAAATTTTTTTCAACAATGTCTCTCATTTCTTGTCAACATTATCTCTCTTCATTTTGTTTTCCTTACACTTACTCAAAGCATGAAACTTTTTATTAATTATGAGGAAGTCATTGTAATTTGTGAGACGATAAATATGCAGTAAATAAATTTTAGTGCTATAAAAGTTTTCGGATCTCGAATGTAAATATAAAAATAATTTTTGACGTGTAGCTTCTTTAACGAGTCTGAAGATAAAGTTTCAAGGCCAACACAAAAAATACAGTATCTTGAAACGACCTACGAACTAAAGGAATGCATGGTTCATGTATACCAGCTAGCGACGTCTAAACCCGACTTCATATTTGCCTTAATTAAGGCTGCAAACCTGATCTAAAGAATACATTCATAAAGTTCGCATCCTCACGCATAACCTGACGCCAAATAAACATTGCATATAGCAACAATACGTGTAGTAGTAGATATATTATAATCATAGGCATATTCAGTGCAAAATAATAAGGAAACCATGCAAAATATATATGGTGATGAATGACAGAAATATATTGCAACAGAAGAACCTATCTACTTAGTACTAAGCATCTACAAAACAAATTGTTCTTATAAAAAGTTTTCAGAGATTTTGAAAATATTCACAAAAATATTTTTTGCGCAATTTTGCATCAATATACCCTATATATCAAATTAGTGTATCAAAGTTAATGTTATGGATTCCTAAGCAAGGAAAAAGACGATTATATTCAATAATATTTTTTTTAATCTCAATCCGTTCTCAAAGTTCATTATGTTTATTTGGAATTAGTTTAAAAAATTCCGAATGAAACAACTAGTCATATCAAATGAAAGTAGAGTGTGATCAACGTATGAATGTATTAATTTGTATAAATAAAGCAGCATTCAGGTAAATTCTTTAAGGTATTTGTTAATCTTATTATTCGATCTAAGAGTGCTTCTCCAACTAGTGAAAGACTGTCAGCTCTGTGTAGTTGCTCTTATCCTTGGCAAGGCGAAAGGGATAGACAGCACTTGTATTCTATCGATTCCAGCACGTTGTGCAACCGTTAATTTCTCCTAAGATCGACTTTCCTTGTCCCAGTAACTTTCCAATCATTATTATCATCCAATATACGCGTTTAAATACCACATCGTAGATTGGGTAGTTTAATCTTCACATTGCAGATATACTACACAAAACAATTACCTGAATTAACATCTAAAACATATGGCGAATTCGAAAACTTGCGTATGATTTGAAAGATTTTGAATATTAACTCAACAACAACCCTTCAATTATTGCAAGAAGATGCAGTCAACTTTGAGACATAATTAAAACTGAATATATTACAGTAAGAAAAAAATACTCACTCAAATTTTCGCAAAGAAACATATCTATGGTTGCGTAGGTAAATCATACATATAAATGTATATGATTTACATATGCAACTAAACTAAATTGCACTTCTTCCAAACAATGAATAACAAGAATCTCCAACTTTTTCTCTTCGACGGCTAGACACGAATCATCTTTTTTTATTCAAATATATATAATATTCACTAAAACATTAGTATATAAGTACTCACAAATAGTGGTTTTGTATTTTGGGATATTTTGCATCCCATAATTTTGGTTCGGCTTGTTCTAAACATCACAGTACCAGGCTGTTTGTAAATAAACTCGTTGAGTCGACATTTTTGCAAACGTCCACCCGTATCGGTAGTCTGTAGAAAACTGAGCAGACACTAAAAATGGGGACAGTTTCTCATTGTGCGCTTTTAAAAGCTTATAAATTTCGATTGACTGTGGACTTTTTTTGTTGTACGTAGTAGAACAAACAAAATAATAAGTTTTCAAACTCAGAAAAACTCTTCACCGTTAATTAACCATACCAAAAAATCTTTAAACTACATCCTATAAAAATCAAAGAAAAAATAATTGTATTGGGATCGGAAAAATTGCAGTGTTGTATTTATATATCCATATGACAGTATAAAAGTACTTCCGGATGTCTTACCTCCGGAAGTACTTTTGAATAATGCAGCATTTGAATCACTTGTCAAAAAATTAATACATATTTTTCTTTTCAATATAATAATAATTAAAATAAATTATAAATAAATAAATATAAAATGCAATTTTGATGAAACCTCGTCCTCTTTTAATAAAGATGACATGATGATAAAGTGGAATTTCTAAGAAATTAATATAAAGCCCTTCAAATTTTGAGAGGAGGTTGAAGATAATTAACTAAATATCTGTCGTTTTCCTGTAAAATTTTCAAGCCGATCAGTTTTTAATAACACAGTCTTATAAAACTTTCGTGTTTTATTTTAAACTAGCCACTCTGAGTGGTTTCGCACAGCTATATTTTAATGTAAACAAAATAGTGATTAAAGTATTTCTTGATATACCATGTTAAGTATGTCTCCGCTAGGAACTAAACCGAATAGTTTATGTTTAGACGTTTCATGCGATACGTAGAACTAGACAAAGGGTCTTGGGAATTTTATTTTTAACATAACCACTTATATTTTGTCCATTATATTGATCGAATTAATATTTATATATATATATATATATATATATATATATATATATATATATATATATATTATTCCTACATAACATGAACAATCGCATTGAAAAACACGTTTTCATATGAGTAACAATTTATTGCAAGAGGTACTCTGATCAAATCTGATCATACGCATTCGTTGCCTTCGCTCACCACAGCAGACAATAAGTACTATAACGGCGAGCGTAAACGACCTTTCCACGTCTATGCACCGCGCCGGAGGCTATCGTTTTTCTGAACATATCGCGACTTTGTTACGCTAACTTAAAGCCGCTTTTGTAAAACTAAGATTTTCATTAAAATAGTTCTATGTAATAATAATTTTCGTATAACTTGAATGATTGAAAAAAAGAGCCTACTGAATTTGAAAAGATTTCATTTTTCCTATTTAACAACTATGTACAGTTTCATATTTGTATCAAATATTATCGTGTGGTGGAATTTATTTTATATTAGATATTGATACCGAATTTAAGTTTCAACTTTAGGTAACGTTAAAAATATTTGCCTTGAAGTAAATTTCATTTTTTTTTATCGTATGCAACAAACTGAGCTAAAAGTTAATCAACTTTTTTATTCATAATTTAAAACACTAAACGAAATGAATGCAAATAAAACAAAAACATTTTATTTGAACGTGGTTAAGCTGGCACATTAATTTAAGGATATTGTGATATCCCACTCAAAATGTATTATATATTTTAGCATTATTGACTAATAGACATAAAACTCCCGTATGTTTATTTTAATGTAAATAAAAAAAATCTTTCGTGGGTACGTCTCCTTCCTTATCTGAAAGCGGCAGAACCGCATTGTCGCTCCGACTAATTATTAATGACTACTCAACAAAAGTAATTCAACAGCAGAACAATCTAACTACAGCTATACATAGTTACAGTGATGCCATACTGTTTGGAACCTCGTGAGTTGTTTCCGGTGTTAATGTAATTAATATTTCCAGTGTTAATATTAAATCAAAACAACATTAACGAAATATTATCTGGAGTTTTTCCTCTCAGCATATTTTCTCAAATATTTGTTATTTATTTGGTTTAACTTAGGTAAAGTTAAACCAAAGAAATAACATTTCATTTATTATAAATCATTTTATCTCCCTCTTTTCCACATTTGTATCAAATACTGTCGTATTAATTTTTGTTTTTTGATCTACTTTTACAATTGTTATTATTAGCTATGAGCACAGTTTTAGGATTATTGAAGAAATTGGTCCTATACACGGAATCTATTGACACATAATTAAAGAAAGAAATATGATTTTCTGTTCAACAAAACGTAACAGAATAGATAATTATAAATCTGTAGCCCAAAGCACTACAGTCCAATAGTGCTAATATAAAATTATAAAATTAAATCTCTAAAGTATATCTGTACAGAACCAAGAATTATCTTTTTATAAAGTACTACAAGAATATATAATATATAAAATTATATCTTCTCTTTATTAAAGTCGTAAGAATTTCCCTATATGAATTATTTTTCCCTGTATATATCATGTAGAGTAATATAATAAACATATAGATAGACAAAAGAAAGTTATGTATCTTAGCAACAAAATATTATCAAAAACTTAAAAAAATATGTATTGGAACTGTTAATTATAAAAATAGATCAGAAATAAAAAATAAAATGCCAACCACAGAAAAAGTCAAACAAAACTTTCAACAAAATAATACTGGCATTTTTAAATATTGAAATCCGTGTAAGAAGGTCGCAAAGTTGCACCATATCGTTTTGATAATGCCGCAAGGCATCCGAAGTTAGTGCAATGCAGGACGCTTAACAACATTTGGCAACAAATTGTAGGTTATGAGTGTAAAAACAAACTTGGAAGTAAATAAATCTTCTATGATTTATAGGTATTCCTTAATATTATCCACCAATATCCTTATTGACATTCTTTATTTGATTCGCTAAACGAGGAAATTCCAAAATAGTATTACAAAACGAATATGCATAACACTCTTGCACCGGAAGCAGGAGTCGGCGGAAGCTAAAAACTACTCAATATATAAAAACTAATCAATAAAGTTGATATCTACCTTATCTTTCTTAGGAATAACATTAGAACATAATTATGCTATGCGATACTGAAACAACTGTAAAACAAAACTTTGCACAAACAAGCTACGAATATAATCAATAACATTCACTATTATTCCAGTCGAATGAAATCATTTAATAACAGGTACACCAAAATCACTTAACTTTATAACCAACTCCGTCACATAATTTCCTTTTAACTGGGCGTTAAGTAATTGGATCTGACGAGAAGGTGAGGTGGATGATGCGGATGATGAACGGTTCTCTTTGGATGGTGGACGGTTCTTTTTAATTTGATTACTCTTAAGAAAGAAACTTGACAGCATCCGCCGTTAGGTAAAATGTTCGTTGTGATTTCCGATACCGGCCATGTTAAGGAAAAGTACGACATAAAAAGCGGATGAAAATATACAGGGCTAAAAAGTTGGTTGGTCGACACTGATATTTTGGCAAACTTGACTCTTAATTTTTATATGAAAAAAGAATCATTCTGCGCACCATGATACTTAGAACGATTGGATGGAAATTATATTGGCATATGGAATGCTTCTAAAAATTTAACAATTTCAACAAATTATTTAAAATCGATGTTAAAAAATACATTTTTGCCCCAAGCAAGTTAAATTTATCAGTCCGATTCAAGCGGATGTTTGCAATCTTTGCACGCGTAACTGAGACGATCTTTAGCATATAAATACACTTCCATGCTTTGTTATCATGAAATTTGGTTTTCCGTAGGATACAATCAGGTTTCTGTTAAAAAAAATTTATCATGTATGCTTGCAGTTTTTAAGTCCAAAAAATTTGAATGTTGCATTCTGTTTCAATGTTTTTTTACCTATAGCATTTACTCATATTTTTTCTTCAATAACTTGCTAAATAATTAGCAAAATTACAAAAAAAATGTGACCATTGAACAAAAATTATTGTTATTTCTTCAAAATGACCATCATTGATTAAAACATTATTATAAGGGAAAAAGCACGACTTCTATTCTGACCTGCATAATTTCCAAATCAAATTACCTTTTTTTTAGACAATAAAAAAGTTTACAAATCGTAAAATAAAGACTTTAGCAATCATATAACCCACTCTCAGCCAAGTTAAAGTGACTAAAGTCAATCACACAGTAAATATCCTGCAAATCGAACGTTACAGTAATGACAATAATATATGATTGACACGTAAATACAAAAATTCACGCCCCGCCCCACTTCCGTCATTTTTCTCCATCACATCATTACATCTACTTGCTATTACATTTAAACTAGAGTATCTTGATATAATATCTTTATCTGTAGAATAAATGTAATGGAAGTGTTAACTCTACCAATTTTCATAACGTCTCTACGATGATAATTAATATTATGTCAAAACAGAGGGCGTGAAACTGAAATTATATTACTGATCCCAAACTCATAGAGTATAGGAAAAAACTCGAAAACCAAACTTGAGTTTGCGTCATCATTTATAAAATCATTGAATGAAGAAGTACCATGAATTAAAAAAAAGGAATATAACAGGAATATTTTAGTGAGATTTTCATAAATAAATCCTCAACCAACGCCGTATCCAGTGACAAGCTAACTAAGACCTATATACCTTATACAAGTTTTCATATCGAAAATGTTTTCATTTCAAAGTAAAACAAGTACTTAATTCAAGAAATTCTCATCTTAATCCCAAGCTCAACGGCGATCTTTTAGGCAAGTTCAAGACACTGTCGATAATATAGTATGCGACCGAAGAAAAAACATTAATGAGAACTTAGGTTTAAGTGCGCTCAAACGATTGTCGCCCTTGCGTTTTTCAAGACTCTAAGTTTATATTTATTTATAACATAAATTATATTCCCTGAATTTGCGACGAAGTTCCACATCGTCGTAATTAAATTATCTTGCAACCTTGAATATAAACCACTAGTAAAGCGTTTATGCTTATAATAAAACAAATTTTACAAATCCAAAAAAGTTTTTATATTTGATAGTAATTTTATCACTTTAATTTAAAAGGGTATTAATCAACTTTTATTAATTAAATATAAACAACTAATAAAGCGTTTATGCCCGTGTTAAACATGAGCATAAACGCAATATGAAATAAAACAAATTTTAAAAATCTGTTATTTGTTTTAAAAAATGTTTTTATTTTTGATAGTAATTTTATCAGTTTAATTTAAAAAGGAAATACACAACTTGTTTGTCGTATGAATTTTTTTAAATCTACAATGGGTCCAAAAACTTATCTTGTTCATGAAATTTGTCTTAGTTTTTTATGTTTGTGTCTAAGTACTTTTTTGTCGGATATAATGTATGTTTAGAAAATAAAATAAACGTTTTAGTGTAAAGCACAAAACGTTAGAGCATATGTTTTTTCATAAAAAAATTATGTATTTAAGACGCTTTATTCAAAGTTCTTTCCCTCAATTTTAGATTTCTTTACTCGAATAACAAAAATCCTTTATTGTAAAAACTAATTACAAAATGACCTATAGTCTGACCTGTGCTACAATGACTTATACCTACATTATTTCCTTTGCTCATATTAGCTAATACTCATACTCTTCTTATCTTTATAATACCCTTATCGCATTAATCTTTATCTAAATAATGTCTTATTTCAGATCTGAAGCGTATAAAATTCAAATTGCAAATCATAGTTCCGTATCCTAAAAACGATAAAGAAGAATAAATGAACTATCTATATTATTTTAACATTTTTGTAATCAACATTTGTTTCTTTCCAAAAACAGGTAGGTTACCTTCGACGAACCTCAGCTTAATGATGTCGCATTTAATTTTTTGCTTCTTGAGTCTGTATTAAAAACAAAGATAATATATTTAAATATCTAATATATTTAAAATATAATATTTTAAATACAGAAATAATTTTTTAGCAAAATGTACAATGCAAAGTCATGATTTAACCATCTAAATTCAATTTAATATTTCTGTTTAACACGACGTATACCTATATTGAAACCGTTGAAAATATAACTAAGAAGTATATTGAAAATATAATTGCAAAATTTGGAACTTCGGTGTCATTTTGTCATTTTTTCAGACTATTATTATACATGAACAACTATAGTCGAGTGTGTATTATAGTCGTGTATATCTACATATATGAAGAGAAGTGAAAGGAAAATAATATTCACAACCCTCATTATATCGTAAAATATTTCCTAAACACCTGAACCTAAATACTATCCCGCCCCAAAACCCTTTTTCCTCCGACTTTCCGCTCAAAAGTCTCTAATAAAACTGTGCTGCCCTCACAGAGCAAAATACCCAGCAATCGAACGCAGTACGACGGACATTACAGAGGTACGTGATTAAAGGGAAATCGGGCTGGGCGAAACCTATGCCTACTTGCTTTTATGCGCAAGTATGTACTACACCAGTCACGATTTAAGCATTCTCGCTTATGCGCTTTATGCGCTTTAAGAAAAGATAAAATTTTGTAGCAGACTAATTTATAACAATTTT
Organism: Druceiella hillmani; assembly: GCA_039881145.1. Taxonomy (NCBI): domain Eukaryota; kingdom Metazoa; phylum Arthropoda; class Insecta; order Lepidoptera; family Hepialidae; genus Druceiella; species Druceiella hillmani. The sequence continues at coordinate 41,115,459 of JAYKKI010000009.1, forward strand.
ACAAGGCCGATTTTTCAGTTGGAATATTTTATTTCCTTTTAATTAAATTTCAATATGTAACTAGGGTTTGTAAGTTTCGTCGTCCTTGGCAACGCGAAAACCTTAAACCGGAAAACGATGAGTTAAGCCTAACGCAATTAGTATTACATTCCGCAACGTGTATGTGCTATAGAGTTTTACTAAAAACTGAAATTAATTTTCAAAGACTTTTTATATCTTTCGCATGAACTTATTATCTTTATACATATTTACAAATATAAATTATCAGATTTTCCCCATTATACTAAATAATTGTTAATTATTAGTTAAATATCAATCATACTTTAATAAAGAATTGAGTTTAATAGAGTTAGGATTAGATTAAATAACTTTGCAATTAAAAGCAAGCAACGTAATTATAATATCTACTTATTGAAGAAGTATAATATATAGTAAGTATATATTATAAGTATAGTATATATTATAAGTATATAGTAAGGTTTTTTTTTTTATTTTAATACAAAATGCAAATAAAAATTAGCCAGATGCAACACGCATAAAATAATTAGTATTTATTGAAAATTTTCATGTAAATTAACCAAAACAATTTCAATTTTAAGTTCTAATCACGTGCTAGAATTTACATATCACAAAATATTTAAACTCACGGTTGGCCAATTAAAAAACGCCAAATTTTATTTACTTTAAAATTAATATTTTGCAAACGGGCCTAATAATGCAATATGGTAGAAATTACGAGATAGCAATCGATTCAATGATGGACGGACGGATATGATTAAATTAGTTCGCTACTGAAACATGAATACGGAATTATTTTCGAACCCAAATAAAATGTAGATCCCGTTAACTTGGGAAAAGCACTAAAGTAAAAACTCAATAAAATTGAAAAAAAACTAAGTTTTAAAACTTAAAGCGAAGGCGGTGAGAAAAATTATAACTAAAGTGAAGATATCAGTCCAAAATTGATAACAAAAGTCTTAAAATCTATAGTTTCTTATATTCTAATACTAGCTTTAACAGTAGGAAAATTTTCCCTTATTCAAATAAACTCGAATATTTTTCTTTTCCTTTGTCTATATAGCCTCTTGAAAGAGTAGATAGATAATATAAACTATGTTAGATGTTAGATATATTTTAGTTTTTTGAGATATTTGAATAATATTTACATTTACGTACATTGCTTTTAACTTTATATGATCTAATATAACTCACTCTTCAAAGCGATGATGTAAAAATATCATCCACATGACGAAATATTTTTTGCGCTTCATAATGGGATTGTGACAGGTTTGCCTTACTGGTTCACTTGAAACGAAAGTTGATTTTTAGCATTTTTGTATTTTTAGAATTTTGGAGCCAAATAGCAGCATAATATCGTCCTATTTGTATGTAAGTCTCTGTATCGCAACATTCTCAGTCTAAAACCAACTAGTTGTTTTCTGGCCCATTTAGAACTTTTACAAAAATTTTTAATTAAATTGTCTGAATGATACCTGATTACCTCCAAAGCAGTATACTCAAAAATATTTGACTACGTATGTAAAAATTTTAAAAAAGATAGCATAAATACATTTAGTAAGTACTACAATACAAAAAAATTTCAAAAATCTTCCGTTAATAAGTTGAAGCCAACCAAGTTATTGCATGCATATAGTAACCTCCAGAGAACTGTTGACTTTTAAGTTTATTTCGTGACAAATAACTTCGTTAATTCTTGAAGTTGTTCCTCACTTCGCGAATCACACACCATCCAAATATCTATGAATAAATGGCTAAAAATCTTAAGCTAATATATCTTCAACATATATTTGGTAGGTTAACTATGAATGCTAATAATTAGCTGGTATATAAATTAAACGAGACGCTCCGTCAAAGTTAAAATAAATACAAATTAGTTTTGTTGCTTAAAACACAAAGTTTGTGTTTAACAAACTAAATATATTGAATATAAATAGTTTTAAGAAATAGTACTGAAATATTATTGTATAATTAAAACTCCGTTAAAATAAATAAATAGGTTGAGTTTCATGGATAATGTTAATGTGACCATCTGATGCTCTAGCTCGCACTCACATACATAGATATACTAGATGCCCTCACGTCCGCACTGACAGCTGACCCTTTTTCGTGTTTGGGAAGATGTTAGACTCTTCAGATTCATATATCTGCTTACAAAATATCCTAAAATATCTGACTGAATAACATATATATAATTTAGTCTTATCATTTTTACGTTGATTACCCTATTTTATATCGTGTTTTGAAGTTTCCCATAGTAGTCCACTCCCATACAAGTAGTTGCTCTAAATATAAAAAATAAGGTAAAACAATCGCTTAGGCATATCTGGAATTATAATAAGGTCTAATTAGGGGTCGTTATTATATAATTATTTCTTCATTAGTTATTTGAAGTTCTAAATGAGTGTAGTTCAAACATTATAAGTGTTACTAGTAATTATAATTTACAATCCTAATGATTTTGTGCTTACAGGTGCGTTGAAAATTCCCTCTGTCCTTGAATATGTATTAGTGACTACTATGAAAGATATTTTCGAAGACCTGTACTTTTAAATTTAGTTTTTTACTGTATAAATCGAACTAACTTACATGTTTCATGTGGTTAAACTTTGTACGTTTTCTTTCCAATTCGTTTTACGATGTTTCAATGTCAAAGGTCTAAGAAAAATGGTAGTTGCACACTCATTCATATTTTTTTATATGATAAATGCAAGTTTTTGGATTCTAAGTATATCACTTAAGTGATACTCCATAGTTTTCAACACACATGGATTTTTTTTCAGATGAACCTCGGAGTTTAAATAACGCCGACTAAGCCAAAAAGAATGCAAAATAAGCGGTGTTCAAGAAGCTCTTGGGATTGTTTATAATTCTGATGAGGACCAAATAATTTTCAAAGAATATATTCAAGTGTTTTGTGGTGACATAAAAAAAATGGACCAAATCAGGAAAGTACAATAACAATTCCTACAAATAAAATAACGTGTGGCTGACTGAAACATTTGAGCTGCCAACTACATTGCCATTCATTGGAAAAGAAAAGCCCGGTCCTGAACTTTCAGGGTGCAGAAATTCAAAGTCCTTTGAAAGGTAAAGAACGTATTGACATCACTCGTCAAGTCCATCAATGATCTAGAAGAGCACAATAAAATAATGAATAATTAAGAAGTTTTATCATTTTATTTAGATTTTGGTCTAGCTCAGAGTAAATACAACTTGCTCCGGACTTCCGTCAATAATTTACACCAAAAGACCTTCCCAATTATTCACAACCTTATAAAATCCAAAACATTGTGTTATTCATCAGGTGACTTTATTGAAGTAATAGAAACTTATGCTGAGGTCCAATTTCAAGCCTTATTGAATCATACAGTTTCTAGAACTGTTGAAACTCAGGTAGATGTTTAACATCAAATACTTTCTCAAGGAGACTTTACAATTATTTATGAATATGTATTTGACAGTAGTTCGGGACATAGTCTGTATAAACAACAATTTAAAAACTCACCTAACATGGATAAATATTTACTCTTCATAGCTTTAGTTCTCCTTCAGTTGAAGCATACTTTAGATGGAACGATTATTTGGATCAATTTACGTCCTATATCCATAAAATATTGTAGACCAATTAAATTCGCGCTTGTCAATGGGAATTCAAATGTAGTTAAAGAAGAATCCGTTAGATTAGAACAATTGATTATAAACTTAACTCCATCTAATGTGCACACTGCTGAGTTAGAATTCAGCATTACTCATGATTTATATTTCGCAATGGTCGATGATAGTATATGTAATATTGTGTCTAATGCCGATAGTACATCCAAATGCTTTATATATTGCACAAAGCCATCAGAAATTTCTTCTCTGTACGCATAGTTTTGGTCTTTTGAGTGTATGTTCCATATCATATTCATACGTATCGTCTTCGTATAAAATCATTGCAAGTGAAGGGTACCGATAACAAAAATATGGTAAAGGCTACGAAGGAATAAATTCAGGCCTTGTTTAAAGAAAAAAATGGACTTATTTTTGACAAGCCTAAACAACGTTTAGGTTAAAAAAATGACGGTAATACTATTAAAGATTTTTTTAGAATTTCAGAAATGTCTGTTAAAACAACAAGAATTGATGTGAAACTAATAAAAAAAATGGCAGTTATTCTCAATGTTATTCCTTGTGGTTACGATATTAAGATTCGCACATTTGGAAATCCTCACGAGTTTAACACTAATTGGGACTTGTTGAATTTGCTCCTTTTAACATCAGAATTGCATCACCTCAAAAGTATACTATACCTACGGTAACCTTGTTAGTTATTTTGTGCTATTAATATGCCTAGAACCAGCTTTTCTTGCTACTAGATCCCAGGTTGCCATTTTCGAGGACGTGACATTTTCGAATTCTGATTACTCTGACCACTATATAATTTAACACAACCCTTATTACCAAATGCATTTCAAATAAGTCACGGTTTTATGTACACGTTTCAAGCAACTACTTCTTATTTAATATTCAAGAAGGTAACATAAATACGTAAAACCGTGACATATTTGGAATGCATTTGGTAATGAGTCATTTTTTACAGAAGCAGCTAGAGATAAAAGCTCGAAATGTAGCATAATTATAAAAAACATTACACCTCATATATGTTTAAGAGTTAACACCCAAAAAACACACATATTCAGGTGTGTGTGTATGTGCGGGTACGCGTGCGTGTGCGTGTGTGCGGTGTATGTGTGTGTGTGTGAGAAAATATTGTGAGTACAAATTAAGTTTCCAAGAAGCGTATATTTCTAATTGTAATTTTATATTTCATAAAATTTACATTTTGATTTAAAGGAGTAGTAAGAATAATAAAAAAATTTCACACATATTTATTAAATTATCTATAAAGATACGTGCAAGTACAAAAAAACATTATTATGAAATATTTTCATGAAGTTTACCAGGAAACTATAATGATGATTCAAGTTGAAAATTAATATTTAATATAAATGGTAAATATTCTCAAATGTTTATATGTGCCTAAGTTCATATAGAACTCTCGTTAATCCTCAAGTTATACTCATATATAACGTATAATTTATAAGTTGAAACAGATTTGGAAGAAAATAAATCTATTAAGTGCACATAGAGTTCTCACCACCAGGATTCCAAATAACATGGATACATATCAACATTTAAGGATGGATAATATTTTATTAAATTGCCTAAAGTATTATTTGTTCATTCCTCACATGTATATCGCGTAATATATCTTTCACAAGCATGAAAACATGGTGCATGTTTTTAAATTATTAGATTCAGGGTAATTGCTATAGTTTTAGGATCAGGTGTTTAGGCAATTGAGTATGGTGAGAAAGTAATACCTCCAATAGCAATAGCTAACAGCTGAATAGTTTGTGTAGTATAACAAATATTCCTTTTATAAATAATTACTTCGTTTTTTAAATTTCAGTCGATATTTTACACTCATTTTTATAATATGTCTTATTTTTAAAATAATATTTACTTTTAAAATTTACATAAAATCCTACGATATTCAAAATGTCATTCACCCGTAGTTTTAATACAAATAAGAAAGATAAAATTCAGAGAGTTGTTATTCATCAACAACGTCAATAAAAGTCTCTCCCTTGCCACTTCTGCACATAAGTCTCTCATCTCATTTATGAGCGTATCATTTGAGGTAATGCCCATAACCACTATGCTGGACAAACAGCTTGGCGATCGTAGCTTGTAGCTAGTCGTATCATTGGCACTACCGTCCTTCACTATTTTTAGCATACTAGCTTCGTCGGCGAGCGACTGGGAATTGAACCCGGGATCATAAGGTACACTGCGCCATCAAAGTCCGTAAGACTATGACTAATCTAAACGTCAGTGCGGCGGCTTATTTTTATTATATTTATTTCGGACTTGATTAAGCTCCACTTGATGAAATACACGACATTTATTCATATTTATTTTAAACTTGATAAAATTTCATTTGATGAAACATACAACACTTACTTGCTTTTATTTTAAACTTCAAAAACTTCACGTGATGGAACACAAAAAAACTTAATGGTTTTTTTCAAAATTGAAGAAACTTCACTTGATGAAAATTCTTCATTAATTTATATACCTGCCGATTATTTCCTCATTTTTGTAGGTTTAATTTCCTCATTTTTGGTCTTTGGGAGAAAAATATGTAAACAGATGTAATAAACCCAACAAATGTATATTGGATTAGGGTTTCCTGCCCATGTGTTCGTAGGCATGTAAATAGTTCGTGACTCAATATAAAACGAAGGACAAAACTCATAAATTAATTAGATCTCAAAGTTATTTACGAAAAAGTAATATTAAAGTCATTAGTTTATTTAGGGTCTTTTTGCGTGAATGAACTTGTTTAATTATATTTATTTAACATAATAATGAAATTTTATTGAAATTACGAGTACTCAGTATTGATAGGTTAAATATAAAATATTGAAGAAAAAACACCCTTTTCTCTGCAATATTTTGAAACCTGTGATCAAAAACTTAAAGGCACGCTACTTTTAAAGTTTTTTAAATAAGACACCATATAATACAATATTACTAAACATTTTCAAATACAGTTTAATGTATCTTTTTAACGTTACTTAAGTCAATGATGTACTTGAGTAAAAGATTGCTCACTCACAAGTTCGATATGCCTAGTAACCCCTTCCGAAAAATACAATATCTTTTCTCTATCAGAGCAAAGCATATTCTCGTATTTGAACTACCCAGATAAATAAATATATAATGATAATAATGTATTATGGACCGACGACTATTAATTCAATTAAGGTCTAAATAACAGCTTGTGTTGAGACATTGAGCGGCAGATATATGCCAAGTAAAATATCAGAGGACGCGCACGTTTTTCGGGTACAGTCTGTTTCAAAAAGTTTTATAGAACTGTAACTCGCAATTAAGTAGTATGTATCGCACTACATTTATGAAAGTACATTTCTTAAAGGAGTTTTCAAACAAAATTATACTGTGTAAACTATTTGAAAAGTTATCCACAAAGAATTACGTGTATATTTAATGAGTTTTTTCTTTACATAATTAATTCACGACTTTACTTATTTACAATAGTGTGGAATGAAATATGTGTGGAATAAAATGCCTTTGTTGTATCATTAATCAGTCACCTAATTAGGCTCACTTTTTACAAAGTATAAAATCTGGGAATTGTGTAATACATGAAAACTACAATCAGTATGGAAGGCAGGTCTATCACACAACTATATGCATTAAGTAAAATCAAAGTTTATAATTATTATCCGTCAAACAATGATTTAGAAACTTTAATTTAGATTAAAATTCTTAGCAAAATAATTAAGCAAAAATTAGGTTACGGGTGTTATTGGATCAATTTGAAAAGGAAAATGAAAATGAAACCTATTTTATTAATTTTTTAGGGCTAGCTAATATACAAAAAATAAACTAAGAAATAATTATTTTCTAATTTTATTTTTTGCAGATAATCTGTAATTTGAATCAGTCATTCATTTTTCATAACAATTTGCGGTAGGTCTTATTCAGAGTATTAGAAAAACTCTTAAACAAACTATGCTAATAAACAAATTTGGTTTAATCTGTAAAAAATAGCTAAAATACATAGATTTAAAATTAATAAATTTCAAAACTGTGAAAAATGCTAAGGGAAAACCTACATTTATTTTTATTTTTTTAAAATGTAAACAGGTTTTCTTTCGTGTATAAAAGACTGGAAGAATATTTCAAGTTCAAAGTGAACCAAGTACATTCTACAAATTATCATTTGAATTTTAACGAAGTACATTCTACAATTTATTAGGAAGAGTAGTTCAATACAAAGTAAACCAAGTATATTCTACAAATTATTATCTTAATTTTAACCAAGTACATTCTACAAATTATGAGGAAGACTATTTGAATTCAAAGTGAACCAAGTACATTCTACAAATTATCATCTTAATATTAACCAAGCACATTCTACAAATTCTCATTATAATTTTAACCAAGTACATTTTACAAATTATCATCTTAATTTTAACCAAGTACATTCTACAAATTATCAGGAAGACTATTTCACTTCAAAGTGAACAAAGTATATTCAAAGTAAACCAAGTACATTCTACAAATTATCAGGAAGAGTATTTCAATTCAAAGTAAACCAAGTACATTCTACAAAATATCATCTTAATTTTAACCAAGTACATTTTACAAATTATCATCTTAATTTTAACCAAGTACATTCTACAAATTATCATCTTAATTTTAACTAAGTACATTCTACAAATTCTCATCTTAATTTTAAGTTCAACTGGCAACTTCTTAGGTAAGTTCAAGGATCTGCCGATGATACTTGTACGCGACTGAAGAAGAAATATTCATGAGAAATTTGATTTAAGTAAGCTTAAATGAATGCTGCCTTTCCGTTTTTCAAGACTCTAAGTTCATATTTATTCATGAACATAAATAATGTTCTCCGAATATATGACGAAATTCTACACGACGATTTCTACTTTAAAGATGGAAAGTATTTAGATTATACTACAACTTTGAACATGAACCGTTAATAAAGCGATTATGCCTATGTTATAACTCAGTTTTACAAATTGTTTTAAATAAAAAAGTTAGATTTAATTGTAATTTTATAAGTTTAAATTAAAAACGACTCAATAAACTTTCCGAAACTTTTGAAAAATATTTACTTTTCTCTTTTTAAGCTTTTTCTTATAAAACAAAGCAAAGAAAACATAAACACAAAATTATTATTTGTGGATTAAGCCACATAATTATCATCACTATTTTATATTTTATAATTGAGTCTTTGAATTAGATACATAAATATCTTTAATTGTTTTAAATAGAGACCCGAGTAGTTTATTATCATTACTGAAATATGATTCTCGATTTTGAAAGAGGTCAGTAACTAGATATAGCGTGCTTTAAATTATTATAGTTTTCATGAAAATAGTTTTCTTGTGTTATACGTTATAGGATTTATTTTGTTTTCTAAACATACAACGCGTCCGATAAAGAAATATTTACGACGAAAACATTAAAAAAAAATATCGTCGAGAAGATAAGTTTCCGAACGTATCACAAGTAATAAAAAATACAAACCCTAAAGGAAAATTTATTGAGTCGTTTTTAATTTAAACTTATAAAATTACAATTAAATCTAACTTTTTTTATTTAAAACAATTTGTAAAACTGAGTTATAACATAGGCATAATCGCTTTATTAACGGTTCATGTTCAAAGTTGTAGTTTAATGTAAATACTTTCCATCTTTAAAGTAGAAAACAGATCGTCGATGTAGAATTTCGTCATATATTCGGAGAACATTATTTATGTTCATGAATAAATATGAACTTAGAGTCTTGAAAAACGGAAAGGCAGCATTCATTTAAGCTTACTTAAATCAAATTTCTCATGAATATTTCTTCTTCAGTCGCGTACAAGTATCATCGGCAGGTCCTTGAACTTACCTAAGAAGTTGCCAGTTGAACTTAAAATTAAGATGAGAATTTGTAGAATGTACTTAATTAAAATTAAGATGATAATTTGTAGAATGTACTTGGTTAAAATTAAGATGATAATTTATAAAATGTACTTGGTTAAAATTAAGATGATAATTTGTAGAATGTACTTGGTTAAAATTAAGATGATGTAGAATGTACTTGGTTTACTTTGAATATACTTGGTTCACTTTGAAGTGAAATAGTCTTCCTGATAATTTGTAGAATGTACTTGGTTAAAATTATAATGAGAATTTGTAGAATGTGCTTTGGTTAATATTAAGATGATAATTTGTAGAATGTACTTGGTTCACTTTGAATTCAAATACTCTTCCTCATAATTTGTAGAATGTACTTGGTTAAAATTAAGATAATAATTTGTAGAACATACTTGGTTTACTTTGTATTGAAATACTCTTCCTAATAAATTGTAGAATGTACTTCGTTAAAATTCAAATGATAATTTGTAGAATGTACTTGGTTCACTTTGAACTTGAAATATTCTTCCTGTCTTTTATACACGAAAGAAAACCTGTTTACATTTTAGCTTGTCACCGAATACGGCGTTCTTTGTTGATTTCATTATACAATTAAATAGTCCTACCTTGTGACAAAAAAAATCGAACTATAATTAAATTCTTTTTTTTTAAAGAAAAATCAAGATTTTGTCTGGATATTAAGTTAAAATAAAATTCTCTTTCCAGCGCATTTTATTCGAATCGGACCAGTAGTTTCACGTGATTCTATAACGAATTGATAACTAGAAAGAGACAGTCTGACAAAAAGACTCTCAGTGAATATTTGATAGAGAAAAAGGGTAGCCTAGATTTAATGTGTACAGTAACTTAACAATCGGATATTACAGACTCGTTACTTACTCGTTATTACAATTAAACTGGGGTATCTAAATGTAAATAATTACCGCTTACTGTGACTAATATGTGAAGATTAACTAGTTCTTTATCAAAAGAGAGAGCCTGAAAAAATGTGGAATCTCAAAGAGAAATTCTTGATTTTTCTCAATATAAAGCGAAATAATACAAACCTTAAGAAAAAAAAATTGTTATGTGAAAAAAATCCCAACATCCCAGAAATGTTCACGTATCCTTCATTTAAAATAATAATATAACTACAGTTCGAATTTCTTTTAAATACAAGGTGAAATTTTCACAAATAAATTCACAAAGAACGCCATATTCCGCGACAAGGTAAAAGGTATACACATTTTCTTTCGTGTATAGAAAGACGGGAAAAATATTTCCATTTCAAAGTAAACCAAGTAATTAATGCTACAAATTCTCATCTTAATTCCAAGTTCACCGGCAACCTCTTACATAGGTTCAAGTGACTGTCGATGATACTTGTAGGCGACCGGAGAAGAAATATTAGTGAGAAACTGAGTTTAAGTACGCTCAAACAAATATCGCCTTTGCATTTTTCAAGACTCTAAGTTCAAATTTATTCATAAATATAAATTATATTCCCCGAATTTACGACAAAGTTCTACTTCGTCAAACTGTTTTCTACTTTGAACATGGAAAGTATTACATTATACAAAAACTTTGAACATGAAACGTTAATAAAACCTTTATACCTATACTAAAATCAAATTTAAACGACCCCTAATTTTTAACCCTAAAAATTAATTAACTTTCGTTTGCCGTTTGAATTTTTTTGTTACCTGTAATACGCCTGAAATAATATCTTGTTAATGTATTTGTCCTACTTTTCAATATTTTCGTCTAATTACGTCTTCTTCGGACACATCACATGTTTAAAACACAAAATAAACCTAAGAGCGTTAAGCACAGAAAGCTATTTTCTAAAAAAATTATAATACTTTAAAATATACTACGCCAAGTTGCTGCCCTAAATTTAATATATTCATATAAAATTGCCCATATTGTGAAAACACATAACAATACGAAATACAAGTCGGGCTTGCACAACAGTTATTTAATGTCAACATTACTTCCTTACACTTATATTAGCTTATGCTCATATTATCTTCTCAGCAATATATTTGTATTCCTATAACACCTTTGTCTAAAAAATGTCTTTTTTCAGATCCAAAACTTGATAAATTTCAAAACTGAGAATTAAATTTTAGTTACAAAAACTATATTAAAAAATATATAATTTCAACATTTTTGCATTCGTTTCCATTGTTTCCTTTCAAAAACATGCACATTACATTCCACGAACCTACTTCCAACTTACACTTTTAATTTCGTTACTCGCTTCTCTATTAAAAACAAATTAAACATGATTGTCTGTTTAATTCAAAGACTCAATTTAATTATAGTTATTTATTCAATAATTTTAAACTTAAAAATAATTCTTTTGCAAAATTTACATTCTAAAGTCACAATTTAACGTGCTTAAGTCTTCAAGTAAAATTGATATTTTATTACATACTATCTATGCCTACGACCTCGTTTACGTGTAATTAGAAAAAGTTTTGTTTTGTATGTCGCTCCTTGATATTTACTATAACCATAAATTTCATCAAAATCCGTTCAATAGATTTTTCATGATACCCGCTCAAGTTAACATATAGACAAACAAAAATTTCAAAGAAATTTTTCTCTATTACAATTTTATTATATGTATAGATGATGCATATATATGAATCGTTCAAAAATAACCAAGGAGTAAATTTGAAAGTGTCAATACGGCAAGCGATTAGAATAATTTTCCAAAATTAGGAAATACAGCTTTACGTTTCCCACCTTTACAATGGAGGAAAACATAAAATAATTTTACGTATAAAACATTATTTTTATACATAACATATAGATAGAACTATTATCCAAATTATGTTACACTTGTCTGTGCCTGCGTATTTTATGGGCAAATTCATAATACGCTAGTCACTATTTAAGAATTTTATTTCTTATTACTCTAAGAAAATAAGAATTTTGTAAGGCTATAGTGAAAATTGTATGTTGTAATTAAAACAACCGCGGAAACCGCGGAAACTTTAAAAGTGCTTGGTGATTGAGCCTAATATAATTAATGGCTTTCCGCAATCTATTCTAATATAATTTTTTTAATTAGAAATTGTAAAACTGTGAAAAACAGACGGACGGATGAACAGACGTAATGGAATTACAAGAGTTCCTTATTCGCCACAGAACTCTGAAATCGGAATTATTTTGGAATCTAAATAAAATATAGGTCTTACTATGTAGAAAACAACACTAAGGTAAAACTCGTCAAAAATGAAAAAATAGATATATTTAAACTTAAAACGAAGGCGACATGAAGAATTTTTATATATAAATATACAGTCTTTTTACATATACAGCTTTTTGTATTTCCTTATCATTAAATAATTCTAGTATTCCCTGGACATTAACGGTAGAAATGCTTCCTTTTATTTGCTTGTTCAAAATAAACTAAAAATTATTTGTTTCCCTCTGCCTAAAGCTTCATAATACAGAAGACGCAAAGTGGTTTCATTAGAGGTTTTTATACTTTAAGATATGTGAATAATATCTATATTTGTTTGGTTTTTAAACAGATTCTTATATATTTTTCTACTTTAATGTATCTAATTGGTACATATGGCGGACTTATTGCTAAGAGAGAAATCTCTTACAGCCAACAATAGGACCAGTCCAGCCACGTTCCACGAACAACAGGGAACCGAACCGGGTCCCTTTCGAACCCTGGAACCTCGCGTCGTCAAAGGCCGTATGCCTTGTGATCGACCCAACACACCACGGCGACGGCGTCTATATAACTCATTCTCTGAAGGGATGACATGAAAATATCCTCATTATATTGAAATATTTTTTACCGTTCGATACCTAATCTCAGAAATAGAATTGTGACGCATTTGTCTAGTGTTTGTACACTTGCATCTGAGAATAGTTTTTTTTTGGAATTGATTGGAGTTTACTCCTTAAGAATCGATTTTCATATATAGGGCCCGAAATGAAGTTTTATGAGAAGTGAAATCAGAAGTTCAGAGCGTTGTAAAATGTATAATAGTTCGTAAATTTGGATGTAGGAGGTAATCTCTGAAACTACTCATTCGATTTCAAAAATTCTTTCACAAATATTCAGAAATGACCTTCTGGATGGACATAGGTTATGCATTACCACATTAAAAAAATCACACATTATAAAAAAACATTGGATGTAGGAGATAATCTCCGAAATCACTGACTCGATTTCAACAATTTTTTTTTCCCCAATATTTAGAAAGGACCTTCAGAATGGATACAGATTGCATATTACCCCATTAAAAACATTTCTTATATTATAAAAAAAATTAATTTTGTACGTTTGGATGTAGGAGGTAATCTCCGAAATTACTTGTCCGATTTCAAAAATTCTTTCACCAATATTTAGAAAGGACTTTCAGGATGGACATAGGTTGTATATTATTCCGTTAAAAAAATTCCACGGAAGCCAGTTTTGCAACGTAAGTCAACGAAAAAACAATCGAGCGGATGCGTTTGTTATGAACGCTGCCTTAACGGTAAGAGATATATTGATATTTACATTTATACACAGCGTTACCTATTTTATACATTCGAAAACAATCGTAATTAAGAAGTAAACTCCTGTGACGCGTCAGAACTGACAGGCACAACGTTTTTGTTTATCGTATTGTAAAACCAGAATTACAACAACAGAACCCCCACAACTTTGTCATCTCTCCCTCTGTCCTTTCCTACATCCCAGCATCATAACCACTTCGTTTTAAGACCAATTGTGAATAAAGGTGACCCTACAAACTATGTTTCTTTGGCCCCATTAGAGGAACAAAATTGTTTAATTAAACTGTAGTCTAAATGATACCTTCTGACGAGACACGAATCACAAAAAATATGCATTTTTTATTAAAAACGTAAAGCATGCATTTCAAAATTTTGAAAATTAGAGAAATTTTTTTTAGCTGGAACGTGTCAAACCTTTCATATATAATGTATCATTAATTCACCAAGCTACAATGCATCAGTCTTTTTCTACTAATATATAATACACACATAGAAGATAAAAATTATGTTTATTTTTTTTTGAAACTGGTACCCAATATATTAAAATTGGGGATGAATAATTTTCTATTTACGTCTAGGGCGACATGTTGCCCACATTGAAGAGTTCCTATAAAATACCCATGAAAATGTCTAGTAAATTTTCCTATATGGCGTCTCCTTTACGAAATCTTCAAAAAATATCCTTCCCATAAAAATATTTTAAAATATTTTTCCCCTAACTATTTACTACTAACTTTTAACAATGCATGTCAAAAATATTATAAAAATTTACTAAGGGCATTTAGTAAGTACTTCAATGCAAAAAAAAATAAAAAGAAATACAATAATAAAAAGAAATACAGGCAATCAAACTATTGCAAGTAGTAAGATCTATAGAAACTGATAACTACCGAATTTCTAATACTATCTATAAGTATGTCGAAGATAATTAAACCAGTCCTTGAGGTTAGTCGCCAGACTTAAACCATTAAAGTAAAAATGAACAGATCGATAAGAAATCATAAGCTTATCCATGTCCGATATACACTTGGTCTGTTTATTATATATATATATATATATATATATATATATATATATATATATATATATATATACACACGTCTTTGCCTACTAACAGTGAAATGAATAAATCAACGACAAGTAAATGAATTAATGAAGATGGTTCACCAAGTCAGAAATAAATAAAAATAAAAATAAATTAATGAAGATGGTTCACCAAGTCTGAAATAAATAAAAATGAATTAGTGAAGATGGTTCACCAAGTCTGAAATAAATGAAAATAAAAATGAATTAATGAAGATGGTTAACCAAGTCTGAAATAAATAAAAATAATTATCGTGTTTTTCATCAAGTGAAGTTTCATCAAGTTCTGAAGTAAATACAAAAAAGTATTAAAGTATAAAGTGTTTCTACAAAGGAAGTTTTTGAATGAAATAAATTGAAAGAGATTTTGTGTGTTTTATCAAGTATCAAGAAAATAATACAAATAAGTCGCCCCATAGTGTATTGGGTTAAACATTGGCTTACACCTACATTCGGCAACGCGGTCCACCGCGGAGTCCCGGGTTCGATTCTCCGCCGCTCGTCGAGTGTGGCTAGAATGATATTTGTAATCGCGTAAATAAAATGCACCATTGGAAATGCGGCATACCCGGGTTCGATTCCCCATCGCTCGTCGAGTGGGGCTTGCATGATATTTGTAATCGCGTCAATAAAATGCAATATATCAGTTTTATGGTAAATCAAAATAATTTCGACGTGATGTAAATGGTAAAAGTAAATATATCTTAAAAATGAGCGATATAAATTATTTTGCTCTTAGCTATTGTTTTTATTCGGTGAATTTCGAAATAATTTTACTATATTTTTACGGATTATTGCCTCTCGACACCAAATTCGAGGTAACCTTGAAACTTTGCGTATATATATATATATATATATATATATATACATATATATATATATATATGTGTGTGTGTGTGTGTGTAAATAAATACATACAAATGCATTATTTTTTGTGCGTTATCTATTAAAATATAAGAGGCTTAATATACTTATTTGAAGTTGTTACGTCAAGCTGTTTCTGAGAAAAATATCTGACATAAAAATATATGCCCCGCGAGAATTATTTCGTTACTTTCCATTTGAGATACGGTTCAATAGTTATTGAACTTTAATCCTATTAACATACAATTTCATTCACTTGAATGTAAAAGAAGTACAAAGGTTTCAAATACTTATTCAAATTGGCAATGTTACAAAATTGTCACGGTCATTCTTTGTACCGCAAGTTTCAGTTTTCCTATAGCGGTAAAAACGGCGTAAGGTTAATTATATGTTGACTAGTATCCTTTCACATCTACATACAAAGGTACTTACTCGTAGTTGTAGGATACTTACTGAGAGGACTGACCGCTGCCTCTATAATCACGATTCACTTTAACGTCCCTCGTCCTGCGTTCGATTACCGGATGTCCCCTTCCGTAGCACAAACAGTTTTATTATAGCCTTTTGAACTGTAGGTCTGGAGGAAAAGGGTTTTGGGACAGGGTTGCGAACAAATACTTACGTACACATGTTTTAACAATTGAAAGCATATATGTATATATATAAGCATATATGTATATGTATACATATATATTTATATATATATATATATATATATATATATATATATATATATATATATATAATATATATAGTAAACTCCTTCGGAGATCCACCTATTAAAAACAATAGCTAACTGCAGAATAGTTCACATAGTATAATGAATATTTTTTATAAACATTTCCCTTTAATTTTTAAGTAGCGAAACTTTCTCAATTTTTAGTTATATTTTCCTTTAACATTTTCATGTTAAGGGCATATACAATCTGAAAATTTATGTTTTGACTCATTGTTTTTGTAATCACTTATTGTTTTAGTGACACTTTCAGTCCCACAACTTACTGTCCCAGTTCACTGCTATAGGTCTACACTAGTGCGCGTATTGATGGAAGTAAAGCCCATGATTGCCACGCTAAGCAGGCGGCTTGGCAATCGCAGTCTGTAGCATTTCGTACCATGTATGCTGCTGCACGTCATTGGTTGGTTGCATTTGAGCTACATGACAAACATCAAAATCTACAATTACAAACATCAACAACCCAACTCCATTAGAAGCCTGTGACCAACCCAACACAGCATATCCGTTCTGTATTTATTTCAAACTTGACTTGATGAAACACATAACACTAATGTGTATTTATTTTAAGCTTAACGAAGCGTCTTGTTTAATTTATAAACCTGAAAATCGTTTGCTTATTTTGTTATTGGTAGGCGATGCCATATAGACAGATATAATAAACCGACCAAATACATGTTGGACATGCATTAGCTTAAGGTTTTCTAGTCACATGTTCGTAGATATTTAGATGATATGTGACTTGCAATAAAGTTCGCAACATCTGCGACAAAATAACAGGATAGTCAAAAGTTCTCTGGAGATTAATACATGCATGCAACAACAATTCTCTGGTTACGACATTCAATAATTAACCTACATATCTTCAATTTATTAATGAAATTTACTCGAAATCATTTTGCATTAAAGTACTTACTAAAAATACAGTTATTAATTTTCTTTAAATTTTGACATTTATAAAGGCATTTTAGAAAGACCCTTCAATTCTATCCCTGTCATCTAAGACATTCATTAAAATTGATTCATTTCCAAATTCAATATTTCACAATCCAGTTACAAAAAAAAATACTTCTCTATTTCCATGTATTAATTAGTAGAAATAGCCTCATGCTTTGTAACTTGGTAAATTAAAGGTACATTCCATATTAAATTGATTTTAAAATTCTCCCTTATTTATAAAATTTGAAATTTGTTCTTTATAAGTATAAAAAAATGGATATACTATTTAATTTTCGCTTTTTTTATAATAAGATACTATATTATCACAACATATATACAGCAATCATTATTACTATTAAAGCTTACAGCTTTGTTATTAACAAAATAGAAACACAAAAAGTAGAAAAAATATCAAAATGAGAAAATAGAAAAATGATTAAAGTAATTAGTGAAAATGTTAAATAAAGTGTATTAAAATCCATTAGTTTTACATTTAATAACCAAAAGTAAACGACAAATTTTTATGTTAAGTTCTATTAGTAAATTTTCCTTTACTACAATCGTGGCCCTTCATATCTCTGAAAAGTTCTTTTTGTGATTATAAGGTATCGTGTAGATAACAAAATCAAAAAATTTGCTCTCCAATCGGACCAAAAAAGTCCCAATTAGTCTGCAACTGAAAGTGTTATTATGTTGTGATTTACAGGCGAATAGGACAAAATAATTGAAATTTCGTTGCTGTTATTTGCTTACAGAATCCTAAAAAAAATGAAAAACCTAACAAAATATTATATTTGTTTCAAGTGAACCATAAATAAAACAAATCTGTTACAATCCAATTTATGAGATGAGGAATCGAAGCGAAAAAAATATTTCATCATATGGATGATATTTGTACATGATCTATATTTAAGATAAAAGCCATAGAGGCAAGTATGGTAGATATTATTCATATATCTTAAAATATAAGCATCTATCGAAACTACAGCGCGTTTTCTTTATTATGAAAAGAAATAAATTCGAGTTTATTTTGAACAAGGAAGTAACACAAAGTGTTCCCATTGTTAATGCCAAGGGAATATTGGAATATAAGAAATCATATATATATATATATATATATATATATATATATATATATATCTTAACCCTTATCCAAACAAGAAGTAAACAATGAAAGTTTATGCGTAGATACGTTTTTACATATAATTTTTGCATTTACAGAATTTTAAATGATTACAATTTAAAAATACGAAAAAGAAATATTCTACATATCATGGTATCAGAACGATTGGATAGATATAGATGTATATACACACACACATATATATATATATATGTATATATATATATATATATATATATATATATATATATATATATATATAATCATATATAATAAGATTTTATTTGAATTCGGAAATAATTGTGTATTCAGGGTGCATACCGGACTAATTTCATCATATCCGACCGTCTGCCTGCCTTTTATCAGGTTTTGGATAATTTCTGTAGACTTACGTATAAGAAATTTTGCAAATGTATTTGCTAAATTCTTCACATGGAAATATCAATCAACATATAGAAAATTGTTAAAACAATTTGTGGTGTACTTCACCCATACGTGCAAAATGAAAGCGATTTTTTTCTGGCGTGTCCCATCGAGTGAAGTAGGTTTTTTAAATAAAATTATAAAAAATTATATTTTTTACGATATTTCCATGTAAAGTATGTACTTGCAAAATTTATCATATGTAAGACTGCAGAAATTATGAGGTGGCAACCAAATAAATGGCAGGCAGACTGTCGGATATAATGAAATTAGTCCGCTAGGCACCCTAAATACGGAATTATTTTCGAATCCAAATAAAATGAAGATCCTATTAACTGGGAAAACGCGCCAACTTTAAACTCGATAAGAATGAAAAAAAAACTAAGTATTTTATAACTTAAAGCAAAGACGACTAGAGGAATATTTATGAGTAAAATATGGATATCAGGCCAAAATTGATAATGAAGTCTTTTTAAATATATATATATAGATTTCTTATATTCCAATATTCCCTTGGCATTAACAATGGGAACACTTTGTTTTATTTCCTCGCTCAAAATAAACTCGAAATTATTTCCTTTCGTAATAAAGAAGACGCGATGTAATTTCGTTAGATGCTTATATTTTAAAATATATAAATAATATCAACCTATATTTGCGTCCATGGCTTTTACCTTAAATATAGTTGAATATAATTCACTCTTCAAGTAATTAAAAACATCACCCATATGATGAATATTGAAATGAATATCTTCAGCATACATGACAAACATTTCTTAACAAAATCGTGACTGTATCCCAAGTAAAACGAAATTTAATGTCACCAAACTATGAAAGTTCGTTAATACGCTAAAAAATTACAGTTACAGTGCGTTAATACGCTAAAAAACGAGTTTCTTTTTTGTAAGTGTACGCATAAGTGTTTTGTACGCGTAAGTGCAAAGATTGTAAACATCTGCTTGATAAATCTAACTTGCCGAAGCAAAAAAAGAAACATCTCAGAGTTATGTTAGATATTTTGCAACCGTAATTCTAAACAATTTGCTGAATTTGTTAAATTTTTAGATGTATTCCATGTGTCAATATTATATCTATCCAATCGTTCTGATACCATGATATGTAGAATATTTCTTTTTCGTATTTTTGAAATTGTAATCATTTATAAATTCTGTAAATGTAAAAATTATATGTAAAAACGTATCTACGCATAAACTTTCATTGTTTACTTCTTGTTTGGATAAGGGTTAAGATATTTTTTTCATGTTTACTGCTTTCCTGAAAAATTTTCCGAATGGCACGTAGACCTTTTGGTATTTCCGCTCTTCAAATATGAAATAAGGTTTAATGTTATTATTTTTATTAACATATGCGTGGATACATTGAATGTCTTTTTAGGTAACGTTTTATACTTAAACCGGGCGAATGTAAAAGTTTTCAAATTTTATATAATCAAATTTTACCTATTTTTAAAATATTTAACGTAACTTTCATTGGATTTTTCTAAATCCAATCTAATAATGTATATCTTACGTTATGTAGTATATATATTTTATTTATATTTCGTAATTAATAAAGAAAATATATGATTTAGTTTATTTACAGTTTCTTTTTGCGTCTTCCTATAGACATAACCAGTTCTGATTAGGATAACATATTCGTGCAAATTGGTATTATGAAGCATTCATTTTAAACAAACATTGTTTATATTTATCTTTGTAATATAGAGGCAAGAGCAAAGAGTTACCCATCAAAAAAGCTTGAAAATTAATCTGCATTAACACGTTCGTACGTCCATCTACATTAACACGTTCGTACATTCTGAGCCCATGCCACCAGCATGGGCTCTTAAAATTAGTATCAAAATTCCACCTCCTCTGCATCTCACCCCAAATCGTCCTGACGATGGTTATTCGATCGGTAGTGTGTCTTCATATTGAGATATCGTGAACTAAAACACAATCTATGGAGAGACAGTAAAATAGAAAAATCTAAGTAAATAAAAAAGATTTGACAAATCTTAATGTGAAGATTTTCTTCTCGATGACCAATATCTTATACATGTTTACAAAAGGCAATATTTAATTACAAACAAACTGAAACCTCACCACCAACCATCCTTTTACCCCTGTATATTTTTGTCCCCTTTTTATGTTGTACTTTTCTTTAATATAGCAGAATATCAGAGATGATATTGAAAATCCCAACGAACATTTTACCTAACAACGAAGGCTAGCGAGTTTCCTTCTTAAGACTAATCGACTTAAGGAGAGCCGAAGTTATCACCCGGCTCACCTTCTTGTCAGATCCAATTACTTAACGCCCAGTTAAAAGGGAATTATATGATGGAGTTTATTATAAAGTTAAGTAACTTTGGTGTATCTGTTATTAAATTATTTCACTCGATAGGGCAACGGAGGACATTATTGACATTTCGTCGCTTGTTTATACGAGGTTTTGTCTTATAGATTATTCGGTATCGTATGGCTTGTATTTAATTATGTTTTATGCTATTTCTAAGAGATGTAGGGTAGATGTCGAGTTTATTACCTCGTTTTGATATACTTCCTGTAATTTCTGCTCACGATACAAGTATGTTAGGAGTATTTGTTTTGTAATACTATTTTGGAATTTTCTTGTTTCCATGTATCTAAAAATTTTATTTCATAATATTGTTTTATTTTTCACGTAAAAAAGTAAATGTGGAAAAAGTGACATCAATTAGGACAGCATTAATAAATATCTATAAATTAAAGGAGTTATATTTATTTTTGAGTTTGTTTTCATATTCACAACTTATAAGTTGTTGTTAATTTGGTGTAGCTGGCCAAATTTCTAAGAAAGGAACAAAAGGATTATAATGGTAGATAATTTCATAACTCATCCCGTTCTTCAGATATATTGTTTCAACGTTACCGCAAGGGTTAAGCGTCCTGTAGTGCACAAACATTGGGCACCTTACAGCCCTATCAAAGGGATACATTGCGATGGTCTTACACGGATTTGAATATTTAACAATACGAATATTGCTTCACAGAAAGTTTTATTTAATTTTTTGGGATTACAATTTTATTTTTTATTGATCATTTATTTATCTAGTTAACGCAAATATTGTTTATGTTTTGATAACCTTTTGTTGCCAAGATACGTAACTTTTTATTTTGCCTGTTTATCTGTTTTATTTTATCAGCCTGCATAATTGATAACTAATTTAATTAGGAAAATTCTTACCATTTTAATAAAGAGAGAGTATTATTCAATATATTTTACATTTTCGTAGCGCTATTTAAAAAAATACTATTGGTTCCGTACAGATATGTTTTAGAGATATAATTTTATGAACGCTATTTCACTATTGAATGTGCCATTGCTTCCATATATATAATTACTTTTGGTATTACATTTGTTCAACTGAAAATCAAATTTATCTTTGGTTATAAGCCACTAGATTTCGTATGTAGTACTAATGTCTTTAAGAGTTCTGAAACTGTGCTCATAGCTGATAACAAAAAAATGGTAAAAAGGAAAAAGATAACTAAAATCGACACGATAATATTTGATGCCAATGTGAAATCGCGAGAGCTAAAAAGATTTGTAATAGGTGAAGTTATGCCAAATAAATACGAAATATTTACGAATGTTGAGAGGAAACCCTTAAGATAATGTTTCGTTAATTTGCTGTGATTTAAATTTACATTAACACCGGAAACGATTTCGAGGTTGCAAACGATGTGATATCACTGTAACCACGTACAATTGTAGTTAGATTGTTCTACTGTTGAATTACTTTTGTTGAGTAGTCATTAATTAATTAGTCGGAGCGACAATGCGGTTCTGCCGCTTCGAGATAAAGAAGGGCACACACCCATGAAAGATATTTTTTATTTACATCAAAACCAACATACGGGATTTTTTTCTCTATTAGTCAGTAATGCTAGGAGTGACATAAATGCATCTATAATGTTGAGTTGAGGTATGTTGAGTTGTTGGCTATAATATTACGCTCTATATATTTGTGTGTACTTTTGTTAAAGATTTGCTATTATTTCTATGGGGCTAAACAATTTCACGTACATGTCATTGTTTTCGACTTGTTTGCCTTAATTTGTTTAGTGTTTTAAGTTATGAATAAAGAAAGTTATTATTATATATTTACGTCACCTTATTGTGTATGATAAGAAAAAAAATAATTGTAATTTACTTCAAGATAAATATTTCACGGATAATGTCTTTTACGATAATAACTCTTACGAAATTTAACTTTCCTGTTCCATAATTATAACTCTCGTGTCTTTTAAATAGCAATAATGTCACTAATATTTAAGTTAATAAAGATTTATATTTAAATCCTCAGAAATGGACTGGAAATTATATAGGGATTTTTCATGTCTTCATAAAGAGTCAATTTCATTATTACGGCTTATAGATGAAATATAGGCATATGCTGGCACTGACGTTTTATAACACACAATATTACCCTATATTGTTTTCATAACTGTTGATTTTTTAGGATTTCTAGAGAAAACTCATCAAATATCTACTAATTTCTACAACCAAAGTTATTTATTATATATGTAAGTCTTTCTCAGCAGTAAAGATAGTGAGTATTTTTATTATATATATATATATACAATATTTACTAACTTAAAGTAATTAAGAGATATTATTGAAAGAAATATGAGCTGTATCCTGATCTGCAACCATTAAGTGGTTTCTAATTCTGAAAACCGGTGAACAATAGTTTAATAATAGTAGTCTTATGTTTACATTTCCAGTATTTGTGGTTCAATGGACGCATTGAGAGGATTAAAGATGTACAGAATCTCCGAGTACACTTTAATTTGGCTTATTGGAACTCCACCATAAATATTAAAAAAGTAATTTTAAATAATGCCACAGTATACCACCACCCTTAAATTTTGGTTGCGTTCAAAACACCGAACGAGTTCCGTGTGAACGCTACGCCACAAGGGAATTGTCAGCTAGAGCGCCATCAAACTTGGCGGCCGTGAACCGCGCAGTTGCGGAACGGGAACGTTAGTTTGTTTATACTAGCGGTCTCGGGAGTACCAGCGATACGGTGGTAGCGAGATTGCTTGTTCAATTTTTGTTATATTTAAAATGAACCGTATAGAATTTAAGGATAAAACGATGGCGGAATTTGTATTATAATAAACCTGTTAAGTACGAGTATTTAAATATTCATGAGTTCATAGTATTTCTATAGAATTATTTGCAAATATTAATATTATTTCTCAGCGTGTAAATATATAAATACAATGCGTAATATATCGTTCAGACATGATAAATAAACATTTTAGAATATAAAATTTGTTTACACTTGATTAAAGTCATTTCTATGGAGTTTCTATGAACTTTTTACATACCCAAAAACATGTTGTAAATTGGTCGACTATTAATCGAAACTACATGTACCATTATTATGAATAATTTTCAGATACTAAAAATAGCGGTTTAACGGTTAGGGAGTATGCATAGTTAACTCTAACAAAAATGTCCTATTTAAATTTCGTAAACTGGTTTCTCTATCGAAAAAGTGTTCATGACCAATCTTTTTGAAACACTTATTCATGCGACTAAAAAATTACCATCCCTATTTTATATGTAAGGTAGGTACCCTAACAACATTTTTTTAAACTTCATTTCATAAGTTAGGTTTGTACACATGTACAAATATGTCAAATTTTAACTTTATAGCAATAATAGTCTGCGAGTAAAATGGCTATGACATACAGACGGGCATGATGAATCTATAAAGGTTCGCTACGGAACCCTAAAAACCAGCGGAGCGCGGGTTAGCCACGCATACATTTGGGTCCCAAATTATTTCACAACGTGTCAAATTATGTATATTTTATAGATTCTTATACCGTACTAAAACGTATCTATGAAGACCTGTAGAAGTTGGACAGTTGGACTTGTTATTGCGGTTCATCGTCTGCGTTTTTCTTTAATGAAACATTGCAAAATATAATTGAATAGTTCATATCATTTGTCTTCAGTATACTAGCAAGCTTAATGGTCTAATAATTTCCATCTGCGTTATTTCCGCATTCCGGAACTCGTCAAAAACTATTTTCAGTATTTTATCAGATTTGTTTAGTTGTCACTGTTTTTTAAACTAAAATCACGATTTTTCAAATTACTGAAAAATATGTGAGTAAATGCAAGACGCCAAAAGACCCGTCCAACGTAATGTCTTAAGCTAAGTTTACTTGATAACTATGATGATACTTAAGGTAGTCAACGTAAAATATTCGATTTTTTAGCGACTTAAAAATTGCATGTGACCGAGTTGTCTTGTTTAAAAATAGTAAAGATGTATACACAATGCAAATGACTTTGAAATTTAATATTTCGTGAACCTAGCTAAAAATGAAAATATGATATGTGAAACTTAAATTACACTATAAAAATACGATACTCTACATAATGGTGTGCGCTAATATTTTTTTTCTTTGTAAGTGGAGATACTTAAACAATAGAGCTATAAATTAATGGAGATCATTATCTGAACCACATATTTGCAATATTTCATACACGTTAATCTGAAACTTTAGAAACTACGAAGATGTGACAGACGGATAGACACAAACAAGGATATGACTAAATTATAAATATTCCCTGTTTCACTAAGGAAACAAGCGCAAAGCGTGATTCCGTATTTATCTGTATGTCTTGACACAAGTTAATCGAACAACAAGTGATTGTACCTTGAATTTTTACTGATCATTCAAAATAATTGTTGTATAATTTAAATTACACTCGAATATTGCACGTTACTTTGAAGTTATATTTCGTAAAAAACCTGATGGAAATGAAATGGAAAATGAAAAGTAAAAATGAAACCTGAACGTCATGGTTAAATATTTATCTAATTAGTATCCTTATGATTTTACAGATATGTGTATATATTATATTTAACCTACAAGCATAATTTAAATATCCAATGCAACGCTTGATGAATTAAGAATAAAGATTGAAGTTCTCATTATGAATAAGTTATAAAAAGTTTAATTGGGAATTTCACACGTCTCATGAAATATTCTTCGACATAATAGTCAATTGACATCAAACCTAAAGCTTTACATTGTAAATTTGATACCGTAAATGTTTATTGCTTGTGGCAATACAACGCATAAAACATTTTTCTTCAAATATTTCTTATTTTTGTTTGCCCTGTAAAACAAAGTTCGAATTCTATCAAAAACATTAGGGGATAAAAGTATTACAAACATACATTAGGGGATAAAAGTTAATTAATATTTATTTTCATTTTCCTATCTACTCGTTGAGATCTCTATATGAGTATTTACTGAAATTATAAGGTTTGATTGTTTTGACTACGGGACCCTTGAGGTTTTTGATAGAATTCGAACTATGTTTTACAGGGCAAAGGAAAATAAGAAACATTTGAAGAAAAATATTTTATAAAGCGTTGTATTGCCACAAGCAATAAACATTTACGGTATCAAATTTATATTGTAAAGCTGTAGTTTCGATGTCAATTGACTATTGAAAGGAACTTATTACATAGGAAAATTATCTTTGCCATAGATTATTTGAGTCGAAGAATATTTTATGAGACGTGTGAAAATCCCAATTAACCTTTTTATAACTTATTCATAATGAGCACTACAATCTTTGTTCTTAATTCATCAAGCGTTGCATTGAATATTTCAATTATTTACGTATATTAAATATAATATACATATCTGTAAAATATAAGAGTAAATTTTCCTAAAATTATCGAGTAAAGCATGTTATTGTCGATGCATAGATAGATACAACTGATTGAATATGGAATTGAGTGAAACAGACAAAAAGAGAGAGAGAGAGAAGGAAGTTAGAGAAGTGAAAAAGAGTACATTCAGCAAAGATATACATAGATAAAAATATTGTACAATTATGTTAATTTGCATTAAATTTATTGCATATTATAAAGTTGTTCCAGTAGCAATTGTGCCGTATCTAAGATTACCAAATTTTTATTTCTTCTCTAACAGACAGATTTCTAGGAAGTTAAATAAATAGAGTATTTTTAAATGTGACAAAATAAGAAAGAACCATCATTTTTGTGAAGTCAAACAATAATTCGTTTGCCTTACAAAATGTAACTCATGATTTTTTATATATATTTTAATGGAGATCGCGTTTGTTACCCAACGGTCATGGTGAGGTGCTACAATGGCCTTTACTTTCTGCCTGTATTTGCTTTTCATTGAAAGATGAACGTTATCGACTAGCTCTCTACGTGCATTACCTTGTTCACTAGCAATTCCGGAAATATGGACGATTGTTTTCTCGATAAGCCACTTAAAATATGGCAAAAATATGGGACGCCCCGGAAAATAACGGACGTCTGGAATTGTTACTTTATCACTTAAAATATAACGTAACAAAAATAAGTAAAACATGGCCTAACACACATTTTTATATCCAACGAATCATTAAAATGACACATTATCTTTCAAAACGTTAGTGCCCAAAATTTTAATTATCGAGTTGGCTCATAAATTTTCAATGCCAAATAGTTCTTATAATAATAGGTTTTAATATCAAAATGTAGTAAAGAAATAAAACTAAATATGCACTCTCTTCTTCTATGTCGTTTACCATGTACAGGTGGCAGGCAGTGACAATATAACTTTAGCGCAAACATATGGCGAAAATATTTTTTGTATGTGTTTCATACTGTCGTATGTCTTCCGTAGTGTCTAGATCTATACAACTGATAATAAGATGATGCAATATCGGGTGATTAAGGAGGATATATGAGCAGAAACCAATCTATCTCCCATAATATTTGAAGAGTATGTTTTTCGGTATATTGTCTATCGTTGCTATGGCGAAACTAAACTCGGTTCTGTTATGTAACTCGTTTTATAACTGGTCAATCTAATTGCTGATAGTTTATACACCGTAGATTTCTTCAGAGGCAACTTGTAATGAATAACTCCCTTGATATTCCATCAACAATTCAGCATTATCTTTCTGGTTCATGATTACGTACTGGAATTCAGGTTTTCCCGCACTAAGTCATCTATATTTACATGCATAACTGACTTGTATAAGCCATTCTTATCACCAAACGCTAGTTGCTTCAATTGAAGTGGTCAGGTGGAAATCATAAAGTAGAAGAGTAATACTTCATGTCGGGATGCTTGAAGGCTTGAAACTAACTCCAACAGAACGACAAACTTTCTTCTTCAGAGAAGTACCGAATTCATCACGAATAACTTATTAAATAACCCAATAAGAATAAAAGAATTTCAAGTAAAATTTCTTCATTTTAAACATAATTTATTTTTTAGGTATGTGAGAAATATCGTGAAAGATAAACATGATAAATTAAATGTTATTTTCACACCCATTTGATAACTTTTCGTCATTTGATAACTTTTCGTCATTTGATAAATTTTCGCCATTTGATTACTTTTCGTCATTTGATAACTTTTCGTCATTTGATAAATTTTCGTCATTTGATAACTATTCGTCATTTGATAACTTTTCGTCATTTGATAACTTTTCGTCATTTGATAACTTTCCATACAGACAATCGTTCTAATCCAGGCGCCCATTGCCATTCCTTTCTTTCTATTTCTGTCCTGTCTGTAGGTGCATTATGAAAAACGACAGGATGAAGTTGATCACGATGCGAGCACACCATACAACAAAAATCGATAGTTTAAAGTTGCTCACGATGGGCACGCATAATGCAACAAAAAACAACAAGGTGAAGTTGCTCACTAAACATATATTTACATACGTGTAGTGATACTGTATTCATTATAGTTTTTAATGTATTTATAAATACACAAAACGTTTTTCATGTTAATACGAATCTAAATTATATCTGTACTTTTCAATAATATTTTTAGTGAGAATAATTTATATATTGTGAATATTTGTGATGGAAATTGTGCTAATAAGCGTGTTAAAATATATTTTAAGTGTATTTCTCTAAGTAAACCTAAGTTTCGGTATGTAATGTACAAATTATAAATTATTACCTTAACATTTATTAAACAATTAAAACTAATAAATTACAATAAATTTTCAGCATATTCATTTTTTAATTATTAAATGATAATGATTGTAATTCTAGATGAAAAGATCAAATTGTTTAATTCTCTTTATGAAAAAAAATAAATTTTAATTTTAAAATTTAATTATTTGATTCAATATAGATTTTACCCATAGTATTTATAATCATGCTCCATTCATTTTTTATTTTAATAAAGTTAGTTTTGTAGTTTTGTAATTATTTTTTATTTTATCAAAGAAGTATAACTTCTAACGCGCGTACATAAGTATACACACATTTTTTTTTGTTTTTATCTAAAAACAAATATTGTACAAAAATTTACGAATACTTTTTCATTTATTTGGCTTTGTTCTATGTATTCAAAATTATAGATGGATAAATAATCAATTAACAGATATGCTTCCCTAAATTCTGCAAGTCCGAAACCAACAAGAATTATCATTTTATGCATCTGACATGAGACGTGATTAATTTCTTTTATATAATGAATTTGTGATTATATGAATCAGTAATAAACGAATATCGAAGTACCAATTTCAAAAATGTAGAAGTCTCTATACTCGTAAACTACCTCTTACTTTGTGAAAAATACTAAATTACCCAATCCTTCGGTTTACAGGATTTATTACCGTAAAAAAATTCTCCTTAGTAATATACGGTTACTATCCTCGTATACATATATTAGATTTTTTTCATATATTGTTAATATTCACATAAACAAAATGACAAGTTGAGTAGAACTTGCACTACGAATGTTAAAGGAATACATATTTCTTTTAAAATATTTACTAAAATTAATATTATTTTGACCAGGTAAATATTATATATATTGCCTAATATAACTTCCGCGGACATAAACATATCATAATGTAGAATAAATAGTTATAGTTTTCGGATAAATTTGATGTAAATCTCTAGAAACTATAATATTGTTTTATAATTTTACTTTACGTGTATAGAAATATATTATGTATAATAAAATATATATTTTTAGCAAATTTGCAAAAATTATCTTATTTAAAATTCTGAAAAAATAAATTTGGGGTACTGTTAGCTCACCCTTCCAATATATACCTCAGACGATACATAACACTATGAAAAATTTAAGAACATTGTTTGACTTCTATAGTCTTTCCATTTAATTATTTTTAATGTTAATTATTGAATTAAGTAATGGTGAGTATATTTTAAGGCAATGTGAAATTTTAAGTTTATTAGAAAAATAACTATGACAGCTAAATGACTGGACACGAAAGTGATATTATAAGGATGCTATTTTTTGTTTTGAAATTTGGTGTCCTAAAAATATATAGAACACAACCAAGAGTTCCAGTACGAAGGAGTACGCGTTATTGAAGTTGAATATTGCGAGATATGCAGAATTCATCAGTGTCCTCTTTTCATGTTTTCCCGTTTATTCCATCAGCTGTTTCAATTTACAATATAAACTTTCATTTAAGTGCACAAAGACGATGTACTCGGCATCTACATAGACGTGCACACGAATCTCCGTAGGGGTGGATGGGGTGAAATGTTTAACTGGATTTATTACCGACTTTAGATTTAAATAGAAAAGTAAATTTAATTGAAATAATTGGAAGTAAAATAAAATGTTTCCTTCACAGTCGGAAGAAGTTATATTCGTTGGCACAAAATCCAAATTGTCTAAATATGTTCAAGTATCAATAAAGAAATATAATATTCAAATTGTCTGAAAAGAAAAAAAAATGGAAATTTTCCAATTAAGAAATTAACAATTTTCATATTTAAAATTTGATTTCACGAGAATTTCCTATTTTTATAACTTATTTGTTTAATGGTTTTAAAGAACTGTGACTTTTTTAGAGCAAATTAATATTTATTGGTAAATATAACTAATAATTAGCTGATTGATGTCGCATCCATCTTGAAGTCAAATCGAAATATTAACATAGAGTATTGTAATTCAAACTTTTTTCTCCTGCCAGAAGAGTTCACCAGGTAATAAAAATTTGTCTAAACTGAATAGAGCCTTGGTGGTTGTAGGTCAACCAAATATCGATTTTGGGACAAGTCTGGTTAAAGGACAGTTTCTCTAAGAGTGATTGGATCTGGTTTCGTCCCTATTTATTTAACCACTAGAGAGTAGTATCGAGTTCTTAATCTGGTACTGGTTCTAGTGATTTTTCGAGTTATGTTAATTTCATAGAATTGAAATTCTGTCCTAAAGTTTATTTCTTTAAGACTGGATCTTAATACCGCATTATCGTCTTCAAGTGTAACAATGCTAGAAGTGTTTCCATTTAGGAATCTGGCTTTTTTAGTTAATTCATTTGCTGTCTCACTTCCAGCAATACAGATCAATGTTGGAATGGACAATAAAGTGCATATCTGTTCCAATTGATGATTCTGTCCAAGTTTGTCTTGTAAATTATTTACTGTAATTAACATATAAAGAATCTCACTCGCGGATCCACTACAAATTCTCTTGTAACATTTCCAAGGAAACGATTATTTAAAAGAAGTCCAATGACCAAGTCATTTGGATTTTGTCGAAGTCAAAAAAGATTAATTGTTAATATTTAGTGTTAATTTTTAACTTGCAGTCTAAAATTATTAATTATTAAATACAGTGAGTATGCAAAATTGAAGAAAGACAACTTAGAATTCTTGCCCAAATAATTTTAGTTACTGATCTTAGCATTTTCTGTGTAATTGAAATTTGTTTCGAGGTTTCATACAAGAACTTCGAAAATTTGCTTCTCCCGGCACCAAATATGGCGCTTATCTTTGCTAATACTTTACTTTTATGGTCTTAATATGCGTTCAAAATGTAACAAAGTCATACACAAAAATCGTTTTCATTAAGAAACATTTACAACTAAATATATATGCAATAAGCACTTGATCCTCTCTTGTCGTCAGCATATATTTAAAAAAGTTGTGGCCGGTTTTGTATATATGTGTTACTTAAACCTTATCAAATCATCACCACTGCGACTGTTCCATTTTACACACATACTACGAGTGCGTCAAAGTATTCGCAAGGTCTTATTTCAGGACTCATTTAGACTGATTAAAAACACCTAATTGCTTTAGTTTAAAGTTTTCTCTTGATTATTTTTATGTTTTGTTATATTTATCATTTATACTTATTAAATTAGAAAAAAAAGTGTTATTATTGTATAAACTTTTTTATGTGTAGAACATTTAATACTTCTATTGATTAGTTTAACGCTAACCTAATATCACTTGATAAAGGTTTGATTGAATGTTTCTATTTATTTATAATTTTTTCTCCTAAAAAGTCTTAGCACCGATAGTACCCGTGATTTTCAATAATGTATTTTTCAAAATAGGCTAATTTGCTGCAATCCGTAATTGACATTTCCAGACACTTGACAAAAATCTTCTATTCTTTTGGACGCTGTTTTGTCTGACGCTGGTCGGTTTGTAGAACCATAAATTATACTAAACAAAAATAAATAAAATATTTACCTTTTCTCGACATTTACGTAAAATTAGACCATAAGTGATACAGAAAGTATTATAAAGTTACCAGTTACATTAATATAAAAAAATTTGAAGTATTGACTCGCAAATTTTGATTATCGTAGGTAAAGCTATCTACGTATGAGCATTAAATATTTACCTATTACGCGTCTAACAGAAAGCTTTTATATTGTGTAAGTTAATTTATAAATTTTTACGAATAACAGTGGTAACATAGACCTAACTTTATATGAATAAAATACATTTCTCTGTCCACAATTAAATGAAACTACGTGATGTAGTATTATTTCTACTTTCTTTAAATTCTTTACCACGACCTAGGTTTCGTTGTATTACAACATCTTCAGGTGGGCTATTAACAAAGATCTTTGCTAATAGACCACCTGAAGATGTTGTAAAAAAAAGAGATCTTAGCTAATAGCCCACCTGAAGATGTTGTAACACAACGAAACCTAGGTCGTGGAAAAGAACTTAAAGAAAGTAGAAATAATACTACATCAAGTAGTTTAATTTAATTGTGAATAATGAATTTCTACAAAATTAATACCAAATATATTCAACATTTCTCTGTATTATTATTACACCAAACTTTAACATTAGAAAATCTGCAGAGATTACTGGAGCAGTAATTCATTGGTACGTTGCGATATAATAACTAGCGCCGTTCTTAGAAAAGAATATTTGAAAATAAAATCTAATTACGAATTGACAAAGATAATGATTAGAAATTTTAGGACAAGGAATTAAATTTTGCAGCTTATTTTCAGAGATATATTCAGAAAAGACATTAACCGGCTTCGATTTTTTTCTGCTGCTTTATCTATTAATGAAGTGACGATCTAGTATTTCGAAAATTATTCCTGAAAGCATAAATCACTTGAAATAATATAAATAAAAGGAAGAGTTAAAAATAGGAAAATAAAAGACTTAAAAAATTAATAAAAAACAACAAATAACTTTTAAAGAAATATAATTTCATTGATCGAATGATATTATATAGATATTTATATCAGGAGCGTCGTTGAGAATTTATTAAATGTGATATTGTATTTGTAAACAGCGACTTTAAAAACCCTTAAGTTCATATTAAGAAGATGAAATGAAGATTGGATGAATATATATATTACTAAGATGCTAATGGGAAATATCGATACGATTTAAAGGCATAATTCTCGTTCATTCGTTTTACAAATAGATAAAATCTGGAAAGGTCTTTTCTTATCTTTTTCTGTCTCATTATGTATATATATATATATATATATATATATATATATATATATATATATATATATAGGCTATTAAACTGTTATTATAAATAAATTTAAATATAAGTAATTAATTCAACAATTTTAGCAACACACAGCCCCGGTTTCCCCACGAGCTCCTACACAGATACATACAATGAAATTTTACTTACATATCGTTAGGGATTCTATCTTCTTCTATCTTTTATTATCTCACCTTCTCATTCATTGTGTATAGGGTCAGTAATGTACTGACGGCAGACTGCTTGATGGGTAGCGTCACGTACGTGATGTTTCTTTAAATATTGATTAACCCGTTCCTGGAACATTTAGAATTATGAATATAAAACGTCAGATTATTCAAGAAGTATAGTGGTGTATGTATTGTTTTCTTTCTAAATACTGAGTAAGTTTTTTGATTATGAACAAAAGTTGTACTATTTCGGAGTTACTTATGTTTTTAATGATCTAAGAGAGTCATAAACATCTAGTTCTAAGAAGTATGATCACATTACTGAATACAGTTAACGGATTGAATTGAGTAAGATAGAATTGAGTGAGTTTGGCGTAACCAATATACTTTTCATATTCTATTCAATGTTTTAAATAATTCATTCATTTTGTCGTTTACAGAATATTCATATTTTTGGTCTCATCTTATGTTAGATAAAAATTGAGAAATTTACTTTACAACGTAATTTTAAAAACCTAGGCGAACAGGTTATGAAAAAAAGTTGGTGTGGAGAAATATTATGGAATATCCATATTAATGTAGCCATTGCGAAAAAAGTCGCGGGCAGAAGCGAGTATTAATTTGTTACAGTTAGATGTCAGAAGATATTATACAAAAAATACTCTCAGTTGGAAATGAAAAAATAGGTTTGGCGTGGAAACGTAACATTAATTTTGTTTCTAACATATCAATTTTATATGTTTTATCTAGTATTCACAAAATTAGACTACTTGTCAACTTACTAACTATATCTACTGCAAGCATATTTAAATAGGGATTTAAAATAACAAAATACAAAATAAATTTATTTATTACTTAAATTTTGAAGTTTATGAATAATGCTTTATCATGTCAATTTTAGAGCTTGCCGAAAAAAAGATTTATTGTGATATTTGCTCCATTTTATACTTTGAATATTTCCTCAAAATAATTTCAATTTCAAAAATATTCATTACATTGCGTGATATACGACTTTAATATAAGAGCGTACCAAAAACATAGACATTAATACTTTCCGTTTCATTTCTGTTTCGTTTTTGATAATTAGTTTTCATAAATTTACTAATTTCAATAGCTTACCTACAAATTAGTAAATTACATAATATTTTTTGAATTACTAAAAAATCAATATTGTTTTGATATAAAATATATTCTTTATTCCTATCCATAATATATGCTATATGTTTGTAACATTTAATGAAATTGATTGAGTTTGTCTCCTTATTGAGAAGTGAAAGCGAGACAAACAGATAAATAGACAAACTCATTTTTGTATTATAGTATTGTTACTACTTTAATTTTCTATATTTGAAAATTGCGGAAACGCTAGAAGCTACTCAATTTAGCACATCAAATTATATGTAAATGAGAGACTTAGTCCCCCATTGGATTATAATTTTAGTGTAGCAGCGTCCTTAAGTAAGTGTAGCAGCAGCTACGGTTCAGTTCGTTAAGTCCTACACAGTTCATTAACTGCCTACTGTATGGGGGCGTAATTTGGGCGCGCCAGTATTTTGCACCCTCGATCATTATTTTTATCTCATTTCATCTTTCGCAATTGGTCTCAATTGGAGTTCAAGTTACAACTATACGATTATAATGATATAAGGATATATTTTATTAATTATTGCTTATATTTTACACCACGAATTCAATTACCATTTCAATATATTTATACTTATTTATAAATTAATAAATTAAATAAAAAGGTTATTAGCTTGTGTTTTTTAAAACTATTTAAAGTGAACAGTTAATATTTTGAAAATATTCAGTCATTTTTTGGTATTTTTCAAATTGTTGGTGTCATTAATTTAGATCCATTTACTTCATATTTTCATATTGACCGTGAAGAGAGCTAACATACAATTATAGGTAAACTTAGTTGAGGCAATATCTGTGAGACAATATACCTACATTACAACGTACATAGTAGTGAAAAAAATAATAATTTCATAACAAATATCGTGTTTATTATTCATGTAGATGATTATGTGCATCAGATTTAATAGAAATTTAGAAGGAAATATACGAAAGTGTTCAATTGTTCTGAAAAACATCACTTTCAAATCAAAATAAATATTTCAGCGAAAAATTTATACATTTTTTACGGAAACTTGCTTCAAATGTACTTAGTTTGACGCACAGAATAATATGAAAGAATAACAGTCACAGTTCCTTGTTACAGACATTCATAATGCAAAAAAACACACACAGGTGAGTATGCTTCGAAACCGAGTGGAACTATATGACAAGTTTCAACTGCTTTAAATAAAATCACTGTCAAACTTGCGATTCAAATAAAAGAAATTAAATTTTATTTACAGAAACGAGCTTCAGATTAACTCAGTTTTATATATAAAAATCACCTGTATAAATAATAGATACGTTCTTCGTTATATTGTTGTATACAACACAAAATTTAATCAGATATAATTGATATTTTTTCTTAAATATGTTTATGGTTTTGCCTTATCAATTAATTAGTGTTCATCTCAAAAGTCTTGGCTTATCCCTCTTTTGGCGAAAAGAAGAGAGATAAGCCACAACATGAAACACAAGACATGAAATATGCGTAAATTCCAAATTTATAGAACTAAATGTAAGCAAATATATTATACTAGCTGATCGCATTTAGTTTCAGCTGAGAGTGGGTTTTATTTTTTATCGCCCATTTGGATCTTTATCCTATTTTTGATAATCGTGGTGCAAGACTTAATAAATTTGATTGGGTGCGATACCTAATCACTAGGACTGCTTATCGACATTATTTAAATGTAGTATTTGTTGTTTAAGTACAGCAAATTGGCTGCGAGTTGCAGGTGTCTACGTATCAAAGTTTTCAAAATAGACTTAGCAACAGAAGTGGCCCAATTTTGGCAATTCTCATGATCTTTCACAGCTTTCAAGAAAAACCAAAATATGGTTGTACATCATAAACTTCTTGGCGCCGCTCCTTCCATTAATCCAAAAATGGACTTCTGGTCACACTACTAATGTAAGCAATCAAACATTTACCTCGACACAAAATTTTGTCACAATATTGAAATTCATTTTGTCAAAACAGAGTTTGACATTTTTTTTCCTTTTCTATCAGCCATCACTTCCAGAGATTTTGTCCGATTTTTAATAGAAATATTTCACAGTAGGTGGAAGTCTATTGATTCTCTGCCTCATTATTAATGAATCGTTTGATTCAATTGCCTCGGTTGAAGATGGTCGCTGTCTTTAAATATTAATAATTTTAACGTGGTCATATGCAAGGGGTTTCAGAACGCCTTTTTGTATATCTGGTCTGGATCACGATTTCCTCTTTAACCGGTTTTATTTTCATATATTAGGGAAATTACCTGATTCGCTATATTTCCGTAAATTTTGGTATCTAAATATAAATATTTTTTTCAGTACGTGCAAATAAAGAGCAATAATAGTTTAAGGGAAGTAAGTTGAAGTATATCGGGTACATTTTTTGATTAAAATGGTTAATTATACTTTCATATCATCGCAAATACATTAAAACCATATATTCCGTTATTGTAGATAACATCAAAAATAGTAATAAATTCAAACGAATCACTCATTTACTTTGAGAAAAATTGGACAGATGCAATCGGAAAACCCTAATTTATTAGGTTTTCGCAAAGAATTCGGAAAATGAATCGCTTGTTTCAGCAAAACTACAATATGAGACTCGGAATGTAGATAATACAAAGTTTGAAAGTTTTAATTTCTTTAGCCGATTTTATACATGATTCCTATATTAACAATATAAATGTTTTATTTACAGTTGGTAGAAAATTTTAAAATTCATTCTGCTAAAAAAATTGCAAACAACACTCTCCTTTTTAATTATATCTTTACTTTCTACTTCACCGTTAAACTGTTTTGGAAATATATTTGAAGGAGTAAGTTCAATTTGCTTTAATTTTTATCTATTTTAGTTACGATTTCATTTATAACATAGTTATAAAAATTACGTATTAGATGAGCAAAAATACGTGTTTTCCTGGATATACGTGTTTAATTTGATTTAAATTTATTAAAACATTTTTCGCTGAGACTCAACTATCTATAATGATATACATATGATGATATGTAACCAAAATGTCCTGATTAATGGATACTCAAATCTTAACTTCTCGGACTAGCAGAAGCTGTGTACGGTTAGACGCTCTACTTTTTTCCTCACGCTCTCTGTTTGTAGACGAAGAATTTTATTAATCTGGATTTGATGAGTAAAATTTTGTGGTATTCTGGCTTATTGTAAAAAATGCAGTTCAGTGAAGGCTTAAATTTTAATTTTTTATTAAAATGTGACCAGGTATTTAAAATCTAAAATCTTATTTGGGAAGGATTTTTTTCTAGTCGGCTTTTGATTGTAATTTAAATATTTTTATCTTTGTTTTTCAGAGCATACGAGAATATTTAGTTTACTTCACACACTTTAGTGTCTTTATAGTATTATGCACACTTTAGTGTCTTTATATTATTTGCAAACATAATATTAATTTCAATAAAATTAACTAACTTTTTGCCTTTATTACTATCCTGCTCATCAATAAATCTCACAAAACAATAGCTCCTAACACGCCTGCTCCTAATAACCAGGCACTGTCATGCGTCATCCGCTTCAAAGCATCCATGAAACAGGGCAGGTTGCACTACAATATATCCTTTGCGATGAGAAATATTAAAAAACGCGTAAAGGGCAATTCACACAGAGAAGACGACTCTTGTTGTACTCTAATAAAAATGTAAATTTGGTGGTCCTGTCCCGAAAATAGTTCGAAAGATACAAAAACCCCAATGAAATATTACGATCGGGAGATTCCACGCGGCGCATATCAAGATGTAGACTAACTGCGACTGTTCAAGCGTTTAGAATTTGCCATCGGTGTAATGAACATTCGTGGTAATTCTGTTTTTATTAGCTGTTATAGATTTCTGTAGGTTTAATTTTCTTTCTCGAACAATATAAATCGATCGTTGAACTAGTTAGCGGTTGATGAAGTAAAAATATTTCTATTAGTAGTTCTTTATTTTGGTAGCAGTACTGTTATATGGATAGAGTGTGGCGATAGGGAAATTAATTTTTTTAAGTGAAATTAGTGCAAACAATTTCTAAGAGCGCTCGTAATATTAAAGCTCCATACTTGATCCATTCATATGTAATGGTCTTTCATATTCTATTAAACCAAAAACAAAAGTTTTGCATTTACTTTGTATATTTGTTTGTATTTTGTGTATATTTGTTTTGTAAACTTAAATATTGAACGAAAATATATTATAACCTGCTAGTGAAATATTTATATCTATTTCTATGTGTATACAGTTGACAAGTACCATCAATCGTATTTTCTTCGTATATATATATATATATATATATATATATATATATATATATATGTATGTATATATATATATATATGTATATATATATATATATATATATTTATACATATATATATATATATATATATATAACGTATAACAAAATTAAATCAACCTCTTCCCAATATTACGTCAATTCGCAGAATGTGGGGAGTATGTTGAGAAAATCGAATGTCTCCCTTTTATACAAAATATAACAAAATTTACAATATTATTCATATAGAAGATTCCAAGCATCAAACTGAAGAGAAGATGTTAGGGATAAAATTCCCAGCCCCTTCTAAAAAGAATCAATGCCAAATTTCCAATTTCAACGAAAGAAAAGATACATTTTTTTTACAGAGACACTCTTCAAATATGCCAAGTTTGTTCAAATATACAAGTCTTAACAATGTTGTTCGGAGTAAACTATGAGATACATGAAAATACTAATATTATTTGTGGGATAATTACTACATATACTTTCAAAACAAATTAATATGTATACTAAAATGTTCACATATCGTAGCTTATTAAAAATAAGGAAACATGAAATAATAACGTTTTCTCTCAGGCGAGAAAAATAACAGGGCAGGAAAACTTTACATAAATCGTAAAAATTAATTTATACTGTCCGTAAGCGGAACAGATTTATGGAGGAATTTTCTCATTTTACAAATGCGTCAAGGTAGAGAAACATTACATTCGCCCATCGATTGGAAATTTAAAAGATATGAATTTTCTCAGATTGTTATTAAACTGTTTGATTGTTATTTATTATTAAACATTGTTTTTTCACTTTATTATCCATAACTTCATAGGCACTAGAATGTTTACTAAAACGTAAATATTTTGAAAAGGTATTTAATATTTTTTATTCTTTTTCATAACATTATATTGTCACTAAAACAAATACTTATTTATTCTCGTGCTTATATTTTTACTTTTATGCATAATACATATGGCGGACTTATTGCTACGTGAGCAATCTCTTCCAGTCAACCATAATCTTTAATATACACAATTAATACATATGGCGGATTTATTGCTACGAAAGCAATCTCTTACAGCTAACCAGAATACCAGTCCAAGTCCCGCTCGATGAACGGCTGGGTATCGAACCCGGGACTCGTCAAAGGTCGTACGCATTGTGATCAGTCCATTGCGCCACAGCGAATTGTGTCATAATATACTTGCTTTACTTGTTTTATTTTACAAAAAAATTTCTTCGGATACACATCAAAGTACTGATAATACGTTGTAAGGAATGGCATATTGCAAACCTTACCTCAGTCAGATATTGATTCTAAAAATAAAAAAAGGTATTTTCAATTTTCCTAGATGTCACTAAACACTTTAAATTCGATGCAATTTCTATCTGTTTATGCAAAGTGAAATTGTATTTTGGTGTAATTAAATGAGACCACAAGACATATTAAGTCAACGAATTTGCTAAGCATAATTGATATCGATTAATTATCTTTCATACATTTCTGTTTAACTCCTTCCACTTAGAAAAATAAATCAACGAATTTGCTAAGCATAATTGATATCGATTAATTATCTTTCATACATTTCTGTTTAACTCCTTCCACTTAGAAAAATAAATCAACGAATTTGCTAAGCATAATTGATATCGATTAATTATCTTTCATACATTTCTGTTTAACTCCTTCCACTTAGAAAAATAAATCAACGAATTTGCTAAGCATAATTGATATCGATTAATTATCTTTCATACATTTCTGTTTAACTCCTTCCACTTAGAAAAATAAATCAACGAATTTGCTAAGCATAATTGATATCGATTAATTATCTTTCATACATTTCTGTTTAACTCCTTCCACTTAGAAAAAAAATGTGCTTTTCTAATGAATCGGTTATTCATTCGGAAAATAAATTGTTTGCATCGGACGTGCAGAAATTTACTATCATGTCATTTCTTCCGGCCAAACAAAATTATTTAATTCTATTTTACTCAATCCAATAACATTTATACCCGCAATAGATGTGACGAAAAACGGAGTCCCAAAAAATTTCAGTCTCTTCAGAATCAGTGTAAAATCAACCGTTATAATCTCACAAAAAATATAGTTTGGTTTTATTCCACCTATAAACATCAACGGCTAACAAAAGGTATTTCCTGTTCAGATGCTTTGAATAGGTACGAAATAATTATGTGAAGTTATTATTGCAGTGTGTTTTCATCGTGTAGAGTGTCTCTAGCCTGTGTTCGCCGTCGGGCTTAGTGAATGTGTTTGCTACGATAAATGAGTCCGCTCTGTATCTTGTCAGCTAGACCGATGGAAGCCTATAAAGTATCGTTTCTTTGCGTTATTGGCGGGGCTTTCAGGACGTTCTCCGAATTTGTATCGAAATAGTTTAGTTCCAAATTTCGTTTCTCCTTATTGCTTTCTATCTTAACATCACAAAACTTAAATAAATATCAAAATGGAAGACTTAATTTCGAAACTGTAGTAGACTTAATAATGTTTTGTATAATCTGTAACCTAACACATATACTGGTACAAATTCTGGCTGCCTCCGATCTTGAGTTATAATCGATATTTCATGAAGGCTATGTTTTCCCTGTATTGTTTTCCCTAATTAATATTACTAATATACGTGTAAAAACTAATAGTTGTTTATTAATTTTAGAAAAAAAATTCTATGGGCCAGGGAATGAAATTTCTAGTCACTTTAATAAAATGGAAATTCGGAATTTGACGAGGGTAAAAACAAAATTAAAGAAACGATCCCAATAAACTGATACAATAAATATTTTTTTTAGTAATTTTTACTTTAGAATTAAAAATATGGTAATAATATGAAATGTTAATAATTTCAATGCCAATTTGAGAGGACAGAAGATCTTCCAAATAAATTGAATTCTCTGAGGATAAAGACACATCCTCTGTGTTTTAAAGTGACATTTTTAAGGATTTCGTAGTAAAATAATCCTTAAAATTTCATTTTTTCCGCTCGTCCCTCGGTTAAAGTCCCACAATAGTGAATTTTTTTAATTTAATGTTTTATATTTTGAATTCACTATTTACATCGTTATAACATAATAAAAAATATAAATACTTTTGAAAAAGCTTCAATTAAATTTTTAAAAAAAACTTAAAACTGTCAATAAATTTAAGGTTTTTGAACGCCATCATTTTCGCGCGCCTTGGAAAACATCAAAAGTTAAACTCAGTGTTTGTTTACTACAAGAGGTCTCGGTGTCTTAAACATGTTTGAGTATAATACCTGTTTAAACCATGAAAGAAGATCGAAAGCCAGTTCTTGGGCATTATATAGTGCCTAGGTGCAAAAATACTATTAGAAGTAGACGTGATAAAGTATTTTTTATTGTTCCGCGAGATACAAAAATGCGAAAACATTGGTGCCAGGTTATGAGATGAGATAAAGTATCTCCAACAAGTTATTTATATTGTTGTGAAGATCGTTTTAATATTTGTTTTATTAGGATAGCTAATATTATTTCAGTTGATTATGTGAGTTTTGTATTGAATACCATCACACAAACAGCAGATAAATATGTACAAAAGTTTAATACAACTTCCGGTTTTGTTTTTTAAGTTTAGAGAACACTACATAATAGTGTTATACATTAAAAGTGACTTGGCTAAAAAAGTAACTTATAAATAACGTTACAAATAAATTTATAAATTATAAACAGTATGCAGTCAGGTTTTCAAAAGATTATAGGGTATGTATACTGCTATCTACTTATTAGTGTGTTTATGCACGGAAAAGGTATATAATGCATCATTATAAATTACTAATTTTAGTATTAAAATAATTGCCTTCCAGTTTTCACTCTTCTGACCTCAGCGCGTATAAAATTTGGATTTGAAGGAAAATATGATGTCTCCATAAATACATTTCCGATTATAATTATCCGATTGTGCTTTCACAAAACCACTTTCATTCATTGTTCCAGACATTTTTCAATCGCATTGTTTTATGAAAAATGCAC
Organism: Druceiella hillmani; assembly: GCA_039881145.1. NCBI lineage: Eukaryota > Metazoa > Arthropoda > Insecta > Lepidoptera > Hepialidae > Druceiella > Druceiella hillmani. The sequence goes on from JAYKKI010000009.1 coordinate 41,159,077, forward strand.
TATATATGTAAAATATTTCCAGAACACTATTTAGTTTCATCAAAAACAACAAATACCACACAAATGTCAACAGTACGAGCTTAATTACATAACTCCTGACGTCACGTCTGTTTTGAACCAATAGTGTTGCGTTTCGAACATTTTAAGTTCCCTCGCATAACTTACACTCTTTATTTATAAATTTATGCAATTAACAAGGGATTATTTAAGATAAGAACGGTTTAATAAATGATAAAGAAAAAAAATTTAAAGCAAATCTAAATAACATGCATATTCCCTATTTCTACCATTTTAAACCTACGGGCATAAATATTTGCAAGCTAATATTTTGTATGCAAATCTCAAATTCAGCGATTGATAATCAGAAGGCAAACAATTAAATATAAATTACAACCATATACAAATATTAATCATATTATTTAACTAATTGTAATGGTCGATGTCGATTTTTTTTTCATCGTCCATTGTCGCATAGGTCCCAATACGTAAACACAAATATACATTACCGTAGTGTGTTACAATATTCCACAGGAGTGTTTATTATTGTATTATATAAGTAATTATAACATGTAATTCACTTTTAATATAGTTTTTTACGGACAAAGTTGTGTTTTAAAAATGACATTACTTCTTTTTTTAATCTTTATTATGACTTACGTTTTGCCTTTGAAAATTGACACGCGTCATCATCCATTGTCGCATAGGTCCCAATATGTACATAAAAATATACGTTACTGTAGGTATGTACTACTAAATACACTCTACAGGTCGAAATTTTTGAACAGCTTCAATGATTCTCGTTTCTATCATTAAGTTGTTTTTCTGAATATAAGCTTATTGATTTTTCCAATGATTTGTCAATTATTTTTATTTTGATAAAGAAATTTCGACATAAACTTTCTTTTTTCATACTTGATGTCCTATTCTTGACTTTGGTTTCTACGGACTTCTTGCTCCTTGTCTCCGCTTCCTGCTATTTACAACTTTTAAATTTTTTTATCAGGTGTATAACCAGGAGCGCAGGCGACGACTATATTTTTAATTGTTTGTTGCCTGATTATTAATTATAATTAACTAATATTAACAACTTGTTATTTAACTAATATTAATGGTAAATAATCGGTACTTTGACATATAATTATGAGACAAAGAACTAATCAATTCTACCTGTGCCAGCAACTTCAAACATCACAAATTATTAAAAATTAAGCAATTTTTTCCTTTGGGGCTTCATATCTCTTAAAGACATGTACCTTTATAACAAAGTACCAAAAGGTGTATTATGATCTCGTCTTGTAAAATTTTGAGAAAAAGTTTTCATTTATATTTGTTTGCATGAGGTTAACCATTTTAGATACACTGGTCTGAGAAATATTCAAAATTCTAAAAACAGAATTTGTATCATCTCGAATTACAGAGAATAATGCGAGAAAATCAAAATTTTAGCCTCTGAAACATTCCATAAAAGTAGCCAATATTTTATCGTAAACCTAGTTAATTATTCGATATTTATGTATGAAAAAGTTACATTTACCCAAAAATAAACCATGTATCCTCTCTCTCCAAAACTGCAAATAAACTCCTCAGTCTGCAAAACTGCGAAAGTCAGCATAATGAACAAATAATGTTACTAGGTGTTTACATAAAATTTACCAGAAAAATATAAACTTAAAAATTTAAATATACATAAAAGTAGAAAGTATAACAGAAGATTAGCGACACAACGGTACATAATAATGTCCATAACATCAACTCATAAATTAACCAAACCTTATCATTGCAAGTGTTTTTCTCAAGTACGAGCTTTTACGGTATTTTACATTTTTTAAGGTTTCTTTTGAAAAGAATTACGATTTTTTTTACTTTTTACGTGTTATTGTAGTATTTAAAGAAAAACACTTCAAAAATTTGGAAGCAAAAAACGTGATGAAAATCCGAATTGCAGGTCAATAAATAAACTAAAAATGGAATAGTTAGGCTTAATATTATCAAGATCTTTTATTTAAACGCGTACGCAACGCAGGCTTTCTTTAAATTTTCAAAAACTTGTAACGAACATTCATAAAATCAACTCATTACTGCAAATAATTAAAATGTCTAAATTAGACAATAAACTTCAACAAAATCTTAGGTAGTTGTTTCTACATCTACCAGCCACATAATTCCCACTCGCGAATGTCATGCGCGGAAGTATCTCCCGTCCGTAATATTTCATCGGCACTTTTGTACCCTTCGAAAGAGTTCCCCGAGCGAGAGCACCACATTTACATTTATATTGGAGGGCCATAGGAGTCGTTCCCTTTAACCCGTGTGAACTACCCTTTATGTGTTTTTCAATATTTCTCGTGTCGCTCGAGATGTATGGCCGTGAAGCCTCTCTCGTTTAATGAAGTCTCTAGTGTTGATGGCATGTGAAAATGGCGGCTCGTAGGTCTTGCAAGTCATAAAGCACGTAACCGTTCCATTGGAGTTACTATTTTATGGCTTTTCTATATTCAAGGTTGAAAGGCGCAATATTTTTTTGAAATTGATTTATCTTAAGTCTATCTGAATATTTTGTAGTGTAGCCATTATCGTTAAGTTCACCTATCAGGGTCATGTACCACAATTACCTTTATTTAAAAAAGTGGAAATACTTCACACTAAAATTGAATGCTACGCACTCGCACGTTAATATGAAACTGATATTAACTTGCGAGATTTTTAACGATAATTATAATTAAATACCCTGAAGATTTCTCAACATGTAAATATACTTTATTATGCACGTCTTGGATCGCCTCATAAAGCAGCTATTTCGGAAATAGTACACAGTTTCTGAAAACATTTAGTTTAAATTGATTTTGTAACATACAAAAATAAGTATTGCTTGTTATTTAAGCTTGTGTTTTTGAATTACAGTATCGTGACAATATCTATTAAAAAGTTACGGCTTCATTAACTACACAATTTGGCTTTCACAAAATGGACACCTCTATCAAATATTATCTTTAATTTTATATAAACACTTATTATGTAAATAAACGTGTCGTTCTGTGACTACACAGTGTTATAAAAAGTTTGGGAAACTGTCAAAAAATGAAGTTGATTACGATACAAAATTAAGTAAAATATTCGTTTGCTTCTGACATTTAACACACCACTATCACACATACATTTAAAATAATATTGTGCACTTCTGTAAAACAACACTATTAAATCATTGATTTTTTGCCCTTTTCTAAACGTAAAGCTTTCCATTTGATTCGTATATTTTTGCTTTTACATGAATTTTTTTCAACGTTTATAGAATATACTCATGTACATTAAAAATAATCGTGAATTCCGTTTTTTTCCGCAAAAAAGTCTGACAGAAATAGTTACCATCTTAAAATCAAAGTTAATGTTAGAGTCGAAAGCTTTTAACTATTGTATGTCTTTTTCATCCCTGTGCTGGTATATTTAACGATATACACGTCGACGTGTTTTTGTTAGACTCCACAAACGTTATTCGAGCGACAAGCTTAGCGACATCAGTATCTATTAACTTGTCGCGCATTTAATCTATACACGCCAGATGACACGCGCCGAACACACGCCCGCGGAAAGCGACTGGTATATAATTAATCACGTTCATTCAAGCGAGAGAAATCGCACAGAGGGAAAACATTGAATCACTAAACTAAACTATCACTAAACCTCCTCCAGGTAGCGGACGCATCAAGAATCAGAAATAATGCCACTACGCCATCATCCCTATATACTCAACGTTTTTCTTGACCCCAAACGAAAAACATACGAATGTTATTTAGGTCCTGTAGTATGATATTATGTTCAAAAGTGAGGAAGAGGTCAATTTAATCAATAAGTATTGGATCAAATTCTATCGGGAATTTAATTAATTTAAAGAATCATATTTTAAAAGAACTGTTTCTGTATATTGTAATATTATCGGTAATTAAGTATCGCATTTAAATTAATAGTAAAACTAGTAAATGGAACGGATTAATTTAGGAATAAGTGCGTATATAAATATTAGGTTGGCAATTAATGAACTACCTTTCTCCAGCGATTTCTGAAATGTTACGAGTAACTTCTCGAACTCATCCGCTTGGGTAAGTAAGGAGTCTGGCTTTGAGTCGAGTCAAAATCTCGTAAGGAATATTCCATATCACTGAATAAAACATTATAAAAACATCATGTGCAAATCTACCTTGTCCAAGCAGTGTACCGCTCCGTACCACTATATGCAAAATTGTAAAAAGATGTTGGGCGCCGTTCAACCCATCTTTTAGCTACGGCTATGCATACATAAAAAAGAGAAAGTATTTAGACATATAAAAAGACAGGGCATTTAGACATATAAAAATGAGTTTAAAAATTATTCAATTCTGCCCGTGAGTGTTTCTGGACTTTTCAACGATTTTAAAGTGAAATTGAAAATTTACTTACCATTTTAAAAGTTCCGTACCTTAAAAAGGTTTACTCAGAAATCGCTTTACGTAGAAACTTGATATTTGTAATAAGACATATTTATTCCTACATTTTGACAAGTAGCTGACACTAAAATATATTTATGTGGAAATTTTACCTTCGGCAAATTAAGTAGACGAAATTTTGTTTAATTCCAAACGTAGTGTGGGGTAATGTTTTAAAGGGATAATAAGGGCCTAAAATATTTTTTCGTAGTTTTAGGTAGTTTTTCCATAGTTAAAATCCTCCATAAAGATTATAGAAAAGCTTTGATGTTTATCCGAAATCTTTTAAATGAGCACCATGTTTTTCGTCTATGAGAGATATTGTGGGCAACATATTCACGTTATGAAAAATTTATATTTGTAAATAGCTCAATGGAAATACTAAATACACTCAAATCTTTATAACTGTCAAAATATTTACGGAACCCCAGTAGTGTGAGTTATATTTGCTCTTAACAGTTTTTTTTTAATATTAAGCTTCATAATTACACAAAATGTTTTCCAAACTTTTTAATTATTTTGCCATTAGATTGAAAAATCAGGAAGCATTCCACACGCGAGCACTTAATTCGAAATTTTAAATGTAATTATTTCAGTTAACTTGCAATAACAACTCCAAGAGATGAATACAACAACGGGATTTTACTTCATGTGTGCAGTTACACGCACTCGGCTGATTTTTTTAAATATTGTATTTTGTTGCAGTTATTTCCTCCTTAATGGTTTGCTAACCAGCAAATAGTTTAGTGGAATTGAGCGATTGTATTACCTACAGTTTTCAGTTACTATTTTGTGTCTTTGAGGTGCAGCATTTTCTATAAAATTTTACTTAGAAAGTTTCCTTCTTCCTTATTTATATTGTCATTTCAAAAGAGGGAAATACAGACTGGAAAAATAAATTATGCGGAATATTTCACAGTGTAAGAACTTGGTATATAATAATTAGGGATAAAGGTAGACATAATATAACTATTATTCTGTAGCATGACTGAAAATTTTATATGGAATTGCTAGTATTATAATTTTAAAGATTTTCCAAATCCGTACTTAAAAAATTAGAGAGAAGGGGGAAGACACATGTAACTCATATTGAAGGTTAATATTTAGCGAAACGAGCTTAAAAATGAAAAGCGACTAACCACACACCACACAATGGGGTACGCTGTTTTGTTTTCATTTGTCCCGCATCGTAGAAAATAGTAAAAAAAATTACAAATTAATTGAGATCTTAATCTGATTATTTTATTAGCAAAATTTGCAAAATTTCATGTACGTAGATATATAATTAATTGTAAAAAATTACAAATTAATTGAGATCTTAATCTCATTATTTTATTAGCAAAATTTCATGCACGTAGGTATATAATTAATTGTAAATCAATAACAACTCCAGTAAGTTAGCCGTTGTAAGTTTTAAACGACATTAAAATAAAACGCCGGTTTCTACACGCTGAGCGCTCTTGTTACTTGACAAAGTTTAACCGTAATCAGCCGTGCTCCAGGTTAGAAATAATTGATATACACAGAAGTTTTTTCCGCCTCATTTCCACACGCTTGAGATTAATTAATAAATTTGTTACGGTTATTATGAAGTCCCCACTTAGAGAATATTTATAAATGAAAAAGAAAAGAATGTTTTTCAAAAAACATATACTTTCCGATTTTATATATTTGGTTTTCATAATAATTCCTAGTATTTAGTAGTTTGACTATTAATGTGTTATAAATAATCCAACGTTCTACAAACGATTTAAATATAATTCTCTAAATAACGTGTTTATGTCTACCACGAAAATACAAACTGGAAGAATTTCAATGAAAATTTTTAGTTTCATGCCTTTGAGATTTGGACAATACCTGCAAGAGAAACCTCAACGCTATTAATCGTGTTGTTTATTATTACAGCGTACGTTACTTTACATATTGAATATTTTGAGAATATTGTATCGATTAGAAACCAGTATGACTATTTTACATTTTTTTTTGTTTTCCTTTTCCTGTGTTTTATTTGAACGTCGCGTAAAAGTTATTAGACCAACTTTAATGACATTTTCCCTCCATTCATGTTCAAGTTTTACATTAAAATTACATCACATTCAATAGTAAATTTTATTTCGGTCGAATCTTTTCTAAATGGCTCAGAAATAAGAAAGCCCTTGGAAAAGGACTCGGAAGTGATAATTTAATTGTATAGACTATTTCAGCAATTTCTTTTAAAGTTTAGTTTAAAAAATTAAATACCTTCAACTTAGTCATTGATATTTTTATCATTGTTTTTATATTTATATCAGTCATTGATATAAATAAGTTCCCCTAAGTTTCTCTCTCTAAAATTAATGCTGTTGGAAAAAATAACGAAACCTAGTTACGCGTATTACGGTCACAATTAACGGTTTCTTTAAATAATATTCTGGGTAGCATATTTATATAGCGAAAATAGATTATTTATATGTATTTTAGGTAATAAATTTATTTAATGAAAAACAAAAGAAATATTTACAAACAGATCAATAAAAATACTATGGGTCCTTAAATATTTGAACTTTGTTTATACACCTAAGTGTATTTGTAAGCTCACTTCTGCGTATTACGGTCACAATTAACAGGTTCTTTATATATATTTTAGGTAATATACTTAGATAGTAAAAAATAATAGCAATATTTATAAACAGTTTAATAAAAATACTACAAGTCCTTAAATAATTGAACCTTCTAAAAATCTAAGTGTGGATGGAAGTCGAATTTTGAGTTTTACGGTTGCAATTAACGGGTTCTTAATGAACTAAAACTTGACGTATCGAGAGGACATACTAGCTAATTAAACCTCCTAAAAATACTGAATCCATAATAATTTTCGTCTATAAAAAGTGCTTATAACAAATAATACCGTAGAAATGTAGAATTTTTTATAGTTCAGTATTATTCGAAATCAATTTTCCTGATGCTCAAAAATTCATATGTATAAGAAAATAAAATAAAATTTAATATTTATTTACATATTTCCGAAAACGCTACAAATAGGTCTTGGGGTATTTTTTTAAATAATTACTTGCCATTTCGTCATTAAAAGGAATGTATAGATGCACACAATTATAAATAAATTCCTCAAAATAATTCTGTAAACATTTACCGATAAACAAAGTTTGCAGAAAGTTACCCGTTCTCTAAAATTGTAATCAAATTCCAATTATACCAGTATAATGATAGAAGTGCAAGGGGTTCACAACTATACGATCACTCCAGAAATTTTATTGCATTGGGAAGTTTAACTATAAATCCATTATATTTCCGGACAGGAGCAATTATTTTTCCCATTGACGCAAAAGTTTTTCTCCTATACCATCTGTCTTCTACTGAGGGAAAATCACTTATGAATTTTGACTTGTTTTAATTGGGCATTTTTCTCTGTAAATACTGCAAATTCTAAGCCAATCATTTTATTCAGCTTAGTGTAAAATAATTATATTTATTCCGGAAGCACATTTATGTTTCTTCTGGATTTGTAATTTTACAGTTTTTTCTTTTACCAATGTACTCATTCAACTGTTTTGTTTTGTTATTTTTAGTTGGAAATACACCAAATAAAATAAAATATTTAAAAAAAAAACTACAAGTTAAATATAATTTAATGGATTTCCTTACGATTTTATATGTAAATAGAAATAAACAAGTGACGAGATTATTATCAAATCTCTAGTAAATGTTAACGAATTCATTATAATTACATATTACAAAAAAAAATTAAGGAATTTCTGAGGCTTCCTATCTTTTAAAGAAATATACCCTTATAAAAAAATCACCAAAAAGTGTACTATCATTTTATTTTGTATTGTTGAATTCAATTTTAGTGTGAAGTATTCCCACCTTTTTAACTGTAATTGATACGTAAATCAAATACGTGCACTTAGGGATAATGATCACACTACAAACGGTGGATAAATCAGTTTTGAAAAAATCTTCCCCTTTTCAAGCTTGAACACAAAAAAGCCATAAAATAATAACCCCTTTGGACCGGTCACGTGATTTACGGCTTGAAAAATTACGAGCCGCCATTTTTACACATCACCCGCACTAAAGCCTCCGCTAGACGAGAGAAACTTCACGGCCATACATCTCGAACGACAAGAGAAATATTGAAAAACACATAAAGGGCAGTTCACACGGAGGGAACGACTCCTGTCGCACTCCAATATAAATGTAAATGTGGCGCTCTCGCTCAGGGAACTTCCTCGAAGTACCTATGAAATATTACGATCGGGAGATATTTCTGCGCGGGACATTCGTGGGACTTAACGTGGGACTTAACGCGACTGGTAAAGGTAGAAATAACTGACTAAGATTTTGTTTGAGATTTTGTTGATGCTTTACGTATGCGTTTAAATAAAAGATCTTGATAATATTAATCCTGATAATTCCATTTTTGGTTTACTTATTGACCTGTAATTCTTATTTTAATTGTATTTTGGTTCCAAATTTTTGAAGTGTTGTTCTTCAAATGCTACAATAACATGTAAAAACTGAAATAATCGTAATTTTTTTTTGGAGACAGTGGAGTCTCTTTGCAGTTTTGGAGAGAGAAGATAAGTGGTTTATTTTTGGGTAAATGGCTGAAATGGTTAACGTCATGCAAATAAATATGTATGAAAACTTTTTCTCAAAATTTTAAGGATTGTAGAATTTCTACATTTTCCTCAATCTCCTCAACCGTTCTCTTGAATTTTCCTCAAAAAGTTAAACGTAAAATCGTAAAAATAATTTTTTTCGTTATTTCGTATTCAAAAGACTCACACCTTAAATAGCACATCTCAATAAAGTAAAAAAAAAATAACATTCTTGATGGGAATTAGTAAATTAAAATTTTTATTTAACTTGTCTATATGGGAAAGTAGATGAAACCGATATTTAACACCTGTTGTTTTATAATTTGTAATTTATTTGCTAAATGTTATTTTTCAATCATCTTTTGTGTTATACAAAAATATTAAATTGACATTGCTACTAAAGGAAAAACTTACATTTTGGGTGTAAAAGAAAAATTCAGCTTTATGAAAACTGATGCTTTAATATTTTTAAATTTGAGAAATTCTGATATGAAATATCAAAGTTAAATAGACCTAGTTTTTATTTATTAAACTAAATACCACCAAATTTTCAATTTTCAAGAAATTTAAGGTTAAATCTCATATTGATGTGCGGGATTTTTCTCGATAATTATAGTTAAATACCCTGAAGATTTCCCAACATGTAAACATATTTTATTATGGATTTTTGTATTCTCATAACGCAGCTAATTCAGTAATAGTTCACAGTTTCTGAAAACATTTTGTTTAAGTTTATTTTGTAACATACAATATTAATTATTCCGATGGGTGATAGGAGTTAATTCATAAATATTATTTTAATTCAATTTATTCACAATTAAATAAATGTCTTGTGTTTTTAAATTAGAATATCGTGACAATACCTAATAAAAAGTTACAACTTCAATAAATACCTCATTGGGCATTCACAAAATGGACATCTCTCTCAAATATTATCTTCCATTCTACATAAACCATTATTGTCTAAATAAACGTGCCGTACTGTGACTACGCAGCATTATAAAAATTTTGAAAAATGTCGATAGAGAAGTTGATTACGGTACAACATTATGTAAAATACCCGTTTGTTTCTAACATAAATCCCACCACTATCAAACATACATTTCAAATTATATTGAACACTCTGTAAACTACACAAGACGTATTAATATTGAATTATTGTTTTCTGCGCTTTTCTCAATGCAAAACTGTCCATTTGATTCGTATATTTTTGCTTTTACACGAATCCTTTTCAATATCTATAGAAGTCATTTACGTACATTAAAAAAGCCATGAATTCCTGTTATCAAAATAATATAACAGAAATAGTTACTATCTTAAAACCAAAGTTAGTATTAAAAATGTTAGATGTCGAAAACAGGTACCTCATTTATGTCTTTGTCATCCGTTTGCTGGTGTATTTAATGATATACATGTCAACATGTTTTTCTTACACTCCGCAAACGTTATTAGACCGACAAACTTAGCGACATATACGGGCGACAGGAAAATAATTAATCACGTTCACTCGAGCGAAGGAAATCGCAAAGAGGGAAAACATCTATATCATTCGGAAAAATTAATTCGTGCTCTCCGCTCGAAAACAACGGATTTATGGGTAAAACTCCTCTACGTAATGGGGTCACCATGGATAGAAATAACGCCTCTACACCATCATCCCTATTTATTTAACATTTTTCTTGATCCAAACCAAAACTAAATTGAGTGAAAACCAAATTAATGAACCATCTTCTCCGGCAATTTCTGAAATGTTACCAGTAACTTTACGAACTCATCCGCTTGGTTATGTGAGTAGCCTGGCTTTCGATCTTCTGTTTAGCTAGCAATTGAGTTTTCTTGAGCGAAGGGCAAAAAAATATGGAAATTTATATATTCCCTTTATGACAAAATCTCAACACTAATGCGATTGTTTTTATCTGTTCTATTCGTAATTCTAAACTTCTACAGATAAGATTATTTGTCCAAATCTTTATTAAATATTGACAAATTCCTTAATTAAATATATCATTACAAATTATAAAAAAAATTAATGAATTTCTTCTTTTGAGGCTTCCTATCTTTTAAAGAAATATGCCTTCATAAAAAAATCACCAAAAGGTGTACTATAATTTTATATTATATTGTTGTAATTAGTTTTAGTGTGAAGTATTCCCACGTTGTACACAACTCTAATAAGTGAACTTAGATATAATGGCTACAATAAAAACATTAGATAAATCAATTTAAAAAAAAAATTTCCCTTTTCAAGCTTGAATACAAAAAAGCCATAAAATAATAACCCCATTGGACCGGTCACGTGATTTATGACTTGAAGATTTACGTGCCGCCATTTTAACACAACACCCGCACTAGATCCTTCGCTAAACGGGAGAGACTTCACGACGATACATCTCGAACGACACGAAAAATATTGAAAAACACATAAAGAACTACCGTTTACACGGAGGGAATGACTCCTATCGCACTCCAATATAAATGTAAATGTGGTGCTCTCGCTCGTGGAACTCCCTCGAAGGATACAAAAATGCGGATGAAATATTACGGTCAGGAGATATTTCTGTGCGGGACATTCGCGCGTGGGACTTAACGTGGCTGACAGGTGTAGAAATTACTAAGATTTTGTTGAAGTTTATTGTCTAAATTAGAAAATCCAATTATTTGCGGAAATGACTTGGTTTTATGAATGTTTATTACAAGTTTTTGGAAATTTAAAGAAAGTGTGCGTTGCGTATGTGTTTAAGTAAAAGATCTTGATAAAATTAATCCTAACAATTCCATTTTTGGTTTACTTATTGACCTGTAGTTCGTATTTTCATTACATTTTTTGCTTCCAAAATGTTTGAAGTGTTGTTCTCTAAATGCTACAATAACATGTAAAAAGTAAAATAATCGTAATTATCTTCAAAAGCAACCTAAAAAATGTAAAATGCCATAAAAGCTCATCTATTTTTTTTACTTGAGGGAAACACAATGACAAGGGTTGATTTATTTATGGCCAGTTGATGTTATAAACGTTATTTGCGTAATAATTAACCTGTAATTTTTATTAATTTTTATTATATTTTAAGTACGAAATTTTTAAAGTATTGATTTTTAAATTCTACAACAACATGTAAAAAGTAAAATTGTCATATTGTTTTCAGAAATAATATAAAAAACGTAAAGCGCACTAAACGGTCGTACTTGAGACGAAAATTTGTAGTGATAGGGGTTGATTAAGTTATGTCCAATGAATGTTATAAATATTATTATGTACACCTGTGTCGCCAATCTTTCATAATAATTTTTACTTTTATATATATTTTAATTTTTACATTCATAATATCCTGGTAAACTTTATGTAAACCTCTAGTAACGTTATTTATTTCACAATATTGGCTTTCGCAATTTCGGAGACAGAGGAGGGCGGAAAACAGGATTGACCACGACAAAGGCGGTATACTGTAGACCATGAGAGCCCAATATTTTGGTAAATATGTCTTATACTTGCAACCTTACTTTCAATTGCAAAATTGCATATTCAGGAAAATACGTAGCTCGTGCCGGGGTTGGAAGAATTGAAATTGACTATAAAATTTTAATAACTTTTTCGATTTCCACTCTCAGCATTTATATCACTATCGAGTAATTTATGTTCTTGCAGATAGAATGTTAATTCATCATGTTGGGCTTCACGGGAACTAGGAGGTGGGTTAGATAAATTTATTGCTTAAACACTATGTATTGTAAGGTTAATATTGCATCAAACAATATAGAAAACAATAATGCAGCAGGATATTGTATACAATAAGGGCACAGAATAGAAATAAAAATGATATCTCACAGAACCTACAATAGGATGACGTAGAGTAAGACGAGGACCATTAAAAAAAAGGCACTTAGAACTGTAAAAAGTTTGGATTGTGTCTGCTGAAAATAAAGCATTAAAAAACGTGCTTGTGCGTGCTTTACTAGCAGAAATATGCGTGTTTTTGACTCGAAACCCTGATCCGGGAAAGATCCCTGATTCCTGATCTTCGAAAGCAATTGATTTACCAATAAAGCTAAAATACTTTTTTCAGTAAATTTCAAAATCTACAAGCATAGAAGCAGTAATTTGGCAAGATAAACGGGAAAAGCTAAAGGATTAATTTTTGGTTAAATATCAATTTTTCATTCGTAAATATCGAAGTAATAACGAAAATCTCAAGGGTTAAAATTTAGATTTTCTCGCTTCATCCCCGATAATTCGATATTAAACAAATACGATTTTTGGAATTTTGGGCATTTAATGCATCTGAAATGTTAACTGTATGCAAATAAATATACACGAAAAGTTTTTCTAAAATTGTTTTTTTGGTTTTGATCTCTTGCATTCTTCTCAAAAATTTAATCATAAGAATCTGTTATTTTCTTTGTTTCTTGGCCAAAAGACTTGCGTCTAAAGTAGAAAGAAAGCTCCAATAAATTAAAAAACAAATCCGAATAAAGTTAAAAACTAATATTCCTGATGTTAATTTGTTAAATATAAAATCCCTACATAACTTCCCTGTAAGGAAAGGCAAATGCTTTACGGAATGTTATTTTTTTTTTTGCCAAATGTTACTTTCCATTCATAATTTATTTTACATAAAAATTTTAAATTGACATTACCACGAAAGGAAAAACCTACATTTTGGGGGATTGTTTTAAGAAAAATGTAGCTTTAGGGAAAATGGTGCTATAATATTTGTTAGGTTGGAAAATGCTGATATGAATATCGAAATTAAATGAACTTAGATCGTAAATCATTAAGTTGAATACCACCAAATAATAATTCTTTAGAAATATCAAGAAATTTCATGAGAAATATCATCCTGAAATGTTAGATTTTTCATGATAGTTAGAATTAAATACTCTTAAGATCTCTTAACGTATAAACATATTTCAATATACATAGCTCAGTTCGCCTCATAACGCAGCTAATTCTGTAATAGTTCACAGTTAGTGTAATAATTGAAACAATTAGCTTAAATTTATTTCTAAACGTATAATAATAATGGTCCCAATGGTGGCATGACTAAATGCAGATATATTACTTTGAATTAAATTTATTCACAATTAAGCAAAAATCTTATGTTTTTGAATAAGAGTGTTCCAATAACATCTTTTTAAAAAGTCACTGTTTCGATAAATACACAATTAGGCATTCATAAAAGAATATCTCTGTCCAATCTTATCTTTCTTTTTATATATACATTTACTGTGTAAGTAAGCGTATCGTAATGTGACTAAACATTGTTATAAAATGTTAGAAAAACTGTCCATGAAGGAAGTTGATTACGGTACGTCGTTAGGTAAAATATTCGTTGCTTCTAACATGTAACACACTACTATCGAACGCACGTTCAAAAGGATATTTAATGGTTCTGTAAAACAAAAATATACGTACTGCTTTCGAATCATTAGTTTTCTGGCCTTTTTTTAATGTAACACTTGTTGATACCATTTGATTCGTGTATTTTTGCATTTACATGAATTCTTTTCAACGTGTATGTAAAAGACATTTATATACATTAAAAGCATTTTCAAAACGATCTAATAGAAATTGTCACAATTCTCAAAGTTACAGTTTCAATAAGTAACGTCGAATGTCGAAAACTGTTACCTAATTTATGCACTTTCCCATCCGCTTTGCTGGTATATCTAACGATATATATGTCGACATGTTTTTGTAAGACTCCGCAATCGTTATTCGAGCGACAAGTTTAGCGACGTATGCGGGCGCTACATCAATATCCATTAACTTGTCGCTATTGAGTAAATCATTAACGAATGTATTAGTCTGTACACGCCAGACGACACGCGCCGAATACACGCACGCGGAAAGCGACGGGAAAATAATTAATCAGACTGACTCGAGCGAGGGAAATCGCGAAGCGAGAAAACATCTGCATCATTCGGAAAAATTAATTGCTGCTGTCCGCTCAGAAACATAACGGATTTACCGCTAAACCTCCTGTGCATAGCGAACGCGTCGAGGGTTAGAAATAATGTTTCTGCACCACCATTTTTAAATATTCAAAATTTTTCATAATCCAAACCAATCCCAAATTACTGTAGTGTGATGTTAGACGCAAAAATGAGAAAAAATTACTAGGAGTACGAATAAATACCACGTCGTGTGATATAAACAATACAAATAATTTATTTATGAAAGAACTGTAACTATCTATTGAAATAATATCGACAATTCAGTTCAGAGTTTAAATTTGTAGAAAACTAGTAAATGAAAAGGATTCATTTATCAATGAATGTTTCCAAAAATATTAGGTTGGCACAATTAAATGAAACTACGATATGTAGTATTATTTCTACTTTCTATAATTTCTTTACCACGACCTAGGTAGGTTTCGTTGTATTACAACAGCTTCAGGTGGGATATTAGCAAAGATCTTTTTATCACAAATATAAGATTTTCTATTTTTCTAAAAAATTGAAAATCTTATATTTTATTAAAATATAAGATATTCTATTTTTTAGAAAATCTTTATTAAAAATATAACATTTTCTAAAAAATAGAAAATCTTATATTTTCTAGACATTTTATGTCTAGATATTTTTCTAGACATAAAATGTCTAGAAAATATTACTAGACATTTTTAAAACGCATTTCAAAAGAACCCTTCCACATTACCCTAGTTACCTCAGACGTGAGTAAAAAAAATTCATCCCCAAATTCGATACATCTACTACTAGTTTCCAAAAAAAAATTAACAAAATAACTTTTCCCTTTTTCCATGTATTTATTAATAGAAAATGATCCATGTTTTGTGGTTTTATAAATTAATGACACGTTATATATTAAAAATTCGGTATTTCGATTTTTAAAATTATCCCTAATTTATAAAATATTGAAATTCGTACTTTAAATTTATAATAAAAAATAGATGTGCATATTTTAATCATGTATCATTTAGACCATGGTTTAATCCGCCAAAACACCATTTTCAGAGACCATCTTTATTCATAATCAATCATAAACCAAAGGGGTTATTATGCTATGACGTACAGACAGACAGAGGGATACGACGAAGTTATAGAGGTTCTAATACTGCCCTTTCTGTTGTTACTACGGAATATTAAAAATACAAAATATGATAAACAATATTTTTTTCTGATCCAATTGAACCATACACTAGGCCAATATATCACAATCCCATTTCTGAGATGATATTGAGTATATTTTCACATGGTCCCTTGAAAAAATGAGTTATATTCAATTATGTTTAAGGAAAACAACAACAAATATAGATACACAAATATAGATATTATTCATACATATTAAATAAAAGAAAAAAACTTCTAATGAAACCACTTTGCACCTTCTTTATTAATAGGCTATACACAGTGGAAAACAAATAATTTTTAACTTATTTTGAACACACAAGTAAAAGAAAGTGTTTCTACTGTCAATGCCAAGGAAATACTAGAATTCAAGAAGACCGCATATTTAAAAAGACTTCGCTATCAAATTTGGTTTTATATCTATATTTTATATATAAAAATTATCCTTTCCACCTTTTATATTTTAGTTTCTTTTTAAGTATTAAAATACTTTGTTTTTTTTTTAAACTATTGTCGAATTTTATATTCAAACTGTTCCTTACTTAATAAGATGTACATTTTCTTTAGATTTCAAAATAATACCATTTTTATGGTTCCGTAGGGAACGACGTAGCGAACGACTAAAATATTGGTATTTATTCAAGTAGAAAAATGTAAAATATTGTATTTGTAACTATGTGTAATAATTACAATATTATGTGTAAAATATGAAAAACTCTTGCATTAATCTTAAGTTTTCTTTAGAAAATATTGTATTTTCCAATACGCAATGCCATTAATCGTTTTAGGTTCATCACCAACCGTTTTTAAAATTTCAACGTTTTCAAGAAGCGCGACCGGTACAAAACCTGATTATGTATTGAAATTTAATTAAAATATTATAACATTTTCCACCTCTACAATCGGTGAGCTTAAAAAAATCTTATTTTCTTAGAGCACAGAGAACGAAACAAGAATGTTTAAACAGTGACAAGTATATTATGAACTTTCATATAATGTGAGAATAGATACTATCCAATCCTACCTGCCTTTAATCACGTACTTCTGCAATATCCGTCGTACTACGTTCGATTGCTGTGCATTTTGCTCTGTTAAAACAGCACAGTTTAATTATACTGAAAGTTTGAGGGAAAAGGGTTTTGGAATGAGGTTCTATTTAGGTACAGGTGATTAGGGAATATTTTACAATAAGATAAAGATTACGAGTATTATTTTCACACTGCTTAATTTTACATGCACACATATGGCTGTAATATACTCTGGATAAGAGTTGTATTTATCTTTCATACGTAAAATTATTTTATGTTTTACTCCATAGAGAAGGCGGGCAACTTAAAACTATATTCCTAATTTTTGAAAATTATTCTGACTTCTCGCTCGCATTAACACTTTTAAATATACTATCATATTATCATAAATAGTATTTCAATTACAACGACAACTTATTAACATAACAAGTCTAATTAGTTATGACGTGAGATGACGTCAGAATGAGGTGACGTCAAAAATGCAATTCCTATTTCCATACGCCATATTAGAAAACTATTACTAGACATTTTTAAAACGCATTTCAAAAGAACCCTTCCACATTACCCTAGTTACCTAAGACGTGAGTAAAAAAAATTCATCCCCAAGTTCAATACATCTACTACTAATTTCCAAAAAGAAATGAACAAAATAACTTTTTCCTTTTTCCATGTATTTATTAATAGAAATAGATCCAGGTTTTGTAGTTTTATAAATTAATGACACGTTATATATAAAAATTCGGTATTTCAATTTTTAAAATTATCCCTAATTTATAAAATATTGAAATTCATACTTTAAATTTGTAATAAAAAATAGATGTGTATTTTTTTAATCATGTCTCATCAGAAGGTATCATTTAGACCATGGTTTAATCCTCCAAACGGACCAAAACACCATGATTAGAGATCATCTTTATTCATAATTGATCATAAACCGAAGGGGTTATGATGCTATGACACACAGACAGAGAGGAATACAATGAAATTATGTTGTTACCATTTCTGTTGTTGCATATATATATATATATATATATATATATATATATATCATAGCTGTACGGTTCCTGCGTAGTATACGGTTTCCTGGTCAGTACAACTATATTCGTACCCAAATATTTGAGTCAAAGCCTAACAATGTACCCATAATAGCTAAAGAAGGAATAATATAATCCTAATTCAAATCCTAATTTTGGAAAGAAAAATTATCTATTTGGATATTATCGTATGTAGTGGCAAACAATTATACCAAAGATCGATAATTTCATCCCTATTGCCCTGAGATATGATTACGTCAAAGTCCATCTAGAGTGCTGTAGACTGTACCCATAAACTAAGTTACTCCCTTTTTTTATTTCATCACCATTACATGATTTATATACTCGTAATAAACGGTGCACTGCTCTCTACAAAATATATATTTGTAAAGATAAATATACATTTTAAAATAAAAAGTTTTATTTTGCCATTGATTGAAGGGGTAAGACGTTTTTGTGAACTGTATAGATTTGTATATACCCAACTACATATCATAAGTTGGTTGACTATTACTCGTAAAATAGTAAGGTTTACTTAGCTGTGAAAATTTTTGTTTCAATTTATTATATATCTTCGGTCTAATTATGATTATCAGAATGCGTAACTCCAATAAATAACGAAATTTGAATTTTAACGATTTTAATGAAACTTTTATTTTTGAATATTTACAAAAAATTCATGAGACTAAATTGAATGATCAGTTTTATTCACAATTAAATGAAACTACGTGATGTAGTATTATTTCTACTTTCTTTAATTTCTTTACCACGACCTAGGTTTCGTTGTATTACAACATCTTCAAGTGGGATATTAGCAAAGATTATTTTATTATTATTTATTATATATTTGCTAATATCCCACCTGAAGATGTTGTAATACAACGAAACCTAGGTCGTGATAAAGAAATTAAAGAAAGTAGAAATAATACTACATCACGTAGTTTCATTTAATTGTGAATAATGAATTTCTACAAAATTAACGCCAAATATATTCAATATCAGTTTTATTCTTAAATTTTTATTTAATTTTATTATTAATTAAATTCTTATTCTTATTTTAATTTATTCTAAAATTTAAACAAATGGAGTTTTGCATTCTGACTTAGACCTATATTTCTGATTTAGATATACTTCTATTATGAGTAATTTTCAGATATTCGAAAATAACAGTTTAGCTGGTTGGGGATGGAAACACACAAATATAACGAAAATGGCCATTTTAGAACTTAATATTTCGTAAACGGTCTCTATACCCAAAAAGTGTTCATGGCACATACCGATATTTTTTAAGACCAACAAACGATACCCTAACCAATGGAGAACGCGAATAAAAGAAAGTCACCACGACCGGATATGGAGGCCCTACATTATTTTTAAGCCATTTTATTTCATACCTTTTTAGGCGTTATAAATATGTATAATCATATTAAGCTCTATGGTACTAATCGTCTGCAAGTAAAATAGCTGTAACAGATAGACAGATGGACACAGCGAATTAATAAATGTCAATAAATACACATTTAGACATGTATAATACACACACACGCACACACACACACACACACACACACATATACACACACACATATATATATATATATATATATATATATATATATATTTTTATATATATATATATATATATATATATATGTATATATAAATATATATATATATATATATATATATATATATATATATATTTTTATATATATATATATATATATATATATATGTATATATAAATATATATATATATATATATATATATATATATATTTTTATATATATATATATATATATATATATATATATATGTATATATAAATATATATATATATATATATATATATATATATATATATATAAGATATTTAATGATGAGGCAAAATTATTTAATTCAACATTTCAATTAATTTTTCAATTCAACGTTTTTTTATAATTTTGCCTTTGGTAATATGGAATGGCAAACTATTTGCATAAGGTCAATTCGTGCTTGACGTTTTTTACTTTTGCGTTCAGTGGTACGGAACATTACGTGAGAGAGGTCGACTCACCCTTGACCACTGTTCATTTATAAGGAACACTATAAGATTATATTAATTATGGACAGAACAAATTTTAAAAAAATTATCGCATGACATATCGCCACAAAATGAATTTATGAAGCAAGAGCACTTGACTTCTCGTCGTGAAATCATATTTTGTTTGTTCTTTACTCACGAATACTTAGAAGCGACTGAACAGAAAATAGAACGCCGTTCCATTTACACAACGAAAGAAGAAAGAAGTCGAACGTTGAAGAAATTACTGTAATTCGTTAATTGCCAACCTAATATTTTTGTAAACACTCATTGATAAATGAATCCTTTTCATATACTAGTTTTCTACAAATTTAAACTCTGAACTGAATTGTCTATAATATTTCAATAGATAGTTACAGTTCTTTCATAAATAAATTATTTGTATTGTTTATATCACGCGACGTGGTATTTATTCGTACTCCTAGTAGAATTTCAACCAATACTTTCTTAATTTTTTCTCATTTTTGCGTCTAACATCACACTACAGTACCTAATTTATATTAATGTATTATATTTGTTTAAAAATTTCAAAAATATCTTTTTCCCTTCATTTATATTCAATTTGGGATTGGTTTGGATTATGAAAATTTTTGAATATTTAGAAATGGTGGTGCAGAAACATTATTTCTAATCCTCGACGCGTTCGCTATACAGAGGAGGTTTAGCGGTAAATCCGTTATTTTTCTGAGCGGACAGCAGCAATTAATTTTTCCGAATGATGCAGATGTTTTCCCGCTTCGCGATTTCCCTCGCTCGAGTCAGTCTGATTAATTATTTTCCCGTCGCTTTCCGCGTGCGTGTATTCGGTGCGTGTCGTCTGGCGTGTATAGATTAATACATTTGTTAATGATTTACTCAATAGCGACAAGTTAATGGATATTGATGTAGTGCCCGCATACGTCGCTAAATTTGTCGCTCGAATAACGTTTGCGGAGTCTAACAAAAATTGTAAATTTAAGAATTGTGACAATTTGTATTAAATCGTTTTGAAAATGGAAATTTATGGCTTTTAATGTAAATAAATGTCTTTTATATACATGTTGAAAAGAATTCATGTAAAAGCAAAAATACATTTAGCAAATGGTATCAACAAGTGTTACATTAAAAAAAGGCCAGAAAACTAATGATTCAAAAGCAGTACGTATATTGTTGTTTTACAGAACCATTAAATATTCTTTTGAACGTGCGTTCGATAGTAGTGTGTTACATGTTAGAAGCAACGAATATTTTACCTAACGTTGTACCATAATCAACTTCTTTCATGGACAGTTTTTCTAACATTTTATAACACTGTTTAGTCACATTACGATACGATTACGTACTTAGTAAGTGTATATATAAAAAGAAAGATAATATTGAACAGAGATGTTCATTTTATGAATGCCCAGTTGTGTATTTATCAAAACAGTGACTTTTTTGAAAGATGTTATCGGAACACTCTTGTTTAAAAACGTATTTTACCATCTCTTATTTTTTAATAGCTGAATTTTGATCTCCACTTTTTAATATCGGAATGATTTTACTTTTAATTTACGCATCAACAACTGAATTACATGTATAGGAATTCTTTACTTTTCCACAGTTCTGCCATCTGATTGCGAGCGTGCAAGAGTGATTTATGATATGTTAAAAAAAAGGGGAAAGAAGTAAAAGCCAGCAAATTTAAAGAAGTGTGGAAAAATCTTTTCCGCAACTTTTTTATTCACCCGAAAATTCATCAGTCATAAATCAATCCAACGTAGATGTGATTACAGCTAACATTGTTGAGTTATCTGCCCAGCTGCCCAACATTAAAGTCGCTTTTGGTGATATTCAACATTTGTTTGAGTCAAACACACATACATACAATCTTTATTAGTCACAGATCTAATTGATGAATATCGTATTGAATTAGAAGTACAGAAAAAACAAACAATTTTAGAAACCTTTCCAAGTTTGCAGAATCCAATGGATAATTTTAAACAATATGATCCATCTTTGAAAGGAAATTTCGAAGTTAGTAACAAAATTATTGCTGCGTGCCAGTGTTATCGAGACATGTTTGAAAACAATAAAAAGAAGCGAAACAAACTCTGATATGTTCTTCATATCACAAGTTTAGTTTAATTGTGCTTGCATATATTTCAATTTCTTAAGGAAAAAAAACAAAATAATACCCAGAAATACACAATTACCAAGTATGTAATTAATATGTATGCTTGACTGCTTGTTCCTAATGATAAAACACGTTTTTTAGAAAAAAAAAATATGTATAAATATATTTATATATATATATATATATATATATATATATATATATATATATATATCTGTGTGTGTGTAATGTTAAATAAATTGAAACGACACTAACAACTATTGTTACCAAATGCTTCCTAAACACGTGTTCGTAAATACAACGCACGCAACCCTGTCCCAAAACCCTTTTCCTCTAGACCTACAGTTCAAAGGGCTATAATAAAACTGTTTGTGTTACGGAAAAGGATATGAGGCAATCGAACGCAGGACGAACGATATTTAAGAGAACCGTAATTATAGAGAGGCAGCGGTCAGTCCTCTCAGTAAGTACCCCACCCCAACGAGTATGTACCTTTATATATTATGTATATGTGAAGGGATACTGGCCTACATACAAATATACTTTCTTCGTTCTTCGGGGTATAGGAAAAGTAGGAATTTACGATACGAATAATTACCTTGACAATTTTATATCATTGTAAATTTGGAGGAATCTGATTTCCACCATCATCCAATACAACATCTTCATTGTAATACAACGAAATCTAGGTCGTTAAACCTTATTTTCCTGTTAATATAATCCTAATGCCATCTATCTCGTTAAGAAGGAAACAAAGAAGTCGGCAAAACAATTTGCTGGGATAGCAAAATATTTCTAACTTCATGCACAGTTCTTACCTTCAAGATCTACTTATACCCTTTATAAACGTTATTTTCGTTTATAATAAAAATCAAAACGTTGTTTTGCTTACAATATAGATGATGTTTAAATAAAATAATGTTATGTGCCGCAAACCTTAAAGTTTGCTTTTGATGTTTGTGATGTATTTGTGGGTATGATCAGCAGAGAAACACGTTAACCAACATTGAATGGCATTAATATAGCTTTGAAATGTGGGGCTGTAACAACAGTAACTACTCACTTTGTATGCTATATTCTTTAATATGACATAAAAAAGGCATAGCTCTGGTTTACGTATGCTTTAACTGTCAATAAATGTCTCGGGTGCATTTAGCGTTTTGGATAAACATCTGTTTTGAATGTACCCTGTAAAAAAAATATATTATTTATTGAAGTGTAAATGCTTAGATAAGATATAGATTACGCTAAGACAAAAATAGCCATGTGTCACCCAATATAATTTTTCTATTAAAGCGACCCTAACGTCATCTCTTAACTCCACTTCTAAATAACATCAAAGATGTAGATAAAACAAGGCGTTACGCTGGTAAAGCTAATTATTCCTTCTTCCGCAAATGTAAATAAATTGAAAAATGCATTATTTATTTTGTATTAAACCATATATATATATATATATATATATATATATATATATATATATATATAATATATATATATATATATATATATATATATGTATGTATATTTATATATATATATATATATATATATATATATATATATATATATATATATATATATATTGATACAATGCTTTAATTGTATCATTGCAATTTCTAATGTTCTGAACAAATTATCGAACACCGTGCCCTTTACATAACCAAACAGATAAAGTCCAGAAGTCACTGTAACATTCAAGAAATTGCTGAAGAAAAGTAGTTTAATAGTTGCCAATCTAATATTAATATACGCACTCGTTCCAAAATGAATCCATTTAATTCGCTACTAATATAAATTGAACGCTGAATTTTATGCGCAAAATGGAGGATTTTAAATAAACCTATTGAAACAACTCTTAAATTATTAAGACAATTAAGAAAACTGTTTAATTATTAAGACAATTTGTTCACTTCTTAATATTATAATAGACAAAGAACACGACATTAGTAAAGCAGATAAATCAGAGTCATTTCTTGCTAATGGAAATACAAATTTACTACAGCAACAACAGCAAAATAGTTATTCACAAGCAGCCAGAAATATTCGACACGATTTTATGGTGCATTTTTGTAATGATATTAATAGAGGTTAGAATATAAATAATTACGTACCATTATCTACTCCATTCAATCGTTTTATTTCATCCCAAAGTCTCTTGATTATTACACCTTTATTATTATTATTGATTATTACATCATTATTATTATGGCCAGGATCGTTTGTTTTCCATAATGCAGTCCTTTCCAAAAGACAGGAACTAAATCTTTGGTGGAAAAAGAGATATCTTCTTGAAGTGCAAGAAGAAAATAAACAGGACATCCGCTCGTTCTGTGCGATAAACGCAAACAGGTTGACGATTTTGCGATCCGTTCGTGACACCCGCTCCACCAGCCGCGTTTTCCGATACCAACTCAAAGCAGTTCATACGAATTATGTTGAAAATGCGTATCGCTTCCACTGCTCTGCTGTCGCCCCACTGTCCACGCAGAAAACGCAGCCTTAACAATAAATCCGTTATGTTTCGGCCGCACGAGCAGACAGCAACAATTAATTTTTCAGAATGATGCAGATGTTTTCCCGCTGCGCGATTTTCCTCACTCGAGTGAACGTGATTAAGTAATTTCTCTTCAATCTCCGCGAGCGTGTGTTCGGCGCATGTCGTCTGGCGTGTATAGATTAATACATTCGTTAACGCATTACTCATTAGCGACAAGTTAATAGATATTGATGTAGCGCCGGCATGCGTCGCTAAGCTTGTCGCTCGAATAAAGTTTATGGAGTCTAACAAAATCAAATTGACATATATGTCATTAGATATACCAGCAAAACAAATGAGAAAAGACATAAATTAGGTAACAATTTTCGACTTTCCACATTACTAAGAGGAATCTTGTCTTAAGATAGTAACGATTTCCGTTAGACTTTTGAAAATAGAAATTTATAATTTTTTTTAATGAATGCTTTCTATCTAGACGAGGAAAATAATTAATATAAGAGCAAAAATATACGTATCAAATGGAAATAATTATAGTGGGAAACATGCAGAAAACCAATGATTGAAAAGCTGCACGTTTAGTATTGTTTTATGGAAGCATTAAATATTGTTTCAAAGTGGTGTGTTTTATATTATAGGTAAACGAATATTTTATTGTTGTATCGTAATCAACTTCTTTCATCGACAATTTTTTAAACTTGTTTTAAAACTGTGTTGTCACAGTAAGACCCGTTTATTTACACGATGAATGTTTATGTAGAATGAAAGATGAAATTTAATAGATATGTCCATTTTGTGAATACCCAATTACGCATTTATTGAAACAGTGACTTTTTGAAAGAGATTGTCACACTACTCTAAAAAAACACAAGATATTTTTTTAAATATGAATGAATTTAATTCAAGCTAATATATCTGCATTAGATCCTAACACCATTGGAATAATTATTATTGTACGTCTCAAAACAAATTTAAACTAATTGTTTCAATTACGACACTAACTGTGAACTATTACAGAATTATCTGCGTTATGAGGTGAATCGATTTGTGCATATTCAAAAATGTTTATGCTTTAAGAAATCTAAAGGGTATTTAATTAGAACTAATGCAAAAAAACACGCATATCATTACCAGATTTCTTTTAAAATTTCGTGATATTTGTAATAAATTACAATTCGATAGTATTAAACTTAATGATTTATCAACTTTAAAAATATTATATTATATAGTTTTCACAAAGCTGCATTTTTCTTTTAACAATCTACCCAAAATATAAGTTTTTCCTTTCGTAGCAATGTCAATTTTAATCTTTTGGATAAAATTGAAAATATTAAAAAAAAGTAATATTTAGCAAAACATTTCAAATTAAACGTGATAAATAGACAATGTTGGGTTCATTTGCTTTCCCTTATAGGCAAGACACATAAGGATTTAATAATTAACAAATACCCATCCGTAAACTTGCATTTTTTTTACTTTATCGGGATGTCCTTTTTAATATGTGAATTTTTCAGCAACGAAAACTAAAGAAAAAATGGATTTTTACAATTATCAACTTTTAAGGAAAACAGAAAAGACCAAAATTAGCAGAACCCTTAAATTAAAAAAGTCTCGTGGGTTTGTGTTTCCATAAAGTTTTGCTATTTCAGAAAACTGGCCTGAGAAATATCCAAAACTCCAGAAATGTAATTTATTTCATATCGAGTTATCGAGAATACGGGTAGATAAACATTTTAGCCCTTGAATTTTTTTTTAAAACGTCAGACATTTTGTCATAAACCTAGTTGTTCTTTTTGATATGTATGTAGGAAAACTCGACATTGACCAAAAATTAACCATTTAGTTTTTCGTGTTTATCTTACAATATACACCTTCTACGCTTATAGCTTTTTAAATTTACTGAAAAACGTATTTTAACTTTTTGCGTAAATCTATCGCCGTCGAATAAAAAACCCGACAACACTAGGAGTGTGGCAGTCAAAAATAAACACATTTCAAATAGTAAGTATAAGGCATGCTTTTTATACATTCGTTCCAGAGGATTTAATCCAAATGTTTACATTTCTGAGTGACTCTGTTTTTAATGGTCCATGTCTTACTCCTTATCATGCTGTTGTAGGTTCTATAAAATATTAGTTTTATTTTTCTATCCCCTTTTTGGGTGCAATATCATGTTGCAAAAAATCAATAGGATCAAAGTTTTTATAACGTTTAATATTATTCCTTTCTTTATGTTTTTATGCAATATAGACCTAGTCGTACTTACAGTAAATTTATCTAATCTATCTCATAGTTTCGGTGAAGCCTAACAGCATTAATTAGGATTTTATCAGTAAGAACATAAATAACTCGATAATAATATAAATACTGAAGAGTGGAGATTTATAAAAATTAATAAGACTTTAAGATCGATTTCAACTCTTCTATTACCGACACGAAATACGTTCTCTCCTGAATGTCGAATTTTGCCATTGAAAGTAAGGCTGCAAGTGTAACATGCAGTTGTAAAAAAATCGCTTTCCCATGGTTTATAGCATACTGTCTTTGCCGTTATCAATTCTGCTTCCCACTCTCTTCTGTCGCCAAAACGCTATGATTAAAGTAGCAAGAAAGTATTATTAAGGATTAGCAACACAAGTGTACATAATAAAGTTTATAACATCAATTGACTATAAATTAATCAACCCTTATCAACACAAATTTTCCTCTCAAGTACGACCGATGTACGAAATTTTAGGGTGCTTTTTATTTGTTATTATAGAATTTAAATAACAGTATTTAAATAACAACAATTTGGAAGTTAAAATGTAATAAAAATGAATAGTAATTACTCGTAAATAATTAAATTAAAAGTTGAACTGTTAAAATAGACATTATAAAGGTGTGTTTAAGTAAACGCATACGCAACGCAGACACAACGCATACTTACCTTAAATTTCCAAAAACTTATAATGAACATTCATTTAATCAAGTCATTGTTGTAAATAATTCAAGCTTATAAATCATAAAATACACTTCTATAAAGTTTCAGTCTGTGCATTCTGCAGCTACCAGCCAAGTAAACCCCAAGCGCGAATATCGCGTGAAAAAATATCTTTCATCGGCAATTTTGTATCCTACGAGAGAGTTTCACGAGCACCACATTCACGTTTATATTGCCACATTTATACGTGCGGTAGGAGTATTTCCCTCCGTGTGAACAATCCTTTATGTGTTCTTCAATATTTCTCGTGTCGCTCAAGATGTATGGCCGTGAAGACTCTCTCGTTTAACAAAGTCTTTAATGCGGATGACGTGTGAAGGTGGCGGATCGTAAGTCTTCAAACCATAAATCACGTGACCGATTCAATGGGGTTATTAATTTATGGCTTTTTTGTGTTCAAGCTAGAATGGGGGAACATTTTTCTAAACTGAATTATATAATGTCGTTAGTGAGACCATTAACCCTAATGTCACTTTTACAGTTATATACCATAATTACAGTTAATTAAAAAAATGGGAATACTTCACGTTAAAATTGAATGCAGCAAAGTAATATTAAACAATAGTACACCTTTTGTTGATTTATTATAAAGGTACATTCCTTTATTTCTTTAATAAATAAGAGGAAGCAAAGAAAGAATTTATTTTATTTGTTTTTTTATCATTTTAATCTACGTTTCATTTAATTAATACTTGAATTACAAGAATAAAATCGTAAGGAAATCCATTAAATTATATTTAACTCATTTTAGGGTAACTACATTTATTCAACTTTTAAGTGTTTTTCTTTTAATATATTCCTAATGTTTTGTCCTTTGATAATTGTGCTCAGTATGTATGAAACTTATAGATTTTTTTTCATACATTTATTTTTTCTCAAAAATCTTTTTTTAGTAGTACACAAGTAAAAAAAAATAATTAATAAAGATACAAATCCGCAAGAAATACAAATTTTGCGCAACATTACCAAAATTTTATAATAAACTGAAACAAATAATTGGCCTATGTACTTATAGTGTTTGCAGAAAAAAATAACCAGTTTAATTTAAGTAAATATTCATGAATAAAGTTTGCTCAGCAGAAGGCAATTTGCAAAATCGTTTGTGTCTATAGGAAAAAATAATTGCTCTGGTCCGAAAATATAACGAATAAATCCAGTAAACCTTCCCAAGTCAGCAACAGTTCCCAGGTGAGAACATAATTGTGAATTCCCTGCCCTTCTATCATTATATTGATATAACAGGAATTTGATTGAGATTTCAATGAACAACTAAATTTTCAGAACTGTTGTTTATCAGTGAATCTTTAAAGAATTATATTCATGCATTTGTTTATTATTGTGTACATCTATGTTTCTTTTAAAGAAGGAATGATAAGCATTTTTTTCCTAAATGCACCAACTGATATAATATAATACTTTATTATAAAACGTGTCCGCGATACCTATCCGAAAACTAATACCAATAAATCTGCTGGTTGTATGTAGATCATTGATGAACACCGGAATTTGTTATCTCAAGGGTTAAGAAATTATAGCACGAAAAATATTTCAGGAAAAAATGTCTGCAAGAATCCTTACATATTTCATTGCTTACACCTTACCGCCAGGTATAATCAGTATTAATAACTTAACTGATATATTAGGATAATAACGAGTCCAGTCATTCGAACGTGACAAATAAATAATATCTTATGCATAAGTAATAAAGGTGAAAATGGGTTGTGTGATAAGTGAGAAGAGAGAGATACTATGTTGTTGCTCTCTTCTCGTACGCGAGAGCGCATTCGTGGTCAAAGTCAATTACTAATTTAGTCGATTGCGAAATCTCTTTGTGTTCAGTCCTATTGCATCGCTGCACTCCGTTGTCGAAGTTCGTGACATGCTAAACGATCTTTGGCATCCAGTGGATAGGTCTATTTGGGCCTATACGTTGGCCTCCACGTTCACCAGACACCACCAGATTTATTAAAGACTTATTGTTTGAGAAAGATTGTGACAGTGAAATAGAGATGCATGCGCTGCATCGCTAATTTCCACTAACTTAAAAATACCATTAACACATTTCTTTATTTAATAGAGTCAACGGACAAAAAAGTGTAGAAAATGTGTCAAAAACGGGGGGCGACATATTGAAAATTATTATGTCGTTTAATCTGTTCTTTAATTTCCATTAACTTGTGATTTTACAACTTATTTTTATTTCAATCGATGGAAAAATCAGTAATCATAATTTAGTCTATCATCCGTGACAATCATAGGGGAGTGATTAATGATTTTATTCTTAGGTAGCTACAATGTTTGTACCTACCTATAAGTGATGAGCACTCATAAATAGATTAGTACTATAAATAGATTAATACTATTATATTACAAAATACTACTATCAAATATAATATGATGTATGCTGTGGTATTTAAAAACACCAAGCCCTTAATTAGGAAATCACAGTTGCAAGCGTAACCCATACATACTGCACACAACCATACGCAATTGTCAGAACTTTTGCCACTTAGCTCATCAAAATATCACGTGAAAATCAAAGTATCGAAAATCAAAGAAGATCGTTGAAATATCGAAGAAACTAGCGTGAGCGCTAATGTGTAAACATCGCATTTGCCTCGCCACTCCTTCGTTTGATCTTGTTAAAAAAAACGCCATCAAAGCAGCGGGAATGTTGAAACCTTAGGCTATGTTTACAATAGACTTTTCAATATTTATTAAAAATGTAGCATGTCAATATTTTCCGGAATATATACTGTTTTACAACCTCCTAGTGGAGCACAACTTCTTCAAGTCTTTTTATCAGATGGGGTCGCGAACAACCTGTATAATATTTTGTTTCTATAGCGTTTTTACAAATACGTAAAACCATTTCCTTATTTGTATGAATTCTTGCGTATTAGCAGATATGTTTTCCAGCAATACATAAATAAAATTTTCTGACATTTGTGTGGTATGATTTGTGGTTTACAAACGAAATTAATATGAATTCAATACTTCTAGAAGGTTTAATTAGCTAGTATGGCCTCTTGACATCGAAAGTTTCAATTTAAAAAAAATTTTAAGTTATGACTAGAACTCGCACAACGAGATTTCCGTAGATATGAAAATGCACATGAATATTAATATTTAACTAGTTAATAAAAATTATTACATAATTCGCCGAGGAGGAAAAGCACAAGCATTTTAGACAGGAATCTCGTGAGCGAGATGGCGCACCAAAAAATATTACTAAAGATAACATGAAAACTATCACCCACCGTTTCATAGATTTCTACAAGATTACAAAAAAGTGTAATAATAAAAAGAGGCCAGGCAAGACATTAAAATGAAAGTGCAATTGAATGCAAACAAAGTCTCGTGTGAAAGTTAGGAATTATCTATACAGAAAAATTGTTTATTATAGACATGTCAGAAAAAAATAAAAAATTAATCATCACGTAAAATCTTAAGATTAAAAGGTTGTGCCACCCTTTTAATCGTAGACCATTTTTTTCGTGAGCAATTTTTTTGTAATACCTAATTTACTTTAATAATTAGATGGCCAGTTATAGATACTGGAAACACATAACTAAACGATATAAAAATGAACAAAGAACCTGAATCACTCAAATAGACTAAAGAGAAAAGTTTTGTTTCCCACAAAAACTACGAATCCAACTGGTAAATAAGTTTCGCATTATGGTAACTCACATCCGTGTTAATATTGTGTAAATTTGTTATGTACCTATTGAGATATAGTTAATTATGTTAACGTATTTGAAAAAAAACTCGGTAGTTTGACGAATACTGTCAAAGCTATAACGGATATACCAATATTTTGTAAGGGGAATTGTAAGCTTCTTAAGCCAATTTCTTAATATTAATTAAAATGAAGATTATAGCCATTTTAGACATATTCGGTATATATATTTGATCCTTTACGTTTTATAATTTGAATTAGTAGTTTAAGAGAAATTAAACTAAAGTATAAGATTTTGGTGACTTTCGGTACGATATATCCGAGCACACAGAGGGAGACCAGAGAGGGAAAGTTAACATGCTACGGTACATTATTAAATTTTCGTTAAAGTAAAATAAAGCCGCAGAACTGTATTACGGTAAAAAATATGTATGACAAAAATTTAATCGAATAATTTAATTGCACCCGTATGAAGTCGCTAGTAAAATGGTAAAGATAAATGATAAGTATTTAGTGATGTTAAAGACATATAATGATATTAGAGGTACCAGCGGAACCCTTTAGAAAATTATCGTATATATTTTCAATCAAACCAAATTAAATAATTAGTTTATCTGTTTATTTTCGTATTATATACTGAAAAATATGTTAAGAAAAACAAGGATAAATTAATAAATAACTGTCGCTCGGAGTAAATAAAATAAAATTGCGGAAAACTGCATCAATCGGTAAAAATTATTACATTCGTCTAATCAATTTATAGTTAAATTGTAAAATCATTTTAAAGGATGAAGAACATATGTCCCTCTTTGCCTTTTTGAGGAAAGTGTTTCCTCTGATAATATTTTAATTACTTTCCAATGTTTATTTTTATTTATAACTATTTATACTTTCACGTTATCCCTTCAAAATACCTCAAGTGCGAGTTTGGCTTGCACATAAAGGGTACCGTTAATTTTTGCCCTAACTGTCATAAACCATTATTAACATGGACTTCCTGAAGCAATTTTTTGTAATAATACGTAATATAATATAGTTTTCTTACAAACTTTGTGTAGGCTACTAAAACATTTTAGGTTCATCATTTTAGATGCTTCAGAGATAAGAGGGTGAATGGTTTTATACATATTTCTGAGTGAATCTCTAAAGATATACTAGCTAGCAGCATAGCAGTGAAAATTTAATTCAAATTGATCCAGTAATTTTTACGAGATGCTCAACTAAACAGAGAAAAAGGCAACCAAAACAAAAATCCAAAAACAGTTATTTTGGTTTCTATCCGATATTACATTTCTCAAAAATATTAAATGCGTAAGGCGAAATAAATCATTTTATATAATAACATTGTGATGAATTCTCGATGTAGCGATTGAAGTTATGATGATAAAAGATGTTTACCAAGTGCCAAATGTACAAAACCACAAACTTTAATTCAAACACTGGTTTTTTCGTGGTAAGCGCACCGACAAAGACTTTTTATATAGAGAATTATTATTAAACCAACATTTTAATTGTGAGTAGAGGGTACGCTTAGATTATAGATAATACATTAGATTATATGTAATACCTCTGACTCAGAGGTATTACAAATACATAATTTGTAATATCTCTGAGTCATAACAAAAACGAAGTCAATACAATTAGTAAAGAGTAAATTTTTTAAACATGTTCCTTTCTCTTTCTATTTACGATTCTAAAAGCAGGGATTTCAAATAATCGTAGGAAAATTAGTTAATTACTTTAACTCAAGAGTGTGGAAATGGAGCGGAGAAATCTTCTTCGTCGATTAATTGCTAATATCGGGGAGCACGGCTGACTCCAGTTAAACTTTGTGAAATAACAAAATCACTCAGGATGAAGAAACCGGCGTTTTATTTTAAAGTCGTTTATAATTTAATGCAGCAACTAACTTACTGTGGTTGCTGTTGACTTCTATTTAATTTTATAATTTCATCTCTATCTCTCTCTCTCTCTCTCTCTCTCTCTTTCTTCTACCTTTTCTTCATTACCTAATAAGAAGATATAAACAGGTCTTCCCAAATAAAATTTCCAATGTACTCCATTCTCACTATTCACCGTATCATATGTTTTGTTTAGGGTTCCATAGCTAACCACGTTCCGTAGCAAAATCCATCTGTCGTACCCTCGTAATTTTTATAGTTTCAAACCTATGCACATGAAATTTTACTAAAATGTGCTTCAAATTAAGATCTCAATTGATATGGAATGTTTCATCCCTACAATTTTAGAGGGGAGAAACATAATTCGAAACCGCCATTACGGATTTCAGTAGTGGTTTTTAAGGATGCGCTCGCTTTGTCCTAATGAAAGGAAAAAGGAAAGAGAATGGAAGATGTATTTTTGCATATTTTTCAGTAAACCTCTGAAGATATACTGCCTAAAATTATAATATAATTTTATGACATTAGTGCTTTCAAATGATACCCCCACACTACATATGGAATTGAAAAGAATTTAGTTTATTAAACGCCCCTCTCCCATTAAAACTTCCACATAAATATTATCAAGTGTTAGCTATTGAGATATGTGCAGGTTAACATATTTTATCACTGTGCTAAATTTTAAGTTTTTACGTCAATCGATTTCTGAGAAAACCCGCTGTGACAGAGAGAAAGACACGTGAGTGATCTTATAAGGATATCGTTTGTCCTTTTTAAGGCACGGAACCTACAAAATGATATAAAATCTCAATTTTACTTTAAAATAGTTGGTAAAAGTAGAAATGTACATTAAAGTTTTTTTCTTTGATTAACGTTATTTTATTATTGAATATTTATTTTTATCTCGTATTCATGTATCTAAGTAATACGTTTAATTTATATTAATTAATTATAACTAATAATCAGTGAACAATCGATGAAAAATATAATCATCTACTGTGCCTTTGATCACACACCTGACAAAAAAAAGGTTAAATATTAAACCCAACAGAGAGCAGAGAAAAAAAGCAAGAAAATCTTCACAAAACGGAGACTGAAAATAGGACGCCAAGTACGATGAAAGTTTTTATTAAAAAATGAAATAATTGATAAATTATTGGAAAAATCAATAAACCTCTATTCTGATAATTGACTCTAAAGAGTTTAACGTTATTTCCTACCTATGTAAAGTGTTGCCATCATACTATTTAACGAGCTGACAACCAAGTATTGAAGAGTGACATATAATTACTATTGATGGTGTGTGGTGCATTAATGTCTTATTTGAATAAATTTTTTTCAATATGTACATGGTTATTTTATTCAATAACTGTCACCGACATCATTTGTGATAGGACTGCTTCTTAAGTAAATTTTATAATAAAGAAGCGCACATATATTTTAGAGTAACATCTAGGTCAACCGTATTACTGAATATGATTCTTAAGGTCTGCTAGTACAGGAAATTGACAGTTAAATGATAAGTTTGGCTGTAGTATGAGGTTTGTACATATGTATACATATATGCGTATATATGTATTTTTTGTTTGTACATATGTGTATATATGTATTTTTGCAAAATTTCTCCAGTTGACGTATATAAAAGCTATATTTTTGAAAAATATGTATTTGTGGCACAGGAAAATTTTGAATTTCGTATTTGGCACTATCGATTACAATTAACCCCAAACAAATATTTCTTGTAAAAATGGAAACCAATCTTGTGATTGATGAGAAGGTATGAGATATCGTACAAAGCCTAGTCTATATACCCTACAGTATGTAAGTATCCTTTATAATATATAAGTATCCTTTAAACGAAACTTCTAAATTGATAATTAAAACAAGAATCATCGAAATTTTCGAAAATTGTAATATATAGCGTGACTTCATATGTATATGCGGGCCGTAACGCATAACATTTTTCAAATATATTTTAGATCACAATAGAAGTGGCATCATTTTTAAAAGACAAACTTCTCTTTTCGAAAAGCATATTAAAAGTTAATTACTTTGTATAATTACTTATATCGTTAAAACCCGACACTGGCGAACTAGTTTACAACAATGCACATATCCATTGGGTAGGAAAACCCTATCGAATAATAACCTACTCGTTTGAATGTGCTGAAAATATTTTCCCTCACATTTTACATGTTAAAGAAAATATAATAAAAATTTTTTCTACATGTTTATTCATACTAGTGGTCGAAATTAGACCATATTCATTAAATTTGTAAATTGGAACATTAGGTGATAAGGTTCCTTTTATTAAACAGAATACTCCAATAATGTCAGTTTTTATGTCTTCTATTAAGTCTGCTAAGAGTATATGCAAATACATCATCAGCGTATATTGTTTGCCTTAATTCCTTGCAATACCTATGAAATTTAAAATTTAACATTAGTAACAATTTAAAAAAACACAATTACAGCCTGTATTAGTGCTTATTTTTTGATACAATTCATTGTCACTTTTAATTTTTTCATGTTATTATTTAAACGCTACTAAATATAAAACTTAATATTCAGTGAAGTATTAGGATACATTGTTAAATGAAACAATATAATTTACCTACCTACTCACTTTCTTGAACACACTAATAGGTAAGCGAAAGTAAGTCAATCCAGAAGGCTGCTACAAAATTGTTATATTTGCAAGAAGTGTGTTTTAAGAAAGCTGTATTTCACTAATATATAAAATACGATTATGTAGATATATATAATAGAAATAAATATATATATATATATATATATATATATATATATATATATTACATAATTTAAAACAAACGCCTTTTTTACCTTGAAATACACTGCACAGACTATTGAAAAAGTAACATTTGAAATCACATAAAATTCACAGTTCGAAATTTACCCAGTCTGACATTTTAGTATTCTTTGGCGACAATCTTGGCATTGAGTATGCGAATGTCTGACCACAGACTATTGTGTGTTTGACATTGACAGTATGAAAGTTAACAATGAATCTTTTAATGTGTTTGTAATATATAATTTAATGTATTTGTAACACATATTACAAATAAATTTTAGCTTTTTGCACTCCTCCATATAAATTTAACTATGCCAAATCTCAGACTCTTCCGTGTGCACAATATGCTTAAAAGAGGTACAAATCTTCGTGTATTAATACTAAAGATCTTACTACGAAACATTTACTTTCAAAATTGAATTTATGTGTATAGGTTTAAACCTGCGGAAATTGTAAGAGTATGACAGACCGACGGGCATATGAGACGAAATTATAAGATTTATTTTACAACGAAATACTAAAAATATCACTTTAAAAACAAAGAATATACTCGTATCTCCATCCTCGGAGCATTCATAATTTAAGAAAGTGCAGCGGGAAACTCTCTGTATTTCCGGAGAGAAAACTCATTTGGAAATTTCTCTGCCTTCTTAAATTGGCGTCGGTATTATTATCAAACTCCCTCTATTTTTTCCTTCTAACATAAAACTAAATAAATTAATTAATTTAGGTCGATTTACTGGCATCGTTCATGTAGAAAAAATTATACTTTAAAAAATACACATGTTTGATTTTAATATTTCATGTCGTATATGAAATAATTTAATTGGTTTTTACTCCTATATTTACGTGTCCACACTAAAATTACAAAACGAAAAAAAATTTACAAAATCGAACTAAGTTTACTTAGTTTTCGATACAAACGCGTAGAATGAATTCCAAAAAGCCTCCC
This sequence comes from Druceiella hillmani, assembly GCA_039881145.1. Taxonomy (NCBI): domain Eukaryota; kingdom Metazoa; phylum Arthropoda; class Insecta; order Lepidoptera; family Hepialidae; genus Druceiella; species Druceiella hillmani. Next base: position 41,196,289 of record JAYKKI010000009.1, read on the forward strand.
CAATAACGCAAAGACGATACATAGACTTCCATCCGTCCGGCTGACAAGATACAGAGCGGACTCATTTATCGTGCAAACACATTTACTAGGCCCGACTGCGAACAAAGGGTCAAGACATTCTACACGAAGAAAACTAACTGTAATAGAAACTTCAGATTATTATTTCGTGGATGTTTTTTTTATGAGATTTTAAACGGCTTTTTATGAGATTTTAAGGACTTATTTGATAGTAATTCTGAATAAAAATAGAAAAATATGTTTTCCGGCAATTATGTTTAGCAAATTTATTTACATAGAATGCCTTTTTCTGACATTTTTGCTTATATACAAATGCAATTTTACTTTCTATGAATAGAAAAACTGATGCCAAGTCTGGCAAAACTAATAATAGTTTCGTTCTTAAATCAGTATCTCAAGGAAGTAAAACAATTTGAAATATTTCATTCCTTACTATGTTCCCTCAATTCCTTGTTAATTATGTATACTATTTTTTAAATGATTACATAATAAGATTATATAATATTCGTTGAACTGACAGACATTTGGGAAGAGTTAAGATAGCAATATGAACGAGGACAGAAAGTATTTCCCCCACCGAGATGATACGTCTGAAACTTACAATAGTAATTATTTACAGTAATTTTGCTTAATCATATGAAATACGTCCATGATCAGAAATTTAATTGTTCCTCAAAAAATTGTAATATACTTATTGAATTTTTTGAGAGAAAACCTATTCAGAAAACATTTCTAATATAATATGTGACGAAAACAAAGCAATGGCAGTAAAGATGGCACTTTGCACTCGTTTTCACTATGTAAATATTCACAATTTTACATCTCATTCTTAATGCATGCATGCAAGCATGATTCTCGAGTCTCGCTCTCAATATGCTAGATATTTTTAGGGAGAAACTCATAGTTTCTCCCTTCGAAGTTGTACTCAATATGGTATTTCTTTAAAAACTATATTGGTCGCATTTTTTTAATCGAACATCTTATGATGATCGAACATCTTATGATTGCAAATAGATTAAAATTTCCAAATTTTGCCAGCTTAATTATAATATCAATATTAAAATTATCAGCGGTATCCAAAAATTCAAAATACGTACACATTATGAACTTTGCATATATGACATAGAATTTTGTGGTACAGGAAAAACACGACGAACTATAAATATTAGTAAATATTTTTTTCATAAAATTCTAACAATTGTCTGTGTAGCTGGGCCGTAATGATCGATAAGCCCCTTAATGGTAAAATATATTTATTATTTGATAAAATTATGATAAATTATAAATATAACTTTTCTTAATATTTAGAAATTATCTCAAAAATTACCCAGCGTGTTACTTTCTTCAAGTTTAAGTGTATATTCCTCAAATAAATCGTATTTGTATTCAAATTATGTTAAGTGTATTTTAAATAAACTCGAGAGGTCTTTCTTAAATAGTGCAGTAATTTAGGAAGTTCTCACTTTTCATTTCAAAGATCCATCTATTTGCCATTGACATTTGTCTGGTTCCATGGATATGTTTATATGAAATTTTGGCCTCTAGAATCAAATGGTAATGTATTTCACTTTCGCTTTTCGATGTAATTGATATTTCTCTCTAATATATTAATAGTGTTTATATTAATATAGACAAGCGGGCGTGATGTAATTATAATAGTCCTAATTACGTCATTCATCTTGCTTAAAGGAAAAGTACCGTTCAAACAAACGTAGATGCTTAATTAATTTTGAATTTTATCATAATATCAAAAATGTTGAGACGTGATGACGTGAGCAATGTAATTTTGATATTTCTCTGAGTTTATAATTTAATATATAATATATAATTTAATATTTTGTGACTAAACCTAGAGAAGTAAACATCAGTATTGCTTACACGTTATCAAAATGACAGCGTCATCTATAGAAATATAACAATGTCGACAAAACAAATGTTCTTCATCATCAGTCAATTTTTTCAACGATCGATTTATATTGTTGTTACCAACACAGTATAGGTACATTGTTAAACAACCTAAATACAGACCTAAAGAAATATCTCAAGTGTGCAGAAAATACCATTAGCATGGCAATAAAATAATAAATATAATATTTTCAAGAATAGAAAGATCATATAAAGCAAAATAATGAAGAACAGGAAAAATATTTTATACCTAGAAGAACCATATTAAACTTTTTGGCGTTCTGCTAGATGAAAAATTCGTTAAAGACCTACATCAAAAATTCTAATATTTTTATTGAGGAAGTACTGAAAATTTTTGCTGCAAAACCAAAATTGACATCATCAAAGATAAGGGAAAATAGCCCTGATTCTCGAAGACCTCTTATTATATTTGGCAAAAAGTTGCAATTATTAAAAATAAAAAATTCCTAAAAACACGTAAATATATAACTTGAAATATCCAAAAATATGAGATTACATAAAATAAAATAAACTTCCACATTGTTTGCTCACTGAAGAAAGTATTGACAACACCTATAACCTCCTCACGTATAATAATGATCCAAAAATACATTTTAAATATTTCAGCAATTAATAATATCGATGTCATGTTTAATTACCTTTTATCTGATGGTAGATTGTTGAACCCTATGTTAGTTAATTATTCCACAGAACATAAAGATTGGAAATAGCTAGAGAAAGCTTTTCGTAAAAGTGATCTGACTATAATAGCAGGGTTTAAACAACAATAATAATAAAATTATATGGATCTAGATTATCATAAAAATGCTAAAAATATTTTATTTCTATTCAAACTTTAATAGTTATTATCATGTCGGTACAATTGCAAGTGAATAATCAAACCTTCTATCCTTGTTCTCTAAAAAGTACATGTGAAAATACTACCAAATGTTCTAAAAACAATTACCCTTAAAACCCAATTTTATAAATCTGATAATAGTCACAAAAACCAACTGCCAACTCCATCACATTGATAGAACATGCTAAACCCTTGAACAGCCACAGTGAGCCTACGCCTTGCTGTGCGCCGCGCAGAAATATCTCCCGACCGTAATATTTCATTGGATTTTTGTATCTTTCGAACTACTTCCGGGAAAGCCGCCACCAAATTTACATTTATATTGGAGCGCGACAGGAGTTGTCTCCTCTGTGTGAACTACCCTTTACGTGCTTTTCAATATTTCTCATGTCGCAAAAGACATATAGCGGCGAAACCCGTCCCGTTTAGAGGACGTTTTGAAGCGGCTGATGCATGACGGTATCTGGTCCCAAGTCTTTAAGCCCTGCATTTTGTAACAAGTATGTTAGGACCTATTATAGTGGCACATTTAGGGGTGAGTGTCATACTCACCCCTTCATGAATGAAGTTAAAATGTATTTTTAGTCCAACGATAATACTTTTTTTTGCAGATAATGTAAAGCATAGACCTAATTGTAAGGTCACTGAAACACGTGAAAATTATGTAATTTCAGGGAATTGAAATAAAGCAAACTTCCTCGCAATCGCTGAAGAATAATATTAAAAATACTTTACCAACTCTTACCTGCATGCTTACAATAAAAAACAATTCAAATCAGATGGTAAATTTTAAATTCAATGAAATATTTCGTTAAGAAATTTTATATTGACAAAATTTCGTAAAATTCGCACGCTTTCAAATTTGGTATCATCTACATTTCGAGTCTGACCTCATTGTTTTACTAGAACAAGAGAGGGATTTTCAGTATTCTAGATGAAAATAAAAAAAATGGATTTTTTTTGTTATCCCTTGTAAATTCTTCTAACTATAATTCAATCACTTGTCCCTTGACTTTTTGCAAGTTTCACTTCATCTGCAATATTTGCACATATCATTTTAATGTAAATACAATAATTTAAAAGCCCCTAATCTTTTCTCAAATAGTCATTGCTTATTATTTACATATTTTAAAGAGATGTCATCGTACTTTATAGCCATTTGAACACCATAAACCATTTAATTATACGATGGTGAATATTTCATGTCAGATGGGTAAACCGTTTTATGCCAAATAAGAACAATTTTAAAAATGCTTTCCTCTTTAAATGTTTTTCCAATTAGTACGTTTATATTTTAACTTCAGAATAACTAAATTATTTTTTATCAAACTTTCATTAACATACAGGAAAATTGCTTCAAATTATTTCAAGACATGAATTGTCAAAATCAGTTCATCACAGTCATTCACGTACGTATCATATTTGATAATTAATCATAAGTGAATAATATTTAATTTGTGTCAAGATTTTTCCCAATTCGTCATAAAAATAAAAATAATCCAAGTTAATTCAATAATCATTGATAAACCTGTAAGCGTTGTTGTTTATTTTTTTAATTAACTGCGTTAAAACATTTTTAAACTTTGACATTACCTATCCATTTTTGATGAATATAATGGTTTCATTTAAAAAAAGACAAATGTTTCATCACGTTCTTTTTTGTTTCTATTTTATTGTTATAATACAGAGAATGTTAACAGATATAGAGAAAATCAAGATTCTATGCTAGATGTATTCGCAACTGTCTTGAAACCCCTTGCCTAAAAGCCCATAAATACCCTCAATAGCATATCACAATTAAAACAACGGCCACTCTCGATATAGTCAGTGTCCTCAAACAATTCATAAATCAGGCCTGCAAATTTGACCTTTTTTTTCCTCTCTAAGATTTGATAACTGATTTTGGGGTGTTAATCAAATTGTTATAATACAAAGAATGTTAACAGTTATAGAGAAAATCAAGATTCTATTCTAGATGTATTCGCAACTGTCTTGAAACCCCTTGCCTAAAAGCCCATAAATACCCTCAATAGCATATCACAATTAAAACAACGGCCGCTCTCGATATAGTCAGTGTCCTCAAACAATTCATAAATCAGGCCTGCAAATTTGACCTTTTTCTTTCCTCTCTAAGATTTGATAACTGATTTTGGGGTGTTAATCACGAATATGTCTAATCAGTATATGTGTAATCAGTTTTTCTCCAACATGTTCAAATTTTTCAGAAAAGGGACAATGAAAAATAGACAAAAAAGACACTTTCATGTAGTAAAAATTGTATATTAAAAAATACTTCTATCTTTCAGTTAAATACTTACACCTTTCAGTAAAATACATAGGTGATATAGCTCTTAACATATTTACATAACAAGAATCTCAAGTGGTATCTTGCCCTTTTCTGCTCCAAGCTTATATTCAGAGATTTTTTCTTAAAATCGTTATTCGGATTGTCTCGTTTCAGCAACCAACAGTAGTCCGCCAACATGCTTCTATTCAATTTTCTTTGATATCTACGTTCTAATTCTTTCAAGTTTTGATGAAATCTTTCACCTTGCTCTTCACTAACAGCTGCTAGATTTTCCGGAAAGAGTCGAGAAGAAAATTCAGGAAGTGAGAGAGGAGAAGAGAATTCAGGAAGTGAAGTTTAATGCTCGGTGAACATTCCGTTTTACCAAAATTTTCTATCATTCTGGCCACAATATCTTTATAATTAGGACTCTTGTTGTTCCCTAGAAAAATTTTAACCACTTCCTTAATAGACGTCCATACTTGTAACTCGATTTCACTGAATTTTCTTTCAAATTCTGTGTTCTTTATCAATTTTCTTATATTGGGGCCGATAAAAATACTTTCCTTAAATTTGGCATCTAGTAAGGAGCTCAGTTGCATCTTTAGGCAGATTTAGGTCTCTCCTTAAGTCATTTAATTCTGTCGGGGAAAATAACTTCGGCTCAAAATCAGGTTCAAAATCAGGATCAGACTAAGATGAATCTTCTGCATCACTGCTCGACACTGTTTCTGAATTAGGGGTTAGTGGCTGTGCAGCTTCCGGATCACGAAACACTACATCTGTTACCGATTGTACATTTGGGTAGCTTATTTGCTTTTTGATTTTTGAACTATGACCAGCCACACTATATCTGGTGCATGATCCTCAGGTTCTCTCCAAATCATGGGTGTCTGTGTCTATTTTGCCCTTTCGACCACTTGCAAAGTTTGAGAACGCACGTTGCACAAACTTTGTAAGGTGTCCACAGTTTGTCCTCGTTACTGATGGGTAGGTCAAAATATATATTGTAAACATTTTTTACAAAGTCTGTTATAGTCCTTTGTTGTTTTATCAACATGAATTTCCCACAAATGTAACGGAAACTGTCCGGTGAGGTCAAACAACGACATTTTTTCGCGACGATATTTTTAAGTTAACCTATTAAATTGTACAGTGTAACTAATGTACTTTCAAGTATTTGTATGTTTTTTGTTATTTTTTACTCTCATTATCTCTCTTCTAATGAATCAAAGTGACAGAAGATTGAAATAGAGATTAAATCACCAATTATTGGTGTTATTTCGAATTGAGCTTTACTGGTGTGTAAATCATGCATTAATCATGTGCCAATCAGTTAATAAAATAGTAATAAGCAAATTATGATAATATATTCTTTTGTACTAATAGAAACCATTTACATAACTATATCATAAAAAGTGGTCGATAGACCTTCGTCTACTAAGGAATATCCCTATTAACAAATCTGATATAAGCACTAAACTTATGCCGTAGAAAATAAAAAAAATTAATTCAGTTCAATCGTTTCAAATTTGGGAAAATATTTTTTCCAATATAAATAGTGCTCATTTACATACTTAGATTAAAGGTAGTGTTAGTGTAGCCAGAAAACCCGAGCCCATGAGTGCAGAAAGAGGAGGGGAGGGGTGTGGAAAATATTTTAATTTGTTTTCCTGTAAATCTGTAGGTTTGTGATTTAAAAACTTATTTTTTTTTTACCTGAAAGGTATGGGAGACCACCAAATTACGGAAATTAAACCATTGCTGATGCACTCTATCTTTCAAAATATGACACCTCGGCAACAAGAATTCATAGTCAATATCGCAAATATGCTTTATTCAAACAAGAAGTGCTATGTTTATAGTAAATTATAATAGTTTACAAATCATTGGTAATGATAAAACCTACCGAACCTACCTGCTGATGCACTCTATCTTTCAAAATATGACATCTCGGCAACAAGAATTCATAGTCAATATCGCAAATATGCTTTATTCAAACAAGAAGTGCTATGTTTATAGTAAATTATAATAGTTTACAAATTATTGGTAATGATAAAACCTATAAACCGCAAGTAAAACAAACACTAAGCGGCACTTACAAGTGTACAAAGTATTTTTGTTTAAGTGTTTACAAAAATTAATTTTTCAAATGTTGATATTATGCATATTTCTAAAATTATGACATTTAAAATCAAGCCTATAATTTTTCCATAACCTTTATATCCTTATATACACTTCTAAAAACTCTATTTTTCCTAATCCTTATTTAGAACATTTTTGAAAATAAGGTTTGGGGAAATATTTTTTACTCATTTTTCAGTACAGCTCTAAAGATATACTACCTAAAATTGAGAAAAAATACAGCGGACAGACAAGTGGGTGATTTTATAAGGAACCCATTTTTTTCCTTTTAAAGTAAAGAATCCTAAAAACATAAACGTTTAGGCATAATGATCATATTTGGTTACATTTAATGTTTAGTGATCAAAACTGTATTTGTGTTCTTTTACATTGAGTGTCAAAATGTATATAACTCTAAACAACTATGCATGGACCGTCTGGCACTTAAACAAATTCATTAAGTCTTACACCACGATAACCTAAAATTGGTTTAATAACTAAGTGGGCTATAAAAATTAACCTTCTCTGAGATCTAACAATCTAAATATACGCAATAGGTGAATGCCTTCAAGCAGTGTAACATATTTGCGTATATTTAATGAAATAAAATTCCAAAATTATAGAAATTTCAAAAGTTGTCGTCTTGGTGACGAAGAAAGCAAAGCCACAGCAAGCCCTTTTTGAAGTAATTGTCTAATTATTTGATTAACTAAGACGATAAAAATATTTAAGAAATAATATTAATAACATTTCGTTAAATTTTATATCGTACATTACAATATTACTAAGAACGTGTCTATTGTCCGCACTGGTGGTTCTGTGCTTTTGTTTTTTTTTCTTTAAATGGTTGAAACAATCATATTATTCCTTATCATTTTCTACTTAGTATGTTGCTCCGAATCACCTGTGCGAATAATAGACAGTTTTTACTTACAGACTGTATATGCACAGTGTTCTCAACTCAATTCGAGATAAAAACATTCATTCACATATATCTCAACAAGGCCCAAAAAATTTTATTTTATTTTTGACGCCATTTAAAAAAAGTTTGCATACCTTTTTTCCAAACTTCAAAAGATTTATAATTTTATTCGCTTTTTCATGTTGCTACCTTTACATATTGACTCTAAAAATGGATCCAAAATATAATAAGTGGAAAATTATATTTTTATGTATAATTAAAGAAATAAAATTCAGGGAGAACGAAATCAAATTTGAGCAGTTTTTATTATAAAAAGTAAAAATATGATGTAAGTTTAACTCTTTTACTACTTGTGCCGGTCAAACTTAGCCGACGTAGTTATTTACCCATCGGCCTACTCTTGCACTTACGGTTGCATTACATTTATTTTAAGGTTTGTATTCTTCAGTTTTTACCAAAATTTGGTAACTCTCTGGATAATATTAAATTAAGCATCTTGATGAGATTAACGGATTATCTAATTCCTTACCCTTTTCACATTTTTACGTGGAACAGAAAATCGTTACATTTTTCTCGGATTGAGTGAGTCGTCGTGGTCCTTTTACTAATAGATTATGCCGAAATGCACTACTATTGTGGTCACGTGAGATTGAGCAACTCAAAAGTAAAATTGTACAAAGCACAAGTAAATGAGGAAGTGGGCCTCAGTCTGAGCGGTATCCAGACCAACGTATGTCTTAAGAATTCATGAGAAAGAGACCCAACAACAGGTGTTAAAGCAGTAGAATACGTACCGGAGTCCTTGAAATCTGATGTGAATCATAAGTCAATCAACAAAAGTTAATCCATGGAACCTAAAGATTAGTAGGGAACCGTACGATTTTGTCAAAAAATTATGAGAAGCCAAAAAGAAAAAGGAAACTTTTTTCATTAAATAATATGAACTCAGTTTCCAAGAACAATACGGTTTGGGCTATTAAACATGCAGCTAATTCAATCTTTTTATATCTTAAATTGTTTGAACGGAGAGTCTTACTTAATTTTTTAGGAGATAATCTGGAGGATTATATATTTACATACATGTTTGAGATATATAACAAAACGAAGAGACAACTTGTCACTGTGCCTTGAACGTAAGAAATAATTTACGAGCCAATGCAAGATTTCCCGAAAATGCATAGACTTATAGCTTGATTTCCATGGTGTACCGATTTAAATACAGTAGATTTTGGTTGAGATACTACAAGAGTTGGCATAATAAAAGTAGTTTGCTAGGAAAGGTAGTTTGGAAGAAAAAAAGTATAAAGAAATCCGTAGAAAATTATTGAAAACAATGCTACGGCAATAAGATGTTTAAAAAAGCATTTTTTCAGTGATTTTGTATGTATATTAAACAAGTAAATAAAACTTAGATACTTTTTTTCATAAATGCTTGCATTTATACAAATTTTAATTTAGTTTGAATTATTTCTTCAATTACACAACATGTTAAACAATATTAAATTTCTTAATAAAAAAGCTGATGAAATAATAATTTTTGAGGAAGGTTTTGGAAAATAAAAGTTACATCAACTTTTTTTTTAATTGAATTTCTAGATAGAATACTAGTAACAAAATTAAGTTTCTATTACAATTATTTGTGTCACAAAGAAACATTATGCCTTCAATCTACTATATATATATATATTTATATAATATATATATTTATAAATAATAATAATAATATATATATATTTATATATATATATATATATATATATATGTGTGTGTGTGTGTGTGTGTGTGTGTATATATGTATGTATATACGAGTATCATATTTTAAATATGAGCATGACATTTTTCGGATAATCATGTATTTCACTAATAAAAATATGAACAGATGAATCGGATATAACCACATCAAACTTGAAACACTCACAACCTTAAGCCCTTTCGTATAAAAAAATTGTAAATATGTAATACAATGAAAACTTCAAGCAAGTTTAAAATAAATAACCTAATAACCTTTTTAGCTATTATGAGTTTGTGTCTGTGTGTGTGTTTTTGAAAATTTATAAATAAATAAATAAACGAATAAAGAGATAAAGATAATCAAAGCATAAAATTGTCCTAAAAAAATAAGGTCGGAATTGAAGTGATGATTGAATTTATGATAAATTACAACTAATGATTAATAAACATTTATACGTTAAACACCATTCAATAAAACTAATTGACTGGATAAAATGAGATGAAAATAAATTTGATCGATGGCGAAAATACTGACGCGTTCAAATTACGCCCCCATGCAGTAGACAGTTAATCAACCGTGTAGGACTTAACGAACTGAACCGTAGCTGCTGCTTCTGTTACTTAAGGATGTTTCCACACTAAAACTGTAGGCCATTAATGGAACTGGATAACCTGTACATAAATTTAATGATTTGTTTTCTGACCTTTTTCCAAATATACAAAGTATAACTGTACCCTTACCAATATTATAAAAGGGAAAAATGAGTTCGTCTATTTATTTCGTTTGTCTCGCTTTCAGGCTGTCACTACTTGTCACATTTCCTTAATTTATTTTATTCTGTAACTAGTATTATATAAATGAATATAGGGTACATTTTATTCTAAAGTAGAATTTTGGTAACTAAAAATAGCACCCTGTCAAGGATAAGGGTATAAACCTAGGTATGTTCAAACATTAATACCTAACTACTTGAATATTTAACATGTTAAAATTAAATTTCCCCATGAACATTATTTTTAATCTATGTCACCATTTTTCCCACTTTCCATGCTTTTTCATTGGTCAAGCCAGTGTCTAAAGAATTATGACTACAGCTGTCATTAATTTATTGAAAAAGTAATGGAAAATCAGTGAATTTTAGAATAAACTTTATATTCTCGCGGGTTGTTAGTTTTTATTACAACATAACTAATTATGAAGAAATGAGCCAACTATTAAATATTTTATTTTAAAAATGCTATTATATAAAATGAAATGTCATTTTTTTATATTTATTCACATCCATATTATGCAAACTGGTATACAAATAAACATTTGAACGTTAAATAAAATCTTTCTAAATTATGTGTTGAACAAAAATTTAGTATTACTATTTTATTTCAGTTACGTTAAAATGCAATTCTTTATATACAATCGAAACATATTTCTTGTGTAAACTCTTCTGACTACTAACTATACCGAGGACCGCGCAAACAAGTAAAAAAAATTATTACAATGAATATTGGCTTCTGCTTGCGACTTTGTTTACGTGAACTATGGTAATCTAGCCTGTGTATCAATCTTATCTCTTTTTCTAGTTCTCTTTTAATTATTTGACATTCAGTAGTGACATCGGATCGAGTTACAAAAGAAAAAAAAACATTGTAAGCTATCCCAAAGTAACAACACTCGATTTAAAAATTCAAGATACATGCTATAATTTAATACATGAAAAACCCAATTCATAGGATTTTTCTTACAGACAATATAATGTGAACAAGTAGGGATCTAATGAACGTCGTTAGCATTTAGATTATTTCCCTGGATCATAAGATTCGATATAGAAAGCATATTTTGAGAAGAAGAAAATGATATGAGGAAAGCACATTTCAAATTTCAACAAGGCTAATATATAAATCCAGGTTGCGATCTATTCGTATTCCAGTTATCACGTAAATTCGTTTAAAAAATATGGAATTATATAATAAAAAACATACATCCGTCCATTGAAACTTTCATATTCATAATATTAGATAGGATTACGTTAGCAAATAAGTTTTTAGATCCTTATCTAAAATAAGACGAGATTAAAAGCCTCGATATTCTAAAAAACCGTAAACGACAGAACTATTTGCTGATTTATTCAAAATATTAGATAAAAGATGATAGGTGTATTGGTTAAACCAAACACGTATCTCTCTCAACTCGATTCGTAATCTGTATTCAGTAATGTCATCATATTGAAGCTGAGTTTATTGTGAATATCAGAAAAAACTATAAGCTTTTACGATTCCAAAATAGTACAAAGCTCATCTATAATCTAGATTTTACTCAGTATTCGAAGAAAAACGACATATCTACCGCTATCTTTCATAGATATTTCAACATTTCACTTTTATAACCCTAAATCTTTGAGAAGCCTGTTAACTAATATTTAATGAAACATCAAATACGTGACTTTACCCCGCAAATACCCTATCGTCAGTACGCTACAGACCCGATGCATAAAGAATGAGAGAGTGAGACAATAAATGGTAGAAGAGGGATAGAATCACTAATGATACGTAAGTAAAATTTCATTGCACGTACCTGTGAAGGACGCTAGTGGGAAATAGGGGCGATGTGTTGCTAAAGTGAATAAAGTAATTCAAAAAAGGTGTGTTGTTATATAAATATAGCAAATTGTATTTAAATTAATGTATTATGTCGGTTTATTAGCATGATAAAAGAAGATAATAACGAGTGAGAATCATCAATCAAAATCTTTCCCTGATTTAATTATTGACCAAGCACGGGGATATCAATATACAATATGTTATATATAATGAGGTATTTAGTTTCATCTATCAATTGCGATACGATTTTGAAAAACCCGTATGAGCAGAAGTGGCAATAAGAAGTTTCCGCACCACTCACGCACAACTAAACATTTAAGTCAATCCATTGTTTCTTCTAAACTATTCACAAATATTTACATTCTTTTCCTCCATTCTGGAACATACATCACACGTGCACAAATATAAATGATTTATCTAAAAATATGAGATTTATAGTCATGGATACAGTGACCAATAAACTTTCAATAAATATATCAAAACGTTATTTTCTTCATAATTATTCTTCAAGAACTTCATAGTAGATGGAGTGGGTCTATGTCTTTTGTGGATATTTTCAGTATTATCTTTAGATCTTTACAAAGAATTCTGAAAAAATTGTTTTGCATCCCACTATTTCGGATAATATTCCACATGATATATGAAATTTAAAAAAAAAACGAATACTTTATTTGCCCTTCAAAAATTTCGATATAATTATTGTTGAGCTTTATTCGAGTATTCAGTGTTCATTAATCGTTTTGAATAATAACTTAAGAGACACGTGAGTTGATATGCCTTAACACAATGCCAAATTCCAAAATTTCTGCATCAAACCGTTTTTGAAAAAAACAACTGTGACGCACGGACAGACAGGTGAGCAATTTCATTTTCTTTTTTTTTCGTGTACAGAACTTCCAAAGAAATATTTTAATAATATCAGGTTAAATACATATTTTATCGTTTTACCTATTCTATTGTCGTGTTCAATCAAAACTCATACTTCTAAGATCATATAGGTTTCTATCTGTCTTTCTGTCGTAGTCGTTTTTATCAAAAACCGCTTGACGTAAAAACTTATAAAAATATAACACATACCTAAAAACATAAAATTCAAAGATATTAATATAGAAATTTTAGGAGGAGGGGTAAATTAAGCACTTGAAAATTTTTTTCGCTTTCGCATATAATATACTTTAACAAAATAAAACTACTTTTTTGTCCTCTAATTTCGGAAAGTTTGAGTTGAGGAAAGAAATTTTCCATATCTAAATTATGAAAAAATAAGATTTTTAGCGTATAGGTTGCAGAAAACATTCCTTAAATCTTATATTTTTTTAAATATTTATTTATGAATAATTTATGAAAAGGTACCAAAAATATATTATAACAAAAGTAGAATTACAACAACAACAAAAGCTTTGTAACACAATTTAAAAAAATACATTTCTCTCCCCAAAAATTAATTTATTATGCTTCAAAAATTTGGCACGGCCTTAACATTTCATACTGGCAATATATAAATGTTATTATTACATAAAACCGTTTATCACATTATTCTGGTGCGTAATAACAATGCCACGCCATATTTCTCTACACAGACGTATTTTTTTCATTTTATTTAACTCTACAAATAGGAAGCCCTTTCTTTGAATCCATGAAAGATTCTTGTTTTCTGCTTTATGTTACACGTGTATCATTCGTAAATATGTGTTCTACGTAAATAATTGATTTTACGTGTTTTAATGTGTTTACCCCATTAAATTGAGAAAAGTAAACTATTCAGGAAGACCAGCATTACACTTTTCACCGGGAAAACTAAACGTTGTAAAGAAGGGAGTTGTATGAACACGTCAAAGGCAATATCAATGACACCTAACAAATTAAAAGCAATAACAAAAATTTTTTGGATAAGAATTATTTTTTCTTTCATCATATTTCACATATATACGACTGCATTCTAATAAATAGTTATTTTTGACTCCGACTTGTTCTAAACGGATGATTGGGTTCCTTTTAAACAATCCTATTACTTAAAGTGATATCTTCACTGTTACTTGAATATTTTTGACCGTTGTCGAATTTCTATGCTAACAAATATAATTTTATTCCAATATAGATCAAACATTTTTGGCAGCAAATATTTCAATTCAATTAATTTCTCCTTTAAATCTTGCAATATTGAAAGAAGATAATTAATCCCAGCTAAACATTTTACCCCATCGACCCCTACGGACGCTCATGTGCGCTTACACGTAGATACCAAGTACGATCTTCTTTGTGCACTTAAATGGAAGTTTTGTGTTGTAAAGTGAAGCAGCTGATGTAATAAACGGGGAAACATGAAGAGAAGAAACTGATGAATTTTGCATATGTTGGGACATTCAATCTATGAAGATCTCGCGTGTACGTATTTATCAACTTGCTGCTTCATATTGGAATTCTGTACCTTTTCAGTTTGCCGTATCTCACAATGAAAACAAAATTATGTTTATTAGATTACTCAGATGTCCATCCATCTGTTTATCACGACCGTTTTTCTCAGAAAATGTATGACGTATACTTACCATCACACATCTCAACAGTTCACATTAAACATATTTATATGCATAAACTATAGAAGTCAAATTATATTCTCACTTTTTTATTATTCCATTTATAGTGGGATATCGAATGAAAAGGCATGTTATTAAGTTTCCAAAATTATTTCTCTCCGAATTTCACAATAAACAATTTTAGAGACATTGTCGAAAACATCGGCGAAAAGGCGTATCCGTAAGTGTTTTTCAAAATCCCCCACACCCCATTTTCAAATTCAAAACATTTTAAATTAAAAAACATCGTTACACAAAGCAATATTGATGAAAAATATTTATTTATCAAAAACTATCCCATACCCAATCTTCCTCACCTCCTTAGTGCTTGACATATATATAAACTAAATATGTGACAGTTTACACTACACATAACATAAATAATAATTAATAACACAGAAAAAACACACTTTAATTCAAATTAAATATAAAACCATCTAATTATCAAAAGTGAATTAATAAACAACACCATAATCGCATTCCTCAAGCGGTCAATGGATCAGAAAAAATATCAGTATTTGGTACCTCTCTCGATACCTCATTGATTAACATAAGTGCGTGAAAAACTGATAAACGCTGCAGAATATTCGTGCGCGCTCTAGGCAGATGAAATAAACTATGCTTCCGTCCTCTCACTAACATTCAGGAGCATAAAACGTTACCAAACCAAGACAAGAACGTTATTATGTTGATAATAATTATTTAATAATTAAAAGAAATTACATTAACAAGAGCAATTGCCGTTAGAATTGAAGTGAACTACATCCAACCGCGCCCATTATAAAATTTTAAGGAAATAAATGAGGATAATACCCGTATACTTTTTTATATAAAAATCTATTAAACTTTTTCACACTTTCTCTAACATAAGTATATAAATTGCTTCGCAAGGAGACCAGATGACTACAGTAATTTCAAGGATACTTCGTGCTAAAGGATTAAACAAAATGAAAATATACCCACTCTCATGGATATTTAATATTTATACATAGTTTAATGTAAGTGTTATTTATGCTTAAGTATTTATATATTAGATTCATATGTCTACGGAACTTCCATAATACGACACAAAATTTACTACATCTTCCTAAGAACATTTTTTTTAACAGTATATCCTGTAGGCCCCGTGGTAGACTAGCTTAACATTGTTTTCAAAGTAATCCCGTACTTTGTAATGCCGTTAATTTTTTAAACAAGAAGTACACTCGTACAAATGATATTTTGCTATTAGCTGTCAGAATTTACTTACCTAACTTTGTTAGTTTTACTTCAATAATCTAAATAATTTAGCTATAAAATTATATATAATAAAATAAAAGTAAATAAATGAGAAAATGACGTAATTTTGGCATAAATGGTTCACAAGATTTAATTTTTAAAGTAGCAAAAGGAACATGAAAGACTGGCTAAGTAAAATTACTTATTTATCATAAATCATCAATAATATGTATTGCCCGGCTATATATATATATATATATATATATATATATATATATATATATATATATATATATATATTTATATATATATATATATATATATATATATATATATATATATATATATATTTAATTATAACTATTACAATTAAGTAGATGGCTTGCATAGGTATATTACAGGGAATATGTAAAATCCATAATCATCATTATTCAATCTTTGGATAGGCTTCTAAAAACCATGCTTTTCATAATTTTTGATTCAGTAGTTTCTAAAATAAAGGGACAAATTTTTTTTTTAATTTTCATCCCACACTTTTTCTGATATTTTAAATTTCCTTTCGAGTCTTCATTTGCTCCGATCACCAAAAATTTCCATATAAATATTTTGAGTATTAAATATTTAAAAATTGTCAGGTTAATACGCTTTATTGCTATGTAAAATTTCAAGTCACACCGTCGTGAGGTTTCTAAGAAAAACGATTGCGACAGACGGACACATGAGTTATAAAATTAGGATTCTATTTTTTAGAGTGTAGTTTTGTTGAACTTCTGGATGACAAGAGACTTACAAATAAAATATACGACAAGAAAGTATATCAAAGAATAAAATATTGATGAGTTATAGAAATAAAAAATAGAAAATGGCATATATGAACATGAATACAGTGGAAGAGGAAAGTGAAACTCATAAGAAAATAGACATTTTTTCACCCTGCAATGAAAGTTATTGTGAGGATATGAGTAAACAATTGTGAAAATACCTTAGAGAAATAATATTGCTATATATATTTAAAATCTTCCAAAAACCTGTAATCATATTTGGATAAGAAAATATTTTTATGTGTATTTATTTTTACGTGCTATTTAAACACTCTCTTGTAAAACTGTTTAACATTTTACATTTAAAAGAACAACGAGTTTGTAACCTGTGTTGCCAAAAATGTGTAAAACTGTATAATTTTGTATACCGTAACCATCGAAATGAGAAATTAAATATAATTAAAGCAAAATGGCCTCTGTCCCAAGAAAGAATTCGATCGCTCTTGAAACATTTACTTCGCAAATGCGAAAGTTTACCAGTTTAAAAATTTCTTTATGACGATAACAGAGAAAAATTCTGGAGATTCTTACATCTATGGTAAAGATATATATTTTTAGCTAAACATAAATAGTATTATTTTTATTTGTGGTTTAATCCTATTATTTTTATTCGTGGTTTAATCGTTAAACTAAATTGGACGTAGATTATTAAACAAAATTCTAGCAATTAGACTTGCAATTATTTTATCATAAATTTTAATATCTTAGTGACAATAAGACAAAGTGTGTAATTAGGTAAAATTTTTGTTTTTTTTCAACTCGTTTCTATTAGCTTCACTTGTATGTATTCACGTACGTAAACAAATTGAACAAGTCGGTTTTCACACTTTACTTTGCACACTTGTGCAATTCTGATGACAGCACAGTAATATGGTGCCATTCAGCTGACATGGTTATGGGAGAGATTGGTGGTCACACAAACTTCTCAATGACTAACAGTAAACTCGTCGCGTTTGAGATCGTTTTGCATTGTTTCAGTTAGTCCTTTATAACAAAGAAAATCTATCATAACGGGGGGATATATTATAACAAAGAGCATCAGATGGAGAAGGCAAATTGTAAAGAGAACTTCTTAATGGCTAAGAGTAAACTCATCGAATTTGGGCTAGTGGTTACACAAGATGGCTATTTTTATTTTCTTTAACTATGAATTTTACTTATATTTTAGTCGTATCTGCAAATAGTACATACAAACTATTTACCTTTCTTAGTTAAACATCTTATGTAATTGTCCATATTTTTACTAATTTTTAGAAAATACTCTTTGATCTAATTTTTAGAAAATACTATTACTTAGAAATCTCAATATATCTTTGTCGAGATAAACTTATTCTTATAGAATTAAGTTATAATTGCCTTAAATCATTGTAAAAAAAATGGAAAACGCAAATATTAAGAGGAGGGTGGGAATGCGTGCTAGACTCAAAACTATTATTGAAAGGGTTTGCCCAATTATTGGTGAGTTTTCACGTCTAATTGAGTATATTCACTAGATACATTTGCCAACTCGCGAATATAAATAGTAATAGTATAATATTCAAAACTAATGGTCAAAGAACGTGAAAAATCTACGTGATAACGTTGAACATCGTGTGAATAAATTCTTTTCAAAGTAGATAAATTTAATTTCGAACCCTAAATTTTTGGTTGTTATTGGATTAGCTAATAAGTAGTTTGCCACGATGTTTAGAACTTTTCTGTAAGGGTTGTTGAAAGTTTCAATATATTTTATTATACATATATAAATAGATCAAAACGCTCAATTACTCACAGTTAGTACCAACTATTCTAGTGATTCGACAATCAAGATGCCTTATGAGTTCTGTTTTATCTTATGAGCTTCATCCGAGTAACAATTATTTATATTAAAAAGTAACTATGATTGGTTTAAGCAATTAAGTACCTGGTGGTAATTTTTGTAGTAATGTAATGTGCGTAAACGACAATAATTTACTACAATACAAACATAAATTCCTATACCTTAACCTCAAGAGAATACCAGAAAATTAATCTGAGATGCTGGTAGAAAATGAAGGGCGTTATTCATTACAAATTGTTTCTGAAAGAACCTATAGTGAATGCACGGATTTAATTCCAGCAATTAGATCGCCCAGTTAACTAAGTAGTCAAGAGAATCGTGTTTATTTCCTCCAAAATAATGCTTGTCTACATACTGAAAAATATGGTCTCCAAATATTATAGGAGCTGGACCGGTTTAGGTTAGTACATTCTCCTTATTTACTCGACATTGCGGGATATGTTGTTAGTTGTTCAGGGCTCTAAAATATTATTCACAGAATACAAAATTTAACTTTGTGCAAGACTTACAAAAGCTTGTTAAT
The DNA here is from genome assembly GCA_039881145.1 of Druceiella hillmani. NCBI lineage: Eukaryota > Metazoa > Arthropoda > Insecta > Lepidoptera > Hepialidae > Druceiella > Druceiella hillmani. The sequence continues at coordinate 41,215,684 of JAYKKI010000009.1, forward strand.
TTGTAAATGTACGTCACATCAAAATGTGCTACTCATGTATGTAAAATGGAGGCGAAAATTTTCCGTAGACGCACACCATTGAAAGGATAATAATTAGATAAGTTTTTAAAATAAAACTAAGGTTTGATTTAATATTTTTTTAATTTAAACCCCATTTACTAAATGTCCAATTTCCATTCAATACTCTGTGAAAATCTGGAAAAAATCCAGAAAATTGGTTCTGATACTTTCAACTGTTATTTCGAGCAAGACAACTTCATTAGTTCGGAACTATCAAAAAAACCTCTTTTGTACTGAAATGAGACCGATGGAAAATATTGGATAACTGGATTGCTTACGTATTTAAAATAAATGAATATTAATTATTACAATATGTGTCGCAATATTTTAAAAAAATATATAGGATTAATTGGAATAGCAAATCCAGGTTTCTGGTATTAGAATCCTCATTTTGCTACCATAAACTTTTATGGGATGTAAGAACACAATATATAATTTATAAAATATACATCATTTCATATTTTGTGAAACGACTAAGGAACTCTAATTTGTGGGTGTTTCAACACGCACTTAACCGGTTTTTGGAGTGTAAATTTCGTTATCCTTTTACGGTAAAATTTTATTCCAATTTTTTTTAATATTCCAAGGATTAAATGCGGTAGCGATTTTTGACATTTTAACAAACCGTACAATTCTTTATTATGGCCTATACATATGTTGATGTGCACTATTCTATAGTACTATTTCAGACAAATAATATTGATGCACATTGTTTTTATTTATTTGTATTTTTACCTACTTTAATGTATATAATTGATATATATGGCAGATTTACTACTATAAAAGCAATCACTTACAGCCAACTAGAACACGAGTCCAGACCAGCTCGACAAGCGTCGGAAATCGAACCCGATTCCTTGTGATCAACCCAACAAACCACGACGACGATTTATCTCTAAGGATTCGCATGACGCGCATCAAAAAATGCTTCACCTTTAGTTTTTTTGTGTTTTCTTGAGAAAAATTGTGACATGACGGTTAATTATGCATCTAAACCTCCCTCGAGAAGCGGGGTATGGATTGGTGTAATAAAACCGAAGTGAAATAATTTTTGTAATTCCTGAAATCAGCGCGCACTTACAGGTAGATAGGCGCTGTGGTGGATGTATTCTATATTATATATTGATACGGAAGTTATATTTCTAACGCAAGAACCTAGAAGTAAATTTGAATTGTTTTTCAATCATAGGCAATAAGCAGAGGTAAAAGTTGAATTAATTGGTAAAACCACAATGACCATACAACTTCCTTTTTACATATTTCTTTAGTCACAGCTAAAAATATGTGGAAGGAAATAAGACGAGAAAATTAATTTCAATGTAAAATTGCAGACAGGTAGAAATATTTAACAGCGAATTGCTGCCAAAAGCACAAGTAATTACAAAGCGTAATGTAATTTCCCGTACAAAATTCCAGATGTATTGTTATCAATTCTAATATTACTGACAAAGAAAGAGAAAATTCCCGTAATTACTGTATATTACTGACAAAGAAAAAAATAAAATATGTATTTTGGTTATGCTTTTTTTTGGTGTATTTTCTTGGTGTATGTGTCACCTTCTTTACCTCGAAGCAGCAGAACCGCATCGTCGCTGAGACTAATTATTAATGACTACTCAACAAAAGTAATTCAACAGCACGACAATATAACTACAGCTGTACGTGATTGCGGTGATGTCAAACCCTTTGCAGCCTTGTAAGTTATTTCTAGTGTTAATTTGAATTGAACCCACTGAAAATTTAAAAATATATCTGGAGTTTTTCCTGTCAGCATATTTTCTTAAATATTCATTATTTATTGGCTTACTTTTCCTTTATACAACATTCATATTTTCAAAGATGTATCTTTATTCTGTCTTTAATATTTATTAATTTTCAATTATGTGAAAATTTGTAGCAAACCTGGAGACACTGTTATATTCAAAATTAAGTGGGATATACCTAAAAAATAATTCAACTAGTTGTACAAAAATCAAAATATGAAATTTAATGTACATAGTTATAAAAACTAAACTAATTGCCCCGCTGCAGTTCAATAGCCCCTCTTAAAACTAAATATTTAAAATGTGTCTGTTCGAAACCAAGAGACATCTTTTCGCACGGTACGCTACGAGAATTATAATTTATTAAATAGTATATATCAATACATTAAAATGTAACATATTTACTGTCTTTATTTGGAAGTCAAAAATTTTCCGAAATAAATTTACCACTCAATATATACGGAAAAAGTAAAATAATTAGACAAAAGAAAAGTTGTATAACTTGGAAACCAAAGGTTATCATCAACTTAAAAGAGATTAAATTGTTGACACAAAGTAAGCAATAAAATAATAAATTTTCAACTCAAACGAAAAAATTAGACTTTCTACTAAATAATACTTGTATTGCTCAATATTCAAATCCTCAACATTCAATATTATAATCTTTTTCTTTTATCACTTTGAGAATACCGCGCGGCCCAGAATACAGTGCACTACAGTGCACAGCAGCAGAAAACAATGCACTATGTGCGTACACTCCAGGATGCTTAAACGTTGAAATGGCATACTTCGATAATGTACGTGAAATTGTATTGATTATAATCATCTTACTTTGTACTCAGAAACCTGGCTTGTTATAACAGTACTTTATATAATTGCTCTAAAAACAAACACCAAAGTAAGTTAACTTAAGAATCATACGATTTTCGGACTTTTCTTAATATTATCCACCAATATCCTTATTGATATTCTTTGTTTTTTTATACAGAAACATTTTTTCTAGCTTTGCCTTTTTACGTGAAAACTTAAATAATACGATGAAGTCAAATTTTGGAATCCACGAAAACATAAAAATGTCAAACAAGTATGCATAACACTTTGAAAAATATTCAAAATTAAACACAAGCTATGCGATACTTAATCATATGTAAAACAAAACCTCGTACAAACAAGCAATGAAATGTCAAAAATGTCCTCCATTGCTCCAAGCAATATAATTTAATTACAGATACACCAAAGTCACTTAACTTTATAACAAACTCCGTCACATAATTCTTTTTTAACTGGGCGTTAAGTAATTGAATCTGACAACAAGGTACGGGAGGCGATAACTCCGTCTCTCTTTAAGTTGATTAATCTTAAAAAGGAATCTTGACAGTTCCACCCTTAGGTTAAATGTTTACTGTGATTTTCGATATTTTATCTAATATTTAGCTGTATTAAAAAAAATTCATATAAAAAGGGAATGCAATAAACAATCGTAAAAATTCGGCTAGTCGACAATGATATTTTAGTAAACACGACGTGAATATATTTAGTTACTAATTAAACATTACCTTTAGGAAACACGTAAAATAAATGACAACCATTTTTGTATGGGCCTCTGCCTTGTTGCTAATTTCAACATCCATTAAAAATGTTTACTCTTGTACTCCTAGGTATCTATAAATCAACAATAAATAAGCAACAGTCTACAAAAGCTCTCGGAGTTTCGTAAAAATAAAAAATGTATATGTATGTATGTATATATATATATATATATATATATATATATATATATATATATATATATATGTGTGTGTGTGTGCAATACTATATGCTATAAATATCGATTTCTTTGAAAAACATTATGTACTTTCTCAAGTAATTAACAAATCTTTAAACATTACCAGTCATGTAATATCATGAGTTAATAAAAATGTAATAAAACAGAAAAAATAACACGATACACTACGTAACGACGAAACTGGAATAGCACTGTCTAATTCTATTTTAATGAATTTTTCTGGTTTACATTATTTAATGATATAATTGTTATCATTATTTAGATACAAAATATTACATCTTCTTAATGCAAGAAGCAGTCAAAATAAGAAACATTACAAATACATTTCGCAATGACCAATGCAATGTATTAGCATATGACAGCTATTTGACATTAAGTAATTCTGGTATAAAATAATAAGACGTTGCGAAAGCAAAAAAAATTAATAATGTATTTATTTTTTATTTTACAAACCCGAGTCATAGCTATAGTCCGAGTCTTGTTTGTAAACGAGTTGAGAGCGATGACAAGATACGCCGTCGGACACATCGCATGTCTGTAATGCAGTTGACGTACTTCATAATTAGATAAACAATATCCAAAATACATGGAAAAAATCTTGGCCTGGATGAAATCAGTCCATGTAGAAAAACAATTGCCAATAAAAATTGCTGACAAACGCAAATAAATTGCCAACAGACGACACCATAATTCAAATGCAAACGGGCTACAGACACCTATGCCATTTATCTGCTGTCAAAATAACCTATCACAACAGGTTATGACTTTAATAATACAGTTTTTATATTTTATTGCGTGGTTCACACAACATTCACACTCTAGTAATTCTCTTTATCGATAAAAAGTTACGATATGTTAATATAGAAATGTACGACATTATATTAATCAGCTTACTTTTGCGCATTGAATGAATATACGTTAATATAAAGTGCAAGCAATGTAAAAAAGAAAAATAATCGTCAAAATAATGTCTTTTTTATTTCATATAAATAATTATAATTAGTCCTGAGCTCTTGGGATATAAAAAATTCACCATAATTAATTAATTTATCTTTAGTTTTTCGTCTCTTTTATCACAGGTACGTCATTAAGTCATATACATAATAAATTAAATGAAAAAATAGATAGGACGTCCCTAGCATCGTGAACAAAAATTACGACAACTCAGGCGCGACTCGAATGCAACTCCAAAAACAACTACTTCAATGAGTCGATACATATGAGCGTCCCGTCATTGATGCATTTACACTCAAGAGTACTCGTTCGACTGTAGCTCATCACAGATCATTTGCTTGAATAGAGTCGCAGACAAGGAACCTTCAGGTCATCCGCAATCTTTTGAGCCTCAGCCACAAGTAATTGGGATGCAAATCCAAAGCATCCACTTCCAATATTTCATGCACACAAACATAAACAGTAGAAATTGTGGCAAAGGACGAAATTATAAGAATTATTTGACCTCCGAATCCTAAAAAGTGAGGTCATCACGATAGTACGTATTACCATATACGTACTATCGTGATGAACAATGTTACGAATGATTAATGTTGAAATCTATAAAAAATATGTAGAACGTCACAATAATAATTTATTTACGTATCCTGTAAATGTCAAGTGACAGATTTCCCGACGGAAAACGAGATATAACGAACTTTGAGAAAAATAAAATAGTTAAGTGAAGAAATTCCAAACGTCCAACAAATACTTATAGATAGTTCTTAAAAAAAATACAGTTTAATTTTCTTTTTTAATTATGCTATGGGACTTTCGTAAATAAATCTACTAAGAACACCGAATTCAGTACATACAAATTCATGTACAAGAGAGGAAAATGATTTCCATTTCAAAGTAAAACAAGTCCTTAATTCTGCAAATTCCCATCTTAATTTCAAGTTCAACTCACAATCTCTTACACAAGCTCAAGGCGCTTTCGATGATACTTGTACGCGACCGAAGAAGAAACATTAATGAGAAACTGGGTTTAAGTACGCTCAAATGAATGTTGCCTTTACGTTTTCCAAGATTCTAAGTTCATACTTATTCATGAACATAAATTATATTTTCCGAATGTATAGCGAAATGTTTTCTACTTTAAAACTGAAAAGTATTTATATTATATTACAACTTTGAACATAAACCGTTGGGAAGACGTTTATGCCAATGCTCAAACCAAATAACTTGACAATCCGTAATTTCTTTAAGAAAAACATATTTGTGTTTGTTCGCAGTTTTAGCATTTTAATTTAAAAAGCAATTGATCAAGTTTTTTTTTAAATTTTTTTTTATTTGCCTATATTGGGTCCGAAAACGTACCATGTCGATGAAGTTTATATTGGTTTTTACTTACTTTGGATAACACAAAACTCTCCTTTTATAAAAGCATAGACTTTAACATTTTAAAGTTATAGGCTTCAGTTTTTTTACGTGAATTACATACTTCTCATGTTGTGAAAACTAATCACAATGCGAAATACACTCGTACTTGGTCGTATTTGCTCTAAAAGGAATCTATGGACACATTATTTCCTTAAGCTCATATTACCTTATTCTCATACTCTCTCCCTAACTTCTTAATACATTTATCGTTTTCACCTTTATCAAAACAACGACTTTTTTCGGATTTTCAGTCCTAAAATTTGATATTTTTATTTTAGGTAAGAAAAATTATAATGAAAAAAAATTACTGTATCTACGTTATTTAAATTTTTTATATCCAACATTTATTTGCTTTCAAAAACACGTTTTTTTCCTCAACGAACGCAACTACTTTCAATTTAAACACAACCATATTAGTTAACTTTTCACTATTACATCTTCAGGTGGGATATTAGCAAAGATAATCTTTGCTAATAGCCCACCTGAAATGTTGTAATACAACGAAACCTAGGTCGTGGTAAAGAAATTAAAGAAAGTAGAAATAATACTACATCACGTAGTTTAATTTAATTGTGAAATTGTAGTATTTACAATTTGGCGACTTTATCAAAAACGTGATTGAAAAATAATTTTGTTTAAGATTGAAAAGTAAATATTTTATGAACAGACCTTATAGTCAAATGTATCACATTCAAGAAGACTCAATTTCGTTATATAAATCCTGTGTAATGGTATACCACTCGATGGGACGTGCGAGGAAAGTATTACTGTTGCTTTGCATGTATGGGGAAACATGTAACCATAATTTTAAATATTTTACAAAGTGTTAATTGATGATGTGAATAAAAGGTAGATTTTAATTGCTAGAGAACAGCGCCAACGTAACTCGAAAGAAATGAAAAAAAAACTAAGTATTCGAAAACGTACAGCGAAGGCGTCAATAATTTTTATATCATCCAATCAAATTAAACATCAAATCAAAATTCATAATAAAGTTTATAATTTTAAATACACAACTTTCTTATTTAGCAGTATTCCCGTGGCATTAACAGTGGGAACACTTTATTTTGTTCCCTTGTTCGAAATCAATTTGAAGTTGTTTCTTTTTCACTGCCTGTAACCTCATTAAATGTTTATATGGTGAAATATTTTTTTGCACCTCGATTCCTAATTTCGTGATTGTCGCACATTCATTCTAATTCATGGTTATTTAAATCAAAAAGCTTACAAACACGAGTAGAATACGAAAAAATGGCACTTTCCGTACAATTTTAAATTTTAAATATATAAGATCCTGTTAAATTATTTACAAATATTAATTATTCACAACCTGAATATATTGATTAATGTATTTTTCACAGGCCAAAATTATTGGTGTTTCAAAAATGATGAGATTCGGAATAATCGCTACCAGTTTATTTTACCAATCTTACATTTTTCAAGATTGTTGACTCAATAGTTTCGGAAAAAGGGGAAGGGGGGGGAGTAACGCTGTATTTCTGGATATTTTTAGAGTATCCATGTAAACATGGGTTTGAAAATTTTGAAAAAATAGTATATTCTAATTCAGAAGCCATTTCAAATGATATGCAACCTGACACATAAAATACAGAAGTAACGTGTGCTCATGTACACGAGTTAAAAGTTTGTTTCAAGTCTTTGGCATAACACAAGAACAATGGAAAGCCAACAGAAATATAAAATGTTGAACCATTCATCTGTCAAATGAAATGTAATTATTTTGATAAATGTTTGTCATTAAGTGAACCACTATTAAATTCCAATTACTAAAAAAGAGAATAATAAAGTACAAGCGTGATAATTTGGAAACGGTCCGATAGATGATTGGCTTACAACAGAAAGCCAGGAAAAAAATAAACTATGACTTGTTCTCAACTAATCGAAAAAATACGCATTTTTTCTCTTACCAACTCATGATTGCCTAGTAAATGCGATAATTCGAACAAATGCGATCAGAGTATAATTTTTGACTATAAAATAATTGCTTGCATTACACTCTATTAATAAATAAACTCTTTCACACTCATATGAACCTAGTACTTTGGACAAATAAATTGATAAAAATAAATGTTTAGTGAGCGTGACTTCATGGGGTCGTTTTCGTGTTACGTCGTTGCCAACTTCATCCTGTATTTTTAAAATTTCAGTCTCATCATTTCTTAAAACGCGTCTAAAGAAGTGTAACTGCAAAGAAAATTGAGACCATTCTTTGTTACCCCGTTAGTTATGATATTAATATTTTTTAAAACTTAGCTAGTGCATAATATGTAGGTTAATTAAATGTTTTACAATGTCAAATTTATGCGTCACACGATGTCTGAGAAAATCAGCTGTGAATATGGGAAAATGTAAATATATTGCCTTCCATATTTTTTGTTGACATAAAAATATGGTGTGTATTAAAAAAATTGTAACACCTATAATCATCGATATAGTTTTATTTGTCTGACGTTACTCCACATCATATATGGAATTTTAAAAAAATCGAGTGCTTAACTGGCCCTACCTTCAGCCAATTTTCTGAAAAATTTTCATTTTTACCTACAGAAATAAGAACGGATCAATAAATAAACTACGGCGGACGGCGGACGAACAACAAGGGAGTAATCTTACAAGGTTTCTATTTTTTTTTAGGTACAGAACCATAAAAATAGTTTTTTTGTTTTTTTTTATATTTTTACTATTCCGTAACCAAATAGCAGAAGTAGAACCCTTATGTTTTTTTTTGTATTAATCTATTGTCTCAATTTAAGACAAATTGGTCATTTTCTGACTCCTTTGTGGACCAGGATATATAATTACGTTTTTGTCGAAATTGTGCCTTGTAAGGAGACATTAAACAATAAAGATTTTAATATGAGCATAACCGTTGTTTCAGAAGTACAAAGGACTACAACAATGGCATCACAAAGTTGTCTAATAAAATGTAATATATAAAGTGTTGGAAATTTTGGACTTTTTTTAATTTAATTTAACCAACTTCAAATTAATAGATTTACCTGAATTTCTGTTTCCTTGAATTAATTAATGTACCTATTATCGCTTTCTTGGTTTTACATTTTTTTTTATAATTTCTTCTTTCTCTATAATTCTTATTGTGTGACTAACGACGCTATATGCATAAATAATAAGTGTGTTTCTTGCAAATTCCTTGTAATAATATAATATCTTATCGTAAAGAAAAACCTAAATAAAATGTTTACCCATTTTTTTTATAATTTCTTCTTTCTCTATAATTCTTATTGTGTGAATAACGACGCTATATGCATAAATAATAAGTGTGTTTCTTGCAAATTCCTTGTGATAATATAATATCTTATCGTAAAGAAAAGCTTAAATAAAATGTTTACCCATTTTTTTTATAATTTCTTCTTTCTCTATAATTCTTATTATGTGAATAACGACGCTATATGCATAAATAATAACTGTGTTTCTTGCAAATGCCTTGTGATAATATAATATCTTATCGTAAAGAAAAGCCTAAATAAAATGTTTACCCATTTTTTTTATAATTTCTTCTTTCTCTATTATTCTCATTGTGTGAATAACGACGCTATATGCATAAATAATAAGTGTGTTTCTTGCAAATGCCTTTTGATAATATAACATCTTATCGTAAAGAAAAGCGTAAATAAAATGTTTACCCATTTTTTTTATAATTTCTTCTTTCTCTATAATTCTTATTGTATGAATAACGACGCTATATGCATAAATAATAACTGTGTTTCTTGCAAATGCCTTGTAATAATATAATATATTACCGAAAAGAAAAGCCTAAATAAAATGTTTACCCATTTTTTTTATAATTTCTTCTTTCTCTATAATTCTTATTGTGTGAATAACGACGCTATATACATAAATAATAAGTGTGTTTCTTGCAAATGCCTTGTGGTAATATAATATCTTATCGTAAAGAAAAGCCTAAATAAAATGTTTACCCATTTTTTTTATAATTACTTCTTTCTTTATAATTCTTATTGTGTGAATAACGACGCTATATGCATAAATAATAAGTGTGCTTCTTGCAAATGCCTTGTGATAATATAATATCTTATCGTAAAGAAAAGCGTAAATAAAATGTTTACCCATTTTTTTTATAATTACTTCTTTCTTTATAATTCTTATTGTGTGAATAACGACGCTATATGCATAAATAATAAGTGTGTTTCTTGCAAATGCCTTGTGATAATATAATATCTTATCGTAAAGAAAAGCGTAAATAAAATGTTTACCCATTTTTTTTATCATTTCTTCTTTCTCTATAATTCTTATTGTGTGAATAACGACGCTATATGCATAAATAATAAGTGTGTTTCTTGCAAATGCCTTGTGATAATATAATATCTTATCGTAAAGAAAAGCCTAAATAAAATGTTTACCCATTTTTTTTATAATTTCTTCTTTCTCTATAATTCTTATTGTGTGAATAACAACGCTATATGCATAAATAATAAGTGTGTTTCTTGCAAATGCCTTGTGATAATACAATATCTTATCGTAAAGAAAAGCCTAAATAAAATGTTTACCCATTTTTTTTTATGAATATGAAGCACAAATTTCAAAAATATGTAAATCAGTGAAAATTTTAGAAATCACAATTGCCAAAACTTTTATAAATTATGTGCTTTTATGTTACCAAATTATAATCCATGAATCTATTACTAATAGTGAACACAAGGAAATAGAGAAAAGTTACTTTTATTTTTGTTTTGTTTCGGGATGAAATCATATCTGAGTTGATAAGGGTAACACTGAAGAGTTCATCTAAAATGCCTTTGAAAAATGTCTAATAATATTTTCTAATACGGCGTCTCCTTCACGAAGTCTAATAAAATATGGCGCAATACGTCTCCTTCAACAACCGCCAAAGTAGTGTGCCACATATGTCAATAATTTTAAAAGGAATAACTCCATTTAGTAAGTACTTCAAAACAAAATAATTTCAACCCACTTCCATCAATAAGTTAAAGATATGTAGTCAACCAAATTATTGTATGTTCACGAATCTCAAATCACTTGAATAACTACGAACACATGACTAGCAACCCACAAACTAACACATGTCTGACATTTACGTCGACAATTAATTTGTTTAAATGGTTTTAAATATAAACAACAAAATGAGGAAATAACCAGGAACTATGTAAATTAACAAAGATTCTCCATCAAGGTTTAATTAAATACAAATAAGTGGTATGTATTTCATCAAGCAAAGTTTCATTAGGTTTGAAACAAATACAATACGAATAAGTCGCCGCTGTGTTGAATCAATCACAGGCTCGGTAATGTTCTTAACGGGACCGGGTTATTGATGTTTATAATCGTGTAATTAAAATGCAACAAACAGTGAACGAAAACAGTGCCATTGGCACGAGAAACTACGAACTACAATCACCAAACCGCCTACGCAGCGAGGCGATCGTGAGTGTTACCTTCTTTGTGATGCGCACAGGGGGAACCTACAGTAATGGGTAGAGACAGGATACTGTTAGTGACGATGATGACTAATAAGTGCCTAAATTTTACCCCTCTTCTATATATGAAAGCAATGAGTCAAACCATATTAAATATTGCAGAACATGATATAAATATTAAAGGTAAATATATCAAAATTAAGACGGCTTCCATTCTTTGAAAATAAAAACAAAAGTTTATCAAAATACTTGTTATAATATGCAAACTATTCTAGTGTTAGATATTGTTTTTATTTACTTGAGTTACTTTCTTGAATGTTAAATAAACTAAAATAACAATAACAACCCTTATGATGAAATGCTTCCCAAACACGTGTACATAAGTATCCCTGTCCTAAATCCCTTTTTCTCTAGACCTACCGTAAATAAGACTATAATAAAAATGTTTGTGTTAGGTAAGAGGATATTCGGCAATCAAACGCAAGGCGAGGGACGTTGAAAAGAATTGTTATTGTAGAAAGGCAGTGGTCAATCCTCTCAATGTCTACCCTATACCTACCAGTGTGTACCTTTGTATGCAAATGTAAAAGGACACTATTCAACACACAATTATTCTTACTGCGGTTTCCCCAGCTTAGGAGAAGTGGAAATTTGCAGTACGAATAACGACCGTCACAATTTTGCAACATTATCAATTTGAAGGAATACTTGAAACACTTGTCCTTCTTCGTTTAAGTGAATGAAATTTTAGTCACAAAAATAAACTATGTTAATCAGAATAATGTTTGGTACTTAGGATTCCAAATCTCAAAAGGAAAAAATCAAAATCTATATAAAATCATTAACGTGTATATCCGTCTGTTTGTCTGAGCCGTTTTTCATTCAACACCGAAATTTGAAATTTGAGGTAGTTATGAAGTACGTTTTTTTTATGTTCATTTGATACTAGTATATTTTCAAAGTTAACACCCAATAATATTTCTATGGAAATGCTAAAAAATTGAATTTTATATCTTACGTGTACATGTATACCGATTGAAAGTACAAATTTCAGTCATATTGTCTTTAATTTTCGATAAGTTAGTTATTGCGACATTCAAAATTATGAACAAAAACAGTGTTACAAAGATTTACAAAAAGTTTACCAGAAAAAAAGGGTGATTCTAATTTTAAAGTTTTTGAAATAAATACGACGATTATACAATCAAACAAAATATACTAGAAAACGTATTCACATATTAAGAAATAATGCAAATATTTAATTTAAATTCTAAATTATTAATGTTAATATGTGTCAAAGTGTATACAAAATCCGAGTAGTACGAGTTAGGCTCATATCGAAGAAATATTGATATGAAACCGGTTTAAAAAATCAACCTGTCAAATACAAGTAAAACTTTCAATACGAGGCTTCCATGAAAAAAATATATTAATATATATAAACGTTTAATAGTGCATAGCATTTCCATTAACCCGGCGTTATTGAGTTTAAATAATAATGACCCGGAATATTTTGAATTTTCATTATGCGTAGTTATTTTTGTTTCAGTAGTTTTGAAAATAATGGAAGGGCGATGCCCTATTTGCATATATACTTTGGTATATTAATTTAAATAAGCTATCTGAAATTAAGCAAAATATGTTTGTTTTCCTCAAAATAAGCACTTTCCAATAATACCCCACGTGATTTATGAAATTGTAAAACAATTTAATTAATTATTTATCTTCTCTTTAATCTTCCATGAATATTTTTTAAACTCTAACTAGTAAAAAGCATGTTGATTAATGAGGTGCTTTACTGATCCAATGTCAAGTTTCTATGTCACATGGTTTCTGAAAAAATCGGCTGTGACAGACGTACAGGCAGATAGTCATTTTATAAGAGTTCCCTTTTCAGTTTGAGCTACGGGATCCTAAAAACCAACCAAGTTCATGTAATCTCAAGCACAAAGTGAAGTTCCATATCTGTCGACATCTCTTGAAGTTGTTAACATAAGTTTACCGAAATAATTTCATTTTAAAATTTAAGAAAATACTATTGAGTGTTTTCCCAATGTTTTCCTTTTCCATGGCTGCATTATTAAAATATACGGGGCCCAATGTGCATGTCACTTTGAAGTTTAATATTTTGAAAATGGGGTTTAACAATGAAAAATAAAAATAAAATCTCAATTTAATTTTAAAATACTTAATAAAACTTAAAGCGCGCCCCATACGGTTCTTTTTCTTTTATTAATATTATTTTAACTTTGAATATTTATCTAATGTTTATATATCTGAGAAATACGATTAGTTTATTCTAATTAATTATAACGAATAACTAGGCAACAATTAATAAAAATATACTCGTCAATCGCCTTTGGTCATATAACCAACAAAACAAGTTTAATTGTTAAGAAAAAGGAAGCAAAGAGAAAGAAAGCAAGAAAAATCGCGCAAAATGGAGACCGAGAAGAGAACGCTGAGCAAGAAAAAGGTTTAAGTAGAATTTTTTTTTGTAATTAAAATAAATGAAAAATTGTTGATACCAATAAGCTTTCAATCTGATAATTAACAAATCAGAGGGATGCAATTATAAAGGTTCATTCACAACAAAACCCTTAAAACATCACTCTAAAAGGTGAAGAACATACCTCCATCCTCAGAGCATCACTATGATGTAATAAAGTATAGTCATAAACTCTCTATATGTCCTGGCAACAAACTTATTTGTAAGTTTTTCTATTTTTTACGTCTCATGCAAAAATATGTAAATTAATTCATTTGGATGAATTTATTGGTATCGTTTTTTTATAGAGATGTGAGCTCATTGATGTATTTTTTACTATACCAAATTTTAAGTTTCTACGCAAGCGGTTTCTGGAGAAAAATGCTTGCGACAGACGTACAAACGAATCCTATTTTTTTTGTTTTGAGATACGGAATCCTAAAAATAGATTGTGAATAAATATTTTCCAACGCCATACAGGTCACTTCCTCCACAATACTCTCGCGTCAAATACAGTTGTCTTATGTCTTCACACGTGTAGCTCTGCATCATTTTTTACAAATTTTTTTTAGATTCTTTTTTATGTAATTTAAGCGGATGTTGTAATTATAAAAATACATACTCGCCCAAACTTTTATCCAACATCTGCAAATCCATTTCTAAATAAAGTTCTATTTTCGACTAATTTATTAAGCTCTATTTGACCGACAATTTTTACATATTCATTAATTTTACGCAAATCTTTTACGTTTCTTAAATCACTATTTCTATTATCGTCCTTAACTAACTTATCTTATTACTGTAAAATAATCTTTAATTCTTAATCGATTTATTATGCTGATTAACATGATCTTCACAATATACTAAAATGTTAAACTTGGACTACTTTTAAGAATATAGAATATTTACAGCCGAAATTAAAGAGAAGCCAACAATATAATTAGAATATAAATGTTGTTTCAAATAAACGCAAATAGTTGATATATTATTAAAAGACGCAATTGGTTGATAGTAAAATTAAAAGGCGTAAATAGTACATTTAGAATAATTTCAATATATTATACCAATAGGTCATCCATTTTCGCACCATTTAGTAATCAGTTTAAACCATAAGTGTACTGGCCCTTTGAAATTTAGTTAACATTATAATAATATATTTTAGCATTTAAAAGATAAAAATCTATAATTATAAACTTGACGGAAAAATAAAATTGAGACAAACACTTTCATACAAATACATCTATATATAAGCCTCCCTAATAAACTAACTTTTATTTATTGACCTCCATCTATCCTGCTGACAAGATACAGAGTGGGCACATTCATCACACAAACCCAGTCAGTACGACAATACAGCGGAGACTCTAAATAATACAGTAACCTAAACGAAATTTAATAAAAACAACGTTTAGCCCGATTACCGAAAAGTGTCTGAACAGAAAGATAAATATTCTTTGATTTTATTTTTTTTTCGGAAAGCATGACTTTTATACTGAGTTAAAAATGTCTTATTTTTTCACTTGTATTTTAAATCAAATCGCTGTAATAATCTGGATAATATATATTCATTACTTTCTGAATCCGTCCACGCAACTACTAATAATTAAATTTCCGAGTCCTTTGAAAAATATTTCTTCGAAATAAATTACCACTGTAGTGAAAATTTCATTCAAGCCGGTCCAGCGATATTGAAACACACATAGGGAACTGCAAACAATAGAAAAACCAAAAAATTGTTATTTGGTATTTTTATTTTTAAACAATAAATGTCAAAAATATTCAATGCACAGAGTCGACTGGAGCGTCATTATAGTAATAAACCCCATAAGGGATAGCCTGAATATTTGTCTTTCAGATATTGACCAAGTGATAAATGTAGAAAACTTTCATTAAAATTTATCCGGCATTTTTCCGTGACAAGCATGCAAACCCAGACTCATTACCCAGAGAATCACGGTTGAACCAACATTTCAATCGTGAGTAAAACATGCACTTAGTTAATTTCAAATGAACGCTTAAATAATTGATAATACGTTAGTGGTGAAACTATTAAAACATCTTGAATTTATCGCAGAAACAATTTTAATAAAATAAAAAGAGAATAAGTTTTATAAACATGTGCGTTTGACTTTCTAATCTTAGCCTCTAAGCGAAAAGGTTTTCTACTCTTTGAAATAAACATGTCAAATTTAATTCGAGTAAATTCTAAAAAATTCTAGTAAAAGTGATCTTTTACTCGAGCGTGTGGAAATGGGATGAACAAATCTTCTGCACCGATTAATTGCTACTATACAGGAATACGGTTGATTTACGGTTAAACTTTTTCTAGTAACTAAATTACCAAATTATTAGTAAATAAACGTTTTGTTTCAATGTCTAATAAAATTTGAAGTAATAAATGTTGAGCTACGAACTTATTGAGGTTGTTTTTAAAAAAATTGTATAAATTTTCTAAATAAATATCTAAAGAAAATGATAAGTTTTAGCAACGCAAGATGGTAAATGAAAATCATTTCATTCCGGTAATATCATTTCATTCCGCTAAACTACTTGCTATTAGACAAATGACAAGGAAGATAAAAGTGAAACAAAATTAAATATAAAGGAGCCAGCTAAGCCCGTGTAACCGCATACAAAATGCAAAATATAAAATTGCGTATTTGTCTGCGTCTCTTGAAGTCATTAACGAAACTAAATTGAAATAATTTCATTTCAAAATTCTAATCAAATGCTAGCGTCACTAATTTTTACAAAGTTTTCAGTCACGCAGCCGAATAACTCAAAACGTTTGAACAAGTTGCATGAAACAATGAAAAATTTAAAATAAGAGCTAAATTTAATTTTAAAATCGTTATTAAAACTAAAAATGTACACTATACTTTTGGTTTCTTTTTTTTGTTTTCGTTTTCTTTACATTATATGCATTTGGAATATTATTATTTTATATTTACATATCTGAGTTTTGCAATATCTTCACGTCAGTTAATAGTATCTAGTAATCATAGAAAATCAATAAAAACAAAATATCAACAGCACATTTGGTTATATAGCTAATAAAACAGTTTAAAACAAATCAAGTTAAAAATGTTCAAAATTGAAAGGAAACGGAAACAGTCACCAGGTAGGAAAAAGGGAATAAACTATTGAACAAATCATTGTGAAAATCAATTGACTTCTATTCTAATAATCAAGGAATTGATATAATAAAAAATGACAGAAATCGTTCAACAATTGCAACATGTAGCATGGCTTCATAATTATATACATGTAGTCAACCGAAAAATGACGCATGCTATTTTCTAAAGGCGTTTAAATATTTAAAAAAATTTAAAAATGGTATTCATTTTTAAAGAAAATCTTCTCTTTCGAAAAAGTTATAATAAATATTGATTACTTATAAAATTAGAGTTATAATTAATCGATAAAATTCGATGAGTAAAACTTATTCAATTAGCAAAAATTATTTTAGGTATCCTCAAAAATCGAACTAAGTACTCTATTTCCATCCAAAGATGAAAAACTTCCCAAAAGCCCTGCCAATAACGCAAAAACAATACTTTATACACTTACATCGGTGCGGCTGACAAGATACAGAGCGAACTCATTTATCGCACAAACACATTTATCAGTCCCTACTGCAAACAAAGGCTCAAGATACTCTTCACGATGAAAAGTAACTAATAATACCTTCACGTAATTATTACCGTCTTATTAAAGACATTTGAACGGAAAATACTTTTTATCAATGGTGTATGTTTACAGAAAGAATGAAACTAACTTTTTTTTAATTCTGAAAAGCGATTGCAACTTGTCGGTACCTTCGTTATACATCGTATATTTTGCGAGCTGCACATATTTATAAAAGGAAAAACGAAATCACTTTAAAAAAATTATATTTTGAGAAATTTCTGCACATTTGATGCAAAATTCTTTTTCTGTTAATATTATATTAAATAAACAATATTTATTTCTTGTTTAAACAAAAATACATGGGAAATTAACTAATTACATGAAAAGTAATTTTTTATCAATTATATTTAGAAAAGTCGTTGACTTAGAATGTTTGTTTCTCTCATACTTACTCATAAGCAAATACAATTTTACTTTGCAAGAGTAGAGAAAAATTTTACTATATTTAAGATGTTTAGTCGTCTCTAGTAAAATAGAAAATAACTTCCTCCTTAAATCAATATCTTAATGAGATAATCCAGTTTGAAATATACATTCCTTACTTATGTGCTCTTAGTTCTATAATTTATATTCAAAGAAGTATTGTTTTTTAAAGTAATACAATCATTCGTTTTAGTGACAGTGTTACAAAAAAGGAAAAAAATATTTGTAAACTAAATTGAAATAAGTCTTATGACTTATTTGGTATTATCTAAACAAAAGTAATGTGCAAAAAAATATTTCTCTGTAATAGGAACTCTTGTACCCGAAAACGTGTATATAATTAAATGCAAAATTAATAAATGTTTATTCAAAACAAATGTAATTATGGAAAAACCCATGTCTCTTAAACCTCCGACCGATGGAACAGTATAATATTTCTCCACCCTCGCATATTTGTTAGACGAGAAATTCGCCATAAATCTGTCTAGCTTACGAACAGTATAATTTAATTTTTCTGTGACCAGAACCAAACAGACTAACAAAGAACATATCTGTTATTGCTGTACGAGTTTTGTGCAAACTAAGTATATTTATCGTATTAGCGTTTTAGCGTATTTCTATAACGAATGTATGTTTTTTTCGCCGGAATCGCAAATTTGGCAGCAATTTTTTTAGCAACGGTTGAGAAGCGTCACATACTTTCTTAACATTTCCTATTCGGTTTGGTGCAAATAATAATCTGTATGAGTAATAGACATGTTAAAGACATAAGAAAGGCTCGCTAAGATTTTTTTTTCAAATACTTAGCGAGCCTTTATTATGTGGGTATAACAAAAACATGTTTATTACTCATACAGATTATTATTTGTATTAAATTGAAATGGGAAATGTTAAGAAAGTATGTGATAAATTTTTGAATGTTGAATTTTTTAAATATTCCCCATATTTAAAATAATCATTTAAAAGTTTCAAATATGAGGAGCATTTCACACTCAGCAGGTTTTTGATGAAAATTCTCATAGTCAGTAGGTGGCACATGGTGCTAAATCTACTGCTGAATCCTGTATGTTTACCAGATTGAAGGAATTCCAAATTTTTGATCAGACGAGTCATGGTGATTCTAGTTAATAGTTTGTAATGAGGGGACAAAAAACTAATAGGACATTAATTACTCGGGTTTGACTTGTTTTCTTAATTGAACAATAAGATGACTGTGACGCTCCCCCATTTTTCCGGTACTCGATTTTCGTCTAGACATCTATAGAATATTTATTTAAGAAACCGCATGAAGTCGTCTTCGCAAGTTTTTTCATTAGACATCTTACAAAGGGCTAGTTTCATCTCGGTTTTTTCCAGCGCATTTTCAGATCCAACATGTGCCACAACTCGTATTATTACACCGCTTCGGTTAGAGTTTATAGACCTTTATAACTCGACATAGTATTCTTTCACAGGAGTTTGTTTTGTTCATTGACTAGATTACCTTATCTAAGAGTTTGGTGACTAAACGTATGCTCGACTTCTCTGAATACTTTGGAAATATTTTGCGACCCTTTTTTCTGATATTTTGGGTGTGGATGTGTATCGGATGTGCCTCTTCTTTGCTATACGCCTCTATGTTCCCTAATGTGTTTTCGTATCACTTTATCGCCTCTTTACCAGTAACTTTTTCTTTAACTCTGAAATTTCTAAGAGTGACCTGTGTTTTTTACTGCAGTCGTTATGTCGCTCTAATGAAATGTTTATGTCGATATGTATATATATATATATATATATATATATATATATATATTGAGTTTATATGTACTTCTTTCGATAGTAAAAAAAACCTAAAGATTTCATAGTTTAAAGTCCGGATTTAAATTAGCATATTCTCTTTACCACTGCTTTATTTCCTTCATACGTTTTAATGACGTTTTCTGAATTAGTTTAATCCCAAACACCCTTTTTACTCTCCAATTTCATTCTACGGTATATACGTATATTAATTAAACGCGTGTAATATTAACGCATGTAATATTAAGTAAAATTATTAGAAAAAAATTACCAATATAAATTTCAGACGTATCAATATGGTGGGGAGAGATACTTCCTGGCCTTATTGATATTGCTTTTGAATCCCTTCATTAAAATTTGTCAGTTCCATGGAATATAAATAAGATTTTTTAAACACTCCTGTATTTAAACAAAATCATATTGCGTCTTTCTTATTAGGGTTTGAAAAAACGTCTCTGTTGAAAAAAAAGTCTCATATAGGTCATTCTTTGTGTCAAGCTGAATAGAAAATGTTAAGAAAGTATGTGACGATTCTCAACCGTTTCTAAAAACCATCCTTTTCAAAGTCGCGATTCCAACGAAAAAAAATTAATTCGTTTATTAAAATACGTTTAAATATATTTAGTTTGTACAGAACTCACACAGAACATACAGACTAAACCCATAAAATCGATTTAAATGTTTACTTACATTTCTACGAGTAGAGGATTATGAAAAATAAGGGAAAATGAATTAATAAAGTTTTCTTTCGAGTGAAAAAAAATGACTGGGTAGAAAACCTTTGCATAAATTGCAAAAATTAAATTATACTGTTCGTAAGCTAGACAGATTTATGGCGAATTTCTCGTCTAACAAATATGCGAGGGTGGAGAAATATTATACTGTTCCATCGGTCGGAGGTTTAAGAGACATGGGTTTTTCCATAATTACATTTGTTTTGAATAAACATTTATTAATTTTGCATTTAATTATATACACGTTTTCGGGTACAAGAGTTCCTATTACAGAGAAATATTTTTTTGCACATTACTTTTGTTTAGATAATACCAAATAAGTCATAAGACTTATTTCAATTTAGTTTACAAATATTTTTTTCCTTTTTTGTAACACTGTCACTAAAACGAATGATTGTATTACTTTAAAAAACAATACTTCTTTGAATATAAATTATAGAACTAAGAGCACATAAGTAAGGAATGTATATTTCAAACTGGATTATCTCATTAAGATATTGATTTAAGGAGGAAGTTATTTTCTATTTTACTAGAGACGACTAAACATCTTAAATATAGTAAAATTTTTCTCTACTCTTGCAAAGTAAAATTGTATTTGCTTATGAGTAAGTATGAGAGAAACAAACATTCTAAGTCAACGACTTTTCTAAATATAATTGATAAAAAATTACTTTTCATGTAATTAGTTAATTTCCCATGTATTTTTGTTTAAACAAGAAATAAATATTGTTTATTTAATATAATATTAACAGAAAAAGAATTTTGCATCAAATGTGCAGAAATTTCTCAAAATATAATTTTTTTAAAGTGATTTCGTTTTTCCTTTTATAAATATGTGCAGCTCGCAAAATATACGATGTATAACGAAGGTACCGACAAGTTGCAATCGCTTTTCAGAATTAAAAAAAAGTTAGTTTCATTCTTTCTGTAAACATACACCATTGATAAAAAGTATTTTCCGTTCAAATGTCTTTAATAAGACGGTAATAATTACGTGAAGGTATTATTAGTTACTTTTCATCGTGAAGAGTATCTTGAGCCTTTGTTTGCAGTAGGGACTGATAAATGTGTTTGTGCGATAAATGAGTTCGCTCTGTATCTTGTCAGCCGCACCGATGTA
Source organism: Druceiella hillmani (assembly GCA_039881145.1). Taxonomy (NCBI): domain Eukaryota; kingdom Metazoa; phylum Arthropoda; class Insecta; order Lepidoptera; family Hepialidae; genus Druceiella; species Druceiella hillmani. Next base: position 41,237,335 of record JAYKKI010000009.1, read on the forward strand.
AGTGTATAAAGTATTGTTTTTGCGTTATTGGCAGGGCTTTTGGGAAGTTTTTCATCTTTGGATGGAAATAGAGTACTTAGTTCGATTTTTGAGGATACCTAAAATAATTTTTGCTAATTGAATAAGTTTTACTCATCGAATTTTATCGATTAATTATAACTCTAATTTTATAAGTAATCAATATTTATTATAACTTTTTCGAAAGAGAAGATTTTCTTTAAAAATGAATACCATTTTTAAATTTTTTTAAATATTTAAACGCCTTTAGAAAATAGCATGCGTCATTTTTCGGTTGACTACATGTATATAATTATGAAGCCATGCTACATGTTGCAATTGTTGAACGATTTCTGTCATTTTTTATTATATCAATTCCTTGATTATTAGAATAGAAGTCAATTGATTTTCACAATGATTTGTTCAATAGTTTATTCCCTTTTTCCTACCTGGTGACTGTTTCCGTTTCCTTTCAATTTTGAACATTTTTAACTTGATTTGTTTTAAACTGTTTTATTAGCTATATAACCAAATGTGCTGTTGATATTTTGTTTTTATTGATTTTCTATGATTACTAGATACTATTAACTGACGTGAAGATATTGCAAAACTCAGATATGTAAATATAAAATAATAATATTCCAAATGCATATAATGTAAAGAAAACGAAAACAAAAAAAAGAAACCAAAAGTATAGTGTACATTTTTAGTTTTAATAACGATTTTAAAATTAAATTTAGCTCTTATTTTAAATTTTTCATTGTTTCATGCAACTTGTTCAAACGTTTTGAGTTATTCGGCTGCGTGACTGAAAACTTTGTAAAAATTAGTGACGCTAGCATTTGATTAGAATTTTGAAATGAAATTATTTCAATTTAGTTTCGTTAATGACTTCAAGAGACGCAGACAAATACGCAATTTTATATTTTGCATTTTGTATGCGGTTACACGGGCTTAGCTGGCTCCTTTATATTTAATTTTGTTTCACTTTTATCTTCCTTGTCATTTGTCTAATAGCAAGTAGTTTAGCGGAATGAAATGATATTACCGGAATGAAATGATTTTCATTTACCATCTTGCGTTGCTAAAACTTATCATTTTCTTTAGATATTTATTTAGAAAATTTATACAACTTTTTTAACAACAACCTCAATAAGTTCGTAGCTCAAAATTTATTACTTCAAGTTTTATTAGACATTGAAACAAAACGTTTATTTACTAATAATTTGGTAATTTAGTTATTTGACAAAGTTTAACCGTAAATCAACCGTATTCCTGTATAGTAGCAATTAATCGGTGCAAAAGATTTGTTCATCCCATTTCCACACGCTCGAGTAAAAGATCACTTTTACTAGAATTTTTTAGAATTTACTCGAATTAAATGTGACATGTTTATTTGAAAGAGTAGAAAACCTTTTCGCTTAGAGGCTAAGATTAGAAAGACAAACGCACATGTTTATAAAACTTATTCTCTTTTCATTTTATTAAAATTGATTCTGCGATAAATTCAAGAGGTTTTAATAGTTTCACCACTAACGTATTATCAATTATTTAATTGTTCATTTGAAATTAACTAAGTGCATGTTTTACTCACGATTGAAATGTTGGTTCAACCATGATTCTCTGGGTAATGAGTCTGGGTTTGCATGCTCATCACGGAAAAATGCCGGATAAATTTTAATGAAAGTTTGTAGTTTTCTACATTTATCACTTGGTCAATATCTGAAAGACAAATATTCAGGCTATCCCTTATGGGGTTTATTACTATAATGAGGCTCCAGTCGACTCTGTGCATTGAATATTTTTGACATTTATTGTTTAAAAATAAAAATACCAAAAAACAATTTTTAGGTTTTTGTATTGTTTGCAGTTCCCTATGTGTGTTTCAATATCGCTGGACCAGCTTGAACGAAATTTTCACTACAGTGGTAATTTATTTCGAAGAAATATTTTTCAAAGGACTCGGAAATTTAATTATTAGTAGTTGTGTGGACGGATTCAGAAAGTAATGAATATATATTATCCAGATTATTACAGCGATTTGATTTAAAATACAAGTGAAAAAATAAGACATTTTTAACTCAGTATAAAAGTCATGCTTTCCGAAAAAAAAATAAAATCAAAGAATATTTATCTTTCTGTTCAGACACTTTTCGGTAATCGGGCTAAACGTTGTTTTTATTAAATTTCGTTTAGGTTACTGTATTGTTTAGAGTATCCGCTGTATTGTCGTACTGACTGGGTTTGCGTGAAGAATGTGCCCACTCTGTATCTTGTCAGCAGGATAGATGGAGGTCAATAAATTAAAGTTAGTTTATTAGGGAGGCTTATACATAGATGTATTTGTATGAAAGGATTTGTCTCAATTTTGTTTTTCGGTCAAGTTTATAATTATTGATTTTTATCTTTTAAATGCTAAAATATATTATAATAATGTTAACTAAATATCAAAGGGCCAGTACACTTATGGTTTAAACTTATTACTAAATGGTGCGAAAATGGATGACCTACTGGTATAATATATTTAAATTATTCTAAATGTACTATTTGTGTCTTTTAATTTCACTGTCAACCAATTGGATCTTTTAATAATATATATACTATTTACGTTTATTTGAAATAACATTTATATTCTAATTATATTGTTGGCTTCTCTTTAAATTCGGCTGTAAATATTCTATATTCTTAAAAGTAGTTCAAGTTTAACATTTTAGTATGCTAAAATTTACTTGCCAACGTAATCCTAATTAATATTATGTAGACGAAAGCTTGAATGGATGAATGTATATTTTCCACTATATAATTCCGTAATTTCTAAACGAATTTATACGATACTTAGTCTACGAACAGATTATAGCCTGGATAAATGTAGCTATGTGCTTTCTATCTCGAAATCTGAAGTGTGCAAAATACATTTTCTCTATATTTCCCTTTATCTCGAAATGTGATTTCTATTTCGAATCCAATTCCCGATTAATATGATATTCATTAAGTTCCTACTTGTTCACGCTGTATTGTCCGTAAGAAAAAAATTGTAGTTAGATTTTAGCATGTATTAACTTATAGATGTATCTCGAATTCCTAAATCTATATGTGGTTGCCATGGGATTGCGATCGACAGTTTCTCTCTTTTATAAATCGATCCGATGTCACTACAGAACGTGAACGGGTTTTGAAAAAGTTAGAACAGAGGATAAAAAATAGCTGCATTGACATACAGGCTACATTACTATAGTCCACGTGGACGAAGTCGCAAGCAGAAACTAATAAACTATGTCATAATTAATTTTTCAATTATTTGCGCTGCTCTCAGCATAGTTAGTAATTAGAAGCAAAATATATTTAGATTAGACAAGTAATATATTTAGATTGTATATAAAGAAATAATTTTTGGAGTAAGAGAAGTAAAAAAAGCTATATTAATTTTGCCGTTTAACACATTATTTATAAAGGCTGCAAACATACTTACTGCAATCATATTTGAATAGGAATATGAGACAATTGAAAATAATATAATTTATTACATTAAAATAATGCAATTTATAATTTTTGAATTACTATCTAAATGAGCTTAGACCGAAAAAAATCCGTACAGCTTCGAGCTTATGTATCACATAAACAAACATGAAAACTGTTGTCTAGAGGAAACGAAAAAATAGCCTCTTTAAAATTTTGTACAGTCTTTTATTAATTTTTATTTAATTTTTTATAAAAATGAAAAAAATATTGTTTTTCACGTGAAATGTTAGGTTATTTAGCTAGACCGATGAAACAAAATTGTATTCTGTTGTATCCTCCATACATAAATGTGAGCTCGCAGCACCGATAGGGCCCTCGAAAAAACCCAATGAAACTCCATGAGTGAAAAATACATTCTTTTTACAATACAGAACTATTGTCAATGTCACATTAGAAAAAGGGGTAGATTTGATTATTTTATGTAATCTTTTCTGAAAAGCTGTTATTTACTTTTTTAGACTTTGTATCGTTGTTTTTATTTCCTATTAAAATTCTTGTTAACTAAATATTTTACATTTGCGGGTTTATGATGATACCTTTTTGTTCCGTATTTTGGTAATCAATTTTTTATTCTAATTTTTCTTCTTTCTTAAGTCGTTAAATTTTTTAGTATTTTACATATTAAAAATGGCAGATTTTTAAATTAAATATTTAATAAATGTTTTTATAATTAGTTATTATTAAATAAAAACCGACAGCTTTATTCTCAAATTCATTTGATTTTAAATTAATTTTTCAATAAATTAATCATATCAGCATCCATAATTTTTTTAAAACTAGCTTTGATCAGCGAAAAAGTATGGAAAAAGGAAAGAATGGTTGCATAATATAATACTAATGTTCTTAAGATAAATCTGTTCTTAACATTGGAAATATCCAAGTAGTTTGTGATCTAGGTACGTACATACCTAGGTTCATACTCGTATCTTTAACGGGATGCTTTTTTAATTGCCCAAAACAATTTTATTTTAAAATATAATGTATGCTATATTAAATTTCACAAAATAAGCTATATGTGTGATAAAAATTAAAGAAATCTGTTAAGTAGCGACGACGTGAAAGCGAGACAAACAAACTCATTTTTGCTTTTCTGATATTATTGAGGATGCAATTATATTTTGTCTGTTAAGAAAAGCAAAGGCGCCAAAAACCAGTCAGCACAACAAATACGTACGTAGCTTAGTGAATTCTATTAATGGTTTATAGTTTCAGTGTGGTAGCATCTTTAAATAACAGCATTAACAGCAGCTACGGTTCAGTTCGTTAAGTCCTACACAGTTCATTAACTGCCTACTGTATGGGGGCGTACTGGGCGCGCCAATATTTTCGCTTCCAATAACATTTTTTTCGTCTCGTCTATATTGGCAATTGGTATTATTGAATATGTTTAATATACAAATGTGAAAAATTATAATTAAATGAGGACATATTTTATTAATCATTGTTTTTAATTTATAGTAAATTCATTTATCAATTCGATTCCCATCTTATTTTCTTACGAGAATGTTATTCGCTGAAGATATTAATTTACTTTTTGTTTATTTATTTATAAGTATACTGTCAAACTTAAAATGACTATAGATTATCGGCATATTTTTCCTAAAGCTGCTTGAAGTGTCCCACGTATTACATGTTTATAGTTTTTCATACAACGCTTAAGTCTGTGATTTTCAAGTTTTTGTAAGTTTTTCAGTGTGATATATTTTTATTAATGAAATACATAAATGTGAGGAAAATTTACCGCTCATATTTAAAACATCATATATGTGTAAATAAGACACACACATACATGTATATATATATATATATATATATATATATATACTCTTTTGCAAAAAAACGGGCACTTATAGGAATAAATAATATCAGAGTTATTTTATTGATATGATGAGAATATTGGTAAAAGTCACAGAAAGGATACACAAAAGTACTTTGGGAAAAATGCTCATTAATGATTTTATTTGGCATGTACTATGAAATATGTAAAAAATACGAGTTTTACTTGTATAATATATATTATATGTATTTTCAAAACAAATTATATCAATAAAATCAATATAAATGTTTAGTTAAATTTTTACATGTCGCGACACGTGCTTATGAAAAATTATCGAATATAACAAATTATAAACTAAAACTAACGAAGTATAACGTTTTCTCTCGGGCGAAATAAAATGGCAGGGTAGAAAACTTTTTGCATAAGTTACGAAATGTAAATTATACTCTCCATAAGACAGACAGACTTATAGCAGAACTTCCTCTTGTAACAAATACCCAAGGGTGGAAAAACATTACAATCGCCCATCGACTGGGGATTTAACAGAATTACATTTATTATAAATAAACATTTGTTTATTTTGTATTTAATTATATTTACGTATTCAGGCACAAGAGATATTATTTCAAACAAATATTTTTTTCCAAATTATTATTCTTTGGATATTACTGTTTCAGGACTTGATTCAATTTGGTTAACGAATATTTTTATTATTTTTCGTAACATTACATTGTCACTAAAACGAAAGATTGCAGTACTTTTAAAAACGATATTTCTATGTATATAAATCATTGAGGGCACATAGGAGGAAAAGACACGTTGCAAACTGTTTTACCTCATTCAGATATTGATTTAAGGAGAAATTTATTTTCAATTTTACTAGAAACGATTAAACATCTTAAATTTAGTAAAATTTTTCTTTTCTCTCGCAAAGTAAAATTTTACTTGCTTATAAGCAAATATGTGAGAAACAAGTATTCTAAGTCAATAAATTTTCTGAACATAATTGATAGATAAGTATTTTTTGTATAATTAATTGATGTATTTTTGATCCAAAATTTCCATGTAATGTGCGTCATAGTTTCTGGCGACGCATATAATTTGTGTACAACGTGTTTAATACTTTTGTGGCGTTCGGCGACGTGTATAACGTGTATAATACTTTTGGCGACATGGTCAGCCCACAGCATTTAAGCTTCGTAACACGTTTCAAGACATCCACGACCCTGTTCTTCTCTATGGGCCACATGTTTCCATTTTGGTCTCTCAGCGTGACCCCTGCCAGTTTCCTTTCAATTGTTCTCTGAGCTGGTCTGAGTTTGGTGAAGATTTTTTTTGCAAACACCCAGATTTCAGCTCCATACTTAAGTACTCGTAAGATACACTAGTCATGTGTGCGAGTTTCTGTTTTTTGCAAGAGTACAAATGTCCCATGTTGTACATTCTACGAGCATTTAGCTATAAAACTGGTTGAACCGCCAGAATTCGGAAGCAGATTTAGCACCATGGGCCACCTAATAACTATTAAAACTATCGTCGAATTTTAAAACAGCCTTTGATAATATAGGCTTCAGGGCAGTGAAACAAAATACCAAAATATACCATTACTATACTAATATGATACAGAGCATTTATTAAAATGCAAGTTCGAAAGTGAACCTTCCACCAGTAGCAAAATCAGTGAGAGTCGAGATGGGAGTAAGTCAGTCTTTATATAACGCTAAATAGTCTAAGTAATCTAAAATTTGCTCACGATATTGTCTTATTCTCAGATGGCCGGGCGACCTCGAAACCATGAAACAGGAACTAATCGATGCTCCTAGGCGGATTTGGTTGGAAATGACCTTCCGCAAAAACAAAATTATGAGTACTATTCATATAGTACCGTGAGCATTAAGATAAAACAAAAAATAATAGAAAGAGTACAGAAATACGTATATCTTGGTTAATAGGTTGTTATTGGGAAAGAAAACAATATCAATAAAATAACTGGTAGGGGTCCTCTGAGAGACTGAAAGGGAAGGAATGGCTCAGAGAGAAGGATAGGGTCGTAGATGTCATCAAATATGTCGCGATGTTTAATTTCTGTATGCTAGCTACATCACCAGAAAGAAAGACTCGTGGTGTAAAATGCACGTAGAATGCAAACAATGAGATGAAAAATACCCACAAGGAAGGCCAAATATTTGTTGGTACGATGACATTAAAGGAACAGCTGAGAAAGTGGTATAGAATGAAGGAGGCCTACACTTTAGCGGTAGAACATGGCGAATAGTGGTAAAAAATTCAGGTTATTTTTTCGTTTACTCTAGACAAAATTTATCATGTTTATTTATGTGATATATAGACTCGACAAATAGTTGCTAACAAATAGTTTAACAAATAGTTGCTAAGTCATCTTTTTCCGTATCGTCTTCAGAAACGTTTTTAGTCATAACGATCGTCTTTGGTTTCACTTTGAAATACTGTGCCATTAAATCTACGTTTATGCTCAGTTTACATTTTTTAAATTAAAAAATATATGCCTATTGTGTCAAAGTTTGTTTTACTCTATATAACTGTATATACCCTTCTCACACTTGAATACTTTTATTAAATATTGCACCATGTTAACCTGAAAGTGACTAAATATCTAAGTGGGCTATAAAACTTAAACTCACTCTGAGATATAATGAGATGCGACCAGCTATAATATATACGCTGAGATATAATGAGATGCGACCAGGTATAACATATCTTCGTATATTCAGTTTAATAAAATTTTGAAATATATAAATTTTAAAAATCGTCATTTTGGTGGTGAAAAAGCGAAGGCACAACAAACCCCTTTTTGAGAAAATCGACTAATTATTTTGTTAGCTAATACGTTAACGTAAACAATAACGTTTCAATAAGTTTATGTCGTGTACTGTAACGTAAATAAAAAGACCAGTTTGACCGACACTAAATAGTGTCTAAAAAGGTATACACTTTTCTCTTTATGATAAAAACTACTCAAATGATGTTATTTTCTTCCACAATTGTTAATTCCTCAATTACTCTCAAAGATTATAATTTTTCACTTAATACACTTTGGATCCATTCAACTATTTGGATCATTCTACAGTTCTCAATGAAAAAGCTAATGAAATTAGAAATATTTTATGTGGAAAAAAAATTATGTAAATTTTTTTAAATAACTTCAAAACCTAAATTGTAAATCTGGTGTTAATATATATATATATATATATATATATATATATATATATATATATATAGATATATATATATATATATATATACATATATAGATATATATATATATATATATATATATAGATATATAGTGTATATATATTTATATATATATAGTATATATAGATATATATATATAGTGTATTCTGCCACATAAAAACGAACGCTCTAAATATGAAATTTATTATTTTCAATGAAAATTATCTTTCACTGACAAAAACGTATTTTTGACGGTAAATGAAATTCAACTTTTATTAAGTTCTTTTTCATTTGTTACGTTTTTTATTTTAACGAATTAATTTTAATTAAATTTCTGCTATTTGCTGCATTAGTTCACTTCTGTTTGCTGTTCTCAGTATGGTTGAAAAAACGATAAGAGCTAGTACAATTATTGCGCTGCTTGAAGAAGGCTGTAGCCAATGTTATGTGTCTCAGCAGTATAATGTGAGCCGTTCCGCCATCTAAAGGACCTGGCAACGATACCAAGAAACGGGCTCCGTCAGTAGAAGGCCCGGTTCTGGAAGAAAACGGTGCACTAAACCAAGGTTTAGACGACCGCTTCATAGACAGTCAAGCGCTACGAAATCGTCAAGTTACGTACGTGGATCTCAAACAGAACCTGGAGGACGTCAGAGGTACACGAGTAAGCTTATGGACAGTCAGAAGTAGACTTCAGACCGTCAATATACGTAGCTATCGTCCAGCTCGGGGCCCTACATTGATCCGTGAGCATCGAGTTGCCAGATTGAGATTCGCTCAAAATTTTTCGTCATGCACTCAACAAGACTGGAATACTGTTTCATTCTCCGATGAAGCTCGTATATCGATTAGTGGTGAGGATCGACGTTGGCGAGTCTTACGAAGACCAGGAGAACGCTTCGCAGAAGTGTGCTTTGAGGAAATCACCTCTTACGGTGGAGGCTCCGTAATGTTTTGGGCTGGTATTAACTCAGATGACCATACCGAGTTAGTTTTTATTGAAAATGGCACACTTAATGCGCAAAGGTAAATAACAGAGGTTCTTACTCCTCATGTCCAACCCGCATTAACAGCAGTTGGAGGCGAGTTCATTTTTATGGACGACAACGCTCGTGCCCACCGTTCCAGAGACGTTGATGCGTATATGCAGGAATTCGTCGGTTAGACAGGCCAGTTAGAAGTCTCGACCTCAATCCGATAGAATACATATGGGATAATCTCAAACGACGCGTCAGAGCCGTAATACCAGCTCAAGAAAACATTCAAACCCTTAAAAATGTGATCGTCGCTCAATTGGAACGTATTCCTCAGGAAATGATAAAAAACGTCGTCGAGAGCATGTCTAGCAGATTAAGCGCATTGATTTTAGCTAGAGGAGGCCATACTTGTCACAAAATTTTCAAATTTTATGTTAAATTAATAAAAAATATTCAAAAATAAACTTCAGCCATTTTTAATGTACCAGTATGAAAACGCTCGTCTGTGAATTTTACATCGTTTTTTTTAATTTATTCGCAGTTTTAATGACTAAAGTAATTAAAAACAATATCTCAATTATAAATACTAATATTCTCATCATATCAATAAAATAACTCTGATATTATTTATTCCTATAAGTGCCCGTTTTTTTGGCAAAAGAGTATATATACATATATATATATATATATATATATATATATATATATACATGTATGTGTGTGTATTATTTATACATATATGATGTTTTAAATATGAGCGGTAAATTTTCCTCACATTTATGTATTTCATTAATAAAAATATATCACACTGAAAAACCTACAAAAACTTGAAAATCACAGACTTAAGCGTTGTATGAAAAACTATAAACATGTAATACGTGGGACACTTCAAGCAGCTTTAGGAAAAATATGCCGATAATCTATAGTCATTTTAAGTTTGACAGTATACTTATAAATAAATAAACAAAAAGTAAATTAATATCGTCAGCGAATAACATTCTCGTAGGAAAATAAGATGGGAACCGAATTGATAAATTAATTTACTATAAATTAAAAACAATGATTAATAAAATATGTCCTCATTTAATTATAATTTTCCACATTTGTGTATTAAACATAATTCAATGAAACCAATTGCCAAAATAAGATGAGACGAAAAAAATGTTATCGGAAGCGAAAATACTGAGGCGCCCAAATTACGCCCCCATACAGTAGGCAATAAGACTTAACGAACTGAACCGTAGCAGCTGCTAATGCTGTTATTTAAAGATGCTACCACACTGAAACTATAAACCATTAATAGAATTCACAAATTACGTACATATTTGTTGTGCTGACTGGTTTTTGGCGCGTTTGCTTTTTCTAACAAACAAAATATAATTGCATCCTCAATAATATCAGAAAAGCAAAAACGAGTTTATTATTTTTAATGTTGTCTCGCTTTCACATCGTCGCTACTTAACAGATTTCTTTAATTTTTTCATACATATAGCTTGTTTTGTGAAATTTAATATAGCATACATTATGTTTTAAAATAAAATTGATTTCTGCAATTAAAAAAGCATCCCGTTGAGGATACGAGTATGAACCTAGGTACATACCTAGATCACAAACTACTTAGGTATTACCAATGTTAAGATTAGATTTTTCTCAAGAACATTAGTATCATATTATGCCACCATTCTTTCCTTTTTCCATACTTTTTCGCTGATCAAAGCTAATTTTAAAAAAATTATGGATGCTGCTACGATTAATTTATTGGAAAACTAATTTAAAATGAAATGAATTTGAGAATAAAGTTGTCGGTTTTTATTTAATAATAACTAATTATAAAAACGTTTATTAAATATTAATTTTAAAATCTGCCATTTTTAAAATATAAAATACAAAAAAATTTAACGACTTAAAAAAGAAGAAAAATTAGAATAAAGAATTGATTACCACAATACAGAACAAAAAACTATCATCGTAAACCCGCAAATGTAATATATTTAATTAATAATAATTTTAAAAGAAAATAAAAACAATGTTACAAAGTCTAACAAAGTAAATAACAGCTTTTCAGAACAGATTACATAAAATAATCAAATATACCCCTTTTTTCTAGTGTAACATTGACAATAGTTCTGTATTTTAAAAACAATGTATTTTTCACTCATGGAGTTTCATTGGGTTTTTTAGAGGACCCTATCAGTGCTGCGAGCTCACATTTATGTATGGAGGATAAAACAGAATACAATTTTGTTTCATCGGTCTAGCTAAATAACCTAACATTTCACGTGAAAAATACTACTTTTTCATTTTTATAAAAAATTAAATAAAAATTAATAAAAAACTGTACAAAATTTTAAAGAGTCTATTTTTTCCTTTCCCCTAGACAAAAGTTATCATGTTTGTTTATGTGATACATGAGCTCGACGCTATACGGATTTTTTTCGGTCTAAGCTCGTTTAGATAGTAAATAGAAAATTATAAATTGCGTTATTTGAATGTAATAAATTATTTTATTTTCAATTGTTGTCTCATATTCCTATTCAAATATGACTGCAGTATGTATGTTTGCAGCCTTTATAAATAATGTGTTTAACGGCAAAATTAATATTGCTTTTTTTACTTCTCTTACTCCAAAAATAATTTCTTTATGTACAATCTAAATATATTACTTATCTAATCTAAATAAAAAATAGTCGCCGTGGTGTGTTGGGTTGATCACAAGGCATACGGCCTTTGACGATGCGACGCACCGCGGCGACCCGGGTTCGATTGCCGGCCGTTCGTCGAATGGGGCTGGACTGGTGTTGTGGTTGGCTGTAAGAGATTGATCTTGTAGCAATAAGTCCGCCATATGTATCGATTAGATACATTAAAGTAGATAAAATAAAAATAAATAAATATATTTCTCTTCTAATTACTAACTATGCTGAGAGCAGTACAAATAATTGAAAAATTAATTATGACATAGTTTATTAGTTTCTGCTCATGGACTATAGTAATGTAGCCTGTATGTCAATGCAGCTATTTTTTATCCTCTGTTCTAACTTTTTCAAAACCCGTTCACGTTCTGCAGTGACATCGGATCGATTTATAAAAGGGAGAACCATGGCAACCACATATGGATTTAGGAATTCGAGATACATCTATAAGTTAATACATGCTAAAATCTAACTACAATTTTTTTCTTACGGACAATACAGCGTGAACAAGTAGAAACTTAATGAATATCATATTAATTAAAATTCTATCGGGAATTGGATTCGAAATAGAAATCACATTTCGAGATAAAGGGAAAGATACGAGAAAATGTATTTTGCACACTTCAGATTTCGAGATAGAAAGCACATAGCTACATTTATCCAGGCTATAATCTGTTCGTAGACTAAGTATCGTATAAATTCTTTAGAAAGTAAGGAATTATATAGTGGAAAATATACATTCATCCATTCGAGCTTTCGTCTACATAATATTAATTAGGATTACGTTGGCAAGTAAATTTCCCAATCTTTATCTAAAATAGAACGGGATTAAGAATTTATACATACTCTAAAAATCTGTAAACGAGAGAACTACTGATTTATTTAAAATATTGGATAGAAGATGAACCGTATATTGGTTAAGCCGATCACGTATCAATTCGATTCGTGATTTGTATTCAGTAATTTTATTATATTTCTTGAATCTCAATTTACTACGAATATCTGAAAAAAACTAAAATTATATATAATTCCGAAAGAGTATAAAGCTCGTCTATCATCAAGAACTTACTCAGTATTCCTGTATGCTTCTTGAATAATTTAACATTTTATTTTTATAACCCAAAATATTCGAGAAACGCGTTAACCAATATTTCATGAAAAATCAGATACGTGACGCTACCCCGCAAGCAGTCGGCCGTCAGTACACTACTGACCCGATGCATAAAGAATGAGAGAGGGAGATAATAAAAGGCAGAAGAGGGATAGAATCACTAATGTTAAGTAAGTAAAATTTCATAGCAATACCTGTGTAGGATGTAGTGGGGCAATCGAGATGTATCGTTAAATGAATAAATTAATTAACAAAATGTTTGTAATATAAATATAACAAATTATAAATAAATAATTGATTATATCGGTTTATTAACATAATATAAGAAGATGATGAAAAGCCAGAAAAAGTTGAGGAAAGATATTTCCATGGTTTACCAAACGAACAATAGTCACGTCTTAAAATTGTATCCAATTTATACATTAGTACTCTAATAATATCGTTCAGACAAATTTTAATCAATAAAACGGTATCAAGGGTTTTTGAAATCGTCGGTTACAAATCTGATATTAAATTTTAAATATTCAAAACGGTGGAACCAATATGTTTGACAAGTCTCAAAATTTATAACTCGGTCTTTATAAAAGTAAATTTTCGTAAGTTTCTATGGTCGCTAGTTATATATCTGATCTCACAGTTGTCAAAATTCTGAATGGCTGACAAAGAATATTTGATATATAAAATCATATTCTTTGAAAGCATTCCCATTTCTATCATTTCTTAGTTGTCTGATTTTCATGTTTTTATTTCTTCTTTGTGTTCTTTTATTTATGTTCCGTGTATTATTATAACTTGATTTATGCTTCAAAGAATAACACTCGGCATTTTCTCTCATCGTGTAATCAATAGATAAAGCAGCAAAAAAATAGGAGCTTTGGAGTCATGAGTATAGTAACCAGGAAATTTTGAAAAAGTGTCTAACAACGTTATTTTTTCATAATTTTTTACTTTAAAAGCTTATTAGTAGATATGGAGGGGTGGGCACGTCTTTTTTGATATTTTCATCACTATCTTTAGACCTGTCATAAAGTTCTGAAAGAATTGTGCTCAAATAATATTCCACATGACACATGAAATTTATAAAAAAATCGATTAATTCTTGCCCACCAATCATTTTAATATAAATATTTTTGAATGTTGTATTGTATTTGTGTTGATTAATATTTTTGACTGCCAATGTGAGACACATATGTGCTCTACCACCATGCCAAATTTCAAATTTCTACTTCAAATCGTTTTTGATTAAAACAACTGAAACAGAAATTGTAATAATGTTAGATTAAATACATATTTTATGATCCCATCAGACCTATTGTCATGGTCACTGAATTCAATCAAAACTCATAGTTATTAATCTGTCAAAAAACATCATGATAAAGAACACTGTGATATGAGTATATCACTTAGAGATATACTCATATCACAGTATATATAACTTAATGATATACTCGTATCGAGATTAATTCCTTGTGACTATAATTTAAGAGGCACAAAGAATTAATCATTTAATAAATTTAAGATTAAATGAGTATATCACTTAGAGATATAATCGTATTAAGATTAAATCTTTGTGACTATAATTTAGTGTGCTTTTTTATTTTTAGAGTCCCATGCCTAAAAATGAAAACGAATCCCTCATAAAATTACTGAAGTTTCAATCTGTCTGTCTACTTTAAATTTAACATAGTAACAAAATATAATAATAATTTTAAAAATAGTACATATCTCAAAACCTAACACTGGAAAATGTTGATATGGAAATTGGGGCGAAGGGGTAATCTCAGAAAAAGTTTATAGTAAGGGCCTCAAATATATTTAGGTAGAATATCGTCAGAAATATAATAAAAATATATTCTCCCCGTTTATTTCTGAAACAACTCAACCGAAAGTAGGAAAAAACAGAAAAATGGAAAAAAAAGAAGAGGGTTTTTAGAAACCGAAGGAAATGTTGTTGGAAAACTATAGCGGTTATCTACGATCTTATTATTTTAAAAACATGCACGTCATTTTGACGCTTGTAAAAAGAAAACAGGTAATATATCTATGTCCTAAACGATGATTATTTTTAAATAGTTTAATGAAAACACTATATACACTTAAAAGTTCATAAGTGCATATATACGTACGAACCCTTGTAGTGGGAGTTTTACTCGTGTTTAGTAAGTTAAAAAAACTTGTCCATAAATTGATTACAAGATAATATATTTAGCAGAATATACCAGAAAATATATTATAATAAAAGTAGAATTAAAACAACAACAAAAGATTCGTAATACATTTTAAAAAATATATTACTCTCGCGAAGAATAAATTTGGCACGGTCTTAACATTTCATACAGCCAATTTATAAATGTTATTACTACATGAAGCAGTTTATTACATTATTGTGCTGCGTAACAACAATACCAAGCCATATTTCTCTACACAGACATGATTTTTTCTATTTTATTTAATTCTACAGATAAGAGGCATCTTTTTTAAATTCATGAAATATTCAAAAGTTTTCTGCTTTACACGTGTACCATTCATAAATATGTGTTCTATGTAAATAATTGATTATGCATGTTGGAATTCGTTTATCTACTATAAATTAAGTTGACAAGCCAATATTTTTAAATCATTTACAATAATAATGTAATTGATAAGTTTCAAAATTATCATATAACATAAATATATATGATATTTTTATTTTTACGCAAGTATAGAAAAACGATAAGTATTTTGTTAATTTAATTTTCTAGCATGACTTGCAGTTGTACAAATATATAATGGTATCAATAGTAAGGGTTGTATCACATCCCAATCTGGCTAGGAATGTTTTTGTTAAATATTTCGAAAAATTAATTTTTGATTACTGTTTATTAATAAATCCTTCTAGTTCCTAAAAAATCGGCAATAACGCCAATTTTGATAGTATCGATATCTTTTAGAGGAAAATCGGTATCTTTATGAATTGAATACACTTGGTTAGCATCAAAATAATCAATATAAAGTATTGTATATTGTAATTTTAAAAATAATACAAAGAATTGAGACCAAAGGCAATTAGACATTTCAATCAGTCAAAATCAGTCCAAATTGCGAAATTCATTTCAGTACCAAACATAACGGGAAATAAATTAATCAATACCAGTACTGAGAATTCTAAGGAAATTATAGTATGGAGAACTGATAAAGTAAGAAAATTTGACGCAATGGCCAACCAGAAGCAACACAGGAACTTTAATCATATCCATTGGTCTGTTAACCCTTTACGCGTATCTTAATATTATTCTGATAATTTTTCAAGCATCTCATTGAATCTCAATTTCTGTTTTTCTTAATAAAAAAAAAATTCAAAAAGAACGTTAACGGAAATCAAAAGAAAACTCCATGGTAAGGTAGTATTATTTCTATTAGCAAAGATCTTTGCTAATAACCCACCTGGAGATATTGTAATACAACGAAAGTAGAAATAATACTACATCACGTAGTTTCATTTAATTGTGAATAATGAATTTCTACAAAATTAACGCCAAATATATTCAAAATCCATGGTAAGGGTTAAATTTATGTGTATTATTACGAATAATAACAGTTTTTGCTGAACGGTTTGAAATATTTCTGTGTTTTCTGTCTGAAAGTCAAAATTTAGCATTTTTAATTTCAGTATTGGTCAACTTTTTATTATTATGTTACTTTTTAAGTAACATAACAATAAAAAGTTGACCATTACTAAAGTTAAAAGCACTAAATTTTGACTGTCTCGCGTCAATGCGCCAAATGAAATAATTCTTGTGAACACTTAAAAGCGCGAGTTTGTTACGCTCACTCAAAAACACTCCTGTAAAATTTAAATAGTTCATCTAAATAGTTGGATATTGAATATATTTGGCATTAATTTTGTAGAAATTCATTCTTCACAATTAATATAGTTGTACTTAAAAATAATAATTGGACTTAAATAACAATTTTCATTTAAATTGATTATATGAAACCAAAAATATATTATATTTAAAAACGACTTCATTTTACCTATCTGGACAATTCTTTTTAATAGAAAAATTTCATCACAAGTCCTTTTTCAAAAGTACGATTTTCTGTGTAACTATTTGAGGTGAACAATGAATGCCATATATTTTCTATATACCTCTAAAAGTTTCACTCCAACAAACCTCTAGGATTTTTCGCAACTTCATCGTGAAAGGACAGCTAATTTTCACCAAATATTCATAAATTATATATTTTCCTTAGTAATAAATCTATCCATTGATAAAAACCTAAGGAAACACCATTCAGCACTCACTGATATTAGTTCGCAGAGACAGACAAATTCAAGGGAAGACTTTATTTAATGCTATGTGTTGATGAATATTTCTACTGCGCATAAATTGTAATTTTTAATTACAGATCAATTAAATTTATATACGATATTTATCCCCTTAAGATACTAAAAATGACCTAAAAATTTGAATGGTTAATTGTTAATATTTAATAATTCAAAACTGTGTTGGAATTGCGGTAGTGATTTTTATAAAATTTAATAAAACGCAATTCCTTTATTATGGCTACATGTACGTTGATGTACACTAATTTATACTACTAAGGGTTTGCATAACGCACGGTAATAAAATGTCCTGCTGATTATTTTTTTTATGAATTTCTTGGGGAAAATTCCTAAAGGACCGTTAATTAAGCATTTAATCTTCCTCAAGGATCCATCGGTGAAATAAAACCGAATACAAATATTTTTTTAGTTCCAAAGATTAGCACGCACATGCAGGTAGACAGACGCTACGGTGGATTTATTCTATATTATATATTGATATGTAAGTTATATTTCGAAAGTAAAAACCTTAAAAAAAATTTTATTTATTTTAATTATATGAAATAAGTTCACATAAAAGTTGAATTAGTTGATAAATTCAAAATCCCTCTGCAACTCACTTTTGATATGTCTTTATGCTTAAAATACATGAAAGGATATAAGAAAAAAAAATAATGTCAACATAAAATTATTTAGTCATATAGATATATTTAACAGCAATTTCAAATTTGTATCATGTCGATTTTAATTATATTTTTTCTTTTAATTATATTTACTTATTTTCAATTATGTGCAAAGCTGTATCACCCTTAGAGACACGACTAGACAAAATTTTGCGGGAGATACCTAAAAAATAGTTAGGTTTTCTGTTCAATATTTGAAGTATGACATTTCATAAACATAGTTAACAAACTAAACTAAAGGCCCCTACCACAGTTTAATAGCGCTCCTAAAAAAATTATTGAAATGTATCTGTACAGAACCAAAAAATATTTTTCATATGGACACTGATAAAGACAATTTAATATATCATTACAAGAATAATAATATATTAAATTGTCTTTATCGATGTGATAAATGTAATATATTCATTTTCATTATTTTATTGATGATAATTTTCCTAAATAAGTTATTACCAATCAACATTTACGGAAAAAGTAACGCTCTGGTGTAATCGCAATCAGGCGGCTGAACATTTTTAAAAGACAGAATAAATGCTAAATTTTGACTGTCAGACAAAAAATACAAAAAAAATTAATAAAATTTATGTATTAAGTTTTGGCTATGCGATCGCGGGTTGTTACATAGGCAGGTAATTATTGAATTATAAAAAAATATATATAAAAAACTTAAAAAATCATTTACTTATGCCTCCTATAAATATTGATTAATGCAAATAAAGTTTCGAGGTCTCACTATTCATAAACTAGTCCCAAGAAACCACCCGAGACATTTCAGAGCCCCTCCCAGGACAAACAACAACCCTCCTCATGGACAGAAGGGACTTTCGAAGGCCCTCTAATAAAATTCCCTATCAAGATTTTCCAACCAACAGAGTTAAATATGGCCCCTTCGTAATGAGCCATTTAGGACCTCCATTTTTTTTTAAGAAAAAAATTTTCGAATGCTCTAAATACCTCAAAGATCGGTCCACTCTTAACAAAGTCATTCATGCAATACATAACCTAACAATCAAACATTACAGAAATAACTACTACGCAAATTTCTTTGACATACGAAATGTAAATTCATCTCCCAGTTTCGTCACGTTACTCTATTACAGATTACAGTGACGCTGTCTAACCCCGGTTTACTTGCTATTGTGTAACAAATAGGTGTATCAGTAATCTCTGCGACGATTAATTAGTTCTATGTCAAAACAGATAGGCTGAAAAAATGCGGGATAAAAACCGAAACTCCCAAAGAAAAATTCTGGATTTTTCCTAACGAAAAGCGGAAAATGACAAATTTTAGGACAAAATAAAATTGTTAAAGGACGAAAATTCCAAACGATACTAACAATTACTCGTGGATCTTCCCTCAAAATTTCTTTTCATTTACGACATGGAACTTTCGTAAATAAATTCACAAAGAACACCGTATTCAGAATGTACAAGTTCATGTATAAGAGAGACAAATTATTTCCATTTCAAATTAAAACAAGTACTTAGTTCTACAAATTCTCATCTTAATTTCAAGTTCAACTGGCAACCTCTAACACAAGTTCAAGGCGCTGTCGATGGTACTTGTACGCGACCGAAGAAGAAACATTAGTGAGAAACAGGGTTTAAGTACGCTCAAACGAATGTTGCCTTTACGTTTTTCAAGCCTCTAAGTTCATATTTATTCATGAACATAAATTATGTTTTCCGAATGTGCGACGAAATGTTTTCTACTTTAAACATGAAAAGTATTTATATTATATTACAACTTTGAAAATAAACTGCTAGTATAGCATTTGGGTCTACCCTCAAACCAAATTTTAAAAATCTGTAATTGGTTTAAGAAAAACGTGTTTATTTTTAATCGTAATTTTATTATTTTAGTGTAAAAAAACATACACTCTAACGCCTTAAAGTTACTGGCCTCATTTCTAAATTTTGTTACATAAATAACAAAATTTACATGTTGCGAAAATTACCACAATAGGAAATAAAAGTCGGACATACTCCGAAAATATTCAATGTCCACATTACTTCCTTATAATCATATTACCTTATACTCATACCGTCTACTTATCTTCTCAACATTCTTATTGTATTCTAAATAATGTCTTTTTTTAACACCTTTTTTCCTAAACTTTATCTAAACGATGACATTTTTCAGATTTTCAGCTCTAAAGTTAATAAATTTCAAAACTAAGAATCTCATTTTATTTTATTTGATGTATATATTTAAACCAGTTACAAATAACAAAGAACAGTATACTTAAAAGCTCAAGGAGCTATCAGTATAACTTTCGAATATTAGAAAATACGACTTCACGTTGCCATCATTTTCAGTGGAGTAAAACATAAAAATTGTTAACACATATCATTTACATACAACTATAATAGAGGATTTTGATTTACAAATGTGAAGTTAACTGATAGGAAATTAATATTTCCAACGCTTTTTAAACTGCAAAATATTCTGTAAACACCTAAATACAACCTAAATTATAGCTAAATACAATGTCACAAAATCCTTTTCCCTCGGACCTTCAGTATAAAAGCCTAAAATATAACTGCGTTGTCCTTACAAAGCAAAATATCGAACGCAGAACGAAGAAAATTGCAGACACACGTGATTAAAGGAACGTAGGGCTAGACGATGTTTATGCCTACGTGTTTTTGGTTATAAGTATAAATTATACTAATCACGACATAATCTCACTTGCTTGACTTTATAGGGTCTGAGAAAAGTATTTTTTTTTCTGTAAGCATATTTTATGACAAATTTGTAGGGTTACCGATTTGTAAGGTCAAATAATTTATATACCTATAATTAAATTTCAAAATATAGCCAAGTTTATAAAAATTCCACCCCTTGAAAAAAAGCTTTAAATCCAGTTTTAAAAAAAATATTAAAGTAAGGGCTTTTTATATTTTTGACGTAACGTTTAAATTGTCACACATATTTGCAGATTTTTTCTTATTAAATACTAATAAATATGTGCCCGTTATACGCCATTTTTAGGGAAAACCAAGGTAACATTGAAACTTTATTCGTGTTTGTGGGCATATGTGCAAACTTACATACATTGAATGTTAAATAAATTGAAATAACACTAACAGCCCTAATACCAAATGCTTCGCAAACACGTGCCTGTAGTTACCTACGCGACTCTGTCCCAAAACCCTTTTCCTCCAGATCCACAGTTCAAAAGCTGTAAATAAAACTGTGTGTGCTACGGAAGAGGATATCCGGCAATCGAACGCCGGCAGAGGGACGTTGAAGCGAATCGTGGTTGTAGAAAGGCAACTGTCTGTCCTCTCAGTAACAAGTACGAGTATGTACATTGTATGTAAATGTTAAAGGATAATAGTCAACATATAACTATCATTACTTCGTTTCCCCCCATAGTAAAAATCGAAATTTCAGGTACGAATAATGATCGTCACAATTTCCTATTTTGTCACAATCGTCAAATCCTCATACTTACATTTCATCAAGTTTTGTATTTTTCATCAAGTTTTGTACACAAATATTAATAAAAATAATTCAATTCTTAGGGTTTCGAGCTTCAAAAGGAAGAAACTGGAACCTTTATAAGATTACACAAGTGCAGATCCGTTTGTTTGTCAGAGTCGTTTTTAACTGACATATTTCAAGGCAGAAACTTGAAATTTGACATAGTTATATAATATGTTAAACTTCATACGAATATATTTTAAAAGTTAACACACGACAATATTTGTATGGAAATATTATAGGGCATAATTTAATTTCCAAAAGAAATATTGAATTTTTTGAAATTGAATGTTAATGAAACCTGATATAAAAAATCTAAAAATAATTCTTTATTGCAAATAAAATAAATAAGAAGTAAAATATTTTTTGTTTCCAGAATTTGGTAGGGATGTATTAAATTTAAATTGTTGTTTGTTCTCGTGATTGAATTTAATCATGATCAAATAAAATTCTTCAAATTTATATAAATGGAAAGCCAATCTTTATAAATTTCTGAGAGCTTAACTCAGTTATTTTTTTAAATTTCTCACATAGCGTTTTTTTCTATTAATAACACCCAAGTAACAAAATTTTAAAATAACTTTCTAAAAATAAATATGGTCCCAATGTTTAGCATCAAAATTTAACAAAGAAAATTTATCTCAAAAGTTTTCAAATATCAGATAGTTTGTTAAATTATATATTACTAAAATTTAAATATATATATATATATATATATATATATAATATATATATATATATATATATATATATATATATATGTATTTAATTTTCTATGTCTGTACGAAGAAGATAATTTAAAGGTAAAGTAATTTTATTCCGAAATTTGATCACATCCTATAGCTGAAATTAAATTTATTTCAACGATGTCCTTCTGTGATCTTTATACATTCTGTCTTACTTTTGTACCGAAAAGGTAATAAAAAGTAACATTTTATTGTATTTATCTCCTTTGGAAACACATAGGTTGAAATTGCAATCTTGAATAATTTGAATTTAAGTATATATTTTTGGTTCAGGTAAAAAACTGTATTTACTGTCCACGTGAGAGTCTATGTGACAATATATGAGTATATCGATTTGAAGTGATTTACTTACTGTTTTATTCGGTAAATTTAAAAGAGGGTGTCTTTTATAATAAAAAATTATTATGTTTCTAATTATAGCAAATAATTTCATTCGAATTAAACGATAGATAGATTTCATCCAAGAGCAAAGAAGGAAGAAACTTTTAATTATAAATTACATCAAAATTGTCCAATCATAGTTCTTTTGAGCAATATTTTCATGTTTCTGGAGAATGATCCAATATCCTAGGGTCTAAATATATAAACATCTAATAACAAATTTCAGATTGAATTATATTATTTTGGCTTGATGGAATTTAATTTTTTTTTGTTCTCTTTCAAGTTTGAATTTTTCGATTAATAAATCTTTTACGTTTATACTTTTGGTGTTGAAAAGAGGGATAATATAGATTTTTTCAATTTTCTCGGAAACTATAATTTTTTCAAAGAAAATGTAAGACAATAATATTGCAGATCTCAAAATTGTCTACAAAAAAGTTCATATTAATTTAAATGACTTTAGCCTCTTCTGAAATTCAGATCTGAGGGTTTTTAAATTCAATTCCAAAAATAGGAATTTAAAATTTTTTTTCTAATTTATTTTTTTAGTAAAATACAAAAAGTAAAGATTGAAGCTTTTAAAAACTACTACAAACAAATATTTTATGTTATTATATAAAATGTGTAAAAAAGTTTTTTGTATAGAATTTTATGGGCTACTATTTTAATGGCCTTATGCATTTTTTCAAACAATTGATATTTTTCGAGAAAATCACCAAAAAATCTATGTTTCCTCTCAAAAAACATATTCAAAAAGGTTTCGTAACCTAAAAATTTCAAATTTAAAGGAAACAGCCGAATAAAGTAAACACAAAGAACAAAATTCATTATGTGATTTAATTTTTTTTTGAAAGAGAACATTTCAAGTTTGAATTTTTCGATTAATAAATCTTTTACGTTTATACTTTTGGTGTTGAAAAGACGGAAACTATAAATTTAAAAAAAAACAATGTAAGACTCGTTAGATACTTCAGTTAATTTTTTCTAGTTTGCTAAACAATTTTGTCTGTATGGCTCTTTTATTAGCGCAAAAAATGTACTGCAGTTATTTGTACTTCTAGAATCTTCACCAATCGTCGTAGACATATTTGAAGTTTTTCTGTTGGAAATAAATCAAAAATCTTAATATTAGTACCTAAAAAAGGAGGTCGTTTTCTAACAACCTTTTTCTAAGACTAAATAGATTTATTTAAAAACTCATTTGCACGCTTATCGGCTTGTTTATTTGTTCGCCATATTCTCACATAAACTTTGAAACTTTTGCCTATTATTTGAGGCACTACAGTTTGGTTCGAGGTGTATTTTACTACTTACACAGAGAGTTAAACTTAAATTTATGAAAAAAAAATATATAAACACCATAAGTGTTAGTATATAAGCAAACAATTATTATTATAATGTAGATATCATATCACCTGATAAAAGGATATCATATCACCTGAAAAAACAACTGCCCCTTCCCTTATTATCGATATTTGGCATTTTAATTAACACGATAGATAAAAATATTCACTCACTAACTAATTTAAATACGTGCAATTTTATAGTCTGAAAAATAAAACGTCGTTGATAAAACAAATATTTTACAAATATAACTTGGTTCGCTTACTGCACGTTGCTTTCCGTGCGTTTTTTACTAGAGAAAAAATAAAGGATGGTAGAATATAATTTAGATGTACGTATATTTTTCAACTACAAAATAAATGTACGTCAACTTTATGTAACTTATTCATGTGAATGCTAGCAAAGAATTCATAAAAAATTATCGAAATCCATAAACAGTGGAAGGTCAGTTATCCAGACCTTAGTTATGCGGATTCGTAATTATCCAGATTGTCAACGGCGATCAAATAACTTTGTAATTTAATCCATTCATGCACGGACATTTCGCAACTGGCACTATTCTTATGATTTTATTTCGATATTATTTTAGACAGTTACAATCATTACTCTGCTGTATTGCGTCATGTCACTCTCACGTCTGTATTTAAAAATGAATAGAAATCATAAAAAAGTGGTGTTATAACTTAAAGATAAAATAAATATTATTGATTCATTAAAAAAAGGGGAAGCCTGTCGTAAGTTAGCTGATAAGTATGGCGTAGAACTTACACCATACTTATTGCGGATTCGTGATTATCCGGATTGTCAACGGCGATCAAATAACTTTGTAGTTTAACCCGTGTGTTCACGTACATGTCGCAACTGGCACTATCCTTTCGCGCCATTTCGTTATTGTTTTAGACAGTTACAATCATTACTCTGCTGTATTGCGTCGTGTCACTCTCGCGTCTATATTTAAAAATGACAAATAATATTGATGTGATGAATCGCTAGTGAAGGTGAAAAAACGTCAGTTGATATAGATGCAGCAAATTATTTTAAAGATAGTTTTGAGAAAGCACTAGATGAAAATGACTAAGGCTTGGATTTTATTAATAACGCTGAAGAAACCAGATTAAATTGTAAATCATTACCGTCAAAATCTTTTGCTTCTCGGTGAGAGAATTCAGCTGCAGAATATAAAACTAGTAAAGAGCGACTAACAATATTAGTTTCAGCTAACGCTACCGAGACCCACAAAATACCGGTGCTCATCATAGGAAAATCAAAAAACCCCTGTTGTTTCAAAAATATAATTCCCTTAATTTACAAAAACCAAAAAAGCGCACGGATGAACACCGAGTTATTTATTGACTGGTATAACAACATTTTTATCCCTGAAGTAAAAAATATCAAAGCGAAATTGGTAAACAAGGACTTTTATTGGATAATGAGCCAAACCCAATATTTCGGCTGAACTGTTACAGAGAGAAAATGGAATGTTTAAAGTAATATGTTTGCCACTTAATGTATCATCATTGCTAAAACCAATGGATCAAAGTGTTATTAAAACAGTAAAACAACTTTACGAAAAGAGGAGAAGGCAGAAGCGTTTTGTCAAATAAATTTAAAAGAGTTTGTTACATGGTTGTAGACGCATGGGATTCGATTGAAAGAAAGACTTTGAACAAAGCTTGGAACACAATACTAAAACAGGAGAATGAAAATTCAATAACCAATACGGATGATTCTATTTTGGAGGATGTAAATGAGCTAATGTCAAACGTACAAATATACCAGGAATATGATGCTGATGAAATGAAAGAGTTGCTCTCTTGTGACAGTAATAATCATGATTTAAAATTGTTTAAAACATAGTGTAGGCAAGCAAACAGCAGGAAATACAAGAAGATAATAGAAGAAAACGTAAGTGCAAAAAATGATGCAGTGCCATCTCATTCGTAGCGTTTCAAGCCATGGCAACAGATTTCTATTGCTACGAAAGAGAAACAAAGTGTGATATTACTACAGTTAAAACGAATTCGTAGCAGCAATAACGAGAAAAAATTGTTTACGTCAAGTGACAGACCAAAAATTCATTTAAAACTAAATTAAATTACAGTTGCTATCCTATGTGATTCTTGTTAGTACGTATCCTATGTGATTCTTGTTCACGATTTCTTAATCGTGAAATAACTACTAACAAAAATCAATATTTTAGTAATTTAAGAAAATATCTAGGTACATACGTAAGTACAAAAATATATGTTTAATCTCTTAATAACATTGATTTTAGTTGAAAATTTTTCGCTTTTCTTCATATATCCAATTATTCGGATTTTTGATTATCCAAATACCTTACAACAACAATTAGTCCGGTTAATCGAGTCTCCACTTATTGGATTAGATGGCTTTAATTTGAGCAACCAGGCTTTTCTATATTTTTCTTGACGGATGCGTATGGTATATATTTATGGTTCTAAATTAAAATTATATAAGGTTCTTAGTTCTTTATTCACAAAGTGACAATAATATGAAATGTATAAATACTGCTTCTGACTCAATTAAACGGTTATCAAATATTACTTGCAATTAACTAACTAATAATGAAGAAGTTTTAACATATATTATGTAATATTCATGTATAGATAACTATTATTTACGTTACGTTGAACTATAAACCAGTTTTAGTGAAAATTTTGTTGAAACAACTTAGACTATACAGCAAATGACCAAAAGCTCTAAAAATAATTAGAGTGATAATAAAAGTAAAATTGCCATATATTCTATATAGTAGTTATAAAGAGAAAGATAAAACAGTTTATTTCATCATATAAGCTCGACAGTTATCCAATTCTTAATATAACCCGATTTATTTACTGAACTTTGCTTTTTTTGCCAACTCTTTTGAATAACAATCCATATTCAAACACGGATATGAAATAACACGTCTACCCAAATTTAAAGTAAAATTGACACATTGTAAATCAATTCGAACATTCAGAAATATATGAAATATTTGTAACAAAATATATTTTACAAAATCATGGTGATAAAAAGATACTATAAAATAAGCATGGCACATAAAACAATATGCCATTCAAAAATTTATCTTCTCGTCCCTTTAGGGTGCACCCGTGTAAATTAAACCACCCTGAAACTCTCATTTGTTGAAACGTTACAAGAAGATCCTAACAGGGGTCGTTTAGTGAAGCAGGGAGTCATTTGCATGTTTCTAATTCAATGAACTTCATATCAAATTACTCAGCGTGGAATTGAACGTAGGAATTTAATAAAATCCCATCTTTTCCCAAATAAATTTCGCATCGACCGCTAACTCTTTAACGTGACCTACTTCCTAAACTAAAATGAATCAAAGAAGGTGGAATTAAATAACCTAAACATTATAAACATATACGTAAAGTCTGTAAAGAGTAATTGATAATATTTTCGGCACACTAGAAATGAAACAAATGGAAAATATTCCCGATTCCTGTATGTGTGTAGAAATTTCGCATCACGAGGGCCACCTAGATGTTTACGTGCAAGTGCGGTATTCTTACGGACTACGTAAAATATGACAAGTATTATTAGGTAACATAAAAATACTTGTCATACTCGCGCTAAACATTATACTGAGAAAATATGACATAGCTCTCTTTACCCAAGAAAAAAATATTTTATCTATAGTGAAAACTCTAATAAAAAAGATTTTTAAAAAAATGCTTATACTTAACTATAATTATTATCTTTCCTTGTGCATCTTATTATTCCATACACGTTGACTTTATTGAAATATTCCATTACCTTGAATCTCAAAATGTGTGCTTACTTAATAAATTGTCAAGTTATGGTAAAAAAAGGGCTGAAGGAGGGAAATTTCTACATAAATGACGGACGGAAAAGTAATGAATCAATTAATACAGACGTATTGGAGACTCCACAATCCCTTTATTTAACATATTTAATATTTTTTTTAATTTTAAATTAAATTAATTCCCCCGAAAAAAGTAAAATTAATTTAATGTTAAAGAACATTTTAACAACTTTTTCAAACGACAAAATGTTTCGTGTTGAAACTGCCTGCAATTGGCTTTAATACACACGCGACATCAAAGCAACAAAAGTAATTTAAATTTAGAAACAATTTTAATTAGGGTTAATAATATACAAATAAATACAAGTTGTTGCCCTATTTATCATATTTTTTTTAAATGGCACCATGTCAGAAGAAAATGTACGAGGAAAGGATATATACGTACTATTCGCTTACATAGAGTTTAAAAAATTTAATTACGTAATTTTTGGAAAAACTGTTCTTAAATGTATAAATTGCTTCGATTACTGAACAAGACATCTGTGTGTGTGCGTGCGTGTATGCGCGCGTGCGCGAGCGCGAGCGCGTGCGCGTTCGTGTGCGAGTGCGTGTGCGTGTGCGTGTGCGTGTGCGCGTGTGCGCGTGTGCGCCTGTGCGCGTGCGGGTGCGCGTGCGCGTGCGAGTGCGCGTGGGCGTGCGCGTGTGTGTGTGCTTGTGTGTGTGTGTGTGTGTGTTTGTGTTTGTGTTTCATATATATCGATGTTTATGTGATAGGAAAGCCAACTTTTCTCAATTTCAAATATCCACAATTTTGTATGAATATTTTAAACTAAAACTTTTGTTTGTACTCACGATAAAGTTTGGTCAAGATAAAATTAACTCAGCTTATTTTCGATATTTTTCACACAATATTTTTGGTCTGAATTTTTGGTCATTTTCTAAATGAAAACTTTTAAAAAATATATATCTATATATTAATACGTGAAGCAAAAACTTTGGACCCCTTTTTACGAAAATTGCGCAGACGGAGGAGTATGAAATTTGGCATACTTATAGTTTATATGTAGGAGAGGTGCAGAACGCTAATATTTTTCAATAATAATGCTTATAAAGTACATTAAATTAATAAATAAAACATTACACACACTACCATGCATTTGACACACACAGGTATATACATACAAATGACATATGAGTAGTCTATAGTTTTATTTTTCCGCTGGCTTTCCATTGTAGTTTATCTGCCAGACAGTTTGCAAGTTATTGTGCTTCAACTTTGTTATTTTCTCATATATAATAGTAAAAAATTTGATCTTTTATCTTGAATTACAGTTGTTATCATTTAATGTAACATTATTAATAATAATCATAATTTTAATACGTGAAGCAAAAACGTTGTACCTCTTTTACGAAAATTACGCAGACGGAGGAGTATGAAATTTGGCACAGTTAAAGTTTGTATGGAGGAGTACGGAAAACTAAAATTTTTATATAATAATGCATTAGAAACACATTAAATTAATAAAAAAAAGATTATACATACTACCATTCGTTTGACACACACACACATATGTTTAGTGTATTATCTATGCACATATGTATATACCCACATATTGACAGATGAGTTGTCCATAATTTTGTTTTTCCAGATAGTTTCTAAGTTACTGTGCTTTAACTTTGTTATTTTCCCATATATAGTAGTAAAAAAATTGACCTTTTATCCGAAATTAGAGTTATTACGATTTAATAAAATATTATTTAATTTTCTAAATGTTAATAATAACCATAATTTAAAGGTTAATAATAACCAAAATATTAACATGCAAAGCAAAACCTTTATACTCCTTTTTACGAAAATTACGTGTCCGGAGTAGTATGAAATTTGGCACAGTTAAAGTTTAAATGGAGTCTTCTCCATTTGTGCTGAAAGCTAATATTTTTACATAGAAAGAGATATATAGATTTTTATTAGAAATACATGCGTTTGACACACACATATGTACTATTTTGTTTATGGTTGAAGTCTATGGTCAAACTGAGATTAATGTTATTTGTCCATAGTCTTACTGAATATCAAAAATAATCATAATTATGATAATATCATATTCATAGTTTGTTTCGCATACACATATTAATAGACCAAACGCAATTTTAAATAATATTAATAGTTTACAAATGAAGAAGTAATTTTTAGAGATACATATAAATGTGCACTAAATGTAATTCCAAGACTTTTTCATAGTTATGATTGTGGATTAATGGATTTACAATGCAGGTTTTGCAATGCGAAACGTTTTGAATCTGAAGTGACTTTAAGTAACAGGACTGAATTCACTTAATGTTATCATAAGGGTAAAGCAATATTACCGCCCTTAAGTCAAAATGAATATTTTAAATCATTTTATTATGGACTTATTTCAAATGAACCTTCAATCAAAAGTAAGACAAAAAATTATTTTGAAAACATTCGCAAATATAATTCATCATTTGCTATGGTTAGCTCAGAAGCTAAAATTTGCGGGGCAGTTACAAGTAGAGTGTATCATTTCAAAAACATTATGCTTTTATCACAGATCAGGTTCAATGAATGCGGCATATGGTAGCTCACCATGTTGTGCGCTATTCGATTTTCATGATGTCGACACTATCAATTATATATTATCAATTATAGATTACAACAACATTTTAATCAAACATGCAATAACAATATAATGCGCAAAATATCTCTTGAATTGGAACGCAGTAATCCTTTGGTTCGGTCATTCATTGCAATGAAACATCATTGTCACAGAGTTGAAAATAAAAAAAAAGAAATTTGTATGCTCATTAAAGTAAATCATGATTTAAATCAATGCCATTTCAATGATGCAGTTCAAACTGATGTAGCAGTAATATTTAGTACAGTTGATGGTGAGCCACCTTTGAACGAAAGATGATTTCATTTTCAAAAGTTAATAGTATCATCAAAAATATCTCAATTTTAAATTCATCATTAGACCCTTGAACACATCCATTACTTTTTCCAAATGGTGATACTGGGTGGCATATCAATATTCCTCGTAACGTACCAACTATATCTAATTCAAGAGCACCCAGAAAAAAATTAGCCATGCTTCAGTATGCAGCCTATCGACTTGCGATTAGAGAAGATTTCAGCATGTAGCACCATTCACACAAAATTATTTCTGCAGTGGATAGTTGATATGTATGTGAGAATAGAGGGCTCTAGATTACATTGCATTGTTGGTCGTGTGGGCAGAAATGTTGGCCGTAGAGTAATTTTACCATCTTCATTCAACGGATCTCCAAGAAATATGTACCAGAATAATTTAGATGCAATGTCAATTGTACAATATTTCGGAAAACAGTCTTTATTTATTACAATGAGCAATCCAAGTTGGCATGAAATATTTAACAACATTGGTGTAGGTGAAGCTGCTAATTTTAGACCTGATATTATTGTGCGTGTATTCAAGTCAAAGTTGAAAGCATTCATAAAGGGCTTTATACAAAATAATGTCTTTCAAAAATGAGGATTGCCTCATGCTCCCATTTTACTCACTTTAAATGAGCAAGATAAAATTGTTAATGCTATAGATATTGATAAAGTTATATCTGCGGAGATTCCTCACATTGAAACACATCCAGCATTGCAGAAATATGTTGTAAAACATATGATATATGGTCCATGCGGAGTACTTAATCCTAATTCTGTATGTATGAGAGATGGAAAATGTATAAAAGAGTATCCAAAACGACTACATGTGAATCGTTAAATGGGTATCCATTATACAGAAGACGTGATAATGGTATTAATGCAGAACTTCGTGGTAGTTGCCTTGACAATCGGTATGTTGTACCATACAATCCATATTTACTTGCTAAATTTAATTGCCATATAAATGTTGAAGTATATACTACAGTCAAAAATGTCAAATACATTTATAAATATGTGTATAAAGGCTATGACAGAGTATCTGTTGAACCAGAGTCTGGTGGAAATGAACAAGGTCAAAATATAGAAATGAATGAAGTTACCAATTTTTTAATTGGTCGTTATGTCGGATCAACAGAAGCCATATGACGCATCTATGAATTACCAATGCATTGTCACATACTATAATCAGACGATATTCATTTACCGCGTCGACAGAATGTATACTTCCGAGAAGGGCAAGAACGTCAAGTAATTGATAATGAAAGACAAACAAAATTATTAGCATTTTTTGACTTGAATCGATCAGATCCATCAGCACGAGAGTATAAATATACTGAAATGATTATGCATTATGTGTGGGAAGATTCCCGAAATAAATGGAAGAAGAGAAGCCGTGGAGGTGATAAAATCATTACAAGAATATATGTAGTGTCACCAAAAGATATCGAACTTTTTCACATACGATTGCTTTTATTACATGTCTGTGGTCCGAAATTATTCGAGGATGTTAGAACATACAATTAATTTTTATACCCTTCTTTAGTTGAATCGTGCCATGCTCGCGGAATAGCTTCAAATGATAATGAATGGCGGGAATGTTTAAATGAATCAAAAGAATTGCATTCACCAAAACAAATTTATTTGGTTACATTTGTGCAATAAATGTGCCAGCCAATGCATTAGCGTTATGGAATGAATTTAAAGTACATCTTAGTGAAGATTTTCTAAGACTTTACAACGAAGAATAGAGCTCTATTAGAAATTGATGGTATTTTGAATGTTCATAATTTGTCCTGTCAAATTCTTAGTTTACCTGTTCTCACATACTCGCAGAGAATAGAAGAAGAAAATACTATTGATACTGGATACTGATGATCATGATACTGGATCCAACGTTTTTTGTTTAACCGCTCACGCTGGTTGTGGCAAAACATTCACTCAAACAGCATTAATTCACAAATTAAATTCGTTTAATCTTCGTTGTATTCCAACTGCGTTCATTGGCATAGCTTCAACTTTATTACTTGGAGGTAGGACTTTACACAATGTGTTTAAATTGCCTATATCCATTTTAGAAATTTCTGTATTAAATATTACTGCAAATAGTAGCTACGGTAGTTTCATTAATTCATCATCATTGATAATTATTGATGAAGTTTCTGTGTCCTTTCCAAGTGTTGAAAATCATAGATAGATTATTGCGTGATCTATGTGATGAAAACGATAAACATAGAGTGTTTGAAGGAAAAACTATACTTTTGTGCGGTGATTTTCGGCAAATCTTACCAGTAATCCCACATGGATCACATGGAACTTTAATTGAAAATTGTGTTACAAGTTAGCATGAATTTCTTTTAGTTACATTTACTCGAAATATGAGAGCTTTACCAAATGAAATAGAATTTGTAGAATTCTTGAAAAAACCTCATCATTACCAATTTTTTTTAAATCGTTAATTATAAGAAGTTTTAAATCGTTAATTATTTCATTTATTATTAATTATCACAATTATTAATATTTATTACATTAATTATCACAATATGCGATAAATTATAGCATTATATATAATAATTAGCATTAATTATCACAATATGCGATAAAAAATGCTATTCAATGAAGAGCATCTTTTACCGCATAATTTTTTTTTATTTCGCACCATCCAACAGCATGTACCGTTGCAATAATTTTTTTTTAAAATAGATATTCTTTATTTTTATCCTTTTTGAATTCCATATAATTTATTTTTTTTAAATAGGAAAATAACAGCGTTGGCGAAATCTGTGGTTATAGTAGTATATAGTCTTTGACAATAGAACCTTAATAATGTTTGAGCATTATATTTTAATAATTTATATTAAATAACTTATAATTTAAATTTATTATGGTCGAATTTCGACCACTGGACGACCACTAGTTCTATATAAATATTATATATTCTCCCAATGGCGAGGGTCACAAAAATTTTGTTCAATGCTAACAGTGACATACATAGCTAACAGAAAAACCAAAATATATGTTAAAAGTTTTCAAATATTGAAAAATTCATTATATTTATTGAACTGAAAAGTATATACCGACAAATTTTGTAACGATAAAGTAATTTTAATGCAAAATTGGTTCGCATTCTGTAGCTAAAATAAAATATATTTAAATTAAATTTGTTAAACCATAAGCTCTATCTCTCAACAGTGTCATAAAAGATAATTTTATTTCGCTTTTATATGCAAAATATTAAAAACAAAAACAGTGAATTATCAAAAAAAAATTGTGGACTGTTATGGGACGCCTGGCAGATGTAAAATGTCTGAATTTGTTTATATTGAAATATTTTTATTTACCGAATTTAAAGCGAAAAAACAGATATTTAGGTAGTTGTTGATATTTAATTATTGATTAAATTTAATTTTAATAAAAATATTTTAATTTTAACAATAAAATGATTAATTTTATTTTTGTGAAATAATTTATCACAGAAATATTTATTAAGAATGTATTAAAAATATATTTTTAATTTTATAATACTGATAGCAGACAAGACTTCGTGTCTTGCAATGACTGGCCGAGGCTGGCCGAATAAAGTCGAAAAGAGCAAACAAGACGTGAAGCTGGCCGAACAACACGTCGCAATGTGCCATCAGAACGTTTTAACTCCCATCCAAACGTGACACCAGATATTTTATATAAAATGGATACAAAACGTATTCAAATACTTAGAATTCAAATACTCGTACACAAAAGCTACAACTTCGAAAGGTTAAGTATTTATAAGAATGGAAAGCTAATAAAAAAGAAAAAAGTACTGGGTGCATTATATTTTATTTTTATAATTTTACAAATATAGCTAACCAAGTTGATAACTACTCCATAACTGTATCATTACTATTTGAATATATACTTATAAAAAAACACAAATTTTGTTATATAATTTCATTTGTAATATAATGTCATATTACGTACTCGTACATAGAAAGCTACAACTTCAAAAAACTAAAATTTACCCCTAATTACTTTATTTTTTATAATAATGTAAACGAACCTGTATGAATAGCTATTCCCTATGTGGCTACGTATACATTTATACCCTTAATGGATAGCTACCCCACAACTGTATTATTGCTGGTTAAATTAACATATATCTAAAATTTAAAAAAAACAATTTTTTTAAAATTATATTATTGCAATTAAGACATTACTCTCATTTGATCGTTTGGTAATAGGTTTACCTACATACACATAATATGATTCAAGTTTTTTTATGCGATGTTTGCACAGACTGTTTTAAGACGCAAAATTTTGACATAATTTTATCGGCGTCGTTTAAGTCATAAGACGCTTGTTCAGTAACACTATTGCAATTTTTATCATCGGAGATAATTTAGTCCATAATTGAGTTAAAGTATTTTGCCAGAAAATATATTTTTCACTAAGTTTGCAGGCGCTGAACTCAAGGACAGTCGCCCGTCGAATTTACGGAGGGCAGACCGCCTCGTTCTCGTGTTAAAGCCCTGTCTCGGTGTTTTAAAATCTCAAGAGAACGGTGAAAATTATGGATTGGAAAGATATGTTAACGCTAAAATGTACAGTAATCTTATGTAGGCTTTTCGTATGAGCACATGTACAGAATTCGTAAAAAAATATCTTAATCAATATGTTATAGGATTGAATACTTAAATATGAAGAACCTATATTTTCTATTATTTTCGTAATGGATATATATGTCATAGGGTTGGGTTCTAAGTTACAATTTAATAACACTAAAAGTAGATTTTCTGAAATCCACTCCCATGCAAGTGGTTACTCGAAATTATGCGAGTTATAAAATTTACTCAAATCTTCGGAGACAGGGTAACGGAGCCTAGAATATAGTATACAAAGAGATATTATCTAGTTAAAAAAATTGTTTAGAAAAATGTACAGCTTAAATGTAGATTTTTTATTAATATAATGAAAAGGTTAAGATAAAAGAAAATAAAAAAATATGACTTAAGAAAAATAAAAAATTATTGCATCTCAACCATAAAAAGCAAGAAAACTTACTTACAAACTATTATTTATCAATGAATATGATGAAAGCACTTAACCAGTAATTATAAAAATTAACTTATCTACAAATAACTACATCTTGATCTAATTCATTGCCATCATAATAAACGTTTATTCTTCACAATGATCACTGACACTGTTGTAGAGCCTTCAGATTCCGAAAACGTGATATCTTCTCTTTCCCTAATAATTTTTTCATAGGTTTGATACTTTTGAAGAGATGAAATTTTTTAATCTGATGTCAAAAGAAGCAAATGAAGTAAATCCCAATCGATATTAATCCTCGAGGATTTCCAAATGTAATATTCGCGTATTTACCGGATCTCTTTATGGGGAACTTCTAATGCTTCTTCTGACATTCGATATATTGGGAGTGTACACGAAAATATTATGTCAACACCATGAACTAATATATTGGACATTGTTACCTGCATATAGTAGCATGAATACCGATCCAGATACAAAAAATTGGTTTAACTCAATAACCGACCGAATTTCTCAATATTAATATCGTAACCACAATAAATAACATTGAGAGTAACCGCCATTTGTTTAACCATGTTTCATATAAATTCCTGTTATTTCAGCAGAAATTTCCTGGATTCTTGAAAAATGGTCTGGCAGTATCACAATAATTTCTTAAACCAAACCCTGGCTTAGGCTTGTCGTCAATAAATCCAAGTCTTTTATTTAAATGAGACTTGAATTTGTGCTTTGTAGCATCTACCAAATTTTTTTATTAGCTCCCCTCACTTGCCATGATTTTATAGGAAGAAGAAATGCAATATGAAGCAGACACTCAATACTTGGAAAGGTATCCTGGTACAAGTTATTGATGGTAGCAAAAGACCTACTCCCAATTATAGTGATAAAGATACTTTATTCAGTATCTCTCTTCTCGATTGATACAAAAAACCAAATAAAAAACTTTAATTTTTTCACGGATAACTTTTTGATAGTCATCTAAACCAGTTCCGAGGGCTTTTCAAACACCGCTTATTTTGCATCCTTTATTACTGTCTCGCCAGGCATAAAAAGAGTCCGCGTTATTTAAACTCCAAGGTGCATCAGAGAAAAAAATATCCTTATATGTTGCGAACAATTATTCGCAAACAATATAATTATATATTGTTTGCGAATAATTCGGAAACTTAAATTATATTCTTAAACTTTTGAATTCAAAAAATAAAAGAAAAAAGAATCGGAAAGAAAATGTTGAAAGTCTAACCAAATTTAATCTATATGTAATTATGTCAAATTATTGCAAAATTGAAATTATTTTTTTCTACTCAGTTTCCAGGCGCTGGACTCAGGGTAGAATTTACGGAGTGCAGAATGTCTCGTTCTCGTTTTTATGAACGTAGATTTTTTAGTTCCTTATTTACAAAATGACAATGACATGAACTTTATAAATATTGTTTCTGACTTTAACCGAACGATAAGTTAAAATTTAATCAAAGCTGTTAGGAAATTTCCTTCCAATTAACTAAAAAATAAACGAAGTGTCACAATAATCTTTTCAACGTATTTTATGTGTAAATAATGTACGTTACCTAGAACTATGAGCTAGCTTTTCGTGAAAATTTTATAAATTCCCTTAAATAATTCTCTTTTTGTTTTAAAATTTTGGTAATACAATGGACAAATTGTTGTATGTAGTAGATATAAAGAGAAAAGAAAACAGTTTCATGGTATAAGCTCGACAGTAATGAAATTCGTAATATGACCGGTTCTTGACATTTACTGCACGTTGCTTTTAGTCTACAACTACAACTTTTTAGGTTATGATTTTGGGAAAACTAAGATATTATGGTTCACAGATTCAATCGACAAAATATTTTAGACAGTAACCATTTTTATATTACGAAAATCGACGACGAGGTTGCTAATTTTTTTAATAACTATTCTTGTTTTCCAAATATGGATGTGAAATAAAATGTCTACTCAATCTGAAAGTAAAATTGGCAAATTCTAAAACAATTCGAATATTCACAAATATTATGTTGTTGTAGTAAAATAAATTTTACAAATATTTGCGAGAAAAAGGTACAATCAAATAAGCACGACAGATAAAACAATAGGCAATTCAAAAAAATTATCTGCAAACAATAAATCGTCTGTAACGGTTCAAAACAATGAAATATATGTTGTATGGTCCGAGATTAATTAAATCGGAAAATTGAAATTTATTTAAAATACTGAAAGATATGTGAAGTTGAATGTGGAAATTTGAAAAACAAATTTCTGCTCTCATTTCCGTCGAAAAGGTCAGAGGCAACGGTTGTAAAACTGCTTACAGATCAATTCCGCTATTGTTTTATTTTAGAATCCCTTAAACCCAGTGGTGTACGAAGTTTGTTTCAAATATTTACGTATCCAAGTGTGAATTATATTTGTGATGAATATTTCTCTAATTTTATCTGTTTAGACTTCCGCACCTGTAATCACAAATAATTATAGGAAAATGTTACAGAAGAAACTTGTTTAAACACGAATACTATACATCTCACATATATATGCTATTATATAGTAGTAAATAGGATCTAAAAGAAAAAAAAATCATATTTGTAGTTTTTATATCAATAGAATAATTTCATACAAAATTCTGAAAAAAAAAGAATATTTTGTATATTCCTTTTAGGTACGGAATTCTAAAAGCAGCATTTACATCAGTTATATGTAGTAATAAAAACATAGAATTCTAATATTTCTGCAAAGGCTATTATAATATCTTCATAAGAGTTAGATGTAATTAAAGTATACACAATAGGTAATACGATTATGCTTTCGTGTTTCAAATAAACCAATGAGTATGCAAAACATTAATCATCGGCCAAATGTTTTAATTTATATTTTGGTCACAATTAAATGAAACTACGTGATGTAGTATTATTACTACTTTCTTTAATTTCTTTAACCACGACCTAGGTTTCGTTGTATTACAACATCTTCAGGTGGGATATTGGCAATATAATAGATTTGCCAATATCCCACCTGAAGATGTTGTAATACAACGAAACCTAGGTCATGGTTAAAGAAATTAAATAAAGTAGAAATAATACTACATCACGTAGTTTAAAACCGGCCAAAATATTTCCGTAAACATTGAATTTCTCAGATATGTATAAACAATAACAGTACAAATACAGCAACATTGTGTATAGCAACATTGTTCCAAGTAACAATGTATATTTTATACTTTAGTTGTTAATGGAAGTTTTATTTTTCGTTGAGAGGCGTAAACGTAATAAAACTAACCGTGAAATGTTTCAAAGAACACATTTCTTGAGTCAGGTTATTATTTACTGCAGAAAATTTATTTTTATCTCCAGAAATATAAAACACGTTTTTCAAAATTGAGATAATTAATATCGATTTTATTTACGTTGTCATTAACATTCCGACTCAAAACGCCATCACGTACTTGCATTTTCGTCATCTTTAAATCTAGTACTTATTTTTTAAACTTGTTTAATGCTTAGAAAACTACGTACATAAATAACGGACCATTAACTACAAGAACAATCTTTTACAGCCAACCCCAATGTGACATCGTACAGGTTTTCTTATAATAAACCCCTTTCGCGCTTAAACTCACATTTACCTCATCTTTATATTTAATTATATACGCGTTTTCTGTTTCTCTAACATATTAGAGATCACTCATTCCTTTACATTAGCCATGCACTATCTTACTACTTCGGTTACTTCTTTTGCGGCTTGGCACTTTTCATCCCGATCTTGAAAATTTACTCTCACTACTTTTAAAAAAGTGTCACTTCAAACAACGCGTAAAAAATATAATTTTATAGTAAGTAGTACTTACATGTAGCATGTAATAATAGTAATATATATATATATATATATATGTGTATATATATATATATATATATATATATATATATATATATATATATATAAATCATTCCATACCGGGCGTTGTTCATCATATTTAAAACCTGAAATAGGCACAAGCGTAGGTTTTAAATTTTGTTACGTTTGATAATTTTTTTATTGTTTAAATGTATTATTACTTTTCACATAGGCATAGTACAAGAGATGCAGTGTAATACGTCATCTAGTTTTCAATTAGCCAACGTAGTTAACATTTAACTAAGAGACACGGAAAATAATACGCTAAAACAAGGCTTGCGAGAGTTTGTTATTATTTTGAAATATCACAAAAACAAAACATACAAAACTGAAATCAGTATGCTAATTGAATTATCAAGCGTCCCTTTAGGGTGCGCCCGGGTAAATTAAACCACCCTGAAACTCATTTGTTGAAATGTTACAAAAAGATCCGAACAGGGGTTGTTCAGCGAAGCAGCGAGTCATTTACATGTTTCTAATTCAATGAACTTCGTATCGGCTTCGTATGTGCTCGGGGTGGAACTTGACATAGGAATTTAATAAAATCCCATCTTTTGCCAAATGAATTTCGCATCGACCGCTAACTGAAATGAATCAAACAAGGTGGAATTAAATAATTCAAATATTATATACATTTACATAAAGCCTGTAAAGAGGAAATTGATAATATTTTATTTATTTATCAGCTTTAATGTATCTAATTGATACATATGGCGGACTTATTGCTACGAGAGCAACCTCTTACATCCAACCATACTACCAGTCCAGCCCCGCTCGACGTGCGGCCGGGAATCGAACCCGAGTATTCGCGGGGCGCCGCGCAATCAAAGACTGTATGCCTTGTGATCAACCCAACACACCACGCGACGATGTCACCTATTTTCGTTATACTAGAAATGAAAGAGAAAGGAAATATTCTAGATACATGTAAGTCTACAGAGCTTCCGCATCGCAAAGGCCACCTGGATGTTTGCGTGCACGTTCTTATCGATTACGTAAACGTGACGAGTATTATTATGTATCAAAGACAGCATACTGAGGAAATATTATAAAGCTTCTTCTATTCACTAAAATATTTCAACAATAGTGAAAACTATAACATTTTTCTGTCGTTGTGAATTTTTATTACTCCATATACGCTGACTTTACAAAAATAATCGTGCGCTTACGTAATAAATCCTGAAGCTGTGGTAAAAAAGGGACTGAAGGACAGAAATACATGGACAGAAATATAATGCAGAAACAATTAGTATAGGCTAATTGGAGGTTCTCAACCTTCCCTATGTATATACAAACACACACACGCATACACGCATGCACGCTCGCATACACGCATGCACGCACGCAAGCACGTATATATTTTAATAGGTTTTTCAGTTTGATACGTTTCTTACTGTCAATTTTCTGAGAACGTTTTTAAGTATAATTCGATAGCGTATATGATCAAGCTACAGAGTCTATGGATACAGCGACAACAGCGGTGACACTGGAGCGCGGGAGAAGTCATTCTGTCAGTAATATGTTGAAAAATGCTGTGCTGTGTCGTGGGAAAAGCTAGTGTCATACCAAACTAAACGTATATTGGTTTCAAACGTATTTTTTCATTGTACATAAAATCAAATTGAAGCTACCCTAGCTCATTTTAAGTATCCACAATTTTGTATGAATATTTTATATTGAAACTTATATTTGTACTCACAATGAAGTTTAGTCAGGATTTTTTATATTTAATATTAAAATATTTTTATTTGAACGATTTGAAAACGAAAAAACAAATATTCAGATAGTTGTTAATTACATAACATTAAATTTATGTTATTA
Organism: Druceiella hillmani; assembly: GCA_039881145.1. NCBI lineage: Eukaryota > Metazoa > Arthropoda > Insecta > Lepidoptera > Hepialidae > Druceiella > Druceiella hillmani. The sequence goes on from JAYKKI010000009.1 coordinate 41,279,043, forward strand.
TTTTATTTTTATGAAATAATTTATCACGAAAATCTTAACAATCTATTGAAAATACATTTTTTATTTTATAATACTGTTTGTGGATAAGACGCGAAGCTGGCCAAATTAAGTCGGAAAGAGCTGATGGGACGCGAAACTGAACGAATTAAATCGGAAAGAGCCGACGAGGTGCGAAGCTGGCTGAATTAAGTCGGAAAGAAGCGAAAAGACGTGAAGCTAGCCGAATGGCACGTCGCGACGGGCCTTCAGAACGTTTTAACTCTTATACAGACGCGCCATTAGATATTTCACATTACAATGAATGCAACTCGTTCCTATTATTTTAATGTAATCAAATCGATAGAACAGGTTTCCTCTGTGTACGTATAAATAATATTAAGTATTTAGTTCATTCCTAGAAAAGATTTACATTTTTTTCCAAAAATTTTCTAATTAAATTTTAATGTAACTTTTGTTTTCCTTTCAACTTAGAATTTAAATACTCGTATGCAAAAGTGTTTATATACAAAGAAAGAAATAAGTAATTAGCGCATAATATTTTATTTTTATGTTAATACAAATATAGCTAACAAAATTGATTAATATCCCACAACTGTATCATTGCTATCTAAATAAATACGTATGAAAAAAGACAAAATTTTGTGCATAATGTCAAAAAAATATCGATATTACACACATTTGATAATTATGCATACATGTGCATAACCTTGCTTCAAATCGTTAATTTTATTTTCAACATATTTTATTTACAATAAGTTAGATTTACCCGTCCAAGGTTTACACGACCTGCTTTAAGATACAATTTGTATGACATAATTCTGCATTCGCCATACAAGTCAGAAGACAGCTGCAAAACCTCGATTGAGAGCGATTGTTAGTTATAACAATATTGAAATTACCGAAATCAGAGATAATTTAATGCACAATTGGACCAATGTATTGTGCGCGAAATTATTTTTTCCATTTTCTCTCCAAGCACCGGACTCAAGAAAATTTGTTGGTACAATTTACACAGCGCAGACTGACTCGCTCCCGTTTTACAGCCCTGTTTCACTCTTTTCAAACTTCTAGGGAGCGGTTGAGATTATTGCTGATTATGTGTTAGTAATTTACATTACATACGTTGTCTTTTTTACATTTGCTCTAGGTAAAATGTACGTTAATCTTGTGAATAATTCGTAAAAAATTATATAAATACATGTTAAGTATAAGAAACGTGTCTTTTGTCTTCTTTTTTTTTAATTTTGTTTTTAACATGTACAAACGTCATACATTAAGTTTCGAATTTACAATTACATAACACTCAAAATAAATTTTCTTAACCCTTTATTCACAAAGTGCCAATACTTGTATGTTGGTTTGGACAAGAAATCGTAATATGATATATACATATATATATATATATATATATATATATACATATATATTTATATGATTTTATATGTATATGTATTTTCAATAGATAATTATACCATATTCGGTGCAATTGGTCTACTCTCTGAATTGACCAGGTCCATTTATTTTACGTTGCTTTCACTCTAATCTTTTTAATATTTTTGATACAGCGTAAAAATACAACATAATATGAGTATATATTATATATATACTTATGTATTTTTCAACTAAAACTTTTCAAGTCATGAAGTCTATAGACTGAATATGAACACACATATTTAGAGACTGACCATTTTTATACTATGTAACCATTGATGAGATGACAAAACTTTTGAATATAAATCCTTGTCATCTAAACACGAATTTGGATTAAAATATCCACTTAAACTGAAAGTAAAACCGGCAAACTGCAATACAATTTGAACATTCACAAATATTTCTTGTTAACAATATACTTTTCACAAATAATATTTGCAAGAAAGAGATACAATGAAATAAACGTAGAAAGTAAAATAATACGCCATTGAAAAATTTGCCAGCAAAAAATAAATCGTCTATTACGGTTCAAAACAATAAATTGTATATCGTGTCATCCGACATTTACTAAATTGAAATTTACTTAAAAGGGTCAAGGAGACCTTCAATTAAATGTCGATATTCGAAAAAGAAATCTCCGCTCTCATTTCCAACGAAAAGGTTTCAGACAACAATTATAAAACCGCTTACAGATCAATTGTCCTCGACTTTAGAGCTATGTTAACCCAGTAATATACGAAGATCATTGAAAAATTTAGTTATCTAAGTTATAATTAAAACTGAATTATAATAATATAATGAAATATTAGATTATTGCATTTTAGAAAAACAAATTTGCAATAATCAAACCATATTTGCTAGAAAAAAAAGGAAAAATTTTGGCACTTATAAGTAATCATATCATATTACAGGTAATAAAAACGATATTTATTAAATACATAAGATAATTAATAACAAGGTAAAATCACTACGATGGTTGTATGGACCGGAGTATAGATTAATTATTTACTTATTTATATTGTCACATCATTTAATATTCATTACTTTAAACAAATATCAACCTTAAAAACACTCTTTGAATTTTTCTTTGATAACTTGTAGGTTATTTTTGTCGGTGTCACAAAGACTGAAATTATTATAAATTTCGATTGTATTTGGCCCTATAATCGTATTAAGGTTGCTGCCTGAACTTTAGCTGGCTTTTTATCTAGCTGAATGGCGATTGCATACTATTCAAACTGCTGTAACCATTTTTTCCAGCTTGTAGATTTATCGGACACAATTTATAGGTTATCGGGTGATTTGATTCCAGTTACCGTTTCATTTGCGTTTATTGTTGACATGTGATCGAAAAGAAACCGCACTTAGATACACGTGTATGATATACGCAAACGTCTAGTTCATTACAAATAGAGAAATCTGTAATTTATCTTTTTTTCACTATTATCTGCCTGTCTGTGTGTTATTTTATGCTTTAATACTAGATATATTTTGATGAAATTTGGTATAATAATAGTATATAAACAAGAGCAACATATGGGTGAAAGAAAAACTTTCTTATTCCAAATTTCACGCGAGTGAAACCGCTACACACAGCTAGTATAAAATGTTCATCTTAATTTATAAACTTTTTACAGCACGCTGATAAAACAGTACCATCTATTATACATTAGGGATGTGATTAGTTTTATAAAAAGCCCTATAACAGACCAAAATATTTCCACAAATTATAAATTTCTAAGTCATTTTTCAAACAGAAATAATATGACAACTATTTGAAGTAATAATTTGTATTTTTCTGTTCCATTGTTAAGGCACGTTTTATTTTACTTTGAGAAGCACAAATGTAATAAGACTAACCTTGGCGAATTTCAAGCAATAGTAACTTTAATGTTTTTAGAATCGACCTAATAGTTATTTAAGTAAATTTCACGTCATCTTCGGAAACACAGAAGACATTTGTCAAAATCAATCCAATTGATATCGACTGTATTTAAAAGATTTACTCACATTATGAATAATAAACTCACATTCTACCCAATGCATTATATATCACTTTTTATTACTATCAATGAGCTATTTAAAACCTTCCGTTGCCGCTTTCACGGCGTCATAGTTTTCGTGTAAACCTTGATTTCATACTTTCACCGCCGCATTCTAGTCACGTAAATATTGAGTACTGTGACAACTAATATTGTTAACTCAAAGACAGAGAATATATAAGATTTTAAAGTTAACTTAAATCTCGATTCAAACTAGACACAATGGAAATCACATTGTTATTAACATTTCGAGTCAACACGCCATCACGCATTCTAATTTACCTCACTCTTATATCTAGTATATATTTATTAAACTTTTCTAATATTTTTACCCTACGTACATAGATGATGGACCAATTGTACAAAAACAACATTTTACTATTTTATTTTATTAATATTTTTATTATTTATATATATTTTTAATTTTCCCATAGACTACTAATTTTTCCATAACTTAAAGTTATTTTCTGTATTCAAAAGAAAAGTTCTGTTTTGAAAGGAATATTGAAATAAAAAATGTATATTATTTAATTACAATCTATACAGTATATTACGGTTTGTTTTCAGTTTGCTTTAAATGCCTGTTGCTTGAATTAACATCAACAGTGGAACTTTACAAAACATGCAAATTAATATATCCCTTCATCTTGTTCTCAATTAGATAAGAAACATTATATTTACCTATTTAGGAAATGTGGACATTGATATGCTAAAACAAACAACATAGTGAATTTTTTTACTATTTAGAAATACCCCAAAAAACAAAATTTACAAATCTGAAACTTGTATATAGCACCTCTTTGGGACGCGCCCATATAAATTAAACCACCTCAAACTCTTGTTTTTGTAAACTCACAAAAAGATCTGGATAAGAGTTATTCAGCAAATCAAGAAGATATTTAAATTTTTCTAATTCAATGAACTTTGTTTCAAATTACTCGACGTAGAATTCAACTTAAGAATTTAATAAATTTCCATCTTTTCTCGAATTAATTTCGCGTTTACCGCTGACTATTTCATGTGACCTATTTCCAAAATTGGAATGACCCAAACAAAGTAGAATTAAAACATATAAATATTATAAAATTATATACATAAAACATATAAAGAGAAAAAAGATAATACTGTCGTTGCCCTAAAAATAGGAGAAAAAAATTACAGATTTCTCTATTTGTAATGAACTAGACGTTTGCGTATATCATACACGTGTACCTAAGTGCGGTTTGTTGTCGATCACATGTCAACAATAAACGCAAATGAAACGGTAACTGGAATCAAATCACCCGATAACCTATAAATTGTGTCCGATAAATCTACAAGCTGGAAAAAATGGTTACAGCAATTCGAAAGATATACAATCGCCATCCAGCTAGATAAAAAGCTAGCCAAAGTTAAGGCAGCAACCTTCATGCAATTATAGGACCAGATACGATCGAAATTTATAATAATTTCAGTCTTTGTGACACCTACAAATTAACCTACAAGTTGTCAAAGAAATATTCAAAGAGTATTTTGCACTAAAAGCAAACACCTCGTTTGAAAGATATATATTTTTTAAGATCGGACAAAATAAAGATGAACAGTTCAATGATTTCTAACAAGATTAAAAAGGCAAGAAAGCAAATGTTACGACAAAATAAAAAAAAAGACAAAACGGTGTTTGGAATTAAATCTGGTCAAGTAAGAGAAAAACTACTGACTGAAGGAAAACTCGACTTGATAAAAGCGAAAAAAATCTGCAAAACCATTGAATAAGAATTCAAACAACTGAACGAGTATAAGAATTCAAACAACTGAGAGAGTAAAAGAGATAAAATCTTAGTAGTTAAAGTCAAAAGTAACAAAAACAGGGACCAAAATCAGAGCAACAGAATAACGGTAACAGAAATGCTTCATAGTTCTGTCTTACTTTAAAGGAAACCGTTCGCGGCAGTCAACCATTGGTAATCAAGCAACCCAGCAATCATCAAGATTTGGAAGAATCATAAAACCAATAAGTAGATTTGATTTATAATATTTATTATATCATTTGAGTGTACAAATTTAACTGTCAATTATGTAGAAACCAATGTGTTCATTTAACCGATAAGTAGGCTTGAATTATAAAATGCAATAAATCATTTGAGTGTACGAATTTAAGAGTCAACTATTTTATTTACAAAGAAAGGGAAATATGACATATAGACCTAGTCTACCACCTGGCAGCACAACAACACATTAAAACATATAACAGTTATAATGACAATCTTTTAATGTAATAAAGGCGCGCACCTTACTTTCGGTATTAATTAATATTACTAACTAAAGAACACAACGTTACAATACTGTTATTAGTTGCCAATTAATATTAAAGTGTTATTGTTATTATGAATATTATTTGTTCTGTTTGACTATCAATATAGTTTACATTTGACGACACTTTTGTCGAAATTTTATATGATAATTTACTTTTCTTTGCATTGATGTTAATTGTTAGTATGAATTGAATTATTGTTAGAAGTGTATCTTATCTGGCTTGTTCTTGACTCATGAGTCGGAGGTGTTAATAATTATTTATGATATTGCTTTATTATTTATTTTTATCTTAGAATATATAGTTTTGTATTTATTATGTGCAAATTGACTTCAATCAGTGTGTTTTATATACCAATATCTAATAAAATTGTGACTACAATGCCTGTGTAAATAAAAAGCCAAACTCTATCGATTTCAGAAAAAAATAACTGTAATAAGCGAGTACTTTATTTCGCTATTATATAAGAAATATTAAAAACAAAAACAGCGGATTGTAAAAAATTCAAAACAATTGGTATATTTTATTTTCATATAATCAAATCGGTAGAAAAATATTTCTTTGTATTTTACATACATATAATGTTATATTTAGGGCTTGGCGTATTTTTAGACACAAATATTTATTATCGTGATTATTATGCATTATCTTATCACTCAAAATGTGCTAAACAATCTTTTTTAAGCTGTTCGTCGATTGTCAGCTAAGCTTTCAATTACTTGTACACTTAAAATATACAGAAGCTACAACATCAAAAGGCTAAGTATTTAGCGTGTTTTTATAATGCCATCTAACTCAATAAATATTTGTAAAACATAAAATTTTGTGGGTAATACTATTAAAATAAATATTTGACGAATGTGCTAAAGTTTAACTACATATATAAAATTGTTATACAAATTTCGTTATGTACTTCGCCACATACTTTAAAATCAAACGAACTTACGCGGCCAAAGTTTACACTGATTTCGATAAGACATAATTTGTTTCAAATTATTTCGTTGCCACTCTGCTTCCGGGCACTGGACTCAAGGCAGGCGACTATCCTTTTGGCAGAATATATAACTGTAGCCACACACACACACACACACATATATATATATATATATATATATATATATATATAAATATATATATATATATATATATGTATAAACTACATAAACTTGAATTACCTACAAGCTAACTTTTAGTGAAAATTTTATAAAATAAATTAAATATTTTCATTTCATTGTGTGAGAAACGGAAAACAAATACACACAGTGTACATACTAAACACTCTAAACAAAATTTTAATTTCAGAATTTCACTAACACTATGAACAAAATGTTATATATGGTAAATGTAAAAGGAAAACAAAGTTTATATCATCAATTAAGATCGGTACAAACGGTCTATCTCCCGACATGGCGCGATATGTTTACTGCACTTTGCTTTCACTCCATTTTCTACTAAGCATTTCAAAGAAAAATGTAATATAATTGAAATATGCTTTTCTACTAAAACATTCAGGAAAACCAAGATGTTACTCTTTATAGATCAACCCGGGAAACATATTTTAAACAGTAACCCTTTTATGCTACGAAAACCAATAGACGAGACGACCAATCTTATTGAGTATATAATATCAATCTTTGTTATCCAGATACGGATATTAATTAAAAGGTCTATTTAAATTGGACGTAATACTGGCAAATTACAATGAGATTGAAATATCTACATATATTTCACGTCTTAACAACATGAATTTTACGAGTAATTGTTGTATAAAAAGAATTAAGTATATTCATTACCTTTAATCTATTACACTTTAATCTATAACACTTTAATCTATTACACTTTAATCCATTACACTTTAATCCATTACACTTTAATCTATTAACTATTTATAAGAAAAAGATGCAATCAAATAATCGCAACCATCTATTACAGCAGAAACAATACATTATATATCGTATCGTCGGAGATATATTAAATTGAAATTAATTTAAAACAGTCAAGAGGACTTTCAATCAAATGTCGATATTCGATATTGTCGATATTCGATAAAATGAATTTCTGCTCTCATCATCAATGAAAAGCCCAGGGGCAACAACTGCAAAACCGTTTGCAGATCAACTGAACACATATTTTATCTTAGATCCCCTTTAGCACAGTCAAAAATTACTTGCGGAAATTATGTTAGAGTAGTGATAAATGTTTCTTTTATTTCATATTTTTAGACTTTATTTCCGTCAGTCGTAAGCAATTATATCGTATGCAATTATACGGAATATTAAAGGAAAAAATTGTTTAAACACAAACATAATATATTGAGCAATAAGTATTACTCGATCACGAGTGAAAAGAACAAAATAATATGACATGGATCTGCCGTTGTTGTTATCTCATTTGAATTCATTTCCCTAGATGAGTTTTCGAAAATATATAGATTACGTGCTACTATATAGTGGCAGATGTGAAATAGAAAATAAGAAATATCAAATTTGTTTGGTTTTTCTAGAAATTATAAACTATTTTGTATAAAATTCAAAAAAAATATTTTTGGAATGCTTGTAACTTTTTCTTTTCTTTTGTTTTAGATATGGCGTTCTGAAAACAGCATCCGCCTCTCTTTCGTAAAGCATATAACCGTGTATGATATTACAACTTAGTTATTATCCATTTTAATAAAAAAGTGTATTTTTTTAAGATATATAATTGTAATAATTTTACGAGTATTTAAGGTATATACAACAGTATAGATGACAACATCTTTATCATTTCTCAAATAAACTAACAATACGCAAAACATTGATGATCGGTTAAGTGATTTTTATTGTATTTTAGAAACATAGTGTAACTTAAATATTACACTATGTCTACTATATAATATAAATATTATTACTATATCGATGAAAATATGTACGGTTATTAGTGCAGTTAAGATGTTGAAATTAATTTCGTGTTAAATTGTATGTGTAAGTGAGGACACACTTGTTTCGTTCCACAAAAACAAAAACGTACTGAAGTATTCCGTTGTGTGAATATCATATCATCACAAGTGTGGTACTCCACATCAATGTTGCTTATTCCAATCCCAGTGGAAAATAGCGAAGTATTTTGGGAAAATCTTTATACCAGTAATTTTTTCACCTTCTAAACAATTTCAAGTTCCATATTCAATTTTACGTTTCCCGTATTGTATGTAATAGTGACTATTTAAGATTTCTAACGCTATATATAGGCAAATAAACGTATGTATTTACTACGTTTGTACGTTTAAAAAAGTTTTTTTCATGTTTCGCGACTCGCATTGTTTTGCCTTACTTTGTACAGGAGCTGAGGGTTATGTGGCTTCTGTAGATTCCAAATACAAAATGAGGCGATCGTAGTCAATAAAATGTTGGTATATCTTCATTTATTTTTATTATATACTATTCTAACGTCGCCCCATGTGTTAATTGTCACCACAGACAGCGCGTAAAAGCAAAGCCATACTATGCGGAACGGCAAATATCTTAGATCTAAATATTCAGTACACATTTATATAAGCTAATTAATGACGGGGCTAAATAATTGTGACGCGAAGCATACTTTAATTATTTACTTACTTCTAATTACCTGTTCTTCTGAATAACCATCACCTTAAAACACCATATCAAGTAATGATTTATTTTTTCTTTAATTGTTAAGGCACGTTTTATTTCACTTAGAGAGGCATAAACCTAACAACACTAACCTTGGAAAGTTTCATGTAGTCAACCTGATAATATTTAGTTAGGTAAATTTACATTTATGTCCAGAAATACCGACGACGTTTGTCAAAATTTAGATAATTAATATTTAATATATTTGAGAGATATTACAAGCGGATATACCATTTTTTGCCTGGCGTAGCAATTACTTCGTTTTTATTTCTATCATACTCGTTTTCTGTTTCTGTATGGATCTTACTTGCTTTGCTAGTTTCATGGCGTTATGTCATAACACATCTTCGATTCAAACTTTTTGGTTTCAACGGTTTCCACGTTTTGGTTTCTATGTGAATAACATGGTTTCAACGATTTCAGTGATTTGATTTCTATATCATCAACATAGAAACCAAATCGTTATTGGCAATAGTTGTAGTCAGCATGCCTCACGCCCACCATTTCTGGAACTTAGAAAGCTTGTTACATAGATGCTGGACCGATGGCTGTAAAAGCACTTATTTACAGCCAACCACGAGACTATGCTATATGGATATACACTTCAACAGCTAAACTCACGTTTGCTTCCTCTTTATTTTTACCATACTAACTTTTTCTATCTCATGCCTCTTCGTGAGCCGTGTACTATTTTACTTCGGTTATATGTTTTGACACTTAACACTTTCCACGTCCGCCTTGAAAGCTTGCTCTCACTTCCTTTAAAGAAGTTTCACTCCAAACTTCTCGATGTATATAATAAAGTATCTAATTTTATCGTAAGTAGTACTTAGATGTAGCACTTTATAATATTATAATTAATATTTGTAATTAAACTCATTATTATTAAATTAAATAACAAAAGTTTCCGTGCAGCGACGTGGATTTCAACACACATTTTTAAGGTTACCATCTTTGTACTGATAAAAAACGCTGAGGGATGATAGAGTTTCATTAATATATAATGTTATCCTAATAATTTCCCCGGTCTATTTAATATTTATTAGTAATTTAACAAGACTGTTTTCGAAATAAATTGAAACAAATCTTGAAATATAAATTATAAACCAATAGAGGGCACTGTTCGTTATTTTCAAAATTTAAATCTTTCACACAGAAAATATTTCACTACCAATGTATAGTTTTCGATACGTACATTTCAATTTTTTTATTTTTAATTACTATTTTATTAAAATATATCATTTCTTTTCATGTAGGTACCAGAATATTATCAGTATTCAGACAAAAAACACTTTGAAATAATATTGAAATTAAGAATATGTATCAATTAGCTACAAATGATAAAAAAGATTATATTTTATTGTCAGATTGCTTTTCCTCTCGAATTAATATCATTAACAGGATTACATAAAAGATAGAGTGTATAATGTTCATTCCGATTCTTGTCAGTTAGCCAACAACGTTGACATTCGATTATTTAAGAGACACGAACACTAATATACTAAAACCAGCAATATCATAAGAGTTTTTTTTATTATTTTGAAGTATGGTGAACAAAATGAAGTGACCAAAAACGTAACACATTAAACGGAAACCGGAATGCTAATCGAATTATCAAGCATCTCTTCGTAACACACTCATGTAAACCAAAACACAATGAACCTCTCCTTTGTTGAAACATTACAAAAAGAGCCTATCAAGGCGTTTTCAGCATAGCGGAATAACCTCCATCGAGAACAGAAGCCATTTAGATGTTCTTAATTCAGTGAACTTCATATTGAATCATTTGGGGTAGAATTTAATATGAGAATTTACTAAAATCCCATTTTTTTCCCAATGAATTTCACAACGATCCTGTTGCGTGACCTATTTCCGAAATTGCAATGAGGCAAAAAATAAAATATGAATATTATATACGTGTACATATATCCTGTAAAGTCTGAATAAAAAACAATTTGATTATACTAAAAAAAACAAGAGACGAAAAAGTTACAGGTATTTGTATGTAAACAGAGCTTCCCTCTTACGAGGCCCTCCTAAATATTTTGCGTATATCGTGTTACACGTACACGGTATAAAAATGAAATTCCCTAGAATTGTATTCTTTTCGATCACGTAAAACGTGACAAGTATTATAAAAATATAAAGGTACACTTGGCATATTTAATGTAAACACGATATTGAGAAAATATGAAAGAGCTCTCTGCATTCTTAATTTGCAAAAAAAATTCATCCATAGTGTTATTGAAACCGAATACAAAAAATCAAAAATTATTCGTTACTACATGTAAAATAAATTTCAGACACTCCAGGCTAACTTTAGATACCCAGGTATGTATACACATTTGAAATGGAACTTTTATTTGTCCACTTGATTAAATTTAGGCAGAATCAAATATGGTATTTGTTGATGTTCACATATGTCGAATTTATGAAAATGGAAACTTTTCCAATTTCTGGGAGATTAACTAAATAAATTTTCTATATTTCCTACCCAATATTTTGTTTCCACGAATATTCCAAGTAACTCAATTTCCAATTAATATTTTTTTAAAAATAACTCAGTGTCGCTCGGCATTGGGGATCACCCAATTTTTTTTGGCGTTCAGAATTAAAAAAAAAGCATATAATTAAAAAAAATATGAATATTATAATATATGAATATAGCATATAATTAAATATACAATTTTATTTTGTAACAATAAAGTGTAGACACACGAAAATTTATTTATCGGAGAGATTATTCAATTATGAATAACTAGAAAATATAAACGATTAATTTTCTTTATTCGTATAAATAAAACTCTTTAACGATAAAGGAAGTTTATTGTAAAATTTGAAGATATAATTAATTTAACCGACCTTCATATATTCTATCTTACTCTCGTGACTCTACTGTTTCTAAAAGTCTTATTTATGACATTTATTGCTTTTGGAAAAATGACCTTAGAAAATACAATTCTGATACATGTTGATTTGAATTTATATCGTTGGTTAGGAATTTGCACATAAAATTTTTTTGTTGTCCATGTGAGAAATCGAGTCTTTACAATTTTGTGACAAGGTATATATCGATTCAAAGTTGTATTTATTACAAAGTTGCATTTGTATTTATTACTAGCAGTATCCCCGACTTCGTTCACATGCAGACGTATTGAAAATATTATCAACTGTAAGATTAATACACGTATCACATTCCATTAAAATAAATTATAAAAGTAATTTTTTTCAATAAGTATACTTTACATTCAAATGTCATATCGCCATTCCTTCTTTTTCGTGGGTGAACTGCAATAAAACATAACCTATATTTCATCTCAGTCTAAACCAAAACAATCGGTAGATACATCATCGAAATACTTTGATCTGTTCTCGCGTGATACATGAACAAATAAAGGGGCTGAAGACAATCTGAAGAACATTTAAAAAACAATATTTTGTATTCTACACTTTTGTTATGTTCCCCTAAATCATTTTTTGTTTTGTAAATGTCTCCAATGTACAAATGCATCAATACTCCAATATGTTATACATATAGACAATAAAATATGTAATAATCAAATTTATACAGCCGAATAAAATACTTACCAAAGAAATTTAGTTATGAATATTGACAACAGATTCAAATTTTAAACAAATTTAGGGAACATAGTAAGCTTAAAAGAAAACATACAATACTGATGAATTTTATGGATGGAAGACGACTGACAAGGATATCTGCACTCATGCGTCTGCTCGCATTCAGGTTACTTACTCAAGTACCTGGCCCTCCCGCATCACTCTCCACTTCACCTCTGATCATGCTTATTTCGCCAATGCATGTCCGGTTGAAAAATGTCATTGCGCGATTTAAATTACACATAGCGTCATCTATTGGTATGCACAGACACACTCTATATTTGTTTAATTAATTCATGTTGCGTAACTAGACACTTTTTTGTTGTTATAAATGGAATGGAAATTAATTTTTGAAAATATGAAATTCGCATATCTTCTGATCTGGACTGGCGAAATCTAAACTAAATATCACTTCAACTCAACCCCTGTATTCTTCATAAACTGCATCTTAATTTAATCAGAAATTTTTAAGTGATGCGGCTTTAAAACAGCCAAAATTTTCAAAAACTATATTTATTACATAATGTTTAATAATTTGTTTCATAAATTTAATGAATTTTCTCCAATTTAATTATATTGTACATATAATTAAATTGGATTTAACGAAATTGGATTTTATGTCGTAAATTTAAAAGAGGATATCAACAAAACATATTACATTTCTAATTATTCGTAATAATTTCTTCCAATTAAAAGATTATTCAATTTCGTCGATAAACAAAAAAGGAAAAACCTTCAATTTTCTGCTAAAATAAAATTCTCCTACGACAGTTCTATTCAATACTATCTGCAGGTTCCTGGAGAATCGTCCAATGTCTTATAACAATAGTCGAATAAACATTTAATAACTAACAAATTTCTGTAATGAATTTTATAATTTTTTTGCTTTTTTGTGCACTTTGAGGTCTGAGTTTTCCAGTCATTAAATATATAGATATATATATATATATATATATATATATATATATATATATATATATATATTCACCTACCTAAATATCCTTTGAGGTTGAATAAGGGGTAAACAAATTTTCGGAAACTATAATTTTTTCCAGGAAACTATTAGAATTGTAAGTCTTAAAATTCTCCACAAAAATGTTGTTCATTTTTTGCATACAGTTAATCGCTTCAAAGATACAAGCCTAAGGATTTCATTTTCAAATTTTGGCATTTTTTAGTAAAACAAATAACTCATTTATACTTACTGCACATAAAAATTATTAATTGAAGTGGTGTTTTTGTTTCTGGTTTTAGTTAAAATCTGGGAAAGAAATAGAGGTTGTTTTAATTACTACATATTAATTAAACCTAAGAAGATGAAATTAAAAAAAAAACAGAATTAAAGTTTTAAATAGAAATCCGACTTCTAAAAAGGAAACAAGGGAAAAACTATCATTGTGGCTTTCTGAACTTTACAGAAACTAATATTGAACAGTAGTATTACTGTTCAAGTAGTTTTCATTAAAAATTAAACGAAAACATGTTTTAACTTTTTAGGCCTACGTCCCTCAAAATGAAAAAATTTAACCAAATTAAAAATAAAATGATCCTGTACGTCCGTCTGTCCGTCAAAACCCTTTTTTCTCGAAAACAGCTTTAGATATCAAGTTTAAATTAATGTCATATAAAATCTATAGTCTTATATTGCTGTAAAATTTCAAGTTTTTGGGTCAGGCAACAAAGAATTGGGAAACGATTTACTTTTAAATTTTCAATTTTTAAATTTTCTTCTTAATTTTTTAAAATTGCCTTTTAAATTTTCGTTATTTTTACCATAGTTTTATCAATGAACCATGAAAACCTACAGGGTATTTCCGGTCGGCCTACAACCTTGAAAGTCAACATAATAGAAAGTTTTATTGCTCAAGTTAAGGTAAAAAATTCAGAAATCAATGTTTTCTAATTCTATGTGGATTTATATATTTCTTTTATATGCCCGCCTATAAAAGATGTATTTATACTATAGTTTTACCTACTGATCATCAAAACCTACAGGGTACTTCCGGTCGAAAAATTCGGGTCGGGGAAATAAAAAAGGAAACATCTACAAATCCATTATTTTCAATTCTATATCGAATTAAGCATATTTTCGAAATATGCGCCTAAGAAATCCATTAGACGAGATATTTACGTTCTGAAAAATTTTAAATTTTGGAAATATTTTACTCGATATTATATGAACCTTTAATTATTTATATTGGGTTGGCTAAAACTAATGAGTGTCTTTTCAAAATTTATGTAGAAAATATGGGAACGTTCCAGAAGATTCCAAAGATATATAAAGGGCGCGGCACGCTCTCACTGATTCAGTAGTACTGTTAACCCGTATAAAATATGATCACTCTGCTGCTGAAGTTACTCGTAACATATACCGGTGCGTACCTCCTAAATCAAAATATCTGAAGCTACTGCAAAACGATCCCAGTGGTTTCGCAGCGGCAATTGTTCCCTAAGTGATCAACCACGCTCTGGCCAACTGGTGGAATTGAATAGCGACAGGTTAAAACTGTTAATTGGAGAAGATAACCGATTAATTGAGCTCGGTTACTCCCACGAAACTATAGAGAATAATTTACATCGCTTAGGAAAAAGCTTCAAATACGGTGCGTAGGTACTACATAAGCTTAGCCCGGCCCAGCCGTAGCCGAAGCTCTATCTTCGTGTAGCCAAACAGACCCTTATAGTTATGGATTTTGGTTGGATGCAGATCCCCCACCTGCCATATTCCCCAGACCTTGCACTCACTGATTATTGTTTGTTTAGATCGCTCAGCAACGCTTTACGCGAAAAAACTTTGATGGTGAAAATCACCTACGATAGTTCATAGACCAATTTTTTCATTCCAAGCAACCTGAAATTTTCGCAGATGCTATCCATTCCTCGCCAGTGCATTGGAAGCATGCAGTACAAAATGATGGTGGTTATAATATCGACGATTGATTAAATTGAAATTGAAAATATGATTAAAAATTATATCATTAATGGCCTCTCATTACTTATTAGCAAACAAAATAAATGCCTGAATGTGTATGAAAAGTTTATAAGACGCGTTCTACTCGCAGCAGACAAAATCTTCCAAAGTAATTTTTTTGAATTTTTTAGAGCTTTTAGAATGAAACAATTATAATTCTTAGATTAGAATAAATTAAAGTAAAAAAACAAAAAATACTGTGTCTAGATGTATGAGATATGTATCTTAGAAATAATGTCAGTTAAATGAAAATAATTTCCGGAAAGCTTAAGATTAATTTGCTGACAAGCCATGCAAATTTTTTTAAAACCTAAATAACGTTCTTACTTAAACTTATTATCTAAAAACTGATTTGATACAGAGGGTTATGCCTATGTATAGCACTATTTGCTTCCATTAATGCTAAGTTCGGCCACCTCAGAAGAAACTTTGTATGAGGGAACTTTCTGAGGCTTAAAGCCTAGTCAATTACTGATGAAACCATATCAAGAAAAAAAATAATAAATAAGATTCAGAGACTTAGTTAACTTGGAGTTTAAATATTTTTGTTAATTTTGCTCATTGTTGTTACTATAAAGATTATCATATTAATGATTATCATCTTATAAAATGTCTTAATAAATCAATTTAATTAGTGTTTATCTGAGGAGACCCAAATTTAATTTCTAGCCTACACTCGAAGTGTTCCATTTTCCTAATTAAGAAATTTGAATTAGTCCAACTGAATCATTTTTCACTTTTGTTTCCAGATTTATGTAGAACAATTTGAGGTAACACTTTCTAACACAAAAAGAATCACGTAAATCGACCAGTGCTTTAAAGAAATCGGTGCACATAAACAGAAAAAGAAACATATATACGTATACTTTTTGAAAGTTAAAAAAAAATGACAATCGATAAAATGTCATTATATGGTTAACTGACATTAAAAAGTGGGTCATCAAATAACTTCACGCGAGCACCAGGAAAAAGGAACATTAATATATTTAAAAGTTTATCTTCCCACATTTGATAAAAACGACACGTCCTAATTATGAATTTTATAATGTGATCCTGTTAATTCTTAGTCACATAGTGACAATTCCA
The DNA here is from genome assembly GCA_039881145.1 of Druceiella hillmani. Taxonomy (NCBI): domain Eukaryota; kingdom Metazoa; phylum Arthropoda; class Insecta; order Lepidoptera; family Hepialidae; genus Druceiella; species Druceiella hillmani. The sequence goes on from JAYKKI010000009.1 coordinate 41,296,113, forward strand.
ATCTTACAAATTATTTTGTTAGTGGAAACATTATTGCTGTATATGAAGAAAAAGCGGGGATTTTTACAGGGATTTAGATGGACCGTGGAGTGGAAAATCATTCTAGATGACTAATAATTATTTAGTTACACCTAATAATATATATTGTTTATTACACTTAAAATATTATTGTTAACCTTAGAATAGGTTCCATTGATACTTCTTGTTTCTAACTTATGCAGACAAATCTTGCAAATTACTTATAAGAGAGTGAATATGATTTTAAAAGAAAAACGAGCGAAACGAAAGAATCACTAATAAATATGTGACGGTCTCTATTTAGTATTAAATAAAAAAAATTCCTAATATTAAGATCACGATTAAACTATTACATCAAGAGCAGATTTTATTTATCCAAATTATGACAGAAAATAATTACCTCTAAAAGTGGGTTATCAAAAAATATAACTACAGCAACGATATTAACACAGCATTTATCTTTGTAACACCCGGCAGTACAATTAGTAATACTATCTATAAACAAAACATCCTATCTATGGATCAACATAAATAGCCTTCAGTTTGTCCGTTTCCAATTCAATTAGTTTTTATAGGATATAGGTTTAAACGTTACTGTAACATAAGTCAATAAGTCAATGGCGGTACGGTTTCCGAATATGAAACTAATCATTTTATTATTTTGTTCTAATCTTGCGATCACTAATTCATCCTTGATTGCAATACAGTACTTTCATCATTTTTATGAAAGTACAAAATCTTCATTTAAAAAGCGAAATTGATAGATTATGCCTTTCAAAGTTTATACTTTTTATTTTTTAGATCCCTTCTACCACTATATGAGAGGGCGTGACTTACTGAACAACCGTACATCTGAACAATTGAATTGAAATGAGATAAAAACAAACAACAGATTCGCATCACATTAATGTTATATTTCCATAAACGGCAAATAGCATTTTAGTGTTTATACAAGTTTCTCTCTTACATTTCTCTGCAAATTTTGTATAATTACTTAGGATTTGTTGGAGTGAAAGCGAAAGTCTAAAGAGATATGAGAATCTTGCTATCTTTTAATTGGCTAAGATAAAATAAATATTCATCACAATTTAATTCCAAACGTTCGTAAGCACATTTTTGAAACAAACTTTGACTACTATACTAAATTTGTTTTGCGAAGGTCTGCGTTTAATTATATAGGATTTTCCCTTGACTATCTTAAATAAATTCTAATTTTCCGATTTAAGCAATTTTGAACAATAAGGTAATTAATTTTTTTGAGCCGTAATAGACGATTAATTTTTTGCAAGCCAATTTTGAATGGCCAGGAATTGAAAATATTTTTTCCATAATGTATTTAGCTACAACAATACGGAATATTTGAGCTATTTTGCATACATGGTTTAATTTTAATTCAATTCCGTGTTTATATGCCGTTTCCATAGTATATAGTTGGTTAATATCTAAAATATATACTCCATATTAAATATTTCAAAAACTTTTGTAGACGAATAAACTTCATTTATATTATATTTAATCTTAATCTGTTTTGTAGTAGAAAGTGGAGTTAAAGCAAAATGCAGTAAACGTACCAGGTCAGGTCATGTTTGTACCGAGCTCATGTGTTGAAATGAACTTTTTATTTCAATTCATATTTACTGCATACAGTATTATGACCATTATATTACGGAAATTTTGCAATTAAAACTTCGTTTAGAGTTCTGCAATTCCCGATAATATTTTATCGATTTGTTTTCCGTTTAACACATAACAAAATGAAAATTATTTTAATGATATTTTCACTAAAAACTAGCCTATAAATCTGTCATAAAATCGTTACGCATCTTTTTCCATTTTTTTGTCTGATTTTATTTATCATAGGTAACATTTATGATTCAAATAATTAACATACAAAATAAGTTTAAAAGAGATTAATGTCTCTGTACGTTTGTTTGTTAATTTCAAGTAAATTTCATACCAGATTTTTTTTTTATTTTAATTAAATGTTCGTTTAGAGTCCGAAGCAATATATATACAAAATGCATATTATTTTCACTTTGTGAGTAATAAAATATATATTTTAGTATTATGTAATTGTGGCTTAGAAAGCAAATATAGGACATACGAACTCGTCGAGAAAAGATAAGTTCCTTTATTCAAGCCCTCCAAACTGAATATATGTAGATATAGGTAATATTTTTACCAATGCTTTGCAAGCGCTCATGTGACAACACTATGTACGTTAACATACAATTTACCCACAGCTACATATAAAAAAGTATATAACCTAAATTGCTAATACAAAATCATCCATAATCTCCACCGTTACCGCGAAGTCTCAAATGAGCGAGACGGGGCTGTAAAACGATTACAAGACAGTCTGTACTCTAAAGCTAACGCGCACTGCGGTTTCCCGCCGTCGCTATTTATAACCGCGACCGCAAAATTACTAAGCCACAAGCACTGCGGGCGAAAACCGCAAAACATTCATTTAAAAAATAGACTGCGATATGATATCTTGTGTTGCCCTCATTATAAATCGAATAAAAAACGTCTTTGTCAATATTGTAACTACTGGATTCACCTATTGACTAATCTTCTATAAAACTCTAATAAACTTTGATATGATATAATACCGCGATAAGTTTTTTTAATTATTAGAAAATATCAATTATTAGTTCCGATACACTTTTACAAAATGTAAACAACATTACTTTTCAAAGTAAATCATTTCCGAAATCAATATCGCTAGAAAAACGTTACTTTGACTCTAGGAAACAACCTAATCGTTACGACTTCCAGATATTTCTTTATTGTATTGAGCTATTACTTTGTTAGTTGATTTTTCGTTTTGAAATTTATCTTCGGCATTTGGCGTCGGAAGTGCAGGTTTGGATTAATGGAGTTGGCCAGTTCAATATATGTAGTGATGATGTTAAAGAATAAGATGACTATAAAAAGACGTTTTGATATAGGCATAAGTTATATGCCCATAAATGGACTAGACGTTGAGACATGATAGTTAAATGTTTGTTTTTCCATGTTATAATGAACCAAATAGGTAAAATTTAGGTAAGAATTCCATAAGACTTTTGTGTTATATTACATATTTCCATTTATGCAAAGTGCTTTTTACACTATTTAATTTGTTCGTAATAGACTCCAGCATCTAAGAGAAATGTTTATCTTCATCAATTTCATCATCTTCAGTTTTCTATAATTTATATTTATGAAATTTTGCTTTCAAAATCATTGTCATATTTAGAATTCTTTTTCCAAGCTAAAATTTTATTGATGATCCTTGACTGCTGATTAAAAGAACTAGTCTAAACTGTTCTACTAAAAGTGAATCTAAACTTATATATCTTTTCTTTGTTTAACTGCACCCTGGTCTGACTTCTCTTTATGAGCTGATAATTGTTTCATAAAACTGTCAGATATTTTTTCCTTTTTTTGCATAATAACTCCTAAAACAGATAATAATTTATAACAGAAAATCATTTTACAAAGATACGTTGCTACTGGAAACAAAAAAATACTTCGAATTCTTAATAGGCGCCACAACTATTAGTGCAATTATTGAATGTATCATCTAATGTTTTTCACATATTTATATGGCAAAAAAACTGAAAGGAACTGATTAATTATAGCAAGTAAATTTTTACAACGCTCTCATTTTTCCAATTGCATTCGTGCATTCGATTGACGAAAAATGTCTGTTCTTTCTGTTATATGTTTCACATATAACAGAAAGAGAGACAATTTTTGTTCAGAGAACTTTAGTAATAAATAAAATTTTCTCGTTGATATTATTAGCTATTACTAGTGCTTCTTATTAGCTATTACTAGTGCAGATTACTTAGAGTTATTACTAGTGCTTCTCAGCTATTCTTGTTGTTGCATGTGTATAAAATATTGCCTCAAGTGTCTTACTGTATACAAATTTTGACAAAAACTTGCAGAACAATCAATTAAATTTACCAATGCCAGAAAAGATACCGAATAATTATGGAGGTCCCCAAATGTCATTTATTTTAGTATCAAATGGGAATGGCCTCACCATTCCTCCTTCAACTTATGTAACGAGACCACACCCAAACAAAAATGTATCAGTACAACAAAAAGTATACAATTACAGGTTGTATTACATCAGGCGGAGAGTTGAATGTGCTTTCGGAATTTTATACAACAAATAATGTCTTTCACATAGACCTTTGGATGTGTAATTTAAATTAAGAGATCACATATTAAAGTAGATTGTGTATTATATACTTTATAGGGAAAAATTACGGGAAAGAATTACAACAAAAATGTTTGCGAGCGCCATTTAAAAGTGAATTTCCTCTGCGATCGCGTTTTACTTACAAATACATGCAAATAAGAAATATACTTTCTAAATATTTTCCTTCTAATGTCGGCCCTTTGAGTCGACAATATAAAGGAACTTAATTATTTAACGATAAAGAAACTTGAAATTACACAATAGTTTTTTAAGAGAGCCACTCAAAAATTTAGGTATTCAAGTTTCTCTCGCCATAGGAAAGTAAGGATTTATTGTAAAAAATAGGTCATTTTTTATATCAAGTTTTTATATCATTTTATCGGATAAATTTGTATACAATAACGACGTTAATGTTGGTTCAGAGTTAGCTGACGACGTGATTTGGCTACGGACCAAATGCCTAAAGAACTGTTTAATAAATACTGGCGGAGAAAACCGCGCACGAGAAACTACTTTGCGTACGCTGGCATACATTTCAATAGACCATTAAAACGCTTGGAATTTTTTACTGTACAAGAAAATGTGTTTAGTCGCGATTTTAATATCAGTCCTGAAAAAACCGCTAGCGGTTGATGAATTACAGATGGCAGTTGATGAATTACAAATGGCTATGGACAATATTCGCAAGCGGTTAGTCAAATTGCACGCTAAACTCTATCCGCGACCATCCTTGAGTCCAGTACTTGGAGACGAGTGGAAAAAATAATTTCAAGCACAATATGTTGACCCAATTATGCGCTAAATTACCCCTGATAATGGAAATCAGTACTAATGCTGTACAATTGCCCTGTCCTTTGAGGTTTGGCAATAGCCGTCTGAGTTGGACGATGCCAGCGAAATTATTTCAAGCAAATTGTGTCCGACTTAGATTGTATTCGATGGGTCAATATAAAATATACCTAGGCCCATACGACCGTTACAATTATTTTGTCACTTCAAACAAACAAAAATAATAAATTATATCATTTTATCGTAAAAAGTACATATTATACGTTATTATAGGGTTGATGTATATTTTAAATAAATTCGTTATTATTAATTACAAAATAACAAAAAATTTCCATCCAAAAGTTGTAAATTTCAACATAAACTTTAAAGCTGACTTTCTTTGTATTGATACATAAACACCGATGCTCATATAGCTTTTCATTAATATATAATGCCATCGTAATACTTTTATGTCATTTGTTATTTATTATTGATTTAATAAGTTTATTTTTGAAACAAATCGAAATAAAGGTTGAAATATAAATCATACACCACAGAGGTCGCTGGTTACTATTTTTACGACTTAAAAACCTCACAAAAAAAGAGTTACTCTACATTTGCATGATTTTCCATGCGTACATTTTAAATGTTATTATTATTATTTCATTATTAATACAAAATTTCTTTTCACATAGACTGAAAAATAATATCAGTGTTCAAAAATATATCCAGTTTAAAAAGAATATTGAAATAAACAAATTGTATCATTTAGCTACAATCAATAGAATACATTACACTATTTGAATTAATAACATTAACATAATTTTATAAAGGATACAGTGTACAATGTCCATTCCTACTTTGTCAGTTAGCCAACAAATTTGAGATTTGATTGTTTAAAAGACATGAAATAATAAATATGCTAAAGCCAACGATATCGTAAGAGTTTTTCATATTATTTTGAAGTATAATAAAAACAAAATATGTAAAACTGAAACCCATAAGCTAATCGAATTATCCAGCATCTCTTTGGGATAATATCACGTAAATTAAACCACCTTGAAACTATCGTTTGTTGAAACTTTACAAAAAGATCCTAACGAAGGTTATATGGTAAAGCAAAATTAATTTTATGGAGATCGGAAGTCATTTAGATGTTCCTAATTAAGTGAACTTCATATCGAATCATTTGGCGTAGAATTTTAAAACGGGAATTTAATAAAATCCCGTCGTTTTCCGAATCAATTTCACGTTGACCGCTGACCTTGTCGGGTGACTGATTTCCGAAATTAAAATTAGATAAAAAATGGTAGTAGAACATATAAATATGTGGCATGTAAAGTCTAAATAAATAACAATTTGTTTACACTAAAGAGAGGAGCGACAGAAAAATTTGCAGGCTGTAGGTATACAGAGCATAAATCTCATGAGGTCCTCCTAAATATTTGCGTATATCGTATACATGTACCCCAGAATGGTAGTCTTTTCGACCACGTAAAACGTGACAAGGATTATAAAGAAATAAATATACACTTGGTATAATTAATGTAAACACGATATAGAGGAAATATGAAAGAGCTCTCTTTATTCTTAATTTGCAAAAAAAAATTTCGTCCACAGTGTTAAAGAAACCGAATATAAAAAAGTCTAAAAATAATTCGTTAGTACATATAAAGTAACTTTCAGACAATCTAGGATAATTTTATATACACATACATGTATAGACATTTGAATACAAACTTTAGTTTGTTCTCGTAATGACATTTTAGCAAGATCAAATAAAATATTTATTGTTGTTTATATATGTCGAATTAATGAAAACGAAAAATTTTGACAATTTCTAGGAGTGTCAATAAATTAAATTTCTATATTTGCTACCCAATATTTTATTTCCACGTATGACCCATACAACAAAATTAATAAATAATAACTTTCTAAAATTAAAAATCCTCCCAATGTCGAGCTTCGCCGAATTTAATTTGGTAACGATAGAATCTAGACACACGAAAATGTATCTTAAACGTTTTCAGGTATCGAAGAGTTTATTGAATTATGAATAACTAGAAAATGTGAATAATATAAATGCTTAACTTTCTTTGTATATATAAATATTTATATATATATATATATATATATATATATATATATATATATATATATATATATATATATATATATTCATATACATATATATACCTTTTGGGATGGAATAAGGGGTAAAAAATATTTTTGCAAATTTTCTCAGAAACTATATTTTTTCCAAGTAAATATAAAATGAAATATTAGCGTTGCTAGTCTCCAAATTCTCCACTAGTCTGCAAAACCGTTTCAGAGATAAAAGCCTAAGGATTATTTAATTCCTGAAACAGGGTTTTAAACTATTTTTCTAATTTTCTGAAAATGTTTGCATTTTTTAATAAAACAGATAACTTATGTGGTGTTTTTGTTTTTGGTATTACTTAAAACCTAGGAAAGAAATTGAGGCCTGTTTTAATTATTATACATATTAAACATAAAAAGATGAAATTAAAAAAAAAATTAAGCTTTGAATGAAAAACTGGCTTTAAAAACAAAATGAAGAAAAAACTATCTTTCTGGCTTTCTAATCTTTATTGAAATTAATATTGAACAGTAGTTTTTACTAGAAGTTAAATGAAAGTTTCTTTTAAATTTTTAAGGGATCCCTCAAAATGACAAAAATGGAACCAAAATTAAAATAAAGTGATCCTGTACACTTGGTTGTATGTCCATCTATTAAAGCCCCTTTTCTCGAAACAGATTTAGATATCAAGTTAAAATTAATATCATATATAAACTATAGCCTTAGATTGCTGTAAAAATTTCATGTCACGCAACAAAAAAATAAAGCCTTTTAAATTTTCATTATTTTTACCAAAGTCTTATCAACTGATTATCAAAACCTATATGATGTTTCCGGTTCACTTACATTCTTGAAAGTCGACCTAATGGGAGGTCTTAAAGCACAAGTAAAGGAAAAAATCCACAAATCAAGGATTTCTAATTTTATATGGATTTATACATTTCTTTTATTTGTCTGCCTGTGAGAGATGTAACAGGCAATATTCCTTTATTTATACCATAATTTAACTCGCTGATCATCAAAACCCATAGGGTTTTGATGATCCGGTCGGCCTACAATAGTGAAAGTCAGCATAATAAAAGACCTCCCGTCTTATTGCACACAAAAGGGAAAGATTCAAAAATTCATGATTTCTAATTCTATGTAGAATTAAGAATATTTTCGAAATATGCGCCTCTCAAAAATCTAGCAAACGACACATTTACGTAGTGAGAAATTTAAATTTTGAAAATATTTTAAGAATATAATGTGTACCATAAATTATTTATAAATGTTTGAATGTGTGGAACCCTCGCAGGACGAATTTTACACGCACTCGACAAAGCCTTTTTAGATATTTTTTTTGAATTTTTGGAGCTTTGATAACAACATAATTATAATGAGCGAGTATAATTCTCAGGCTAGAAAAAAATTAAACAAAAAGCAAGGAATACCGTGTCTAGATGGTATGAGATGTATATCTTTGAAATAACCTCGTTTAAATAAAAATAATTTGCAAAAAGTGTTAGAAAAAGAGTTGAGCTTTTTTTTTTAACTGAATTGGCACAGAGGGTTTACACTTTGTGAAATATTATATTCTTCCAATAATACTGAGTACAGTCATCTGAGAAGAAACGTTCTATGAGGTAACGTTGCTCTAATGAGACGTTGATCATCAGTATTAATAGATCAATCGGATTACGGTTTACCTGGGAAGATCCATATTTTATTTCTAATTACACTTGAACTGTTCCATTTTCGTAGCAGATATTATTTATTAATCTCAATTAAATAATAAAACAATATAAATCTTCAATCCTGTTTGCAGATTTCTGTAGAGTAATTTGAGGTAACACTTTATAACACAAAAGGAATAGAGGAAATTGTTTTTGTGGAAAAAAGGAATTGTGTAAAAAAAGGTGTTTTGAAGAAATCAGTGTACATAAACTGAAAAAAGGAACACGCATGTTCCTTTTTGACGTAAAATAAATATAACAATCAATTAAAATATCATTATGCAGTTAATGAATACTATCGTTAAAAAGTGGGTCATCAAGGAACTTGACACGAGTACTGGCAAAAAGTTAGTTATTGAAAAATGTAATAGAAAAATAATTTCAGTATCATTTTGCGGCGTTAATATATTCAACAGCCTATTTGCCCCCATATTGATAAAAACGTAGCAGCCTAATTATGGATTTTATAATTTTTTGCTGTCGATTCATAGTCATGTGGTGAAAATTCTAATATAAGAAACTCTTCTGAGAGTGTCAATGTTATTATTATATATGATGAGAAAGTAAGGGTTTTTACGAAAATTTGAATGAACCGCGCAGTGGTACATCATCCAAGACGACTAATAATTATTTAACAATCGATATTGTTTTTTATACTTAAACTAATCTTCTTAACCTTAGAATAGCTTCTAACTTCTGCAGACATATACTTCAAATGACTTATAAGAAAAGGGATGTGATTTAAAAAAAAACGAGGGAAGCGCTAATTAAAATGTGATAGTCTCTGTTTAGTACCAAATCAATGTCCTAATGCTATAATCATGATTACCAATTTGACATCAAGAGTAGAGTAGTTGATTTATTCAAGTTATAAAAGAAAATCATTACCTTTAAAACTGAATTATAAAACAATACAATCACAGCAATGACATTAACGCGGCGGTAATCTTTCTAGCGAAGCATATAATACATACTACTATCTATGAACAAAACGTACTATCTATGAACCAACATAAATGTCATTCAGTTTTTCCTGTCTCAATTCAATTAGTTTCTGTTCATTTTTTATAGGACATGGGTTTAAATTTATTAAAGTCTGTAGCAAAATATACAAAGTGCATATCATCATTACTTTGTTAATAAAAAAATATATTTTTAGAAGGTTAAAACACTAACACATGATACACGAACCGTTAAGAATATACGTAGAAAACATAGGTTTCTCATAACTAGGCCATCAAATCCGGTTATATATGGATTTAGATAATTTTATTACGAATTCTTTGCAAGCACTCAAATGACAAGCTTACATAACGTTAACGTACGTGTAAAAAAGACAACGTAAATAATGTAAATTACTAATACATAAACATCTATAATCTCCACCATTCCCAGGAGCTAACAAAAGACCGATACAGGGTTGTAAAACGAACAGGGTTGTCTGTACTCTCTAAGGCTTAACACGCACTACGGTTTCTCACCGTCGCTATTCTTAACCGCAATCGCAAAATTACAAAGCCAACGCGCAATGCGGGAACAAGCCACCAAAATTAATTTGAAAAATAGACTTCGATATGATAGCCTGTGGGGTTCTCATTATAAATCGAAAAGAAAAACTTCGCTGTAGTTATCATAACTATTGGATTCTCCAATTCCAATCGGAGACCTATAAACGGTTATATTCATAAACTATACTCTAATATGATTAAACACACCGATAAGCTTTATTAATTATCACGGAATGTGAATTCATAGTTTTGATAAACTTTTACAAGATGTAAGTCTTTACATTACTTTTCAAAATACATCGTTTCGGAAATCAACTTCGCTGGAAGTACGTTACTTTGAGTTAAATAAAGAATACTTTTTGTAACAAAATAATAATTTGTTCTTAATATAAATTATTAATAATATCTAATCCTTACGATAATTAGTCATAAGTTCAGGTGGCGATGGTGCATATTGGGTCGATGGCGTTAGTGGCTAAATATATCCTGTCCAAGATATACAGCGATTGTTAAAGAATAAGATGATTCTGGAAAAGGCATTTGAGATATAAGCATAAGATTCGTATGCATAAATGGACTAGATGTTGAAAGTTGAGACTAATACAATTGATTTGCTATAGTACAATGGAACGGAAGTGCAAATAGGTAAGTTTTGATTTTTTGTGTTATATTTAATGTATATATTTTTGCAAAATCATTTTGTTCTTAATTTCATTTTTTCATCACAGAATACGGCATCTAATGTAAATTTTTGTCTTCATCAACTTCAATATCTTCGGTTTCTGTCTTGTTAAGACAAAAACCGAAGATATTGAAGTTCTAAAAGTGGACTTTTGAAATCATTGTCTTGTTTAGAATGCTTTTTCTAGGCTAATTTTTAATTGATTGCTGTTCTCAACTGTTCTGCTTTAATTAGGCTGAGATGGTGGCTTTATATTGGCACATACTAGTCTCAGGCACCTGTAGAATAGGATTTGAGAATGAAAGTGAACCAAAATGTATATATCTATTCTTTTCTAAAACTGTACCCTAGCTTGACTTCCCTCTTTGAGCTGATAATTCTTTTGTAAAATTGTCACTCATATTTTCTATTTCTTTTAATATAACTCCTTAAACAAAAATAATTGCTGAGAGATAATTCTTTTATACGGGTACATTGCTACTGGAAAAAACGTCAAATCTCTGCATTTCGAATACTTATTAGGCGCTACAACTATCAGCGAAATTATTAAACATACATGTTAATATTTATGGCTATGTTTGCAACCTATTTATATGGTAGAAAAAACTTAAAAGGACTAGTCACTCATGGTAAGCCAATTTTAAAACCCTCTTACTTTCCCAATTCCATTGGTGCAACTGATAGAAAGCAATTAAAGACTATATAAAACCAAACAATTTCGGCTGAGACACCTTTTATTATAAAATTAATTTATTTTGGTGCATGTGGATCAAATAATAAGTCGGATATCTTCATGAATTCAAATTTTGGCAAAAGTTTGCAAAACAACCACTTAAATTTAACAATGACAGAAAAAACACTGAGACATTGCAAAGGTCCCTAACGTCATTTATTTTTGCAGAAGTCGAGGTGTTTCCTCTCCAAAATTTATCAATACAACGAAAAGTATACAAATACAGGTTCTGTTACGTCAGGCGGATAGTTGAATGTGCTCTCGGAATTTCATTAAAAAAATAACGCATTTTATATATATCTTTGAATGAGCAACTTGAATTATGTGATCACATTATTAAATATGAGTATATTAATTGTTACACAACTTTATAAAGAAAAATGACGGAAAAGAATTACAACAGGAATTATTACAAGCACAATTTTAAAGTGATCCTCCTCTTCTATCGCATTTTACTTAAAAAGACATGCAAGTAAGAAATTTGTTTTTTGAATATTTTACTTCTAATCTTGGTGCTTTGAGTTATTAATATGAAAGTATATAATAATTGAACTATGAACAGAATTGAAATTACACAATAGTTTTTTATGGGAGCAATTCAAGAATTTGACTATTCAAATTTCTCTCACTATAGGAACATAAGGATTCATTGTCACAAATAGGTCGTTTTTATACCGTGCATACAATTTTATCGAATAAAATTGTATACGGTAACGTTGGTTTGGAGTTAGTTGACATAATTACATTACGTCCAACCTACCTCAAAGACGGTTTAATAGATATTGACAATGTAAACTGCACGCGGGAAACCGCATATGCACAGGCGCTGACCACAAAAACACTTGAAGTATTTAATCTGGTGCATGTGCTGACATATAAATTGATGAATTACAAATAGCTACGGATACAATTCACAGGCGGTTAGGCAAAGTGTGCGCTAGGCCTAAATTCTAACCGCGACCACCCTTGAGTCCAGCGCATGGATACTGAGTGGAAAAAATAATTTCGAGCACAATACCTTGACCCAATTACGCGTAAATTACATCCGATGACGGAAATTTCAATATTGTTGACCGCCTAGTCATTTGAGGCTTCGCAATGGCCTTCTAACTTGGACGGTGCCGACGAAATTATGCCAAGCAAATTGCATGGTGAAGATAAAATTAAAAATGTTGTGCAAAGTCGTATAATATATATATATATATATATATATATATATATATATATATATATATGTATGTATATATATATACGATACTATATAGCTTTAATCGTGTCGCACTGCGCCCGGTAGTGTATGTGGAAAAGCTATTTCGTCCCCTCAAGCGGAAGCGAAATGGAATATTTCCAGACGGTAAACCCTCAGAAATTATATTTCTATATGGCTCAGACGGTAAAGTACTATAGTAGAATTCCTAAGTTCATTGACATTTAAATGCACTAGAAAACCTTGTTCGTCAAGCTCAAGTGACGTCAATACTTCACTTGAGCTTGACGGTTGGGGTTTCTAATATTTGAAACTCAAAATATTCATAGAAAAACTAACGCAATACATCTCTTTTGTTCTACGTAACGTATATTTCCCGTAATATGCTACCATTGTTACCATTATTACAAAAGCCTAATGTTAGTGTTATTTTATTTTTGTGGTTAAGACTGATAAAATACATTAAGGCAATATTAAAACCTTATTTAATAGTAACGGAACATCGATATGGAAATTCAAAAGTCAAAGCGATGAAATTTATACTTTATCGTTTTACGATGAAAAATGTGATTTTATAAATATTTTTTCGATAAATCAGCAAGCAATTGAATTGTTGAGAAATGTGTTCTTTAAGGTATGCGATATGAATTTCGTAGGAGGTATATATGAATTTCATAGAGGCTATTATGTGAATTTCGTAAAAAATAAAGCACATATTTAACCTCATAATCCAGCTTATAAAGTGATCAGAGCACTACTTACTTGATATTTTTCTTTGCCTCTGCCAAAGTAGAAACTACCCCTTTCCCTACCCCTTGTAGCCTTTCATAAGAATTAAAGTGAAATAAATTATTTAACGGAATTTAAGGCCTTAAAAAATACTGGAGAAAAAAGTTCCCAAACAGCATTTTTGCCTTTAATTATAATGACTGATGAATCAACTGTAACGCGAAATGCTCTAAAAGTGTATTTTCAAGCAGCAATTTATTATTGCATATTTTTCCTGTAACTCAGATACTGTGGCTTTGATTAAAATGTAACAATATTTGCAAAGAGGATCGAAGATTAATTGGGAACGTGTCTCGAGACATTATGTTTTCTGAGACCGAAGAGAAATGTACTGTTTTTCAAATATTTTTTCTCACTATGGAGTAAGTACCAACGGAAAATTTATGAAGTATTTGAAAAAAAGTGGGAAAGATGTAAAGAATGTTCGTTAGCTTTCCATCAATCCATTTTATTCGTATGACACAACACCAATAATTATTGCGAAGATTCTGTACGGATATTCAAAAATATTGTCCTTCAGAAGTGTAAAGGTTTCAATTTGTGCGCATTGGCAGATTTTGTACATAACACATGTCATAGAATATAAAATATCAGAAATGAACTTTGTCGAAATTTATATTTTTATTTTAAAATATAACTTATCTACTAAATTAAAAAAAACCTACCTTATAAAATAAATGTGAAACAACACATTTCATTCCTATAAATGAAATATTTTATTCTAACATAAATTCACTACATCACTTGAAACTATACAGATACCATTTGAAATTATAATTTATGTATCAGAAAATGATGAGTAGGCGGTCAAGGAATATTAAAGTACAGCCAATGAAAACTGTGCCTCGTGATGAAAAAAATAGAAGAATTTCAATAAGAAGAATCCAAGTTGAGTATCCTACCCAATTAGAAAGTCAATGTGACAAAACCTGACCTCGTACTATAGCTTTTAATATACCAAGAAACATTAATTATGATTAAAATTATTCTTTATAACATTTAATATGACTAAAATTATTTACTGATTAAATCATTTTTCTTTTGTCATGCACTGTTTTCTAACGTAAAGCTTAATCTCATTTCTAACCTTTCTTTAGTGTCTGCTTTACGCTGACAAGCAAAATTTGCATAACCACTACTTTAAGCTTGTTATATTACTTGAAACCCTACTGCTGTACGTCACCATCTGAACACTACTGAAGTAGCAATGCTGCGTTTTTACCATGCGTAAATGCTTTCTCAGTTCGTTTACTCCAGATGCAAAGTATTGAAATAACTTACTATATACGCTGCCCAGATTTGAGGTATGCTGACAACAACTAACCCTTGCGTTGACGTTGAAATAGTATATCTAGAAAAGAAATGAAGATATTCGAATATATCACCTTTTGTCGTATTTAGAATCCCAAAATTGACACAGAACCCACAGCGCCAGTACACACTAAGTTAAAAATAAAAATTGCCACAGATTTAAACAGAACTTTTTTAAACGTTACTAACTTACTAAACAAATCGAATATTAATACAAAAAATTTAATGTTAAGCGTATGAACTTATTTCTCAATAGAAACTGGGGTTCAAATTTGCCCATTTATCGCCTTAAAACTCTCAAAGACTATTATTGTAACTTCAAATAAGAGAATCGTTAAATTTAAATTATAATTTGAATTGGTTGGTCGGTAAAAAAAAATTACTAGTATAACAATCTTTTCAGAATTCCGTAACCCAATGTGTTGAGAACTATGTATATTTTAGAAAATAGTAACAGCACTAATATTTATGTTGCATAGACATATTCATGATACTTAAGTTACACCCAATATTTAAAACTTTAGTTACACCCAATATTTAAAGTATTATAAAAACACCTAACCCATCATTAATGTTATAGATATTGACTCAGTAGTATCCCGTATAAGCTAATTTTTCAACTATGAATATTACAAATTTTTATTTCAGAACTTGTTATGGGTTTCTTTCCTTTTATTCTATAAAAGATATAAAATATCAAATTTATTTTCAACACATATCATATTTATTAACAGCACATATCATATTTATTTTCAAAAAATACGCGTTTAAACAGATAAATTTAAATGAGATAATAAGAAAAGTAGATTTCTATAATAATAATCTTATGTGTCTTTCACGCGTAGTCGAAAAATATAGCATTAACAATTAAACAAGTCTAATTTCTATACTTCACTATAATTACTTGCCATTGCAGGAGTGAAAGACTAAAAATATAAAAGTAATATTCATCACAACTCTAAGTTAATTTAGATAAGTAAATTGATGATACAAACTTCGTACACCACTGGGTTAAAGTGGCTCTAAAATATAAATTTGACGGAATTGATCTGTAAGCGGTTTTCCAATCGCTGCTTCTGACCTTTCCAATGGCAATGAGAGCAGAAATTTGTTTTATATAAACTTCTGACCTCATCGCTGTCCCTGACCTTTTCGTCACAATTAGAGCAGAAATTCATTTTTCAAATATCGATATTTAATTGAACATCCCCTTGACTGCCTCAAATAAATTCCAATTTTATGATTTAATAAATTTCGGGCGATACAATATTTAATCTATTGTTTTGAATCGTAATAGATGCTTTATTTTCAAGCTTCTTTGATTATATTTTTTTCTTGGAAACATTATTTGTATTTGGTTAAAAAAATATACTTAATCCTTTTTAAACAAGAAAAATAATAAAGTTCGTATTGCTACAATATGAAATATTTGTAGATATTCGAATATCTTTGTAGTTAGATGCTCTTACTTTTAATTTAAGTATACATTTTAAATAACATCCATATTTGGATAACAAGAATTTATATTTAATGAGATTGTTCGCATTATCCGAATTTCTGCAGTATAACATTTTCCTGATTCAATATGTAACAGTAGCAAATTGATATTCCTAAATCGTGGTCCAGAAAGTTGTAACAGAAAAGTAGATTTCAATTACAATATATTCTCCTTTACACTATTTTACATAAGAAAGTGAAGTGAAATCAAAATGCAATAAAATTACCGGGTCATGTCAGCGAATAAACCGTTTTCACCGAGTTTAAGTGACGAAGTCAACTTTTTTCCATTTACATCTACTGCATATTATATTTTTCCAGTTGTATCATCAAAATTGTGTAATTAAATCTTTGTTTATCATAACGCTAAAAATCTGTTTTCCGTGATAAAATAAAAATAATTTTCACTAACAGCTGGCTTATTATTTAGTGTAATATAGATAATATTTACATATACATTATTGATACATAAAATAAGTATCATTCATTTTTAGAAATTTTAATACTTCATTTGTTTGTTAGTTAATTTAAAGTGAGTTTTCCAATAGGTTTTACCAAATTTTAATTCAAAGTTTGATTAGAATACAAACCAATATGTTTAGACTACTAATGTTTAGACTACCATCACCTTGTGAGTAAAGAGCTAAAAACATCTACTTTCAGTATTACGAAATTGTAACTTATAACTTTAATTTAAGTTACACGTACCAGAAAAGACATTTAGTCTATCCAATCTCCTTTTTTGTGGATTTATAATTTTTTTACAAATTCTCTTCAAGCGCCACACGACAATTTTACACAAAATTAAAATACGTTATACCCATCGCCACCTGTAACAAACGCCAATATATTTAATGTAAATTTCCAAATACACAATTATTAATAATCTCCATCGTTCTTTTGAAATATCAAAAAGAGAAAGGCAGGGCTGTAAGATGCGAACGAGATCGTTTGTCCTCTGTAAATTCTACCGACGACGGTTCTTAAGTCCAGCGTCTAAAGACAGAGTGGAAAAAAATAATTTTGCACACAACACTTTGACCCAGTTAAACGCTAAATACCTCAATTTATATAAATAATAAATTTCAATATTGTAACTGAATAATCACCCTCATTTGAAGCTTCACAAAGACCTTCTGACTTAAAAGGTGCCGTCTAGATTTCGTCAAAGTAATTGTATCATAAAAAAGTATGTGTAAACGTTAGGTGGGCAAGTACTCCTTATTACAGAAAAGGATATTATGAAGATAAAATTTAAAATGTTCAACAATATTATATATATATGTAGGTAAACCTACAATCATACGTTCAATATAAATATAAATATTATCTTAATTTTAATAATACTGTCTACAGAATTTAATGTTTTACAAACATTTATTTATTTAGCTGACAAGTATGAAAGTATATATTCTATTCATTTGGCTAGCTAGAACTTGAGAACATTCGTTTGCAACAAAATGTTTATTGCGGCGCCCCCTGGTGATCTACATATAATGTTTATATTCTTTAATTTTTAATTAGAGTGGTTTAATTTACATAAACGCGTCCCAAAGAGAAGCTGGATAATTCGATTACCATACGGATTTCAATTTTGTATGTTTCTTTTTAATGTTTTAAAATAATAAAACACGTTCAGGACAATATTAAATTATTTAGAATGTTAGTATCCTTGCCTCCTAAATAGTCAAACGTCAACTTCGTTGGCTAATTGAGAAGGAAACGAAGGGACATATTGCAGTTCATCTTTTGTAAAATCATGTTGAAGTGCCAATCCAAACAGCGACGACTAAAAGCAACCAGAAAATAAAATATACTCTAGTGCGTCAATTACAATTAAGTGATGTAATTTTTTTACTTCAATATTTTTTTAACATTGAAACTTTTTCTGAACTCAGATAATATTCTTGGTCTACGTCAGATTTGTTGATAATTACAAAAAGTAACATGTGTCCAAATAAAAGGAAATAAATGCAAACCTGTGCGTCTGCAATGAAGCTTCTCTCATGTGAAGGATTTAAAGTTTTGAAAGTAATGGAACTGCGTCCTCTGTGGTTTATTATTTACATTTCAAAATTTATCTCCATTAATTTCGGAAATAACCTTATATAATTATTTAGATATACTAACCAAACATATCAACGCTATTATAACGCGCTAGATGTAAATACCACTCTTACTATAAAATTATATATTTTATTATATACGTGATGTTTGAAGTGAAACTTCTTTAAATTTAGGGAAAGTTAACTATCAAGACCAACACGAAAAGAGCCACGTACAACACGAGTAACCAATATAAATGGCTGACTTACAAGATTAAGTTATGTCTAATTTGTTAGAGAGATATAAAAGTGAAAATGATCAAAATAATGATCAAGAAAATGTGTATTTAAACGCCAATGTTGTGTATCCGCATTTCATGGGAAAGTGAATATGATGTGGCAGTGTGGTAGCCTGCAAGAAATTGCTTTTTTTAGTAATTAGTCCATCTTCTATAAACCAAAAAAAAATATGAATGAAGAGACGATATAAACATGAAGAAAATACGAGAACATGATGGCATGTTCACTTGAAATGTTAACGAAAATGTCCTTTCTATGTATTACAGTTTGAATCGAAAATATATTATGACGTGGGTAATACGAAACGAGGAACGCAAGGAAGGTGGTGAATGGTTCATGCACAACAATATCACGTGAAGTGTTAAACAGAAAGAGAAAGCGAGTATGACAGAAATAAAGATGATATGAATGCGACTTTAAGCTGCAAGGTAGTGTACGCTTTTATAATATCTCTCAAATATAACCGTCATCAATTATTGGGATTTTGACAAATGTCTTGGAACTGACTCCTAAAATGTGAAAGTCACTATTCCATGAAACGTTCCAAGGTTAATCGCATTATTATTGTTCCTCTCGAATTAAAATGAAACGTACGATAACAATGAAAGAGAAAAAGACAAATTATTACATTGAATAATGTTATTTTATGGCTCAGAAATAACTCAGAAACTCCAGATTTATAGTCTGTATTAAACCTCCTGGCAGATAACACTAGTCATATTATTAGTGTAAATGAGCGCTAATATTAGCGCTGTGTTTATTGCCCATTCGATGCCTGGGCAAAAACTTTTCGCATGTTTAGCTATAATTTCCAGGGGATGATTGTTCAAAAATGAATTAAAATGATGTCAAGAATAAAGATAACAATACTCTATATAAGAACTGACAACAATACATAATTAAATTATTTAAGTACACTTCGATTCGTACAACCTTCCCAATTACTTTGGTTTGTTTTTAACTGTCTGGTATATTTATTTTGTACGTACCTGGTTCACGTTATTAGAAGTGTTTAATTTGTTCTAATTTGATCTATCATATTTGTGAGAAATTAACGCACTATATTTAAGTGTTAATTTTACAGTCGCCTTAATAAATTAAAACCTGACATGAACACTGTATCTGCCGATCATCCCTTAATCAGTTTTGTATTTCTTTATTGTACAATCTATAGTCTTTAATCAAATCGCATGATTCGGACAACGTATGATACATTGTATTAAAATCATAGACTTGTACTTCGTAAGGACAGGCCCATAGTAACCGATAAATGTCCCACCAGAAACGATGCTAAATAATCATCTATCAACGCCGACAATTATAAGTACGCAACGTCCCGATGCAGGGAATAAATTAAAACTAATTGGCACAGAATGAAGTTGAGATAATTTAGCCACCTTAATTTTGAATCATTCTTGATATCTCTATTTAGTATAGCGCCTTTGTATCTACCTATTATGATTGCTTTTTGTCATATAAAAATAACTTTTTTCATTTATGGAACATAAATGAAAAGCTATTTAAGCATTTTCATATCAATATACATGCGTATAAATTGAAAACCATTTTTTATAAATTTAGTTATAAAATAATAAAATTAAATAACGCCACGACAACATTACATCTACGGTCGCACACAGTCGGCCATGTGACTGACGAAGTAGTTTCGTCTAATTGCAATAGATGGCGCACATAAATTGGTGTTGTCATTTTCGATTTGGTTTATGTTCCTTTGGCCGTATCTTGATATTTACAACTACTACTGCCCACACGACAGATAAGTACACCTGTCATCCTGATTTCTAACGGATCCGTTAGGTGAACTGTCGATACATTAATAAATTTCATTTTCAAGTGAAAAAAGTGAGTCGGTATCTTTATAATAACTCTTTAATTAGTATATTTTAGTTCTTTGGCTTCATGGTAAAAGTTACACTTACATAAAATACATCTAAAAATCACACATTTTTCAATGATTGTATATATCATTTAAATAGGAGTTAGTTAGTAGGGATTGTCAAATAAAGATGGAGGCCTCTTAGTATATTCGTTGCTTCCTATCGATTAAAAATACAGCGGAGTTAGAAGAAACTTAATAAACTCCCATCCAATAGATTAGAAACGATATTTATTAATATATAAATTACATTCGTTGTTTAGCCAGGATGCCTAACAATTATAGTAGGGACATACCGATCTGAAGTCAATCTGTTAAAAAGACGGCATTTTTTAATTCTTCAAAAGTTTTAAAAGGATATATTCCAGAAACTAAAGTTCTTAGAGACTTGAAAGTTGGAAAAATCAGCTCCTAGCAAGTCACAAGGCATGTCCTTTCGTTAGTGTGTGGTAGACTTAAGAATATTACATTTCTTACTGAGACAAGTTTAAGTTGCGTGTTTGAGGGTGCGTTTTTTAAAAAAATATTCATGTTTTTTTCTGCGGGCACACAAAAATATAGTTTCCAATGATACGTTTCTCTAATGAAGTGTAAAAGCGTTTTTACCGTGTTATTTGTTTTTTTTTCTCCACTTATCTGTTTGTTATTTTATCATTGTATTTGTATATTTTTTTCGTTTTCTGTCACATTTGAAATTTTTGTAACAATATGTCACATAATTTAATAATAACGTTACTGTTGGTTTATCTCTGCGACAAGGTTCTGGTAAGAAAAAGATCGAGCAATACGATACCAAACTAGTTACGGAATAAATGTCAAAGAAAATTATATTAATTGTGAGGTTATAAAAACAATTAAAAATAAGCCAAACGTATTAAGGTATGGTCAAATATGTCCATATACTTTTTTATGAGCAGGTCTTTTTCTTTGGTAAATCCATTCTAGCCTTATTCTATTAAAGGATTTAGTGTTTAATTTTACGCAATTTTGTATATCATGACTTCGTATACATTATACATATTTATTAGACTTAAAAATATTATTAATGATATTTTTTGCCTAGAATTGTTTTTCATCCAACGTAAATTTTAGTCATAGTAGTAAGTTTAGCACTTCTAAAATATTCCCATTAAAGTACCTGTTCAAAAAGACTTCTTATTTAAACAATATTTTCACAAAACAATAACTCGTTGGCGCCTGTTATAAAAATATATACTTACGCAAAGTGTTTGCTATAATATTAGGTACCATTCTTTAAAATTGCTCTAAATTATACAATAAATATTTGAATTAAATTTTTCATCCATTGTCATATATACAAACTGTGATTATTTTGTTCATTTATACATTTTTAGGCATCCAATTCGATCCTGAACAAAATAATACATTTGATCATCCTGATATTCTCTAAAAAATTAATGAAATTAATTACATTTCTAACCATTAGAAATACATGGGCCATGTACCCACGGCTTGACTGCTTAGTAACTAAAGTTAGTAATAGATTGCGTGTACTAATTCCTGTAGAAAACAATGGGGTACCGTATACGGCTTAATCGATCACTAATTAGTAGGATTGATGTTGAATTCAGTAGGGTAGTGACATGCAATTTTTATCTGTATTTTTTTTATGACTGCGCAATTACTTCTTGTAAAGAAAAAATAACGACCGTATAATTCGTAGAAAAAGTCTAGAAGATGAGCTTAAAACCTTACAAAGTTTTCTAGAAAGGATTGCAAAAGATTATATAGTATGGTCTCCGATAAGTTAACAACTGGAATTCTGAAAGGTTGAGAGAAAGATAAGTTGAAAAATATGAGTATGCGACTAGTAATAGATATGTTTGAAATAAAATAAAAATGATTACACACCGAATTTTTCAAGACTTTTTGCTATGATAGAGCTTCTCACTTTTATTACACATCCCCAGTGTAGAACTTACTTTCAGATTTAAAGTTAATTTCCTGCTTAATTTGCGGTTTTCCAGGCACATTATTTCACTAATTTTTTTTATAACGTAATAAAAATCTTGGTCGCCATGTGGTTGCGCTAAATTGGAGAAACAAACTAAAACAAAACGATTACTCCTAAAAACTGTTGAACCTTATAAATAAAGTATATCCGTAGATTTTCCTCTCTGCAGCTTAACTGGCTCATTTCCTCGCTGACATTCACAGGACGAATTCTAATTAAAAGCAAATTCCTTTCCAAGGCTGTCGGCGTACTGTATAAAAAATATATTCTTTAAACGGAGGCAAAGACAAAATGTCTATTCAAATACGCCTTAATTGAGATGTAAAAGAGAAGCGGACGATAGCGGTGGGAGCTCGAGATAGGAGAAGACAAATGGACGAGAAGGCGACTAAGTGCATTTGCTTCAATTGTCGTCGTTTAGCCCTTGAGTTGAAGATTACACTATCGATTACAGAAAGTAAATGCCTTCGTAAAAATAATCTGGTCACCCGGTTGGATGAGATTGTGAATGATCAGTTGTTGATAAAGTTATCTTATAATTTTAATATTTTCTTTACTTGCCCTCAACAATGGAACTGCCGTTTGGGTATAATACAAACTTTATAGACAATATATAGCTATAATAAAATGTATAAGTACCTATATAGTTATATGTTCGAGATGGCTGTTTTAAAAGTTTAAGATGATATAGAAGTTACGTTTTTGAGATATCGTTTGAGTTACGTTTATAAGATTGACAAAAATACGATGAATTCAGTAGTTACGTTTTTGCAAAGAAATAAATTGCAAAGTTTATTTGTTCTATTTAGAAAATGAAGTATTTGGCTTTATCCTAATTTCTATAAAACCCTTATATTTTTAAATACCAAAAAAGGACAAAAAACCCTAAGGAATCGCAATTTTTTTAAAACGATATGCGTCTTTGGCACTGTGAAACAGCTGTAAACGAATTTTAAAGAACTTTTTTGAATCTTCGAAAGAATATTTGATGAAATGTTACTCTACTTATGATACGCATCAAATTGAAGCATTTAGAATTGAAAATTCAATATAAAAAAGCGCGCTTCGAATATATAATAAATCCATTTAAATACGGGTATAACTTGCACTACGTGGATCCTTATCTACGAGTTCCTCAACTCACACTACGAGAGTTCCTTATACACGAATTCCTCAACTCACACTACGAGAGTTCCTTAACCACGAGTTCCTCAACTCGCCCTACGAGAGTACCTTGTATATTTATGTATGCCCAACACATAAATATTTAAGAGTACATGGTAGTTCTATTAAACATTTTACAAATATTTATATTATTCTCACCATGTACTAGTAAATATATAGTATATCTTTGATATGGGAAAACCTCTAGCAATTCTGTTTTTTCATAACTTTTAATATAACAATTTCTGCTATAGGGATATGGACATTGACAAAAAACAATTGGACAAAAAATAGGATTTTGAATTCTTATAACTGGCTCTTTTCATGCTCCTGTAACTTGTGTTTAATACTTGCTCTCTTAATTGATATGGCACACAATATAGGGAATTGAAAAAAAAAATAGATTCCTTTATTTCCCCTCACATCTCCCCTAAAATTAGTACATAAATATTTTTGTGTGTACACTGTTATAATAAACTCAAGTTAATACGATTATAGCTATGCCAAATTATGTGTCTCTATGAAAAATGTCGTGAAAATTTTAAATATATCTAACACAATACGTAAAGTGTTAGATCTATACGTAAAGTCCTGAAAATAAAAATAACTTTTTAATGCTTATAATTATTTGTTTCAATTAATACCTCACATGACATACAAAAACTAAGAATTTAAAATAAATTTGGGCATTATAATACTTCCATATAAATATTTTTGACTATTGCGAGATTCAGAAGGGTTAATTGGCATTACAACAAAATAAAATTTAAAACCTCTAAATCGAATTACTTTTGAGAAAAAAATTGATATGGCAGATACACAGTCAGACAAGCGGATAAGCGAATAATTTTATAAATGTTCCGTTTTATCCTTTGAAGGCAGGTAATAAATAAGTAAAAAATAAACAAATATTTTATAATATCTGTATAAAAATAAACATTGTTGTAAGCATAATTCGATCGCTTTGAATATTTCGTATCTACAACAAGTATTTAATTAATATTGTACTCGCAGTTTTAATATATTATAATCTACACTGATTTAATATCTAATGTAATAAATTAATGTGGTATTCAAGTCCGTGCAATGACGTCCAATATGTGCAATGTGTGCCCCTTCCCTCCTATATTTTTACCATGGGTTTGAGGAATATGATAAAGATTCCAAATACTTTATTTCCATTTGAAATTGTTTCTGTTAAATTCCATCACCTATTACAAATTTCCATTGAAATTATTTCAATTACTTTAGAATTACTATTGTAACTTTCAACTGAAATTATTAGAGTTAACTTGAAACAACTATTATAAATTTCAATGAAAATCATTTCAGTTAACTTGCAGCAACTATTATAACTTTCAATTGAAATTATGTCAAGTAACTTGTACAAATATTATAAACTTCAACTGAAATTATTTAAATTAACTTGAACCAAATATTATAAATTTCAATTGCAATTATTTCGGTTAACTTGCATCAAGTTAAAATATTGAAGTGAAATTACTTGTGTTAACTTACATCAACTATTTCAAGAGGCATTATAGTACCGGCAATTATATAATATTACTTAAATATTGGGAATCCTACTTTATGGTCTGTATGGTCGCTAGACTAGTTTTTCCTGTTTGTTAGAGCAAATAACAAATTCTAAACCGATCTGAATAAGAATGTTCGTGTTATGATTTTTAAGGTTCAAATTAAAATCCAAAATAATATTTAATTTAATAAGTTCTAGAAGGTTTGAAACTCGATAGTTAACATTTGCATAGTAAGAGCGGACTGCGCTTGCCTATGAACTGAGGAAAAGGAATTTTCGAGACTGTCATAATTTTATTCTGGTATAAATGCCTAATTAACTTATTTTTCAGACCAAATTTTGGAATACAAAAATAATACAATGTAATAATTAATATTAATAGTCTTAAAACGCAGGTAGCAGCTAGTATTAAATGAAATATTATTTAAGAGTACTGAAAGAGTCATATAAGTGAATATTCAATCTGACCTATTTATTTTTCATTCCTATGTGTCATGTTTCTAGCAATATATGTATAACAATTGCGCCGGTTTAACTATTTACTTTTATAAGAGGCATTATACAAACTCTTAATAACGATATTTTAATAGCAATGGAGATAAGCGCTGTTAAATATGTAATTAAACAACGCAATAACAAATACAAATATCAAGATTCATAATTATTGTTCTCTAAGTTACTTTTTCATCAACACTTTTAATGTAGAAATAGACCGATACACTAAAGTACGTAACAACCAAATTTATAAAGCCTAGATTACAAATATTGATAACAGATAAAAATCTTATTGTAAAAGATGACTGCCAACGGCATCTGCCCTCATCAGTGTATATCCGGGTGGAAAATTTCATTACGCGATTTAAAATATGCGTTGCACCATTTATCGACCTACATATTTACGCTATATATTTGTATAATTATTTCGCGTGGAGTAGCTTTTTTGTTATTATCGTACTAACATACTGTAAATGAATCTTTGAAAATATTTATTGTTATTGTTTTATGGAAATGAATCTTTGAAAATATTAATATAATAATTCGCCTATCTCTGATCGAGTAAACCGAATACGATGAAGTAAAAACTGAATATTACTTTAAGGTAATCCCATATTTTTTTCTAATATTCCATTCGTAGTTAAGTTAACCGTTATATGTTCAAATACTCAACAAATAAACACACAACAGACAAAAATTCCAAAAAGAATCTTAATGATTTCTGTCACTTATCCTTAAACTTCCATTTTTTTGGAAACATTTTCTACGTTGATGCGTAAAGTAACTAATAATTTTATTATAAGTAAAGTAATGTAAATTTAAAGTAACATATAATTTTATCATACGTACAGATATTACTTTGGCGTATGGTAAAAAAGTCTCTTTTTTCCATTAATTACTGGAATGTTACAGAAACTTCTCAAATATCTCTGGAGGGAAGGTATATAAAGAGCGCAACGTCCGATCAGTTAGTAATGGAATTTGACGTGTATTGAACAATTAAAATATGAAAATTACACAAAGAAAGGACGAATTGCAAGTGAAACAATACGTAATATTCCTGCAATTAAGAGTGAAAGTGTATTTATTTTGATCTCTCCCATATACTTCATTGAAATTATATTCTCCCAAATTTTTATCTCTCCGACAATCTTCATAAAGGGCGATATTTTGCATTTAATCAGAAAAATAAAAAAGGCTTACTGAAACAAATAAAATATTCGGTTTCTAATATATAGTGCAGCTACTTTAATGCTTCCATATTGCATTAGGAAAACAATGTTATGCTTTGAGGAGAAAGTGAAAACATTCTGTTTGGCTTCCACATGACCTATACATCAATATTTATACGTACCTAACTGTGTACGTAAATCTCGTAGTGCGAATTCTATACGTGCTTAAAAGATTTTATTAGGCTAGTTGGATGAATTGTTTAGTCTTTACTAAAAAGAAAAACTTTTATATGAAACAATGTCTTCCGTTGCTATGCAATATTATATATCCATAATTAACTGAAACTAGGCGATGTAGTATTATTTCTACTTTCTTTAATTTCTTTACCACGACCTAAGTTTTGTTGTATTACATCTTCAGGCGGGCCATTAGCAAAGATCTCTGCTAATAGCCCACCTGAAAATGTTGTAATAAAACGAAAAATCTTTGCTAATAGCTCACCTGAAGATGTTGTAATACAACGAAACCTAGATCATGGTAAAAAACTTAAAGAAAGTAGAAATAATACTACATCACGTAGTTTCATTCAATTGTGAATAGTGAATTTCTACAAAATGAACGCTAAATATATTAAATTATTATGTATTTCAAGCGTCACTTTTCCATAGAAGTAGTGGCGAAGCCATACGTTTTAAAAAATATTTCTCGTTTTTAATATAATTACATTATAAAAATTAAACTAAAAAAATATTAAGATTCAAGGAAAATTAAAAAAGGCGCTATTTTTTTTTTAAACCTTCGAACTTCATAATAATGAAACGGCTGTCTGTTTTAAATTATGTATTATGAAATATTATGTTTTGCGTTACATATGGTCATATTGTACTTTGGTAATTCTCATAAACACTCGAGTGACTATAGCTTTAGGTCTATGGTATTTTAAATCTAACATATCAATTACTACATTTCAATAAAATTGGATTTTGGCTATATTTTATACTTCATTATTTTAAAGGTCAAAAAACGGCAAGAATTTTGCTTCCCGAAAAAGTTTTTGTTGAGATATTCAAAAAATAATTTAAATTGATCGCTGTATATCTGAGGTACGAAAAATTCGCAGCTCAGTGGTATAATTACTCAAATTATGATCAAGAGTGAATAGGTGTAACGAAACATATGCATGGTGTTTTAATGCAATAATTCTCACACTTGCCTATAGTGGCTTATTATTAAAACTGCCCAAAACTGACACTTAATCTTTGGCGACAAAAGAGCAATTAAGGTCGTTTAGTTTACATAAATTTTAGTTTGAAAAATTAATATAATGTCTATAGTAAATGTTACGAGAGTAACCCACGATTATAGTACTCGTAGGTGAAGAATTTCTGCAAAGTGTAAGTGTGAACTTACAAATCTACACAACATCAAATTACTGTCATTAATATAGTTAATTATGAGAAGCAATCATTTACGATACAAATGACATTTAATAAGTGAATTTTGAAATAATCGTTAGTTAACTATAAGCGAGCTCGGATTATGGTAAGGTTACCAGTTTTTATAAAGTGGTATTAACAGAGAATGCAGTTAGATTATATTGAAACAGTAACCTTTTTAGGTTGGTACTTATAGAAGAGTGTCATAAATGAAGTAGTACGTCTATCTTGACTTAACTGTTTTTTTTAGATAAAAAGAAAAGTCATTCAAGGTTATTAGAGAATTCAATGTTCGTGAGATTAATTTTGTCAATATTTAGTGCTTTTGAAGCGAAACTGTGTCTATGTAAAAACTAACTAAGGGATATTATATGAAAAAAATTTTAAAAACTAATATTTCTTTACTAATTGAAAGTGCTTTTTAATTTAAGTTATTACAACTTAGATTTTATTATTTACCTGTCTATGGACTTGAAATGCGTTAATACTTTTATAATTCTTTATGGTACTCCAGAGTATGTTTCTTCAGCATTCACTAATTTGATATTGGGGTCTCTTGATAGTTTCGTTTCAATTTTCAAGTTTCGATTTTATTGTTTTGTATTATTTGATCGATAATCCAAAGATATAATAATTATACTTAATATTTATTTTTAAAACTTTTTTATCATATCTTTCTCCTCTAAAAAGAAACGAATGTATTTATTTAATATCATTAAATATCAATTATAATTAACTTTACATTTTTTTATTAAGATTAACTTACACTTTTTTTTAAGGTTTTGTTATTACATATTTTAATAACGAATCTATGGAAAATTTAATTATTTTCGTATTGTTATTGTTGGTATAGTAAGACGGCTTCTATACGTTCTGGGGTACGAAATATAACAAGCAATATAATTGTTCTTATCTCTCAAGCCATTATCGAGTTACAATATTTCAATATGCAATATTTCAGTAAGAATCGTACAGTATATCGCACACCGGATGCCGTGCGGCGCCATAAAGCGACACGATGCGAACGCCTTGATATATTACATTACATTTAAAGGCATTAAATATTCAGTAATATGTGTGTTGTTTCGAATAAGGAAATATAGATTATAAAGAAGTATATATATATATATATATATATATATATATATATATATATATATATACATTTATATACTTAATGCATGTTGTACTTATGATAATGAAACATTTAAATGTAATTATGATTGAAATAACGTTGAAAATAAAAATTATTTCAAAATTAAAAAATAAATTATTTCTTTATAATAAAGGCTAAAAAATATGTTCTAGCTTATTTTCGTCTTATGTTTTTAAGAATAATCCAAATAAAAATCTTGCTCTATCAATTAGCTAATACTCTATATATATTTATTTTTTTCTCGTTGTTTTTCCTATCTTTTCATATTCGGTTTAAATATGAAAATAATCAAAATGTCTATAATTAATATCTGCAGTATTTTCATAAGTTCAAATGACGCTGTTGTTTGTTAATTGTCACAACAATTAATTAAACGCTTGTCACTGTCTATTTCATAAAAATCATTTAACGAATTTACATTTTAGTGTTTAGAAATAACATTGGGCGTGCTAAGTACGGGCAGTATCAACCAAAGATTTTTTACGTCTTAATTTGGACCTTTTTTAAATTTTCACTAGATGAGAATGTTCTCAAACATTCGAGAACATTACGGAAGGATCAGAATCGGAAGGATCGATCCTTCTGATCCCGTTCACTCTAATATATTTTAGGATATTTTAGTACATTCTGACTCATTCTAACACGTTTACACGTTAGCATTATTCTCGATCAATTCAGAAATTCTCGAGACTTCCAGTCTAGTTTATTCTTATGCATTTGAGGAAGTTTAAATATTACTCATTCTAATACGTTCAATGACGGGAGTTTGGTGGTTAGTGGACGATAGTAGTAAATACCCAAGGTCATCATTTTCAACTACATATCTCCCTCACCACCAAAGTGACATACACGCAATCACCATTGTGCACGATGGGAGACTACATATAACACCAGTTGTTTGCGGTAGGTAGTTTTGGCTGCAATGTGAAATATATATATATATATATATATATATATATATATATATATATATATATATATATATATATATATATGTATATATATAAATCTATATGTATATATATATATATTATATGTGTGTGTGTATGTACATATACATCCAGATCTGAACAAAGAGGCCTATATGATGATAAAAATTTATATCTCTTAAAATGCAAAAATTTTATGGATTTTTTCAATACGCAAATAAAGGTACCAACGTGAATTTATAAAATTTATAAATATTGATATGCCTTCTTAGGAAGCTAAAAAGTGATCACGTAAAGTAATAAATAAACCGTATAGATTTATTTTGAAATCGTAATTAAAATTAGACTAATATTATTACTAAGAAGAAAATAATAATTTATCTTCATGGTAGATGAAACAATTCGTATCAATCAAATAAGTTTAAGTAAAAATCAATGATAGTATTTTTATAATCTTAGATATTTCGGCGAATTATGGATGTTCAAAATTTTCAAATATCAACAATTTTTATTTATGAATTGTAAACAACCTTGAATTTGAAATTAAGATGACCTTGGAACTAAATTTTGTCACGCTTTATAATTTTCTTTTTTAACTGTTTTTTATAAAACAATGAAAATAAAAGGGATAGTTAGAAAAGTTTATGCAATATTGCCACAATTCTTACGTTTCTCGAAATAAAAGTTATGGATTAATACGTTTTCATGTTAATGACTTATGACAATTTTTAAATTCCAGAAGAAAAGTACGATTTAAAGAAAAAAGATGTTTTGCAATTTTACAAAAAAAGTTGTGATACGTTTTTCCCACTGTCACTTTGTAGAGAAAAAGGATATTTGAATCACGCAAAAAAAGTTTATGTCTTTTAACAGGATTAATAAAATTAATTAGGATACTCTTAGTGAATCATAATAAAAACAATGTATTATTTTCGTGAAATTTTAAGAAGTTGAGAAACAATGTGATTGTCTGCTTGTACTTAATGCATTTAAAAATATACTTACATTTAAAAATACAATTGAATTATTTTTTTTCCTTTCTGGCATTAATTAAAATATAGAAAAGATATTGATATATGTTTTATTTATCACGTATTAATTAGACTTAAAACAATGAAATTAAAAAAAAAGAATTAAACTTTTGGATGAAAAACCGACTTTAAACACAAGGCAAGGAGAACTATATTTCTGATATAGTAGGTAATATATTTACATTCTGAAAAATTGAAATTTAAATGAAAAATTGTAGTTTAATAGATATATTATGTACCATTAATTAGATATAAATGCCTACATGTGCACGGAACCTTCATAGTACAATTTCTACTCATGCTAGGCTAGTTTAGTTAACAGTTATAATTAATGAGTTATAATTACTCAGAGTATATTATTACTATGATATATGTAATTACTATGAGTTATAATTATTCTCAGGCTAGAAATAATTAAAATAAAAGCAAAAAGTACTCAGTAGAAATAATGTTTAAACGAAGATAATTTCCAAGAAGCTATAGATCCATTTTCCGAAAAACTATGGACAGTTTCTATAAACTTCTTAAAACCTAATTAATGTTCTTTTAAAAACTGATCCGTCAAGGTGCTTTGAAAAAATCAGTGTGCATACGCAGAAAAAAAAGAAACATACATATCAATAACTTTTTCCTTTTTGAAGTCAACTAAAAATATCAGTTGGCTATAATGGTTATGTCCACAAGGTTAACAACTGACGTTATCGTTAAAAAGTGTTCCATCAAGGAACTTCACGCGAGCACTGGCAAAAACTTAGTTATTGAAAAATTAATATATTCAACATCATATCTACCCACATTAGATAAAAACGACGCATCTTGATTATGAATTTTATATTTTGTTCCTTTCAGCTCGTAGTCAAGTAGTGATAATTCCAATCTCGCAAACTCTTTTGTGAGTGTCAAGGTTATTGCTATACATGAAGAGAAAGTGAGGATTTTTCTAAAAAAATATACTCCGTTCCATTCTAAAAGAGAATATTAGTAAACAAAGCAAAATGGCAATTCAGGTATTGTGAACCTTTTTCTATTATGCGCGTGAGTAATACGAGTTAGTATGCACGTTAGTGTGGAATTATTTGATGGTTACCCTGTAGAAATAATGTTTAATTTATTTTATTGAAAATTATTTGTTAACACATTTACATTATGTGCAAACAAATAATTTAACAATGAGTATAAGTAAGGCGGAAAATTGGCATCAAAGTTTTTTCTGTTTTAATAAATATATAGAAAATTACGCAAATCGCACACAATGAAATAAGAGCAAAAACTATAACAAAGAACACTGCCGTGTACTATGTACAAAACATATATTCTACATTACAAAATAAAATATCACAATTTTTTCACTTTTCTTACGCCAAATACCCAATATAAATGTAAGTACATTTTCTTTTTAGCATCAATGTTCTGTTTCGTTTCCTAATTTTGTCTTGTTTAAGGATCACACTAGTAAGACGGTTGAATACCGTCTATGGCAAATTGAAATCATTGCACATATTTACTTCAAACCATTGTAAAATAAATAATGTGTAAAAAATAACACGTAAAGATATGGACTTCAGATGTTTCGTAATACTGAATATTTTTCAAAATATGGTGTACCTCTGAGTTTTATGTCAATTAACCAAAATTTTACAATTTTAGAGCAATATATACAAGCTGCTTATTTATTTATTTATCTACTTGAACGTATCTAATTGATATATATATATATATATATATATATATATATATATATGGCGGACTTATTGCTACGACAGCAATCTCTTACAGGCAACCATAATACCAGTCCAGCCCCGTTCAACGAAGCGCCGGGAATCAACCCGGGTCTCCGCGGTGTGCTGCATCGTCAAAGGCCGTATGTCTTGTGATCAACCCAATACACCACGGTTATCATTATCACTTTATGAATAAATTGCTATGAAAATATATTTTTATCATTTTGTAATTGTAGCTTAGAACTCTAAAATATAAAATACATACCCGTCAAGTAAAAATCCAATCTCGTTATATGTGTATTTAGTTAATTTTTGACCAATTTTATGCAGGTTAGCAATTAAGCAATGACAAGGTTAACGTACACTTCAAAAACTACTTCACTAATACAAGATTTATAACCTAAATTGCTAATACATAAATCTCCTCCGTCTCCTCGAGGTTGTAAAAGAGCGAGACAGAGTTGTAAAATGAGAACGGAATGATTTGTTCTCTATACATTTTACCGACGATCGTCCTTGAGTCCATCGTCTGGAGACGGAGTGTAAAAAATAATTTCGAGCACAATACATTGACCCAATTACGCGCTAAATTACCTCCGATGAGGGAAATTTCAATATTGTTATTGAATAGTCGCTCAGTTATTTGAGGCTTCACAGCCTTATAGCTTGGAGGTTGCCCCCGAAATTATGTCAACCACTTTGTGTCTTGAAATAGTTTGTACTACCTTATTTTAGAAGAGCAAATAGTAAAAATAACATTTAAAATGTTTAACAAGTTTGTACATATGTAGAAAAACCTGTTAAGTATATTCGGAAAATGAGATCAACATCCTTATTTTAATAAAATTATCGACACAATTATATTTGTATGCATTTTTGTTTACGTATTAATTAACTAGCTATGAAAAACCACGATGAGAAAAATGTGGGATAGCTCTCTATAGTAGCGGGATAACTTTCTACGTGGCTGTATATGTTTATATCATTAGAAAATCTCACTGAGTTTAGTTTTACAATTATTTTAAAAATAATGTAATTCAGTGTTTTTAATACTTAAAATTAACTTTTTTCTGTGTGAATGGCAGTTACATTTGTGACATTTACGTGATATATACTCAATTTTCGTGATATATATTGACGATTGAATTTAAACATTCTGACAAAGTGGCTTGTACTACTCCTCAATGTAATTTCTGTCGTCGCGACATTATAGGCTGCATAGAATTTGTGATGATGACAATTTCTATGATTGAGGATTGAATTTAAACATTCTAACAAAATGGCTTGTCGTACTCCTTAATGTAGTTGCTGTCGTCGCAACATTCTAAGCTGTGTAACTTGAGCACCTACATTAATACACTATACGTAAAAACCTTCCTGGATTCTATGATAGTGAAAAATGTTTCAAAAGTCATGTAGTTAAACTCAAGTTACAAATAAATATACAGACGGGCAGATGTTGATTTTTTTATACATACAAAAGATGGAAATTCTTCAGTACCTCTGTAATAATTGATTCTGCATTATTTTTCCGTCCATTTTTATCCTTCAGCCTTTTTTACTAGAGCTCGACGATTTATTACATAAACCACATTCCAAGATAAAAACAACGGTACATTTCAGTAAAATCAATGTATATGGGGTTAAAATATACATCAAAATATAAATCTTTACACAGTTTAAGAGGCAACGATTTTTCCACAAATCCTTTTTTTATTTTAGATTTATAAATAGAGTTCTTTTACATTTTCTCAATCACATGTTCAGGTTGAATATCTCAAATATATTTGTACTATTTAATAATATTTGCCATGATTTATGGGATCGACTATAATTACACACTTAATAATATTTGCCATGATTTATGGGATCAACTATAATTCCATACTTAATAATATTTGCAATGATTTATGGGATCAACTACAATTCCATACTTAATAATATTTGCCATGATTTATGGGATCAACTATAATTCCACGCTTAATAATATTTGTTATGATTTATGGGATCAACTATATTCCACACTTAATAATATTTGCCATGATTTACGGGATCAACTATAATTCCACACTTGGCTACATGTTCACGGTATGCGCAAATATCAAGCTGGCGTTTGTGAGATGGAAGCTTTGTATGTAAACAATTTTCAACTCTCTCCTTTTTCTAGCGTAGCCCGGGGAAATGATTATCTACTTAGACTTTACTTTATATATATATATATATATATATATATATATATATATATATATTATATTACAATATATTTATAATATTTAATTCCACTTTCTTTGACAATTAATTTTAAATTCGAAAATAGGTCACGTGAAAGGGTCAGCGGTCGATGTGAAATTCATTTCCTAAAAGATGGGATTTTATTAAATTCCTCAGTTGAATTCCACGTCGAGTAATTCGATATGAAGTTCATTGAATTAGGATAATCTACGCTTATGGCAATAGAGACTGTACACGCGAAAATGTCAAATATTTCAAATATCGGAAGGTTTACTGTATTTATTGAATTATGAATGACCTTAAAATATAACTATTTCATTATCTTTATTCGTACAGTCAAACTCTCTAACGATAAATAATTTTGTTGAAAAATTTAAGGCATACTTTAGCTCAAATTAAAATTCCTTCAAAGAAAACTGTCAAACTGCAACCTGCATTAACTCTGTCTTACTTTCTCAATAATGACAATACCCTTAACTGTAATGAGAGGACTTTTTTATATGCGAGACAGTAAAAACAACAATATTCCGAAAAGGCTTAAACAATTCGTCCATAATTATTTTAATGTAATTTATTTAAATTCTATATATATAAATACATACAAACACACACATACACATATATATATATATATATATATATATATATATATATATATATATAATATTTAGTACTTGACGTATTACAGTTTTTATTTATTATCTTATCACACACATTTTGATAAACCTTTTGTCAATCATCTAAAATTTCAAATACTAAGAATAAGTTCAATACGAAGAAAGCTACTACTTTAAAAAGCATACTATTTTTTTTATAATTATGCAAACCCTACACGAAGAGAAATCCATTGTATGGTTGCCTGTTAAATCAACAAATATCTATAAAATATAAATTTCTGTAGACAGTGTTATTCAAAATTGAGATATCATTCATATCCGACGTATTCTAATAGGTTTACCTACGTATATATAATATTGTTCAAAATTTTTAAATTTGTTTTCATCTTGTGCTTTTCTGTAATATGGTGTACTTGCTCACCTAATGTTTACACAGAGTTTTTTAAGACACAATTAGTTTGACTATATTTCGCCGGTACCGTCCAAGTCCGAAGGCCGTTGTAAAACTTCAAATGAGAGGGGGATTGTACAGTAACAATATTGAAACTTATATCATCGGAAGTAATTTAGTACATAATTGTGTCAAAGTATTTTGCTCGAAATTATTTTTTCCGCTCTGGCTCCTTACGTTGGCTCAAGGACGGTCGTCGGCAGAATTTACAGAGAACAGATAGTGTGTCGTTCTCATTTTACAGCTCAGTCTCACTCTTTTACATCCTCAAGGGAACGAAGGACAATGAATACGTATTGGCGAATATATATGAATGTCTATATATTGGCGATTTAGATTATATACGTTGTGTTTCTTACGTAGGGCTATAGGTAAGTGTGTGTTAACGCTGTACAACCGTATCATATGAGATTCTATAGAATTCGTAAAATAAATTTTAGTTCCACATATAATATAATTGGACAGCTTAAATTTGATAAGCCGTTTTTATTTGACCGGTTCGTGTATCGCGTATTAGGATTCTAAGCTATAATTACATAATACTATAAATATATTTTCTTAGCTCTTTTTTTCATAAAGTAATGACGTTAGGCACTTTATATATATATATATATATATATATATATATATATATATATTGCTTCGTACTCTAATCAAAAAATTCAATAAAATTTTATAAAAGCCGTTAAGAAACTTGCTTGCCTAACAAACAAACGTTATCGTAACGCCATATATCGGCCTGTTTGTCATATATAATAATTATTTAAGGCTCTTTGCAAAATTCATTGAAATAAATGTTGAAATGTAAATGATCAACTACAAAGAGGGCTGTTAATTATTTTTAAAACTTGAAATAATTCACAAGTATAATTTTCGTTACGTACGCATGATTTTTCTTTTTTAAATTTTATTATGTTTGATTATTTTTTTTACTTAAATATATTATTATTTTCACATAAATCAAAAAAATATTTTACGTATGCAAAAAAACTTCCAGTTTAGAAAGAATTTTGAAATAAAAAGTTTTATCAGTTGAACTCTATATATAGCGTAGATTATGGTTTTTTGACGTGCTGCTTTCAATGGCGGCTTAAATTAATATCTTCAACAGAATTTTACAAAAATGTAACATAATATGTACTGTCATATCCTTCAGTTAATTAAGTATTAATAAATTCATTTAACCAAGGAATTCGGCATTAGATTTTTAACTATTAAAGTATTTAATTATTTATTTAACTTACTAACAAACGACATAGTGAGTTTTATCGATTTGAAATATCACAAAAACAAAACACACAAAACTGAAATCCGTATGCTAATCGAATTATCAAACAACTGTTTAGGAAGCGTTCGTGTAAATTAAATCACCCTGAAACTCTCATCGGGTGAAACGTTACAAAAAGGTCCGAATAAGGATTATTCAGCAAAATGCGAAGTCATTTAGCTGTTCCTAATTCAATGAACTTCATATCGAATTACTCGACGTGGAATTCAACTTAGGAATTTAATAAAATCCCATCTTTTCCGAATGAATTTCGCATCAACCGCTGACCCTTTCACGTGACCTATTTCCGAATTTAAAATTAATTGTCAAAGAAAGTGGAATTAAACATTGTATACGTATATATGCATGGCATAACTTTTAAAACATTTTAAATGTTATCTTTATTTTATGCTCTTCTAAAATAAGGCAGTACAAACTCTAAGACATAAAGTGATTGACATAATTTCGCCAGCATCGTCCGAGTCATAAGGCCTCTGTGAATCCTCAAATGAGAGCGATTATTCAGTAAAAAGATTAAAATTTCTAACATCGGGGGTAATGTAGCGTGTAATTAGACAAAAGTATTTTGGTCATAATTTTTTGTCCATTCTGCCTCCAGACCCAAAGACGGTCGTCGATAGAATTTACAGAGGAAAAACCGTCCCGTTCTCCTTTTACATCCCTGTCTCGCTCTATTACATTTATTAGCAATTCATATTATATACGTTGTTTTTTTTTATGTGCGGCTAGAGATGAAATATATGGTAACGCCGTATAACTTCATCATATGAAACACATACCGACACACGTATGTATATATACATATATATGTATATATATATATATATATATATATATGTATATATATATATATATATATATATATATATATATATATATATATATATATATATATATATATAAAGAGATTGGATAGCTTAAGTGTGATAAACCAGCCTGTACTTGTCGGGTACATGTGTTATATATTAGAATTCTAAGCTATAATTACAAGACGCTAAAAATATATTTTCCAAGCAATTTATTGACAAAGTGATGATTATGTGCACTCGTATATGGGAAATTAACTTGCAATTAACTAATAAACAAATGAAGATGTTAATCCATTTAAACTTATTCCATATGTTAATTATACGTATGATCTACCTTAACTTGACTTTTTAGCCAGGTTTTTGTGAAAATTTTATTAAAATAAGTTATTGAATATATTTGTCATTAATTTTGTAGAAATTCATTATTTACAATTAAATGAAACTACGTGATGTAGTATTATTTCTACTTTCTTTAATTTCTTTACCACGGCCTAGGTTTCGTTGTATTCCAACATCTTCAGTTGGGCTATTAGCAAAGATTT
Organism: Druceiella hillmani; assembly: GCA_039881145.1. Classification (NCBI taxonomy): domain Eukaryota; kingdom Metazoa; phylum Arthropoda; class Insecta; order Lepidoptera; family Hepialidae; genus Druceiella; species Druceiella hillmani. The sequence continues at coordinate 41,335,441 of JAYKKI010000009.1, forward strand.
TTGCTAATAGTCCACCTGGAGATGTTGTAATACAACGAAACCTAGGTCGTGAAGAACTTCAAGAAAGTAGAAATAATACTACATCACTAATAGAAAAATCTAAAGACAAATTTGCTAACGTCTAAATAATGTACTTACTTGGACATATTTTCTAAAAACTGATTTGATACAGAGGGTGATGACTATGTGAAGTGTTATATGCTTCCGTTAATACTGAGTTCAGCCAAATAAGAGGAAACTTTTGATAAGATAACATTCTGCGGCTCAGAGCCTAATTAATTGCTAAAGAAATCATACCATGAAAAAAAAATAAATGACATTCAGAGATTCAGTTAACATGGAGTGCAAATATTTTTGTTCATTTTGCTGAATATTTTTATTGTAGATAGATATTGATTATCCAATTCCTCATTTCCTGAGGAGAACGGTATTTCATACCCAGTCTATACTCGAATTGTTTCATTATCCTAGGAGACACTGCTTGGAGACAGTCTTAAATAATTAATTCAATCACAAAGATATGTGCTGTTTATACAAGGAGGACCCTTAACAAATTTAACGTTTCATCAGCGGTCTCCGTTAGAATTTTTCCACTTTCCTAGGATCTATTAATGGATTAGTCCCTTTAATTTGTTTTACAATTCTTTTTGAAGTTTCTGCAGTCCGATTTGAAGTAATACTCTAGTACACGGAAGGAATCACATGAGTCCGGGGCATTGTGAACAAGTCAATGTGCATATACAATAAATAATAAACTTACATATCGATAATTCAACTTCAATTTCAGATGATTGACAAAAGGTTTATCAAAATGTGTGTGATAAGATAATAAATAAAAACTGTAATACGTCAAGTACTAAATATTATATATATATATATATATATATATATATATATATATATATATATATGTATATATATATATATATATATATATATATATATGTATGTGTGTGTTTGTATGTATTTATATATATAGAATTTAAATAAATTACATTAAAATAATTATGGACGAATTGTTTAAGCCTTTTCGGAATATTGTTGTTTTTACTGTCTCACATATAAAAAAATCCTCTCATTACAGTTAAGGGTATTGTCATTATTGAGAAAGTAAGACAGAGTTAATGCAGGTTGCAGTTTGACAGTTTTCTTTGAAGGAATTTTTATTTGAGCTAAAGTATGCCTTAAATTTTTCAACAAAATTATTTACCGTTAGAGAGTTTGACTGTACGAATAAAGATAATGAAATAGTTATATTTTAAGGTCATTCATAATTCAATAAATACAGTAAACCTTCCGATATTTGAAATATTTGACATTTTTGCGTGTACAGTCTCTATTGCCATAAGCGTAGATTATCCTAATTCAATGAATTTCATATCGAATTACTCGACGTGGAATTCAACTTGGGAATTTTATAAAATCCCATCTTTTCCGAATGAATTTCGCATCGACCGCTGACCCTTTCACGTGACCTATTTTCGAGTTTGAAATTGTGAAATAAAGTTTAATGAAATATTATAAATATATTATAATGTAATATATATATATATATATATATATATATATATATATATATATATAAAGTAAAGTCTAAGTAGATAATCATTTCCCCGGGCTACGCTAGAAAAAGGAGACAGTTGAAAATTGTTTACATACAAAGCTTCCAACTCACGAACGCCAGCTTGATATTTGCGCATACCGTGAACATGTAGCCAAGTGTGGAATTATAGTTGATCCCATAAATCATGGCAAATATTATTAAGTGTGGAATTATAGTTGATCCCATAAATCATGGCAAATATTATTAAGCGTGGAATTATAGTTGATCCCATAAATCATGGCAAATATTATTAAGTGTGGAATTATAGTTGATCCCATAAATCATGACAAATATTATTAATCGTGGAATTATAGTTGATCCCATAAACCATGGCAAATATTATTAAATAGTACAAATATATTTGTGATATTCAACCTGAACATGTGATTGAGAAAATGTAAAAGAACTCTATTTATAAATCTAAAATAAAAAAAGGATTTGTGGAAAAATCGTTGCCTCTTAAACTGTGTAAAGATTTATATTTTTATGTATATTTTAACCCCACATACATTGATTTTACTGAAATGTATCGTTGTTTTTATCTTGGAATGTGGTTTATGTAATAAATCGTCGAGCTCTAGTAAAAAAGGCTGAAGGATAAAAATGGACGGAAAAATAATGCAGAATCAATTATTACAGAGGTACTGAAGATTTTCCATCTTTTGTATATATAAAAAAATCAACATCTGCCCGTCTGTATATTTATTTGTAACTTGAGTTTAACTACATGACTTTTGAAACATTTTTCACTATCATAGTATCCAGGAAGGTTTTTACGTATAGTGCATTAGTGTAGGTGCTCAAGTTACACAGCCTAGAATGTTGCAACGACAGCAACTACATTAAGGAGTACGACAAGCCATTTTATTAGAATGTTTAAATTCAATCGTCAATCATAGAAATTCTCATCATAACAAATTCTATGCAACCTATAATGTCGCGACGACAGAAATTATATTGAGGAGTAGTACAAGCCACTTTGTCAGAATGTTTAAATTCAATCGTCAATCATAGAAATTGTCATCATCACAAATTCTATGCAGCCTAGAATGTCGCGACGACACAAATTAAATTGAGGAGTAGGACAAACCATTTTGTCAGAATGTTTAAATTCAATCGTCAATCATAGAAAATGCCATCATCACAAATTCTATGCAAGCAGAGCCACGTGAAAAGCTTGTCTCATATAAAAGAAATACGTTAATGAATTAAAAAAATGAGAGTAAAATAATTCTTTATTTAATATCAAGTTTATACTTATTTTAATTATCCAAAATTATATATGCATATTTTAAATTGAAACTTTCATCTGTTCTCGTGATATAGTTCAATCAGGATTAAATAGCGTAATCGTCGATATTAGAAATGCCGATATTTATATAAACGGCAAGCCAACCTTTATCAATTTTCAGAAAAGTTAATCAAAATAATTTTCTGCATTTTGCACAGAATATTTGTTTTACTAAATGTGACCTAAATGGCACAATTTCTTTATAATAAATTTTTGCAAATTAACATCCTCCCAATACCGAGCGTTGCAAATTTTTTTAATCGTCACTAAGCTATAACTTCAAAGGATTGAGTATATATCACGTAAATGTCACAAATGTAACTGCTATTCACACAGGAAAAAGTTAATTTTAAGTATTAAAAACACTGAATTACATTATTTTTAAAATAATTGTAAAACTAAACCCAGTCAGATTTTCTAATGATATAAACATATACAGCCACGTAGAAAGTTATCCCGCTACTATAGAGAGCTATCCCACATTTTTCTAATCGTGGTTTTTCATAGCTAGTTAATTAATACGTAAACAAAAATGCATACAAATATAATTGTGTCGATAATTTTATTAAAATAAGGATATTGATCTCATTTTCCGACTATACTTAACATGTTTTTCTACATATGTACAAACTTGTTAAACATTTTAAATTTTATTTTGACGCTTAATAATTGGTGACAAAATTGTAATTAGTGTCGTTTAGTTTACATAAATTTAGTTTCAAAAATGTATATACTTTCGATATATAATTATTCACAGGCGCATATTTAATATTACAATAAAAAATTTATAATTCCACATAGAATTTGAAATTCAAATCCCTAGATTGTTGTATTTTCTCTTTATTTGTGCTAAAAGACCTCCCAGTATTCTGAGTTTCAAAATTGTAGGTCAATCAGAAGTACATTATAAGTTTTGAAGATTATTGCGTAAGACTATAATATAAATAAAATAAAATTGCCCATTATATCTTCTATAGGTGCATAATTTAAAAATAATCCATATTTCTACATAGAATTGGAAATCATTGATTTTTGTATTTTTCCCTTTACTTGAGTCATAAGATCTTCGTTTATGTCAACTTTCAAGATTGTAAGTCAACTGGAAGTACCCTGTTGGATTTTATGATCATTGAGTAAGGCTATGTTAAAAATTAAGAAAAAATACACTTTAAAGAGTCACATTTTTTTGTTGCCTGAACCAAAAAACTTGAAATTTTTAAAACAATTTAAGGTATCATATATGATATTAATTTCAACTTGATATCTTAAGCCGTGTATGAGAAAGGGGCTTTGATAGATAGTTGAATGGACGCACGGACAACCAAGTGTATAGGATAAGTTTTTTTTTTATTTTGGTTCCGTTTTTTTTTCATTTTGAAGGACGGAATACTAAAACTTTAATCTCTTTGGAAAATTTCGGAAAAGTTAAATTTTGGACCTAGTGTGTATTTCGGGGCTTTCAATTCATTTTTTCAAATATATTTAACGTACAGTCTTTTTTATGTTTAGTGTTATATTACATGCACGGAAAATTTAAGGCAAATTAAAATTATTTTTCAGTATATTACATTGTATAAGATTGTTTACGGCTTACGTATGTTTTTGCTGTCATATACCAATGACAATAAATTCTTACGATATTAAAATAAATTATTTACTCATTTCGTTAATATTAAATCGTAACTTTTGTTTGTGTCGTATTTAAAAAAATGTATTATATCCAATTGTTTTAAATACAACTTGTCACCTTCGTAAGTGTACATATCGTTGGAACCGTCACACATCTCACAATGCAATTAGACAATAAGGAATAAAACTGTAACTCGAGTATCTGACCGCAAAGAATTTAGATAAATGTAATCTATAATTCTAAACATAACATCAGAATAGCAATTGTAATTATTTACTTGCTAATTAAGAATTATTTTCGAATTCAGATTTTATTCGATTTGACGGACAGGTATAAATTTTATAAATTCATAGGGAATCTCTCCATCCAGTTTTGGATATAGATCTCCGACCTTCCTTTTCAGTTACAACTATGTGATATAAGGTAAACTGAAATGACGGGTTTATTAGTGGGTATATATATATATATATATATATATATATATATATATATATATATATATGTGTGTGTGTGTGTGTGTGTGTGTGTATGTGTGTGTGTGTGTGTGTGTGTACAGTGGTACGTATCAACTAACATATATTAACATACGTCGTAGCATTTTTATACACTCCCTTACCTTTTAAAATGAATACATCAACATCTTGGACAGAAATTATTTTCGAATGAAACTACGTTCAAAATTATTTCACCTTACAAAAATTTTAATACAGTTTGAAGCTTTTAATCTCACCGGCCAATTAAGGTTCGTCAAAGCCCGTTTAGCATCCTGCGGAACTAAGTCTCCATTAAATATTCAATCTTTTATTTTATAATTCTTTGATAAATTTTGTGAATATGGAGACAAATTACGATTTAAAAATATAAGAAGTATCACAAGCATGGCAATATTTTATTTACTTCTTTTATTACAATAATTTGGGTGTGCTTAAATTTGTAATTTCTTACTTCCATTTTGCAAAATTTCTTCACCTTAACGCAAGTATCTACTATAAAATGTAGTAAATTTTTTGAAGTGAAAAGCCTCTAGCAATGTCTAAATCATTCTGTCACGTTAAAATTGTGTAATGCTTGAGAAAGCAAACTCATCCAGAGTCGAATATTAACATGTCGGTTGATAATGTAAAAATTGATTATAAATTAATAACTAACTTAAACCGTTAAATTCACTTCATACGTCAGCTTACATAGACATACAGTAAATTACCATTAAAATAAAAATCAAATCAGATTAATAAATTGAGTTATTAGTAATATTTTAACACTCGCATAAGGACAAGACATTGGTACTACTGCGTTTAAATATTGAACAAGTTCGAGGATTAAACGATTATATCGAAATTAATTTCTAAGTGTGTGAAAGAGAAGAAATAAGAAATAATATTAGAAACAGTGACAAAAAGCTGCTGGAAACAGAATTAAACTTTCCATCTATTCGTCATTGGGCGTAATGACAAATTTAATTAAAAAAATGCAAAGTTTATTCTAATTGATATTTAATGTTAAATAGTAAATATATTTGTTTCTCCTTAGAGGAAAAACAAATGATAAAAATATATTTGTAAACAAATATTAATAATGGTTATTACATCTATAAACTCTCAACCAAATGATGCCAAGTTATTAAATGAAAATTTGAAAATCAAATAGAAATTATCCAAGAGCCTCAAATATTAAATCCATGAATACCAAAGAAACAAAAACTAATTTCAAGTACATAGAGACAGGCAAGTAATAAAACATATACAACAGTACAAGTTAAATTAATGAGCTTTCTCAATTAATAAAGAAATAATAATTTCTAAACATTTTTTTCTTTAATTCCACTTAGTTTTATATCGTCACATGCTATCACTGACGACAGCATGAAATCAAAATTAATATCGCAAACATTGCATTTTCTGATAACGTTGCCTGACTTATTTTTTATCTAACAAAAACTGTTGGGCCGAAATAGACATACGATTTCATTTATTGCACTTTTTTCTAAGCACCAACCTAAACAGGTTTGAAAACATACTCTAACTGCATTCCCTGTTAATATCTAACATTTGAAAAGAACCTGAGAACCTATAATTTTATCATATTTCAAGCTCGCTTAAAGATAACTAAAAATTATTTCGAAATTCCTAATTAAATGTCATTTGTATTGTGATATGTTGATATTAATTGCAGTAATTTAGTAATGCGTAGATTTTTCATTTCACACTTGCACTTTACAAAATTTTTTCGCATGAATGCAAGGCTCTTTTAAAATTGGCGGGTACTATCGAAAGTATATACATTTTTGAAACTAAATTTATGTAAACTAAACGACACTAATTACAATTTTGTCACCAATTATTAAGCGTCAGTTTAAGGTAATTTTTTTTCAATTAGCCACTATAGACAAATGGAAGAACCGTTACATTAAAACACCTGAATATATTTTCTAATGTAAGTAATTTTTTGAAAACACGCCTCCAGTTTATGATCTGGATCATTATATTTCTGTACTACAATTTTTTAGTAATTGAAGTGCGCGCAATAATTTTAAATTATATCTCAACAAAACCAATGGCATAAAAAAGATAAGTTCTTGTATTTTTTTACTATTAAAATAATGAAGTATAAAACATATTCAAATCCAATTTTATATTCAATTATTAAAATTTTATTAGCTATATATTAGATTTATGATATCACGGATCTAAAGCTATAGTCACACTAACGTTTATGAGACTTACCAGAACACAATCGCTATCATTGGTTTACATAATACTTTAGAAAGCATTGTTAAAAAAATCAAAACTTTCATTATTCTGTAGTGCCGAGTTCGAAGAGTAGAAGACAGGCGCTACCTTTATTTTTAATAATTATCCTCAAAAATTATTGTCACGTATTGCATTTGCATTGATTTTAGAGCTCCGTACCTTAAAAGGATCAATTTGTTGTCCGACTGTTCGTCTGAAGGAACCATTTTTCTTGGGAAGGCGTGGAGGTATTAAGTTGAAATTAAAATCAAGTATTTAGGTCTAAGGTCCCTTGGAGCCGTAAAAAACTCAAGCCTCTAAGTCAATGTAATCAGGAAAACCCCTAAAAATACGGCTATTTATGGCGCACATTTTGAGGCAAAAAAATCAAAATTCATAATGTACCTAGAATCGTGAAATTTGGCAAGAAGGAAAATCTCACTGCAGAAGTAAAGACAATAATCGTTAATTTGTAGTTACATTACATAAAAAATATTTCTTTTTAAACTTGCGCCTGTGAAGGATATAGTAGACAATATATTTTCGTTTAATTACATTTAAATTAGCAAATAGTGTAATAAAAATATTATGTGCCATTAAATATTTATAAATGCCTAAATGTGTATAAAACTCTCGTAGTGCGAGTTCTACTCGTGCTTGACAGGTTTTTTTATTTTTATTATATAATATTAAAAACCTGAAATATTTTTTAAAGTATGTTTTGTCACTATTACAATGGAAATACTGTATAAAAATATGAAAGAGTGAAGAAAATAATTCCCTCGAGTGTATTAAATGTGCTTATAGTGTATATATAATATGTGTTGATTCGTTTCATTTGACATTTTTGTAAAATAAAAGATGTCAAAATTGTGACATACGTTTTCGTTATCTACTCAAGAAAGTAAAAAAATACTGCGAATATGGGCTATATTCTTAAAAAATTATCTGATCAGTACCATTCATGGTATAAGTCTTATCGTTTAATTTCAAACTTATTAAATAGTTAGCGAAATAGCAATAACCTGTTCTAAATCAAAAAGAATATGATATCATACATAGCTGTATCAGATAGCAAAAACTAAACCTGTCTGACTGTGTGGTGTGTTTCAATAAAAGTTTTAATTTTTCTAATTTCATGCATATTTTGAACATTATTGGGGAAAACAAAATTTGAAAGAATACATTTTCACCCATAATTTCGCACAAATTGCTTGTTGTTTTGCTTGCAACTCGCCCTTTCTACGTATAATTTTCATATGTGATTTGTTCATTACACACCGAACTCCGGTGCTAACTAAACAGATCGAACGCCGCGCACTTTATATACCTTCCTGTTAGTGATGTACGAGAATTTTCCATAACATTCCAGAAATTAATGGGAAAAGCGACGGTTTTGCTAGTTGCCAAAGTAATATCTGTACATATAATAAAATAATAACTTTGATTGTCAACATAGAAGATAGTTCCAAAAAAAAAGGAAGTTAAAGGATAAATGACAGAATGCCTTAAGAATAATTTTTGGAATTTTTGTGTGTTATATATTTGTTTGTAAACATATCATGTAAAAACTGCGAACCCAACTCGAATGGAGCATTTGAAAAAATACGCCGGTTAACTTAAAGTAACATTCAGTTTTTACTTCATCGCACTCGATTTACTCAATAAGAAGATATGCGAATTTAATATTTTCAAAAACTCATTTACAATATATTAATACAATAACAACAAAGAAAGCTACTCCACGCGATATAATTACACAAATATATAGTATAGATATATAAGTCGACAGATGGCGCTACGGGTGTATTAAATTACGCAATTTTTCACGCGGATATACATTGACAAAACCCTAATCCGAATTAGGTCCAAAGCATGATGGCAAATGTCGCTGGCAGTCATTTTTCACAATAAGATTTTTATCTGTTATCAACATTTGTAATCTAATTTCTTACAAATACAATTACAATAAAACCACAGTATTGGTCTATTTCTACATTGAAAGTATTGATGAAAAAATAACTTAGAGGCAGATAAGAGTAATAGAATACAAAAATAAAGTTTTTGTAAATTTTGTCTGTTTTTGCCTGTTAGTCTGTTGATTCATCAATGCATCATATAAGAAAAGCTACAAAGAACTATATTTCATCATAACCTACTAACTAAAAAGAACACGTGATAATCTTACTTTTCAAGACGTAGCCCACTTATTTGAAAAAAAAATTATATTTATAATTATCATAATATTTGATAAGATCCACGCGAATGAAGTCGTAGTGACAACTAGTTTCAAATATAAGGATATATTTAATCTAATAAATAGTATTAGCAAGAGGCCCAGTACACACTTAACCAGCCTCATCCAGATTAATTTAAGATGTTCAAATGTATATATTTTATGTAAACGATTTGCTCGTCATACCAAGTACAAAATATTAAAGGAAAAATAAATTATTTGTTTAAAAAAATCACTATTTTCAGAAAAGTCTCTTACGATGATAAATATACGAGTTTCGCATTGAACTAGCATTTAAGGTCATCACATAAACATAATTTTACATAAGAAAAAGACAACAAACATCCTTCGAGTGTATCTGACAAGTAAAGAACACCGAACTGGGGACCGGATAAAGGTATTCATACCTGCGTGTCCATTACAGATCGGGGATAACTGCAAAATGCCGAAACATTGGGCGCCTGCGACAGCTGATGTGGGTCGGTGTCTCTCGCAGCGTTTTGTTCGAAAATTATTATAAACGCAATGTTACCAGAAGTTGTGAGCCATGTTCATGTTCTGAATATTAAACTTTGACTGCTTTATGAACATTTGCGATCGTTTTGGTAAGTCGCTGATTTGAAACAAAATTATTTTGTGTACTTTTCGAAAACTAAATGTAATAATACCTAGGGATATAAAATAGATATATAAATGGGAACATTTTTATTTTTTGATGTTATCTTTATTCACGTTATTACGATTATCAACTTTAATCTTCTTTGTAATACTAAGATTTGTTTACTGTCGAAATGTATGCTAATTCCTTCTTTTAATGAAGCAGCTTGTCAATTTCCTCTCGGAATAAAAATTTATTAAAATTCGAAAACGGACTCCCGATTCGAAAACGGCTTAAAACAAGGTTCGAACAACGTCGCGAGTTATAAATTCCTTCAATCTATAATCACGTACATCAGATATAACAAATGGTGCTGCATGAACAAACGCATTATCGTACGTATAGAGACAACTTTTAGTCAATTTTTCACAAGTGGAGCTTTTCTTAAAAATGTTTACTAAAAAAAATAAACACGTAATAGTCTCTGGCGATAACGACTGACTTTTTCAGGGTTTCGTAAATCAATAAGAAAAAAGGAAACCTGATAAGATGTTTCCATCTGTCTATCTGTCTGTCACAGTGATTTTTCTCAACTACTTTTCGATGTACAAAACTTAACTTTGGCATTAGCTGTTTAATTTTTTTTTTATTTCTGCGACGTGTTCTTGAAAAAATGGAGGTTTTAAAATAACTCATCGCGAAAGAACAAACTTTAAGCCTGGTGGATGGAAGCATTTGATGGTACCTTCGAAGGTCCCCGCTTTTGTGTCAGGTATCTACCTCACACAAAAGCGGGGACCTTCAAGAACATTGAGATTCGCGTAATATACCTTAAATGTATCAATAATTAACGCACAATTATATTTGTGGGTAAGTGTCGCAATCTACGCCTCAATATTCTTTGAAAAGACTATTTATTAGACTCTACGTCTGAAACTACTATACCTAAAATTATAAATAACAATAGCAGACTTTCAAGAAGCTTAATTAGAGTTTACGAGAAACCTTTAGGGGCGACATAATTTTCATAATTTTAGACACGGATTTCATATTGTATAAAACCTAAAAAATATGACGCGTGGAATACCTGTAAAATCAAATATATATTCATATTTTTAAATAGTTTAATTGAAATGCCCTTAAATATAATATTTAAACTTTTATACAAACGTTAATGTGTATGGAACCTACAGAGTGCAAGCTCCACTTGTACTGTAGCATTATCGTCGTCCAATTAACATGTAATTGAATGGGCGCCTACTAGCTTTCTTAGTCGAAGTAAATAACCAAACATCATTTTCGGTAATAATTGTCTTTAACATTTCGAAATTTTTATTAAGAAGCTTCGAAATGTCTACAATAATCAACATTGGCATTTTGGAAAACCATGAATTATTGAGTGCGAAAAACTGAAAGGTTGACTGATTCTGCTATTCTGGTAATTGCCACCATACTGGCGCTGGTCATGTTTGATTCTTTCTCTGTCTATTTTGAGTTCTCTTCACTGCTTCTCGGTAGTGAATTTTCCAAAAGCAAATTCTCCATGAACGGTACTCATTTATTATTAAATTGTTTTGACCTTTTTCTAACATTGTTATAAATTTAATTATGCTCGTTTTTCGAAAGATCGCACAAGGTGCCTGAAGTCGTTAATTGCGGAAAGAATAATTATCTAATGATTATGAATCTTGATATTTGTACTGTTAATGAGTTGTGCTAATACATATTTAGCAGCATTTACCTCAATTTTTATTAACATATAATTATCCAAAATTTGTATAATACCTCTCGTAAAAGCAAATAGTTAAACCGGCACAACCATTAAACATATATTCTTAGAGACATGACATATAGAAATAAAATCTAAACAGGCCGGGTTGAATATTCACTTATATGAGACTTTTTCAGTACCGTTTCATAATATTTCATCTAATAATAGCTACTGGTTCGTTCAAAAATAAATTAATAAGTCAGTCAATTTCTTTTTCTCAGTTCATGGGCAAGCGTAGCTGGCTCTTATGTGAGCATTAATGATTGAGTTTCAAGTCCTTTAGAACTTGTTAAATTAAACATTATTCTTAATTTTAATCCAAAAATTATAATACAAAATTCTTATTCAGATTGGTTTAGAATTTGGTATGGCATAACATAGAACTGAATGACATAACGTTTAGAAAGTAGGATTCCTAACATTTAAGTAATATTCCGTAATTGCTCTACCTCTTGATATAGTTGATAAAAGTTAACTGAAATAATTTCAATTGAAAGTTATATTAGTTGATAAAAATTAAATGTAATAATTTAAATTAAGTTTTTCAATAGTTGATGCAAATTAACTGAAATAATTTCGATTGGAAATAAAGTAAAACCAATTAAACCTCGTATATCTCTCAATATCCAAAAATATTTATATGGAAACATTATAATGCTCAATTGATTTTCAACCCTTTTTTTATTTGGTATGTCGTGTGAGGTATTTATTGGAACAATTTTTATTTCCCGAAGTTTACGTAAAATAAATCTTAAAGATATTAAAAGTTCCCACGACAATTTTCATAGAAGCATAAAATTTAGTTCAGCGATAATCGTATTAACTTGAATTTATTTTTACATACAAAAATATTTATAAACAAATTTTAGGAAAGGCATGGGGGAAACTAAAGGAATCGATTTTCCATTTTGAATTCCCTACATCGTGTGCCACATCATTTAAGAGAGCGAGGATTAAAAAAAAAAAAAAGCGCATCAAAAGAGCCAATTACAAGAATTCTAAATATTATTTCTTGTTCTGATATGTCCACATTTATTTCCGAAATTGTGATATTGAAAATTATGAAAATTGGTTTGCTAGAGACTTTCCAATGAACATACCAAAGATGTACTATATATTTATGTGGTGAAAATAATATAAATATTTGTAGTGTTTAATAGAGCTACTATGTACTCTTAAATATTTGTTGTGTGTTGTGTTGGGCATACATAAATGTATAAGAAACTCTCGTAGTGCAAATAGAGGAACTCATGTATGAGGAACTCCCGTAGTACGAGTTATGCCCATATTAAAATGGATTTATTATATATTCGAAGCTCTCTTCTTCATCCTGAATTTTCAATTCCAAATACTTTAATTCAATACGAGGCATAAGTTGAGTAACATTTCATCAAAGATACTTTCGACGATTCAAAAAAGCCCTTTAAAATTCATTTACGGTTATCTGACAGCACCAGAGACACATATCGTTTTAAAAAACCTGAAATTCATTAGGATTTTTTTTCTCTTTTTTGGTATTAAAAAAATATAAGGATTTTATAGAAATTACGATAAATCGAAATAATTCATTTCCTAAATTGAACAAATATACTTTGCAATTTATCTCTCCAAAAACACAACTACTGAATTCATCGTATTTTCGTCAATTGATCTCTCAAATACGTAACTTCTAAATCATTCAAACTTTTGAAACAGTCGTCGTGAAACAGCAAACATATAACTATACACTGTACAATTTATTATAGCCATATGTTGTCTATACAATTCGTATTATACCCAAATGGAGTTGAGTTCCATTGTTGAGGGCAAGCAAAGAAAATATTAAAATAATAAGATAACTTTGTCACCAATTGAATCTCACCCGGTTCACCACATTATTTTTACCAAGGCACTCGCTAATCGATAGTGTAATCTTCAACTCAAGGGCTTAGCGACGACAATCGAAGCAATTGCACTCAGTCGCCTTCGTCCATTTGTCTTCTCCTATCTCGAGCTCCCACCGCTATCGTCCGCTTCTCTTTTGCATCTCAATTAAGGCGTATTTGAATAGCCATTTTGTGTTCGCCTCCGTTTAAAGAAAATATTTTTTATACAGCACGCCGACAGCCTTGGAAAAGAATTTGCTTTTAATTAGAATTCGTCCTGTGAATGTCAGCGAGAGAATGAGCCAATTAAACTGTGGAGAAGAAAATCTACGGATACACTTTATTTTTAAGTTTCAACAGTTCTTAGGAGTAATCGTTCTATTTTAGTTTGTTTCTTCAATTTAGCGCAACCACAGTGCGACCAAGATTTTTAAGATATTATAAGGAAATTTAGTGAAATAATGTGCCTGAAAAACCGTAAATTTAATAAAAAATTAACTTTATTCTGAAAGTAAGTTCTACACCGGAGATGCGTACTAAAAGTGAGACGCTCTATCATAGCAGTCTCCCAAAATTCAGTGTGTAATCATTTTTATTTTATTTCAAACATATCCATCACTAGTGGTGTACTTATATTTTTCAACCTATTTTTTTTTCAGAATTAGAGTTGTTAAGTTACCAGAGATCATACTATATAATCTTTTGTAAACCGTTCTAGAAAAGTTTGTAAGGTTTTAAGTTCATGATCCTTCTCGACTTCTTCCACGAATTATAAAAAAAATACGGATGAAAACCGCATGCCACTACCCTACTGAATTCGATATCAATCTTACTAATTAGTGATCGGTTAAGCCGCATACGGTACCCCATTGTTTTCTACAGGAATTAGTATACGCAATCTATTACTAACTTTAGTTACTAAGCAGTCGAGCCGTGGGCACACGGCCCATGTATTTTCTAATGATTAGAAATATAATTAATTTTTATAATTTCTTAGGGATACCAGGATGATTAATGTATTATTTCGTACAATCCGGTACGGCTAAAAGTCATAAATGAACAAAGTAATCACAATTATCATGTGTGTCAGTGGATGAATTAAAATATCTATTGTATATTTCAGAGGGTTTTAAAGAATGCCTAATTTTATAGCATACATTTTGCGTATTTATTTTTACAACAGCTGCCAAAGCATTTTCCTTTTCTAAAAAAAATGTTTTCATGAGAAGTACTTTTCCAGCAAACACTCTCATGGGAATATTTTAGAAGTGCTAAACTTGCTACTGTGACTAAAATTTATGTTTGCTGCAAACAATTTTTAGATAAAAAATGTTAGTAATATTATTTTCAAGTTTAAAAAATACGAATAAAGTACATGTAATCATGATATTAAAAAAATTAGGGTAAAATTATAACATTAAATCCTTTAATAATAGCTAGAATTTAAAGGAATGGTTTCATCAAAGAGACCATGTATTAATACGTTTGACTTATTTACAAATTATTATTTTTATAACGTCATAATTAATACAATTTTCTTTGATATTTATTCCTTGACCAGTTCTCTACCTGATATTGCTCAATCTTATTCTTACTAGGACCTCGTCGCAAAGGTAAACTAACAGTGACATTATTATTAAATTATACGTTATTTTATTACAAAAATGTCAAATGCAGTAGAATACAATCGCTGACGTCTAAAGTCGGTGACGCGACTCAAAACAAAAAAAATATATTAATCCAATGGAACAATAACTTAAAATATCCAAGCATGCAAACAAATAGGAACAAATCAAATAAGACGACACATGTAAAAAAAAATAAAATCCTAACGTTTTTATACTATATTTTTAGTTTCAGCCCTGAAAAAATCATGATAATTTTTTTGAGAAACCCACCATCAAACATTCAACTGAAAACTGTCTATGTAAGAAACATAATATTCGTATGTCTACCCCACAGTAACGAGTAGGCAGCCTCTATCACTTGCTCGAAGTTGATTTTTCCAATTTTCAAGTCTCTAAGAAATTTGATTTTTAGAATATATCCTTTTAAAGCTTTTAAAGAGTGCGTTACCCTACAATAATTTTTAGACATGTTGACCAAAGAAAAAATATAATTTATTTATTAATAAAAATCGATTCTACTCTATTGTGTGGGAATTAGGCTTCTCCTAACTTTGGATCTTTGGTGCAATTTTAGTCGATAAGAAATAATATATATAAATATATATATATATATATATATATATATATATATATATATATATGTATATATATATATATACATATATATATATATATATATATATATATATATGTATATATATATATTGTAAAATCCTATAAATGACATAAATATTTTTAAAATTTTTGTTTAAAAAAAATAAAATATATTCGTGATTTTTATATGTATTTAATGTAGATTTAACTTTTACCATCGAGCCCAAAGCTAAAATAAACTAAATTGTAACGAATTGGTTCTATAACATCTTACAAAGATACCGACCCTCTTTATTCATTTAATCTATCGACAGTTCACATAACAGATCCGCGGGCAATCAGTATGACATATGTACTTACCCGTCGAGTAGGCGGTAATACCTTTACCTAGCAAACCTTTATTGAAACGAGACAAATAAAGAAAGCATTAAAAAAAGATTTTTTTTGCAATCAGCATTTATTATCTGGAAAACATATTTTTTTCTGTTTACATTTTTTTTCTGTTTTTTTCTGTTTATTTCTTTAAAAGTTATATACCTTTAACTAGTACCTTTTATAATTAATATTGTAATACCTTTCTCAAAATAAAATAGTTTTGATATTTTACTTTTATGCAAGGTGTAAAATTGGCAAAAAACAAGTCATCCAATTCTATTTTAAATTATGATTAACAGGCCTAATTTAACATACATACGATCGGTAAAAAATTTGAAATTAATTTGCGAAAAATCCCCGCAATAATTTCTGTGTTCTTTCCAAAAGCAAACAGGGAGGTATAAACAGCATATATAAATAAATATTTTCTAGGTAAATATGAATAATCGAATACATTTAGAAATTTACAATTCGTTGTAAACAAAAGTACCGCTACAACGATTAAATTTTACTTTTTCAGTAAAAGGTGTAAATTAATACACAATTTTTTTCATTTTCAAATAGCTTTTTTGTTCATGTCATAAAACAACATTTCTACTGATTTTCATTGTGAGTTCCAAAGTTTCTTATGGTTATCTTTTATATTTTCCCAAATATATACTAGGTTACATATTTTAACAAAATTTATCATGCGTGGTCTGAATCATGCGATTTGACTAAAAGCTTATTTTTTTAAGAAATTAAAACTTGATGCGAACGCTATATCTGCCGATCGTCCGTTCATAAGTTTTGTATTACTTTATTGATTTTACAATCAAGTAATACAAAACTTATGAATGGACAATCGGCAGATATAGCGTTCGCATCAAGTTTTAATTCGTTAAGGTAACTGTAAAATTAGCACATAAATATATTGCGTTAATTTCATACAAATATAATATATGTGAATTAGACTACTAATTAAACACTTTTTATAACGTGAACCACCGTGACTCTGAACATTTGACGTATCATACAGATATGGGTGCACAAGTATGTTTTGAAACTTCTTAACCTCCCATTCTAAGTGACCTGATATTATCAGCTGGGTACATGAACTACCCTTTTGTATTGTTGCTCGTATTTTTCTCTGATCTCTTAATCTTAAGATCTCTAAAGCATCGCTCTCAATATCAACGTAATCATTGTTACATAAGCAACTCACCAGCACCTCCCAAACCATCGCCCCAAAGTAGGGACTCGGAGAAAGTATCGATACATTTTAGTTTCAAATAGATATTTTCCAATATCGATATCTTCGTCCTCGATACCTGTAAATTGATACTTTTACTCGTATGAGTACTTCAGTTCTGATATCGAATCTCTCTCCAAGTTATGTATGTATTGTAATATTCTTAAAACTCTTTTTGAATTGCAATTGAATAGTGACAATACAACACTATCATAGTACTGACATATTAGCAACACTTCATATTATTTATAGGTTTCGTTGCAAACAATACAACTAACTTAACAATAAAGTACGCAGTGCCAACCCTGTACGAAAATTAGACAAAATGCTATTTCTAAGGGATTGCGCAGAGAAACAGCTTGAAACTTTATTAATGTTCACCCTCGTCTGTAAATATTTTGTTGATTTTTTCGTGCTTTATTTTTCTTTTATTGGTTTCTATTTTTATTTAATGAAAACATTGATTAATTAAATACTTGTTTTATTATTTTATAGCTAAAATACTTTATACTATTTGCACTATATTTCTTATTTAGATGGGCTAATTGGTTTTCCAGTATATTTGTAAAATAATTAGTGTAAGTTGTAATTTGATAAAACATCATAAAGGAAAATGATTACGAAATTCATTCAAGTAAAAATCAGGTGAAATATATATGTAAATAAATAGTTAGACCAAAAATATTTTCTCTTTTATCGAACAAGTTCATAAGGTGACCATTTTTAGGTATTCCAGGACGATAATAACAGGTTTAATGTACAGGTAAATCATGGTAAGTGTAATTTGGAATACGAAGTAACTGATAAAAAAACACAACTAGGAAAGAATCAGACTTGAGGAAAGAATCAACAACCTCGATACTTTTATTTTAGTACTTTTATTTGTATGGTAGTTTCATCATCTCTACTCATAAGTACACTATCGATACTTTCAATTCCATAGCGTCCCTAACCCGAAGCCGTTGACACGCACCCGCACGCGCACACACGACGCCGACATCGTAATATATTGTGATAAATATAAGCCATTTGATTTATTAACGCGACGTGTTTGGCAACATTGAGAGCCGCTTGTCGGTGTGAAAGTGGGGTTGCCATACGCTCATCGCTCGTTGTAATTGTCCATTTTGGGCACTTGAAAATTTACGGGGCGTATTAAGAAGCTTTTATCTTGAACCATGCAGTTTTTACAAAATATATTTATGCTTTTAGGACACGGAGGACGACACTGGCATACTGTCGAATATCAATAGGTCCAAGATATTTTAAAAATATAATTAAACCGTGAAAAATTAAATTATTCTAAACAATATGAAAAACAACCATAATTTAAGATTTACTGTTATTAAATCGATTTTTCAAGAAAATTGATATAAGAGTGAATCTCAAAGTGAAATTTCAAATTAAATTGAAAGTGAAATTTTAAGCCTTAACAGCTTTTCTCCTTTGTTTTTAAATGCAAATACTTCAAAAATCGTCTTACGTACCATATATTTTAACCTAAATAACTCTATAAAACTATGTAATTTCCGGGTCTAAATAACGGTAAAATATACATTATTTTCTACTATAACTAGGCAAATCAGTTTGGCATTTATATTGATTCACTAGAAAATATTATTCTGTACAAAGTTTTTTAAATTTTCAAATGTTACTCTGCCCATGATTCTCACATGAAAGTGCTCTATTTTAATATAAGTACAAATGAGTTATTAATGTGTTAAAGACAGTTATTAAAAATAAAATAAATGTCACATCTAGAGAGTATTAATAAAGCCACATAATATAATTTTAAAAAAACTTAATAATTTTTTTCGCAGTTATCGACTAGCCCTCTATAGTATCATATTACGAAGTTAAATATTACAACGTGTTATTAAAATGTGTCCAGTAGTGACTGCATGTTGCGAGCACAGACAAGCCCACGTTAACATTTTATTATATGTATATAGCAATGGACCCATTGACCCTGAAACTGTACCTGTTTCTTTTCTAATAACTCAAAAAACATTAAATGTATAAACAAAAATATACATTATTACAAAAAAAAATATCAAACTAATTCTTGATACACCCATTAGCAAAAAAAATAATCGTCCCTTCGATTCGATGGCCACCCTAGACCCAAAGCTCTCCGCGTCTGTTTACAGGGACTTTAATCCGCGGTTTTACGATCTCAACGTGTCGTTGGGGTCTTTGTTTGAGGTGTAGTTTTTCAACGTTATTGCCCGCTACCTCTTCCGCCCTCTGATATTGCCGCGAGGCGTAATTTATTACAACTTTATGGGATCATAAGCGGCCCTCCAAGATAGTTTCGAGCCTTTACGCCCATAATGGAAGGAAGAAGAAGGATTCTGTCAATAAAACGAACGTGTAGGTGCCGAGGTTTTTGGCTAGAGAAAGATTGGATCAAATTTAAAAAATGGCGGAGAATGAAATATTATCTGAGCGCAAAGGTGAATACTGTCATCTCCAATCAAAACGTAGTGAACTGCCGTTAAAAAGTGTTAGAGTACCCTACTGAATTCTTGACATCCATGATGAAAACATTAGTTGGAAAAGCTGGAGCAGTACTATAGATTACTGTCTAGTAAAATAGAGCAATTTTTTTAATATGCTACTGGAATACAAACATAAAAAAATTTTAAAAAAATATTTGCTTTGATAACAAAAAGATATTCTTGGTATATTTCTAGACGCCCTTGTGAAATGAAATTTAAAAATATGTACTGTAGTTTAAAAATGTACTACAGTTTAAAAACATGTACTGTAGCTTAAAAATACGTACAGTGGTTTAAAAATAATTATACACGCATAGATTTCCGATTAATATGGCAGAATTTGTTTCGTTGAAATCGATAAGATTAACACAAAGTCTATCTATAAATTGCATTATCTCTTTGTATATATTATGTATTATAAAACCGTTGCGTTATCCATCGATATTTTGCAGTACTAATGTTATTACTCGGTTCAAATATAATCTCTATTTTAGCCTTAATCATGATCTTTGTCGCCACAAAGTTTAAAAAAAAATCTATCTTAGCTAACAATATTTACTTGGGCGAATCCGCGACTATAAACCTATATGTTACTTTACCACACAAAATATATACATACTAAATAGAAAAGTTATTTCTAGATTTCAGAATTATTAGGCGACAAACATCCAAACCTTCGCATATACAGTGGCAGATTTCAAAGTTTAAACAAACATAGTTTCTGAACGCAACACATAAGAGGGGCGCGGGGGGCGTCGTTAGAAGCGCAAGCGGTGCAGATGTTTTAGTAGCCATGGAACAATGGAGTGGAGAGCACCACGCTTTTGCCGTCGAGGCGTACATTTCGAGTAGATTTTCGCTATCTGTAGCACGCCGACGATTTAATAATCGTTACAGTATTCGTTGATTACGTGATGAACCATCGATCAACCTCATTCAGTCATGGGTAGCAAGGTTCAAAACTACAGGACCAACATTAAATAGGCCCAGACCAGGACCTACACCATTGGTAGCCACGGATGAAAATGTCGAGCGTGTTATGGTTTCTGTCGTTGAAAATCCCCGTTTATCACTGTGTACACGTTCATCGATATTGGGAATTCCGAAATCAACTTTATAGGTAATAATGCGAAAAAAGTTCAAGTTCCATCCATATAAAATTCAAATTGTTCAAGATTTACACGATTCTGACTTTGAATTAAGAAAAACTTACGCGGAGGTGATGTTGTTGTGATTTCGTACTGCTACCCGGATGGGCAACATATTCTTTAGTGACGAAGCTCACTTTCACATTGGAGGATATGTGAAGAAGCAGAACTTTCGTTACTGGGATGTCTACAACCCAAGACAAATGCATCAAGAGCCTTTACATAAAAGCCTATAGTAACAGTCTGGTGTGCCATGTCTGCATCTGCAATTATAGGGCCTTATTTCTTTTAAAATCAACGTGACCAAACTGTAACTGTGAATTTGGAGAGATATGCCCAGATGATTTTTTCAGAGTAGAACTACAGAATAGTCCATCATTCAACCAAAACACATGGTTCCAGCAGGACGGGGCCACAGCTCACATGAATGCAGTGCGGTAGTTATTTCCAGAAAAAAACATATCCCGAAACGGTACCGTACCGTGGCCACCTAGGTCACCCGATTTAAGCCCATGTGACTTTTTCTTATGGGGATACTTAAAATCCGTTGTTTACAAAACAAATCCGAGCACTGTGACACAACTTGAAGAAAATATTCATAAATATAGAAGTCAGTAGGATACCCCAGTCGCTCTGCAAACGCGTTTTTGAAAACATGCGTGCTAGACTCGAAGAGTGTATCAGACTCGATGGCCGCCATTTGGAAAACATGGTTTTTAAAAAATGAAATCCGCATTTGTTGTTATAAAGTTAAAATAAACCTACTTTGTATTAGAGGTGTAGTTTTTTTTTTACAATTTTTCAAACATTGAAATCTGCCACTGACTGACACCCTGTATATTATTCGTGACAGAGTTATTGCTGATGCAGGTTTTTGTGACATCAGCTGATTCTGATGCAGATGCTGATGTCAAAGATATAATTTCCGATCAAATAAATAAATTTTCTTGCTATGAAAAGTAAAAGGAAATAGTTGTTAAAATAGAAGATATTTTAATTAAAGATAAATAATGATTTTCTGTTATTTATACAAAAAATAGTCATTATCACATTAATTTTTAGGCAACTGATCAGTATAAATTATTTTAAAATGGAATTTCAATACTTGTAAATTATGTTTAAAAAATTATTATTTGGCTGTCTTTTCAGCATGAGATCAATTACAGGTATGTTTGCAAGTTATACCTATACTGATGAAAAGTTTTTCTCGGCTAGTTAGGCGGATTTTCTGATATATTGATTCTTTTTTCTTTACGATACATTTTTAGTAGCGAGCAGTTTTAGTTACATCGTAATTATTTTCATCTCTTTCTTATCCTTCCCTTGAGTTCAATTTCATTGCAGCTCATTTTTAGAATTTAACTGCAAGATTTACTGGTTGAAGGTTATGCTTGACCTTTTTTATGCCAGGGAGCAGATTTTAGGAGTACAAGTCTTAATATTTTAGTATCAACTTTTTCTTTCAACAGCGTGTTAAAATAATTGCTTTGTAACGGGGATAGAAATACGTTGATAATGTTAGCAGAAAATTGTTTTCTTTGTCACAGTATGGTACTGCAGCATCTATTTTTTTAGCTTTAACAGATTCATCTAATTTCAAACAATTGTTTATCTCCCTTTTAAACTCTTCGAAAGGTCGTAATAAATCCACACATGACAGGTTTCTATGTTTTTCATTCTTTGAGTAGAATGTTTTTTTTTCTAGTTATTAGTGTGAGTTCCTAATAAATTCTTAATCTTTAAAAATATTTCTATCATATAAAAGAAATCTCGTAATAAAGGATTCAGAAACTACCAATTATTGTTGATTTAGGTATTCTTGAGTTTCTTTCAAAATGTAATGGTTAGAAGCCCCTTAATCTGACTTCCAAGCTCATTCCTCTCTCACTCACTCCTCACTTCCATCTTTTTGGAACCAAGTTTAGCAAACTTGGTTCCAAAAAGATGGCACGGAAAATGGTTATTTTTTCATTATTGCTAATAATACATAATTGACACCAATTTGTTTCATGTTCCACTGTGGTACAGCCCCGTTAGTTTTTCCTAGATTGATATTATTAATATCAGCCAAGGGGTATCTGAATTTAAGATGTCAAAGTTTTTTTGTTCTGAAAGTAATATCAAACGTTTACTTTTATATTAGACTTTCTAAAGACTATAAACACGTTGATTATATAAAGACATCGTTTGATGTAATTGTTAATAGTCAATTTGTTGTGAATGATCTTTCTACCTGCTTATCTGGTTGTGTGCGCATATAGAAACTATTAGACGAATTTTGATTAAATTTTCAGTGATGTATACCTTAAAATTCCAGAAGTAAAAAAAAGTACCTATCGTCATAATAAAATGCCCAGAAGTAAAAAAATAATGTTAATATTCCTGTTTATTTGTACTCGTGTCACATAAAATTACTGAGTTAATTTAAATTCGGTTTCCTTTATCATTTTACGTAAAAATACGAAATA
Source organism: Druceiella hillmani (assembly GCA_039881145.1). Classification (NCBI taxonomy): domain Eukaryota; kingdom Metazoa; phylum Arthropoda; class Insecta; order Lepidoptera; family Hepialidae; genus Druceiella; species Druceiella hillmani. The sequence goes on from JAYKKI010000009.1 coordinate 41,359,109, forward strand.
TATACGAAAACAATTCAGACATATTTTATTCTTAAAAAAATATTATTATTAAAAAAATTTTAAAAATATATAATGTCTCCCGACTATCATGACATGTTAGCTGTTGACCAGGGTTGCTAATAACTGGATTAAGAAAAAAGTTCAAGTGACTCTAACCCCAGGCAAAAAGCTAGTCATTCTGTAATCGTGATATTTAACCAGCTTGTCGAACGTTTTAGTTTACACTGTAAACTATCGAAAACTTGCATAAATATATAAACACCAATACTAGGGCGCAGAAATGAAATTGATCTGAACCCGCCGCTCGCATTCCACTAACACCCTAAACTATGGGGACAGTGTGTTGAATGATTACTTTCTAGTAGCACCTTCAGCGCCTCAGTCAATACGATTTAATGATAGATAACTTAAAACATGATTAAATTATCTTTCCATAAAATGATTATACAAAAATAATACTTAGATAAGTTTTATGTTAAGTTACAGCGTTGGTTAAACGTAACTAAGCGTTTCTGTTTGCAAAATAGAAAATAAATAATTTGTGCTCCGTAGTACTGCTTCCCTAAAAGTAAATACTTCTGCCCTGCAGCAGTAATTTTTTTTTATTTTGCACCATTAAACATCTTCAAATTCATATCGCGTTGTATGATTCTCGATTATGCACGATGCTGACCCTATTTTCTTGCAAACTCAGTACTATGTATGAACCGAAGGTTCATTCCACTACCTGTAAGTTGCTCCCCTTATGTATCAGGTAACGGTACCTTTTAGGAAAAGCTCACCTCTTGATAAGGACCCTACCTTTAAGCGACAACAGAACTGAATCCGGGCCTTTATTCTCATGGCACATCTCAAATTAATCACACTAATTTTAAGTTAAGATTTGCCTTTATGAGAGTCGTACATATTAATGTTTGTCCGTCTTATTATTTGAATTTAACTGTAATAACACAATTTTACTGGGAAAATCTGACGTTTGTGTTGAACAGTTAACTCTTGCGACGCCCGGACGTCATTCGTGGCTAACTTCTCCGGTCTTAATTTACAAACGAAATCTGATCTAATATGAACTTAGTTATGAATAAATTTACAATGCGCGTAATATCTTTATAACAAAAGAATAAATGGAAAAATATATTTGTATTTTCATTTACGCAAGACTATTTTCACTTGCCTTTTTTCTACTCTTTTTCAAACTATATTACGTAATTCTATGTAGGAACTTATAAACTAATTGGACACAATTTTAATATTTTCTTAAATTCCAACTTCGTTACTCGCAGTATTTAGCCGGTAATATGAAAACTATCATTTGCGAGGAAGGCTATTCATTATCAGTGGCATCAAACCATATCTTGTAAAAATAAATTTGAGATATTAATTTAGTTACACCCTCAAAATTATAAAGTGCATAATATAAAATATTTGACTTATTTTAAAAAGATTTTTAAAAACACCTATTTATTACAAATATAATAATGAAATTTTAGTAAAAAAGGGTGATTTTAATTAAAAAAATAAATTGTTTTCGTTCGAAATACCCTAACATTCAGTATCGTTAACATGATTTGATATCAACTTTACAATGTGACTTGACATCAATTTCACGTCACGATAAACAAAACTAACAGTCTAATAATATAAAAACAACAAATAAATTTTTTTCTTTGCAAATTAACGCCTAAAATGTTTCGTCGCCGTATAGAACTTCATCCTTATGTTATTTGTATATTACCAAATCCAAAAATTCGTAATAAATGGTTACAATTAGTATGCCGAGACCCAACTCGTTGTTCTGTGAATGATTCATATCCCTGAGTTCTGCTCAATGAGAATTGGAAACAAAGAAGTTACCTATCCTGAATATCAGCATTCATGCTCTCTGATTGGTGCTTCTAAATTTTCAGCCTAGTGAGTCATAAATATATGAATCTATAAATAATAATATTTAATTTAAGGCTGTTATGCTCTGTTTTTCACAATTGTTAAGTTATGAGCCTTATCAGACATTATTTATTTTTTATAAAATATGACACGTAATTATCATAAAGCGTGATTAGTTTTTGTAATTTTACGCTTAAAAATTACATAGATTTAATATAATTTTTAAGCGTTTATAAAAACTATTAAGTTGATTTAAATAAAATTTAAGTTATATAATTACGTAAAATATAGAAAAGGAATTTTTTATTGTATTTTGCGAGTGAATGAGGATGACGTGTCGGTATGAAATTACTATAATACACTCAGGTACAACTTTTCACTATAGAAGGCGTAATATAAAGTAACGATTGAAGAGAAAAATAACAAATATTTCTGATTTTTGATCTGATGTGATTAATTCACCCTGTTTTAAAATTACTATTGATTTGAAAAAATAATTAAAACCAGTAGAGTAAATCAACGTAACATTTTATTATAATACAAAAATTTCAAGCAATAAAAATTATTAAAATTAAAAAACACTTCGAAAAAATACTTACAATAAAACAGAATAAAAATATTTCAAGTATTATAATCGGTACTGGACGTCGGATGCGTCAAACAAATTTTACTTAAATAAACATACACTGCTTGTACATAAATGCAAACCGACTCGAAAAGATTTCAATAAATACTTATTCAACAAATGATATTGTTACTTAAATTGAGAAATAACGAAGAAATATATTTTGTAACAAATTTATGAAACACTAAATTTGATATGATAAACAACGATTTGATCTATTAATACCTATCCGTGGGTGTCCCTTATTTTAAGTAAACATACAAAACATTATAAATAAATAAAAAATTTAAAAACTTTAAAGAAATTACGGCAAAAAAATAAATAAATTTCATTAAAATAGGCTAATTTGTTAGAATCCGATCGAAAATGTAAATAAGTAAAAATAAAACTAGAATGAAATAAGATCTTATGTTTAAATATAATCTAAAACTTAAACTAAGTTTACTTGATCTGCTCTGCAGTATGCTGTTGTAACAAACCTGTGTACCCATATTGTCCAGATTTCATTATCATGTTCTTTTCTAGTGGCTTCTCCTCCTGCGCTAGAACTCTATTGATAATATTAGCGCAATCCTTGTTCTCGACTATGGACACGTGGTTACCTTCAAGGAAGTGAACTTTAACAATCTGCTCTGAGCACTTATCCAAGCCGTAATTTTCATCCACGACCATATTCGGGGGAGTCTCCTTGGGCCTCATGAGAATGATGGGAGATTTTAACTTCTTAAGGTTTTTCGGGTCGTAGTTCTTGACGGCCATGATTCTGTCGTAAACCACCATCGCCAAAGACTGTGACTGGTTTCTAGTGTATTCGTTCTCCGGGACATGTTTGAGGAAAATGTCTATTTTCTTTTCGTACGTATCGACTGAGTCGAGTATAGGCATCAAGTCTTTCGCCTCATCGGTTTGCGGTGACAGAATTTGGAGTACGTGACACAGGAGGTTGTTCTGGAGTTGGTTCTCGTTCGCGACGTTTATTGTCAAATGCAGGAATGAGTATAGGTAGTCGGGAGAGCCATCAAGACAGAACACGGTGCCCAAATGACCTGAGAAAAGAAAATATAATTTTCTCAATATACAAAATGCTTCACAAAACAGACTTTATAAAACACTATATACAAAGGACAATACTTTTTTTATTTTCATTTTCTTTGCCATGTATATTTTTTTTAAAGACCACTGGTAAAAGTTTAGAACTGTACATTCCTGCTCCGATGTACATTCTTTTTCGCATTCTTTTTAGAGTTTCCTGTTACAATAAACTGTAAGTAGCCTTGAAAAGCTATGCAAAAAATACTTCATAGTGAAGTCTATCCATTTCAAACCTAACCAATACCCCTTCCTCCCACACACACTCACACATACACTTTTAAAAGTACTTATATATCTGGATTTGACTAGAACTTCGAGTATTTTTCAATGAATTAAAATTACTTTGATTACTTGCATCAACAATTAAAATTATTATTTTCCTGCATAATAACTGAGATCCCAATATAAAACAGAAGCTATAAAGCCGTGACAGACGGTCGGGTATGGTAAAATTACAAATACAAGAATTCCTTGTATTACTACGGAACCTTAATTAGAAATAAGACAATAATAACGTGAAAAATATTCATTGAATGCAATTACATTAATATTTACATTAAGTGTCACTCAATATTGTATACTATTAACACCCTGTTTTCAATTTTTCCTTATTTTCATTCTTTTTTCTTTTCATGTGAGTGAATTGTTGTATTCTCTTTTACAAATTACCTAATTTACCTCCCCACCGTATATACACAGGTTATGGAGCACTACATGGCCGGATTCAGGTAACATCGCGTAAATTAAAAAATATATTCCTTTATTGCGTTTTAAACATTACGTTTAAAATACAGGAAAATTCCAAAGTTTTCTGTAGCCATTTGTATCTTTTTTTATAATGATAATTATTAAAATAAATCTAATCCTTATTGGTCAAAAATCATCATTCCGGTCTTTTCAATTTCACGCAATTCTTTATTTAAATTTTTATAATATCACTTTTCTTTCTTATAACCATACTCTTGCTCTAGGTCGCAAGGTTTTACGTTCAATATTTTGTTTAGTATTTTTCAAATATTATTTTTATTCCTAATACAGACTAATTAACGTTTGTTTTAGGTAGGAAATACTTTGACATAAAATGCAACTTGATTTTCAAATTAGCTTTTAAAAAATGTTTGATTCCAAAGGTTTTTACTTACGTTAGTGTTAACCAAAATATTGTAAATAGATGTTTTAATGACCAAATCTATGGTTAATTTTTACATAATCGCAAATTAATAAGATAAGAAAAAATATAGAAAAGCAACTCTAAGTTTCCAATCAAGTTGAAATTGTCTTGAAAAAGATACAAACTAAAAAAGTCCAAACAAATGTATTTTTCTTTTTTCGCTGGATTCTCAGACTCATATTATATTTAATATTTCAAAATATTTTCTCACTTTTTTTTCAGAATTATGTTTACTTGTAATACTGTAATTGGAAGACCTAATTTTTTCTATATTTTTGTAGACAAAATTTTATAATTATATATGGAAAATTAATTATTTTAAACTACGTTTCGGCTGACTGTCTGACAGAAATAATACAATGATTCTTAGCTAGAATGAAATTTAAAAAAATAAGTTACCTTCACTTTCAAGTATCGCAGCAATCTCCAGCGCTACATGTGCTCCAAATGAATATCCCAGGATGGTGAATGGTGCACCAGGCTGAAGACGTAATCTGATAGGCTGTATATAAAGAATTTATCAGAATCATATATTGCACTTACAATAATATATCTTCATGAGCAAAAACGTTTGAACATCTATCCATTCTTAAAGATATATTAATTGTAATCACTTGATCCATATTCACCGACAAATTTAGAATTTCAATATTTAGGTATAATGACTTATTTATTGCATCGTTTCTTTTTTCTTACAGCGCCTTCTCCTAAGTCAAGTGGGCAATCATTATGGCTATTTGGACTTTGGATGCAGATGCCAAAAAAGAGAAGGAGTATTTTTATTGTAATACTGGCGTAGGCTGTTCAGTCGTATCCCAGGCGATCTCAGGGTATCCCAGACAACCTTGTGCAAAGTATCTTGTTTTGTATAATGTATTGAAGGCATTCATACTTCTTCTAGCACGTAATAAATTTGAAATATGAGAAGGAGCTTGCCTGTTTTTATGCTTTTTAAGGTCTCTCTCTCTTTCTATTCATCTGTTGAAATACCACATAATGCACGTGCTCTCCATAGATGTGAAGATCCTCTGTGATTGTTTCTCTGGTGTAATTCTGCGAACACGTGTGGCCCATTGCTACCATTCTTACACATATACGCGTCCAATATGAATATGTAAGAATAGTATAATAGCAATGGGCCACAAGTGTTCCCATGTTCGAACTAAGGTTACAATCACAGATAATCCTTCTTTGCTCACAGAAAACGTTTTAAGCTTGCTCAATTTTGCATCAGATTTTGGGACTGTGATATTCTTTATTGTCAATCGTTACTCTAAGATATTTATAACGATTTATACTTTCCAAAGGAATCCCAGGTATAATAATGCGACTGGGGTTCAAATGTTCAGCTTATCACAATGTATTTTGTTTTTTTGGCCATCGAAACATTGACGAATTCGAATGGTGTCAATTTTGGCCTTAAAGTTGGAACATGATTAATCTTTATCTTTTTCCGTCACATTGCAAAGCAGAAATCGATTGTAATTTTTTTTTATTTTAAAATCTATATTCTATTCTCTTACGCGCTATTTCCATGATCCAATTTTTTTTTTCAAATATTTTTCTCAAATATCTCATTTTAATTAATTCTGCTTCCGTCTTTGAGGAACTCATTCTTCTACAAGACTATATATTTCAAACCAATAGCAAACACCTGCAAAATTATTGTAACCTCTATTTAATCAACCCATCCAGTCATACTAGATCGAACTGGACTAGATTCCGCACTGGACGATTTGCAACATATAAGTTATGATACCTAAAACTTAATCGGAGATTTCATCTGTTAACGTGAATAAATAAAAAAAATTTACAAAAAGACTTTAAAAGCAAATGACAATAGGACAAAAAAATATGTAGGAATGACTGTTAATTAATGATGTTTTTTATTTTATTTCTGACTCTAAAATTACTGGACAAAAAAAGATAATTATGGTGTAACCAAGGTCTGAACCTTACGCTTATTTTCTCATGCTTATGTATGTAATAGATTTGTAGTCATTCATTCTCAATAACATTTTCATTAGCATGCACTTTTCAGACTGTCTCAGTGAAGGATGCAAATGATTTATCAAAATCCACTCACCACAACCAGTCGCTTAGCGATATCTTGAATAGATTCATTGAAGTACTCGTATCCAAGTTGCAAAACGCAAACCTTGGACCTTATCCTCTTGCAGATGGTCCCCAATACCGATGCCATTCCCTCCACGCCGGGCACCATGAATACCGTTTTATCCGTAGTATGAATGACATCCTCACCCTAAACAGGAAAAATAAAAATACGACTATTAATATTAAGGATGGAATCGGAATCGTATATTACCCACAACTTTAAGGAATCTGGATATAAGTGCATAAATAGGGAAGGCGTAAAAGTAAGGAGAATACAAATTTACACAACGGTGTTATTGGTCAAATAAAGTAAAAAAAACCTTGTTTGTTATTAAAGAAATTAATTTCTCAGTAGAAAACCAAACTTTGATTTAAGAATATATACAATTTTTACATAAAATAAGTTTTTCTCAATCATTCTATTTTATTCCCATTATCAAGTATAAAAATGGGAGGGGGGGAAGAAGAGGAAGTTCTTTTTATAGAACTTCTAGATATAGATCTTTATGAAAATATAGTACCTTATTAAAATCTATAGTTATTGCCACATACTAGCTCTAATACATTAGAATATTTTCCTCGGACCCTAAAAAAAGGTATACTCTTCTCAGAATCAAAAATTATAATAAATACTCGCCTCTTTACCGTCACTTGTCATGGTAGTCATATTAATTATGGGTTCGGATGCAATGAACGGATCCCCAAAGTTTCTGAGTAAAACTTTGAGGCCAACCTGCGTGTCAATAACCTTATTTACAGCTCGTGGACTCGCCTCATCTTCACGTGTCTGAGACAGCTCATGTAACCTGCAATTTTAAAATTACATAATCTTGTCATGTAGGTGAAAAAATCAGAAACTTTTGTCCAATTGCATAGATCAATTGTCGAATGGCAGTGCTTGAGCGAAAACAGGATTGTGCATTCACTATACACTAACAACCGATTTAATAAACGAATTTTGATTGGCATAATTGGCTAATAAACATATATTTCTTTACAACAATAGTACAAGAAAATATATGTATATATACATATATATATATATATATATATATATATATATATATATATATTAAAAGTCAGTAAGTAAAAAAACAAGTAGGTTTTGGTAACACCTAAGTGTATTGAGCAGATTATATGGACTCCATAAAAGTGAGAAATAATTTAAGGTAATTAATAATTAACAAGTTAAAGAAGCTCCAAATTTATTATGGATATCACAAGAAAGCCACGAAATAACTGCTCCATATTCTGTCAAAATTCATTATATATCCAAATAAATTCGATTACTTACCTTCCAAACGTAAGTGTTCTGATGTCCTGTGCCGTAAGGAATATTTCAAACTCTCTTTCGAGGCACTGCTGTATTTCAACCGCCATGATGGAATCCATACCGAGCTCGGCGAGAGATACTTGTTGCGATACCTTCTTCAAATCCTTTATCCCTAAATACATTAAAAATCAATCCACGATTAAAGTTAATCAGGTGTATAAAAATATTCAATGTAAGTATAAAAATAGTGTACGAAAACAAAATTTAGGTCTCCGTTCTTTATCATTTCGAAATTATGGAAAAAGAAATGTAAAGAATCTTACAAAAAAATCCTATCAAATACTACGCTATTTGAGTGACGTTAATAAAATATTGAATTCTACAAGTCTGATGAAAAAAATGTATAAAAACGACATCGATTTTAAAAACGGCATGAATTAGAAATAATGGCTGTTATGACTAATAAAGTTTCTTGTCCTTGCATTCTTTACTTTTTTTTGCGAACTGGGCTTTATCCACATTTCTTGTAAAAAGAAAATTATTATAAGAAAAAAAATTTATAAGGATTACATTCTGCCAAATTCGTTAAATTAAATATATAAAAACAGAATTAAGAAAATCTTGGAAATAAATTCTTAATAAATATTCTTTCACAATTAAATGAAACTACGTGATGTAGTATTATTTCTACTATCTTTAATTTCTACAGTGGTAAAGAAATTAAAGATAGTAGAAATAATACTACATCACGTAGTTTCATTTAATTGTGAGTAATGAATTTCTACAAAATTAACGCCAAATATATTCAAAATATTATTTCCAAATTACTTTCGGACTTATTTTAACATATGTCTTTTTTAATTACATGAATTTTTCACGTTATTTTTTAGGTAAGGTAAGGTCCTTTATTTTCTTTTTAATCATTCTCAAACTGATACTCTCTTCGTAACTCGTAGTAAACACAATGACAAAATTCAATAAATAAGAAATATTCTACCATTTTAATTTGAATTTCTCATAATGTGACTTTGTTGCATAAAATTCGTATATATCAATAACATTGCGTTAACTTGTTTCATTTTAGGAAAACTTTGGTCATTATTCCCAAAAAAATTAATACAAACACAAACAAATGCTTTGTTGTGATTTCCTACCCGATGAACTGACCACTATTAGGAAAGCCGAGGATAGGGAATCCAGAATGGAAAAAAACTAATAAACGAAGCCACCAGGGCTTTTCAGGATGGACACGACCTTCAGAAATGAAAGATACGACGTTGAAGAAGAAACAAATGCAAATCCGAACTTTAGTGAGAGACCAATTCATATCTTTATGTTATATAGTTGAAAAGAAATGAGGTTATGTATAGGATTCAAATACAAACAACAGAGGTCAAATAATAATAAAACACTGTCCCAATTGCAGTCGTATCTTATAACATAAAGAACAATATAAAAAATGTAAAAGCTCATTTGAAATCCAAAGACAATCTGGCATAAAGAGATTGGGCTAACCCTCACTCACCCATAATACTGGCAATAGTATCAACCATGCCACCGCATCCCAGCCCACTGAGTCGCTTTTCCGCCACCACCATGCAGGCAACGACCGGTGCATCGCTCTGCCGCAGGAACTGGTCGAGTATTTCAAGACAGGACCCGATACGCTGCTGCAGCGTACCAGCGATCTCAAGGTCATGGTTCTCCTGCTGCATGTCTGCCACTAGTCCTACCTACAGAAATATTACTAATAAGATGTAAGTAAAAATATCTAAATGCTACTTGGGAAATGTATTTACTACATACTCGTCTAACCTTGTTTTATAATTGATATGTGCCTATGATAAAAAGATTTTCTTTATACTGAAGATGTCTACGACAACAAAACATATTTTTTTTAAATGTCTTTTGTTCCGTTACATGGATATTACCATAAAAATAATATAGTAAGTAGGTTGTGAAATGAGGTTTTACCACCATTGTAATCAAGATGTTATACAAAGGTAAGTTAATACACTAGTTGTTTAAGTTTGTGAATTTTTTGGTATATAAACCTTCTGGTCAAACATACGTGTTCCAAAAAAATATTTAAAAAAACATATTTAGGTGATAAATAGCTTCTGCGGAAAGGCCCAAGAAATACGCAAAACTCCCAAATATCTTCGACATCCTAGAAATAACTAGAGATCACATTAAAGTAGCGGAATTTGCTGCACTGGTAATTACATACCTCACCAACAGCACCCCATTGCACAGCCAGCGCCGGCAAACCGAGCTTGCGACGCCACTCGCAAATACGCTCCATTACACCGTTGGCCATCCCATAATTCGTCTGACCAGCGTTTCCCCGTCCACAAGAAACGCTCGAGAAGATCACGAAATCCCTGCCAAAGCATAAATTAGATTTTAAACTACTCGTTGGATAGTTGATGATATTTTTGAAGTATAATCAAATTCTAATTATAATTATGATGTAATTATAATCCACGTTTTAATTCCGATTGTAATTAAACCTCTAATCAATATAATTACATTATAAAAATATTAGGAATGCATCGAATTTGAGTTCTACGATTAGGTTAGAAATTAAAGAATGACATGGTATACGATAGGCAATGTTTACACGCAAAGCCCATTTTACTTTTTAATAAACTGCCCCATTTTCCGACTGTAAAAATTAAAAACGTGATATTAAATATATATAAAACTGACGAGTATATTTGCACTATAAGTTAAAAAATTACTTGAATTAGTCCACTATACTAAAAGCCTTTTTCGAAATAATTTCTGATTTTATTTGTTTTCTATTTTAATTTTAATTATTACTCATCTTCATATATATTTAATTAAAGGTCCTAATTGAATAAGACCCCATTTTCATCATCATTTCATTTTATCCTGCTGCCTTCTGAATAGTAGAACTAACAAAATTCTTCTACGTGGTATTCTTGCGAATCATTCCAGCCTCTTAGTAATAACATATTAATGTATATAAATATGAACAAATGTTAGCAAACTCACTGCAATTCCGGACACATTCTCCTGGAGATGAGATCCAAATTCTTAGTCGCTAATGCCTTGGGTCCAAAACTAGCAGCAAAGGTTTCGGGAGTCTGATTGATAAAGAGGCCGTCCTTGAGCACCACAGCCAAATTAAAGATGCCGCGCACCACACCCAATTCGTTGGCTTTCTCTAGCATTGAAATACAGCCCTCTTCGGTAGTTACGTCATCGGTGGATATCACGATCTCGGTTCCGTAATTTTTCCATACCCTACGAATATTTAAATATAATTATCTTTAATATGGAACTACAATCTAAAATTTTACATCCTTGACATTTTAAAATCTTCGCATAACTAACTACATGATGTTTCATTGAAATAATAAGTTTGGAAATTACCGCACCGATATGGCCTGTGTATTCTTATAAGAAGAATGCTCACCTTTTTGTGAGGTACAATAGTGAAAATACGAAAAGTTTATTATTATAACGTAGGTTCTCAAATGTAACCAACATTCCACAGCGATGATTTCATCCAACCTTAAAAGGGTTAAATGACACCTGGGGTAAATATAATTGTTCAATAACTAAATAGTTGGTTGTAACATCTTAGAACTCTATTTTATATATCATTGTGTAACTACAACTTAATAGTCAGTAATTTTAATTAAGACACTATTTAATGATTTATGAAATTTTATTAGTTAATTATTATGTTCAAATAAGCATGCGAAACACTTCTGATATAAGAATTGATACCTGAACTATTATCCAGATGCAAGAGTTTGAGAGTGAACGTACACTTCTGAGATATTATACATGTATATATATATATATATATATATATATATACACATGTACATGTACATACATATACGTCTATAGCCATATAGTATAATAAATGGCTTTTCAAAATACTTTATTAGACTTAATTTTTTCCCACTGTTTCTAGTTAAGGTGTATAAGTGAACTAGTATCATTATGAAATTTAATTGCTATTAAACAAGAAAAGCACATTCTACAAGTACAAGTAATAACTAGAAGCAATTTTCAGAAAAGTGGCAAAAAAAAAACAACTCTTCATTTTACGGCAATGTAACTACTAATTAACATACTCTTAGCTGGTTTTGGTGCTTTACGGCGATATAAGCCTAGAAAAAATTTCATCAAAGCATTTTTATGCCCGTCGCCCAAAATAACTTCGATGAAGAGACGTTGTATTGCCAGGTTGACCTGCATTCGAAAATTATTGGGGTAATACTATAGCATTATAGGTCACCGTTTTCAGGTCGTCACAAAATATTGTCTACTTAAAGGTCTAATGCCTTTATCGAACACTATCGTGAAATCTTTGCCATACTCTCGCCTAGTACGTCACTTGTGATGAGACCTAAGTTTTCTACAACAATAAAACAAGAACATTCATGTTCTTCCTGGTCAACAGCTGCCATCACATCCAAAATCAAATTTTCATCCTCACAAGTTCAAAAGTCATATTAACATAAAATTAGTATTTTTAATACAAGTTTCGTATAGTGTCCACAACATAAGACCATAAATAATCAATTTGATTAATGTACAAAATATATATTATTAAATTTTTTTTGTATAATATACTGGAGGATAAAACGGCCATCATTTTCTACCATTTAGCTCACACAATGACGAAAGTCCTAGCGTATGTAGCCACTATGAGCTGTAAAGCATACTTGCAGATGTACTAATATCTAAATCACTTTACACCTTTGTACCAAATCTATGTTTCTGATTGAATGAATAATATAACCCATTAATGAAAATGACAAACGCTTTAAAGCAATTATATGATTAAAATTAAAGACAATAGTGAGTTACAACCAAAACGTATACTTTGTCAATCGAACAAACATAGGCATGTTTGTAAAGAAACTCTCGCTACTAAAAAAACTTAGAAAATAAATAGCATAATACCTACCTAAGCCTAAAGGCTTGGTATCCATTACTGACGCCCCGTCGGGAGTTGAACACTAACTTTCTGGCTCCTCGCAACACCATCCAATCGGCCAGCTCCAAACCAAAACCGCCAAGTCCTCCCACTATTACATAGGAATCTTCGCTATGGCATATGTATCTAGAGTAGAAGAAAGGTTAAAGATTAGGACAAAAAAGTTAAGAGAATAAAGGTTTAATATTTTTACGGTATCACTGTTATCCTGACGAAGACTTTAAAGGGCTTAATGTACTACTATAATGTATACCTTTTCCAGTTTAGACTTTTTTTCTAGAATTTATAGAAATCGACATACTATTTCAGTAATATAGATATAACTACTATTTTTAAGCCTACCATGTTTAAGTCCGTCCTATTCTATTCATTATTTCCCCAATTTTCGAAATTACCAGCTTTATATCTATAAACTTGTAGTTTGTATAGTTAAAGCTACAGGTTTAATTGGATACTTCTATTGATTTCCAACAAAATTATCGTTGTACAATTATTTAGTTACCACCGACCAATAGAGATTAGGTATTAAGTTTAAGTATAATAATATTTTATTATATTCATATTATTTTAACATATTCCCATTTTAAAATAACTACATCACTATTTTTGTGCCTAGCATATAATATTTTTCTTGCTAATAAAAGTGCTGAAAGACCAATAAGCATCATTTATTAACATGCATCTGTTGAAGTCCATGTACATGTTAATCTTTTATAATATTACGATTTTTATCGTTACTTTCTCTCTTAGATTCTTGTCGTTACTTTCTTCTTCTTGTCTTTATGTCGTTACTTTCTTCTTCTTTTCTTTACTTCGATTTTTGTCGTTACTTTCTTCTGAAAAATCTGCTATCAATAACCAAGTTAACTGTGTAATAAAGAGAGATAAGAAGAGATAAAATGTTATCGATTTTTTCTCATCATTATCCCCAATTACGAGTATAGTCTGTGGATGAATATATATCCGCATTACTTGATAACATCAATCTGTTGAAGTCCGTGTACATATAAATATTTTATCATTTTACAATTTTTTTTCGTTACTTTCCCTCGAAAAATCTATTATAAATAACCAACTTAACTGTATAATAAACAGAGAAATAAACTTATAAAAATGCATTTACCCAATAAAGAGGGATAAGCAGCGATAAAATGTTATCGATTTTCTCTTATCATTACCTCCAATTTTATTCTGTGGATGAATATATATCCTACTGTTGGTTGAATTTGACTTTTTGATTTTTTTTGACAAAAATAAGTCAACGGATTCTTAACATATGGGTTAGACAAATCATACTAATTTTGTAAAGAGGAAATTTGTGTTTGTTTTTCAAGTCTCGATACAAAAACGACTTATCTAATTGATCTGAAACTGAAGCATATTATAGTTTCTAGTTCTAAGATGAAAACATCACACGCTTTTTCAGAGTGTATTATGAGCAATAACGATATGAGTGAATAAATTAAAATATGCTGAATTCACTTATTACTTAAATTTTAATCCGATATATATTAAAGGCAATATGAAAATCTACAAAAAATTTTCACAGCGAATATTGGACAAAAAAAATTTCACAACAAAAACGAATTTTCTTTAATGACCTATTTTCTATTGCAATTTTTTTTGTATAGAAAACAAGTCATAAGAGACCACTGTTATAACTACGTCAAGTTAATATTTGAAAAAATTATATATGATAATTAAATCCACGAAAATATTCCATTATGCATATGGCTACTTACTATTTATTGTGTGTTTAAAATATTTTATATTACAGAATCGGGTCGTCCTAAACTTGACTAAACTACAAAACATTAAACAAATATCTAAACCGTTAAGATTACCTTTAATGAATGAATCGTAAAGTATATATATATATATATATATATATATATATATATATATATATATATATATATATATATATATATATATATATATATATATATATATATATATATATATATATATATATATATGTATATATATATATGTATATATATACATATATATATATATATAAAAGCAATTAAAGCAAAAATAAGGCATGGTACATTTTATACCCGGGCATGGTCCATTTTTTGCGGCAGGCAGCTGTCGCTCATAAAAATTAAATTGGCAACCCTTGAATTTTCCGTTTAATATCGCTTTTTACCGGATGGCTATGCAAAATTACAAAAAAAAAACAGCATTTCAAATTTCGCTTGCACGTAACAACTTCCGCTTGCCGATATCCTATCGTTCATGCGCTTAATTTCGCAACTTTAGAGCCAAGGCGGTGGAATATTTTTGTGACTCTAGGTGGTTCATTATTTTCAATAATTATAATTGTTTTGTATTTATTGTATTTTATTAATTATTCTTGTGTGCCTTACCCACTTTTCTTTTGGTTTGTTTCTCAGTAATTTGCTCATCCTATTGGCATTACACTTGGTTAAGTTAAACAAAGATTGTATCGTAAGATAATAAATAAATAAATGAGTAAAATATGGGGTTCTCATAATTATACATATTTAACCATAAAAATATTTTTAAAAAGTTATAATTAAAACTCTTAATATAATCACGACTTAGAACGTACTCTTATAATTCATAAAAATGAATGGAATAAATATATTATAGTTTCCAATCCAGTAAAAAAAGCATGAAGCAAGATTACAAGAAAGAATCAAACCTGGGCACGGCCTCAATTGGCCAATAGCGTGGTTTGACAATTTTTTCCTCTTCCTCATCCCTGATCTTGATGATAACCTTCCCGATATGCTTTCCAGCTGCCATGTAGCGGAAAGCCTTCTCGACCTCATCAACTCCGAACTGGATATTAACCAGCGGCTGGACTGCACCGATGTCTATACCTTCTTGCAATATGTCTTGCAATATCTGTAAATATAAAGATAAGTATAATTATATTCAACCAAAAATTGTTTTATAAAAATATAAATGATGAGAATTCTAGGATGATGCAAAAAGACTATTGAGGCAAATTGAGTTCTCTGATTATATTAAGTGGACAATTAATAAGTTCCCATCCCGCCACTCGGGTACTCATGTGATAGCCAAACATAATATTTCCATTTCTTCCCCAAGGCTTGAAGTTATTTTCCAATGGCAGTATGAGAACACGGAGGTGACGTCAATAGAACTTTTTAATTTTTCTTAATTGAAACTAGGAGGTCATCTTTCAACTTGTATATTGCTGTGTTTTAGAGGAGAACACTTTCACCGATTGTTGTTGATAAATTGTGTGATGCTTTATTAATAAAGCAGGGGCACTCTAAGTCCCCCTGTGTAATTTCCATATTTTGATTGTTCTTTATTTGACAAAACACAATTGTTAACTAAATAAGAAATTGAACACCGCTCTGTTTATATACGCTACCAATGATGTTCAATAAATTTCTGAAAAATTAAAGAAATCTCTGAAAAAATCGTGAGTTTATTAGTTGCCACGGTAATAATATCATTAATCAAATTCGAATCTGGTCAAGTAGATACTGACTTCAGTAACCTATGCGTAGATGCTACCGTTTAAACTTTTTTATTACTAACCCCTTCATGCCTCATCTAAAGTTTAATGAAAATAAATAAAAATATATACTAAAAATTAACATTTAATTATTCACCAAGTACAGAAAATTAACCAAATTAATAGCAAGAAGAAGACTTCAACAAATAAATTATCATAACAGACGCACAAACCAAATATTTTGTTTTCTATACGCAAGTCATATTTTCATTGACCGTTTATTTTTTTTCCGTTCGTTCTTTCATTTAATAATGCAATCGATATGTATTCAATTCTTTAACCATTATAAATTTTCCTTTACGGCAGCGTTTTCGGTTTTAAAAAAAAGACGTAAAGTGTCGCGACACTCGACAGAAGTGAAGTTTAAAACGCGTCGCGTGTAAATTAAATTTTTAATTATTAATTAATATAATATAATATCGATATAGTAACAATTAATAGACATTTTTACAAATAATTTTCGAATTATTCATCACACAATAACAAATACTTAACAAAAAAATTTACCTAAATATATTTCCTCTCTCATGGGTTATTAATTTTACCAAAGAAAAAACGGTAAAATTTTCTTTCATAAAATTACATCACAATATGTTGTTGCTTACCTTCCTGTCTGCGCTTTTCTGGTCGAAGAGGAAGTCCATCATTACGCCATGGAAGGACGCCTCTTTGAGGAAGAAACTCATACCGACGGCTGTATTGTTCGTTATGTCGAATTTACCAATTTCTAAGAACCGTCCTTTATATCCCAGACACCTGATGGAAGCCTGCATGGAGAAAAATGTAAACGATAATATTAAGATCAATTATAGGATCACATATAATATTTTTAACATATTTGTAGTAGAAATAATTCGACATTCTTTACGAATAGACAATATCTTAAAGAGAAAAAACCCAAGTAATATTATGTTTATAATAAAGTCATTGCTGCCTGCGACTTTATTTACATGGAGTAGGGTAATGTGACCTATACGTCAATACCTGCTGTAATTTATCTTCCAATTATTTCAAAACCCGTTTGCGTTCAGCGTAATAGAGATTGGAAACATCAGTTCAGAAATTGGAGACACACGGTATAAGATAACACAAGCTAAAATCAAACTTACATTACAGACAATACTAAGTGACCAGATACGAACCTAAAGTGTAATAAAAATGAATGCCATCCTTCAGGAACTACCACAGATTTCGGGATGAATAATAGTCTATATGTTGATTCAGACCGTAATATATTTGTATGCCAATTTTGTATCTATACCGTCCCGTTCAGAAATTGTAGATTTGTAGAATAACAAACATGCATTCATTCGTACTTTCATCCAACGCACTTTGGTATTCATCCAACACACTTTCGCATTTTATATAAAGGATATATTATATCTTATTTATTGAGTAAATTTAAGAGGATAAATATACTAAACAAAAACGCGTGAAAAATCTAATCAAACCAAGAAAATGAATAAACTTTAACGTATTTATGGTAAATTTCTATAGATATATATATATATATATATATATATATATATATATATATATATATATATATATAAACATACATGCAATATACGAATTGATTGTTACATGACAAATTCTTTGAAGCTAACCAAAATGTAACATATTGACAATTTAGTTGTGTTGTGAAAGCCAAACTGACAGGCAAGTTTATAAATATAATTCACTATATGTAAATAAGTAATTCAAGTATTAACATGGACAGGGAAATAAGTTAAGACAAGACAGGGCAACAAACGAATGGATAAAAAAGTATCAGAATCACGTTTCTACCGCAGTTTCAATACCATATACGGAAGAAGAGTGCTCTGTAATGATATAAAGGACTATGAAAATAAACTTTATAAATAATATTTCATATCACCTATTTATCAAGTTTGTTTTCAACAATATGAAAATAAACTTTATGAATAACTTTAACTTATCGACCAAAACAAATTGAAATGTACATAATTACGCCGAAATTGTAGCAAAATAATCAGATTATATTTAATCGTAAAAAAACTATAAAAAAACTTCAATTGCTTTTTATTTGCATATTGAATGTTTTGGTTCTCTCTATAATAACTATAAACATGTCTATACACGTTTCCAAGAAAATAGCACTGTTTTCTGTTTGAAGAAAAAAACTATGTTCCAAATAAAAACATATTCAACATTTTAATGAAAAAAGGAAAAAAAATCATTATATATAAATGCTATTGAATTTGTTTACGTAATATTTTTTCAAGACGATAAGTAAATAGTTTACCTGCAACTTCTCTTCTGCAAGAGAATTGAGAACGATATCCACTCCCTTTCCGCCTGTTTCTCTGCGCACCATCTCTTCGAATGAAGTATCTCTCGAATTGCCAATTTGACTATCTGCATTTAACCAATTAGTTCATTTCTAATGAATACGTGTAAAATTAACAACACATCTCAATAAACGAATAAAAAAAAAATAAATTCAAGTCAAATTTTGAGTCGAAAATCTTATTCTAAACAAATCAATAGTTTCCATAAATATCATGCATGTAACTCTTAATCTGTACCAAAACATCCTTAAAAATTATTGTTTAGAGAGTTATTTATTTCACACACAAAAACCACTATTATTCTTTCCAATGGGAACACGAAGCTCAAAATAATTAATATGTATATAAACCAAAATATCCATAAGAATATTTACAGTAATTTCAACGAGTGTATTTTCTTCAAAATTCTTACTATTAACGTCGTTCACTTGCTAATATTATATTAAAAACGACGAAAGGGTGAAGGTTTCAGAAAATAAGACGAATCACTGAGCACATTATACTAGATTAAATAAATTACGGTGATGACATAATTGCAAAGATGAATCAAAGCCACATAACCTCGCCTACCTTACCTTTGATCTGGGGGAATATCTTCTTGATGAAAGCTCGCTTTTCAGGTGTTCCGACAGTAGTGAAAATGTTGCAGCCATAGTGAAGACAGATTTGAATGGCAGCTTGGCCCACGCCGCCGGAACCAGCATGGATCAAGACCGTTTCGCCGTGCTGCATCCGGCCTATCATTACCTACAATTAGCCAGTCGAATAACTTTATTTTTGCAATATTACCTCATGGGTTTAGTTATTATTAGAATTAATCAAATTCACAAGAGTTAGGGGAGATGGGGGTACCCCCGCCAAGTCAAGCAAGGACTACCGTATTATCGTATATCAGTAGCAATTACAATTTAATTTGAAGCGCTCCATGTTTTTATGTTACAATTGACAATAACAGATAAGCATATAAGTATTATTTCTAATAGTTTAAGTTTAAGTTGCAATCCCATATTCTATTATTAGGTAATTCGCTAATCATATACTGACCTTTTATAAAAAAAAAATTAAAACTTTCTGAATTTTTCAAATTAAAATATCATTTAATTAGAACGCTGTAAAATTGACATTACACTAATTTCACTACGTTTTAATGTCAAAGGGTCAGGAATCTACCTACTAAAATCTACCTACCATAAATCTAATCTACCATAAATAGCAAATATCATATAGGATGTAATTCACCGAACAAAGAAATGAAGAATAAGTTATTGGAAAAAAGTGGAGAAGAATCTAAAGCGAAAAAAGCGGCACTCCACTTCTTTTCGCATTAGATTCTCCTTCAAAAAGATCTCCTAAATATCAAACAGAAGAAACGTATGGCAGTCATTGGAAAGTTATGGAAGCGAGATTGATGTTGTGTGTGCTCCTAATCCCACAAGGCAGCAGATGAGTTTAGTAGCCGCCAAAAACTTGCCAGAAATTACAATAAGAAAAATAATTTTCCCCAGAAGAACAATAACTTTATGCATTAAGCAGATGAGCCCTGACGATGAGAAAAACACGTAATATTCGCATTTATACACTACAAATGATCAACCGTACCTTCACTTTCATGTCTGATACGCTTGCAATATTGTGACTTCGAGACCTGGGCCCATGAACTGGCAGAATTAGCTTTAGTGTAAAGTTTATTGTATTTAAAAAAATATTTGATTTTAATTTAAAAGTTTTTCCTTTTAAAAGCTTTCCTTTTTTGTGAATTTTATGAGACTAAAGTTTGAAATTCACAGTGTAAATGATAATTCTAGTTTATTTTTAAGACATTCCGGGTTTTAATACCCTTTATTATCATATTTGAAGCATTTCATAATTAAATACTATTTTTGGTAATACCATATTTTATTTTTTATTTCTTGTCAATATACACTGCCTATAGGTTAAGAATAAAGGTTTGTTTTTTCTTATCAACACACATAATTTGTGGGTTAAGAAAAGAAGCAGTTCAGAAAGAAAGATAAAGCGTGTACGGTTATTATAGGTACTATAAAAAATTAAAATTAAAATTAAAACCAAAAGAACAAAATTACCTATCTAACTACGCATAATAACATACCCAAAATACAGGTTCATATCAGCGTAATATGAAAATGAATATAGTATATAGGGGTTAAACTATACGCGTCTGCGCAACTAATCTGAATATGACCAAAATGGCTAAAATAGTTATTGCGCGATTGTATCCAGCGCATATTTATAATCAGAATATCTATAGAAAACCTAATCTTGTTAGTTATGAATTATTGTGTAGATAGCTTAATATTTTTTTACCAATTTTTATTATTCAATTAAACCATGCCAAGTACATATTCACGTATACTGTATGTATTATGTAAAACAGCATTCAGACGGAAAGTAAATAAAAGCTACGTTGAAATCTTTGTCAAACTTACGATAGGTTCAAAAATAACTGAAAAACGACAGCCCTAAAACGTTAAATAAAAAGAAAACTGTTATGTTAAGAAAGAATCTTACAAGAATATGATACAATGTCAAACTACGTTTATCTTAAATTAGAAAAGCGCAAAGATGTTAATAAAAAAATGCATAAATCATTAATTAACATGAAACTAAGTAATGAGTCTTACCATAGCATAATATACAGTAATATAGGCTACAGGTACGGTACAAGCCTCCGCCATGCTCCATGCATCAGGTATCGACCACAGGTTATAATCGTCGGCCTCGACCATATTGGCCAGCCCCTTGCTCGCCAACATACCCATCATGCGACGACCACTAAACAAAGTACAATTTATTCATAACAGGTAACAAAAAATTAACGAGTTACTGTTTTTGTTTACGATCCATTTTATATTTGTTCCGTTTTGTATGCAATCCAATTTTTGTACGACCCACTTTGTGTACGATCCATTTTGTGTACAGTTCATTTTGCGTACGACCCATTTTGTATACGATCCATTTTGTGCAAAATAAGTCGTACACTGTACGATCCCATGCGTCTCAGAACGTTCCACTCAGTATAACGTTGCTATCTGTAGTTGTAAGTCGTTTGTTTTAATGTCAATTAACAGTTCGCATCGAGATCTATCAGTTTATTTTACAATACTGAAATTTTAAAACTTCAATACAGTTTTTTTGATGAAAAATTCGATTATAGTATATAGAATTTTCACGATATTATTATACTCAACAGGCACGAAAAAATTTATAAGCGGAATTCTGGTATAAACTTTTTATCTAATGGATTCATAAATGGGGGTTTGATAGACAAATATCATACAGGTTCCATTTTTAATGGTCCGTGCTCGGAAAATCCTAAAGATATTTTATTGTTCTCGACCGACTATTCGTCCGTCTGTCACTTCTGCCAACTTCTAAACTATATAATTTGTATACACAGAGTATATATTATGATAACACAAAGCCGGAGCCGACTTCAGATCAGGTAAAATATGTCCTTTTTAGAAGAGCTCTAGTACATACAAGAATGATAAGATGACCAAAAAGTGATACATCGTATGCACATGTTAGTTTAGAAAAAGGGCTTTAAGCCGAGTTGGAAAATATTTATTACAACTTCTAAATCACAATAGAGATATTGCATGCAAAAATAAGTGATATTTGAATATCCTTCCTCTATATTTGAAAATACATGACGGCAAATAAATTTAACATTTTTATATATATATATATATATATATATATATATATATATATATATATATATATACACACCAACACGCACAAACACCTCCTAACGCGACTTCAATTCGACGTTGTAATATTTGTTCCATTTTCGCTTTTAAATTTGACAGAATGAAAATTCTGATATATATTATAATTTTAATAAAAGTAGAAAATTGGCAAAGCTCACTCAACAGTCCGTCCGCAGAACTCTAATCCCTGGACGCACGCCTGGTCCAGTCGTCCCCGCATTACGGAGTCCACTGGAATGCGACCCGTCGCCGTCATTATATCACGAAAGTTCAAAGCCGAATAATATACCTGACAGTCGTAAGAAAAATTAAATGTTAAAAATGATAAGAAAAATAATGCAAACAGACAATTTTTAAACATTGTTAATAATGGAACCTAGAAATCCTACATGTCGCCAAATTTATACAAATAGTAATATCGTAATGCACACTAAGATCTGGTGAGTTGTTATTGTTTGGTTAAGAAACCAAAAAGAAATTTACTTTTTTTTTTTAACGAGATATTCTTTTTTGTCTCATATACGTATTTCAAAATACATTTTCCTTTCTGTTAACTTCGATTTCCAGCTTATGGTTTTTAAAGAAACTGCTGATCATTAGCTGTAACTCCACGACAGGAGATCAACAATCATTTTAAGCCCGAAATATGAACGATTTTTTTTTCGAGAACTTTATATTGATTAATTAAATAAGACTTAATAGTAGGTACTGTATATGGAAACGTACAAGGAAAGAAACAAGGCATCCAGCTTCTATGATGAAATGGCCCTATTTATTCTGATTTGAATCTATTATCCAGTTCAGTATAATTAACTATAAGTTAATAAATAACGTACCTGCGAGAAAATGCCATTAAAAATTAAATTAAAATATATAGTAGATAATAGAATTAATAGTTCGTACAAAATCGAAACTAAAACTATTTTTCACCCTATTACCTATCACATAGTGATAATACTATTCCAGATATAATATCACTACGATACGCTAATAACGTAAAAAACAAATGTGAGTCAATAAATACGTTAACCTCTAAGATCATCAACAAAAAGTTTAAAAAGGTTCGATTTTTGGCCTATCTATAAAACTAGGGCCTTTTGAAAGGGTTTTCGTAGAACCAGAATAAATAACCAGAAATAATAGTTATTACTATTACTAAGCGCATGAGTTTATTAACCCATGCGTTAAGTAATAGTAATAACTTGAAAATATGTAAGAAGCGCTGAATATTATTTTTTACTTTCGATCTTGTAAGATTTTAGTTGAGAGAGTGAGTTAGATATAAAGTTTACTGAAATTCTTTTTGTTTAATTTTTTGTAAGATATTTTCATAAGTATTAATGAAAATGACACATCAACCCCATCCCTCCCCTCCCCTCGGTTAAAGTTACTAAAATTTACGAATTAACTTTAAATTAACGTTATTAAAAGATAATATAAAGTTTACCTAAAGACTGTAACGCTGATTTCAGATTTCACAGTTTTTAAGAAATTCACTCTAATTTACGATTTTCCCAACAGTTAAATGATAATCCATATCTCATCATGACATGCGACAAGACATCACACTTTTCCAAACTTATAATTGGCGCTATTCACACAGTATAATAAACTTTAAACTGTTTATAAACTAGACAACTAACATAAAAAAAAACAAAAACGTACTATTAATTGCATAAATGGTTGAACTAGCGCCCTCACGAGTAATTACGTGCTGTAAATGCATCGCTGAGGGCGAGTTGCTTATTAAATCTAACTTTCATTGTCACCATAGGGCTCACCAAAAAATGAAGAATTCCAAAAGTTATTTTCACAATCTTTTATGAAAACTTTTTTAAAATCTATATAGTTTACAAAATAGATCTATTAACCTTCTATACATTTAGCAATAAAAATACTGTCAGCAAGGTCTATACACTTTAGAAAACGTGCTAAGTATTCAAATTGAAATTATCGCCTTACCTCAACAGCGACAACACCCAGGTCAGCTCCCTCAACCTACTCATTATTTAACTAGGCTTATCCTCAATCCTAAATACACATCTACACGGACCTTTGTCCGCCTGTGAACACGCTGTGATTAAGTTCATTCGATTTCAGTGCTCTTGCGGTCCTCTAATTGCCGCTACGCGTTGGTTTCAAATTAATTCCGAAAGGTAATCGCACGAAAATTACACAATCGACCGTTCTATTGGTGACTCTATTTGTTAATGTTGATTTTAAGCTTGCAAATATCATGTCAAATAATATCGGTATCGATACTTTACCTGCCAACTTTCATACGTAGGCATACAAATAAAAACGCCAGATCAATATAGCAGTTTGAGAAACCGCAATTTAATTAATCTAGAAAAGCTATGTAATATATAAAAGGTACTTTCCACTCATTTTATTAACCGGTAACAGCCTCGAATAATGCAGGTCCCATAAAGAAAAAGAATTACTCGCGTTTGGTGTTAACATTGAATTGTATAAAAAAGAAACAAGGACCAACAATTAAGAAAGAGGATAACTCTGAATGTGAAAAAAAAGCCTGCACTTTATTCTAGATATAACTAATTATATTTCTACTTACGAAGAATACTTATTTTTATATTTATTAAGAAAATTTATTAGAAAATCTATTCGTACTGGACAAAATAGTGGAAAAAAACCAAGAGGTTATTTTCCGGCTTGATGCTCAGACTAGGTAAGTACGCTTTTCACAACAAAAATTAACTCTTAAAAAATATACCCTTTTGTAATCAGCTTTACCATCGATTATATAAATCTGATTTCAAGAATAATATAGAAAATAGTCTCTAAATTGGCCTCCTTGTCCTTTATCCCTTTCACAGGAAACTCTATCAAAGTTAAAAATTTTAATTATAACCAATAACGGGATATTTTTTATGAATCAATGCAAAACTTTCTACAAAGCTTAATATTTTTGGTAAAAAAATTAACTCGCATCGTATAGCTTTTTCACATGAAGGAAAAAATTAAGACAATAATATTTTATTTCATAGTTTTTAAAAAAAATTCAAAATAAGCAACCTGATTTGCTTAAACACTAAAGGATAAATTTAATTGAATCACAATATATTGAAAAACATTCAATATCACAAAAGAACGTACGGAAGAAAATCTACGGAATCCAATGCTTGATACTCACATGGAAGAGCTGTTTCTGCGGTTTCAAGATAGGTTTGTTTATCCTGAGCGGACCCTCGAACCAGCGGAGGCTGGAAAGGTCGCCAAACACCTTTACGTTTACAAAAGCGTGCTCTACAGGAACGCGACTCACGTCAAGCAGCGACAGGTGTCGGTATGTACCCCACTGACCCTGTAGAAATAATTTAAAAGATCACTTAGTAATCTGAATTAAAATAACACTCTTTGTTTAATAACAATTCATTGTAACGGAGAAACTCGATAAAAAATAAAGAAAATCTATTAAAAATATCCAATGGACATCCTTAAACCCGTTTTAACATCATATTGTATCTCTTCTCGTATAGGGTCAAAATGATTAATCTTAATTTTAAGTCGATTGCACAAAAGTGTAATAAATAAATAAATATGAAAGATCGTAAATAATGGTGATGAATAATATATGATCATAAAAATAAATGATCATAAATAATAAATGCACGATGAAGATATGCATTACGCCACAAAAATTATTGATCATCAGTGCACTAATACGTAAAATCAAAAGAAAGTCAAATTTATCATAGTTTGGAAGTCACATTTGAACAATGTAAATCGCCGTCAATAACAAAATGTCACACTATAAATACGGTTTATCTTGGAAATATAATATGAAATAAGACTTAAGCATAAAAGTCCAACTCGTACATTTGTTTCCTGTCCTCGAAACAGAATCCTGCTCAACCAAGTGATTTAATAAGATTTCGTTATCGCCGCGATCGGAGATTTTCTGGTAATCGAAGTACATAGTATCAACCTAAAACCAACATCGATTGATAAGATTGATAATCTTATTAATCGATGTTGGTTTTAAATTGATATTATGTAAGAATACAATTAGATGCCAGAGATTTATAACTTTTACATTCCTAACGGGAAATCTATCTAACTTATCATCAATTTAACTACGAATATGAAAACCTATTGTAATATAAAATTATATCGAATAATTCAAGTGATATTGAAAGAGTGGCAATTGACCAAGAGCTAGTTGTTCCTAAACGAAGATGACTGAACAACGAGAAAGTAGTAGATAACAATCCGGGTAATATGTAATTTGCAATGTCACTTGCAAATGGTTTTCAAAACAAAGTAAATCAAGGTTTATGTGATTTTTTAAAAATAAAATAAGAACTTTATATATCGGTTTATGACTAACAAAAGAATAATTGAATATCCGTGCACAAGAATACTTTGAACATTTTACATTTTAATTGAATTTATATTTAAATTAAATTTGCTTAATTTTCTCTGTCTATTCTTTCAATTTTTACTTAAATAAATGTTAAATAAGTTAGAACATAAATCGTTACATAAATTTTGAAGCAATACTCTCAAATTCCCTAAAATGAAGTCTAAAAATAATTAGAACTCACATTCTCAAACACATTCATTGCTAAATCCTTATCCAACTGATCCTCATAGAATGGCAAATCGGGATTGAACGGCGGAGCATTTGGGTCTGAAATCATCAAACCGTGTACGATGTCTCCGCCCGGCTCCCTTCGCAAGCAATTTACCAGCCCCAATAATCCATTTAGTGGTTCATTCTCAGACACAAACACTACTTTGCCAGAATCCTTCAGGGCTTCCTTTGCTTTTTCCACCCATGAGAAGGTAGAATCCGAGGTCTGAACATGAACGAACTTGGCAGGTTTGGAGCCGACGCGGTTCCGTAGGAGCACTAAATGTTCATCTCCAGTATTAGCCACCGTCAATATATGGAGTCGGTCTGCGTACTGCTTGATGTCGGGGAATTCCCTCTCTCGACTTATAATAAAGCCCTTATCGCGGAGTGTACCAATGGCGAGTTTTAATTCCTGCAAATAAAGCAAATTATGAAAAGTTTCCATGTTGTTAATCCAATTACAGACATAAAATTTGAGATGTTCAATTTTTAATCACTTTAAATTCCTCAATATTAGATCGATATTTCTTTGCAAAAATTAAAATTTACTCGATTAAGACCCTTTCACGTCTTTTGTAAACGGATAAAACTTCTGTTTTCCTATTTTTCGCTTATAACTTAAGTTTTAGTGAATGGATTTTGTTACGATTTTCACTACAATATAAGATATTTATTCCAGAGTATTTTTATGTATGAAGTATTAATGTAAGCGCTCAGGTTGCAATGCTAGGTTATCAGTTGTAAGACTTATCACAGAACGCGAGGAAATAAGAAGCACTACGCAAGACACTAACGATGCGTCGTAAGAAGGTAAGTCATTCTAATAGAGAGAGATTCATATTCAATCGTCAATCATGGAAGTTGTAAACGTCACAACTCACGCGCGCGAGCAAAACCGCGGCATCAATTTTAAATATGATTATAATTTACTCAGCTGCCTTTTCATCATATAATCACTTGTGGTAATATAAATAATCCTAAGAGATTTTCCTTTCTCTACTATTGAAACGGATATATCGCAACGTAGGATTATTACATTACTAAACTATACGTATATTATAAGACTTAGAAAACAACTAAATCTGTACACATATTAAAAAGTATCAGCCATTAGGGATGTTTCACCAGTATGTTTGTCACTTATACTATAGAATTATCATTATGATCTCATTAATTGAATTCTGGACTAAATTTTTTTAACCTTACATGATTATTTAAATTTTGCCATTTTCGATTTCACAACCATGAATTAATCTATAATTTTTATATTCCCATTTACATATTTTGTTATCTCAAATAAATTGCATTTATCAAAATTTATTGAGTTCTTTACACTGGATAATTTTCTACACTAGCATAGCTCAGTGTGTGATAATTTCATGAAAAATTATTAATAACAACATAACTCGTACATATTTTCTATCTACTCGTATTATAAACCAAATATCTAAATTAAAAAAATATTTTGTTTAAATCAAAATTCTCAAAATTTATTCATTTTCATTTGCTACAAAGTAGGAATTAATTTATTCATTATTATTATTACCTCCATGCAAAGCTAAGTAGATTAGAATAAAATAAGATCAAATGAGTAAAGTAATATAGTCATATTGAAAACTCACTTCTGCTCGCTTCAATAAGTTGGTGCCAACCAAAATCAGAGTATTGGTCTCCTGAGCTAACTTCCTGTTCTCCACCACAAACTTGGGGTTCGCGTCCATTGGAGCCTCCGACACCACAACAATCTCGGCGTGGATGAGTGGTACGTCAGCCAGGATATCGGCAATCTTTTCCGAAATAATTTCCGCGTTCTGTGCCTTAAATTCATCATCTGCAAGCTCGAGGACTTTCACTTTGGCCGTATGTACGTTCTCTAATGCCATGAGCACGTTACACTTGAGGATGTCATCGATCTGCAATAATAAACATACTGACTTTGCCTCTATTGTTTGAGATATGTTCAGAATTAAAACACTCTTGACCGATAGGAACACTGTTCCTATCGTAAAAAACTACTCCAAGTACTTTTGTACCGCAATCAGCAATTTATTTCTTTATTAACATACCAACAGTTTTCTATAGATATTTTATGTATGTTATATGCGTTTTAGGTCGCAAGTGCTATTATTTGACGTAGAGGATCAAATGTAACTGCAAAGGGTCAACATGATTAATTTCAATTTTAGGTCCATTCTACAAAAGTATAATAAATAAGTAAATATGGATGATGATAAATAATTTTTGTAGAGCAATACAGAAAAATTAAAGTTATTGATTATTTGTGTGATTTTACATTTGGTCAATGCGTCAATACATAAAATCAGAAGAAAGTCAAATTTGTCTCCGTCTGGAAGTCACATCTAAAGATTAGTTTGCATTAAAATATCTCTATCACGCTATATAAAATTGGAATCTAGTTTACCTCGGAAACAATTTAAGAAATCATCATACTAGCAAGTAACAGACTATTAACAATTTATTTCTCACCAAAAACTCAATTTACAATAACCTTGAACGTAAAACATCTAATTTCGAACACTAGCTCCTCCCAATCATATGAAATAAGATTTGAACCACTCGTACAATTGTTCCTTGTCCTTGTTTATTGCTTGGTGGAGCCAAGCGATTTAATAAGACTTCGTTATCTCCACGATCAAAAGTTTTCTAGTAATCTAAATACACAATACTAATCAGAAACTAAAGTTGTTTGATAAGGTTCATAATCAATTAGATGCACTTATTTTGTAACTATTGCATTCCAACGTGAATACGTCTGAAATAGTATTTTCACTGATTAAATATTAAAGTCAAAATAATATTTCTTTAATATTTCATAACAATGTGCGTAAAAAAT
The DNA here is from genome assembly GCA_039881145.1 of Druceiella hillmani. Lineage (NCBI taxonomy): Eukaryota > Metazoa > Arthropoda > Insecta > Lepidoptera > Hepialidae > Druceiella > Druceiella hillmani. Next base: position 41,389,282 of record JAYKKI010000009.1, read on the forward strand.
AAACGAAGTATAGGAAATAAACTTCTCGAAAGTTACTACCCAAATAAACATAATAGTATAATATAAAATGCTTCTATCCTAAGACGATCCTTTCACACCGTTTATTTTTATAATTTCCAGACTGTATTTTAAATTACTGCTTTTAGAATTTCTGCAACTTTTGTAATTCACTATTTTAAAGATTTTTCTTACTTTTTCATCGTATGCGTGCTTGAATTTTTACCATATTTATTTATAATGACGACATAATCAATTCTGTAATAAATTTAAGTCGGATACGTATTATTTATTATCACTCAAGTAAATCGAGTTTACAATGTTTCCTAAAACATTGAAAGAAATTTAAAATAAATTTCGACTTGTTAAATTTAAAATACTCATGGTAATCATCAATGTAAGTAAAGTTTCATTACTAACGTTGGCCTTTTCTGGTCGTAAATTTGGCATAAACTGGTACTTCTCCAAAAGTGGAATACCCAGCGGGTTTCTTCTAGAAATTGGTGAAGCGTGCAGGCCACGAATCTCCACGCCCCCGGCCCTAAAAATATTCAAACCAAATGGAAATAAAGCAACACTCTAAAAATTATTGATAAAGTCATGAAAACGTCAAAATGCTAACTTTATTGCGCCCAAAAGGCTGTTAGTGAGATTAATCTTTATTATATGTTCTGCCACATCCGGTAAAGAGGGCACAAGAAGGCGAAATGGATGTCAGAGAGTTTTCGGGCGACGCGACTCTTGGAGGGGGTTCCCGCGCCTTTATCAGCAGACATCAATCATAGTGACGAGGTCACCCGTCCAATAAATGTTAGCAAGCCCTTGAGACGCAAAAAATTATTAGCATCACTTTTTGAACGTCACTTTGAATTAATTTCTGCGTGTGCCATCACAATACTCGCTGTGACATTCGTTATAACCGAAAGTTATTTTTATCTTGCACTCGAGAATATTAAATTGTAAAGCGTTTTTACTAAACGTTCCTAGAAAAAGCAAATTATTTTTGAAATTTTGCTTCTGAGTATATTTCTATTTCTTCTGAGTATAGATATATTTCTATTTAATTTAAGTTAAATTAGTTTGTCCTCATAAAAAACAATATTTTTTAAGATTTGTAGACGTGTGTCAGGAACTCCTATAGCTTCATTTATATATTCGTCTATTTTAACGTCCCATTCCCCTGTATATTTTAAGGAAATTTCATGGAAAAAATTATATTATATATAGAGAGTACATGTTATGATTTCACTGAAATGTGCTTATAAAATTAAACGCCAGATTATTTTTATTATAATTTTGATGATACCGACTTTGCATAATTATATTACCTATAAATGTAAAATATCTCGTTATAACATTTTACTAGTATTTTTAGTCTGCAATTCCATTAGTCCTCGTTAATACAGGTTTATAAAAAAATAATATTTTTATTAGATTTCACAGCGTAAATTAGTTAGAGTGCTATTGTTTTCTTTAATCTGTGAACTTGGCGAATTTTTGATAAAATAATACAATGAACGTAAATGCTTAATTGCAAACAAATCCGAAATTGTAAGATAATATACAAAAAGCAAATTATTTCCACACTTTTTATGCAGTTCAAATTCTGAAGTTTTAAAATAACCAAGGAAAATATTCCCTTTATGAATGAATCTGTTGCTTTTTGGTTGATATAATTTAATATCTTGACTGCATATCGAGCGCTTATATCATAGTGGCTACTATAGAAAATGACTATAATTTAAAGTTTTCTTACAAGTGATCAAAATATTTTTTTATTACACAATTCTTAACACTATCAAGACCGAACTAGTTGGCTGCACTTATTGAAAAATGTCTCTACCGAAAAAATTTTTCAGTTAACTGACCTTATAATATCCACATCAGCATAACTCCTAACTTCAAACACTTGATCATTAATGTTTTGAGACATCGCAGATATAGCGTTGTAATGCAATGTTGCATCTATGGAGAGACGTTCGATTCTAGTAGGTACGAATAGGCTACGCGTATCGTTGCTGAGAATCTTAATCTGCAGCATGGTGTCCATGAAGGATACCCAATTGTTATTCCAAGCTACGAAGCCGTGGTTGCCCTCGATGTTGCATGACAGCATGCTTCGGAACACGCCACTGAAAGATATGGTAAAGAAAATAAGTTTTCACAATATTGAATATATTTGGCATTAATTTTGTAGAAATTCGTTATTCACAATTGAATGAAACTGACGTGATGTAGTATAATTTCTACTTTCTTTAAGTTCTTTACCACGACCTAGATTTCGTTGTATTACAACATCTTCAGGTGGGCTATTAACAAAGATCTTTACTAATAGCCCACCTGAAGATGTTGTAATACAACGAAACCTAGGTCGTGGTAAAGAATTTAAAGAAAGTAGTAATAATACTACATCACGTAGTTTCATTTAAGTTTCACAGTATCTTTAAAAAATTAATTTGAAGCAATTTCATTTTCCTTTGGCGTTCAATCAATGCCATAAACTTAAAAATAATACAATGTAAATGAGTTTCTACTAGTATCTCGGTAATAGTTAAACCTAGTGGAGCTATAATATTACACTTTTGCGAAATAAATATTTTAAAATAATAATTGAATTCTTTTAAGGTGTTCATTCAACCCATTTTATCAAAGAAAAGTTGTTTCAATATTTTGTAACCTTGTACATTCGAGTATTGAAATAAAAGCAAATTTACATACAATATGCCTATGAATGGATTCACAAACATGCTTATAATAAAATAAAACTAAAGAAGTAATGCAATATTGGAAAGCCTGGCTATTTCATTGTATTTATTTAACACTTCTTTCCATACTCGTAGATCTGTGAAAATCCCGATATATCCATCCAGAGCATCTATCAACGCTCACAGACAGCTTTTAAAGTCCTTTTCTTATAGCCGTAACAAGAAAGGTTAGAAGTAATTGTATCATAATTTTCCATTTACTTCTTAAAATCTAGACTTGACGCACTTTAAAACTAATACTTACCTATAGTGATAACCTCGAAGCTTAAGTTCTTTGTAGATATCTTTAGTTACAAGCGAGATTACGGTACTCTCCGAAGGAGGATCAGGCAAGGTTCTAAACGACTGGGCCACATTTTTCTGCGCGTAGATTTTGCCAGTCACGATTGCTGTGCCACTTTCTACCACCTATCAAAAGAGGCATAATTCATTACTCGATTTTTTTTTCAAAACTGCACTATTGCTTTACACAGTGAAACAAACAGTATCTATGCTCTTCTTAAAAGTTGTGCCAAATTTTAAAAACCGTGTAGCATTCTCCTAATTAGATATGCCAAAATGGTATTAAGATATAAATAAACGTTCAACCTGTATCTTATTAAGGTAATTAGCAAATATCTCTATATAGGCACTTATGGAAAGGTGCTCAGACTACTACTTAATAACCATTGAAAATATTAATAAATACAAAAACTAGAATAATTGCTTTGAATATATTTGGCGTTAATTTTGTAGAAATTCATTATTCACAATTAAATGAAACTACGTGATGTAGTATTATTTCTACTTTCTTTAAGTTCTTTACCACGACTGACTATACTGCATCACGTAGTTTCATTTAATTGTGTGTAGAATAATTGCATAAAACATTCTTTAATAAGGATAGTAAAGAACAAAAATATCGAAAAAATACAAACAGCAGTATTGACGGAATTTTCACAAAAAAATTCGACAGAAAACCATACATAAACTATAGATATGTATAAGAAGAAATATATCTCTAATTCTCTAATTCTTCTTATATCTATATATATATATATATATATATATATATATATATATATATATAAGAAGAATTAGAGAAAATTAAATACGAAATAGAATAAAAAACAATTAGGCAAAATATGTTTAAATGTATTTTGATGCTGAAAATTTTCTTTCTCGTATTTATATGTCGAAGTATAGAGACAAGTATACATTAGTTAATTATACTTAATAATCGAGAGAAAATCAATGAAAATATAGTGATACACCTTTGATCGTATTCTTTATAAAGAAAAGATAAAAAGTTTAAAAGTAATAAACAGCAAGGAGCAGAGAGAGGATAGGTCGAACATAACTGTCGGATTTGAAAAAAGGAAGTTTTTGCATAAAATTTCTTATAAATATTTAACTGTTTAACGAATGACTGTAAAAAGATATAGGCTTCTTTACTCGTTAAACAAAAGAACCACCAAAATTGATCCAGAACTGCGACCTGTAGTCCACGTATGTACATAGATACAGACTAATATTTTCTTTCCACGGAATTCAACGGTTCCTTTGAAAAAAGACGCGTGTCATTTTTCAAAGGAAACTTTTCATCAACTTCACATCAATATTTTAACATTTCCAAAATAATTTATACATTTCCCCTTCCCAAAAAAACTACTTGAAAAATTAAAAAATTATATCATTTTCCATTCTTTCCGAAAAACTCTATTCTAAAAATTGACATTTTCCGAAATTATCCGACTTATAATTATTTATAATGTCACAACTCAAGCCAGGCGTGCTAGCTAGTAATAAAACACATATCTATGTATTGTATGAAATATAGAAAAGTGAGGTAAGAATTAGATATAACAATGAAAGAAAATAATTAGGGTTAAAATAATACACGGTAAAAGTCACACTTCTTTATTTTTAATGTAATATTAACTACCCAATTAATCATAATTATGTATGTCAAAATAATGAATTCTAATTAAATCATAGAATTTGTTTCCGATTTTCTACAAACGAGAGTATTATGCGCGACGTTAATATTACGACGTTAAATGTTAGTTGGTGTCACAGAACCGCAATCTTATTGCCTCTCTTGTAGCTAAAGGTATTCTTGGAGATATTTAGCGAAAACATAACTCACTCTCTGCTAAAAGTTTTGTATCAAATCAAATAGCGTTGAAATAAATAATAAAATATTATTTATTACTTATTCTCGATAATAATAAGTAATAAATAATAATAATGTAAGTAATAAATAATATTATACTTATTATTATCGAGAATAAGTAATAAATAATAATAATAATAATACAAGTAATAAATAATTTTATTACTTGTTTTGATTCGAAACTCGAACTTGAATTACTTACCTCAAAGTTGCCACTACCCTTCTGTATCATGATAACGAATTCCAGAGTACCATCTGGCGGTATATTAGTAGCGCGCCGAAAGCTGACGTTCTCGAAGATGACCGATACTTCAGTGTACAATTCTCCCATCATCATACCCAAGGTCTCCCAAACCAGTACCAGATAACCGGTTGCCGGGTACAAGTTGCGTCCTAAAAAATTAGTGAAGTGACTTATAGACCAAATTTATTTAAATAGATTTATCTGTATAATGAGTAATATCTGCAGTAACATTACCCGTGACATTAAAACGGTGTAAATAAAAAAAGTTAATAAATTTTGAAAACGTTAACTTTTTATGAAGCTGTTCAATCCTAAGTATTTTGATTATATTATTTAGGTTTAGATTAGAGTATTGCATTTTACATAGTTTATAATATTTATATGTTCTTATGTTACATTAATAATATTTATATTTTCACATGTTACTACTTTATTCGTATTTTACTTTATTCTTAAGTCTCCTATCAAATTAAATGAAATTCAGATTCACAAATCTTTTTAAAATAATAATCTAATGAACAAAGAAAATTATAACTCTGCATTCGAATATGCACAAGATAATACGAAACACACAGAAAGCAGACATCCGCACTTCCAGTTATATTATTTAGAGCTGCAATCCTTTAAAACATATGTTATGTTTTGTACCATTAAAATAAACAAATTGAGTATTAGCTATGCCCACGACTTCATTTCCATGTAACACTAGAAATTATTTTCAGATTAACGGAAAGATAAATAGACGTTAGCGTTACGTGTACTTATCTTGTCGTTAATCTAATAATATCTGTTATTAATTTCTATTATAATAATTATAAAAATAAACTTTTTTAAATTACATAAGTGCGCTTTGTAATGAAATGTCGAATTACCATATCTTCTTCTATTTTATCTACATGTTACAGGATCTAACAGAATCCACCGATAAATACTTCATGGAAATCCCTTTAGCTTTATATAATGCGCGAATAAATTAACAGATTTACAGGCAAATGTAATATTTTTGTATTCCTTCACTTTTATCATGTTCCCCTAAATCATTTTTTCGTTAATATCTTCAATGTACATAAATGCAAATTCAACAATTTATTATATGTATAGATAGATATAGACAATAGAGAACGTAACAACCAAATTTATATAGCCTAATACTAACCCTAACAAAGCAATAAAATTACAAATCGCAGAGTCAAATTTTAAACAAATTAGGAAAAAAGTAATACACGTATCATCAAAAAAAGTTATGTGAGAAATACGACCAACAACGACAACTGCCCCCATGCGCCTGCCTTGTTAAAAATTCACGCATTCAAGCACTAAGCCCTCCCAAATTATTCCAGACATTACCACTGGACATATCCATTTCGCCAATGTATATTCAGGTGGAAAAGTCATTGCGCGACTAATATAGATAAGTTTAGTATACATTTGTGTAATTACTACGCGTCACGTACCTAGGCACTTTACTGTTATTTTACTAATGCAACGTAAATGAATCTTTGAACATGTAAATTTGCATTTATTCTAATTGAGTGAATTGATTACTAAAAAATAAAAGCTATATCATTTCAAATTAGCTCCGAAATGTTTCTAAACATTTCATCCAAATTGAGTTAACAATCTTGTAAGCGATGCATGTATAAAAAACACACAAACAGAAAATAGATAACAATTCAAAAAATAGTTTTAATACAAATATCTTATAATTTTTTTGTCGTTTATTTTCAATGTACGGGTATACATTATATACACTTTAATTATTTATAATTATTTAAATGTAATTCGAAGAAAAAAGATTCGAAGCGAAAAGATAGAGAAAATTATTTTATCATTTTAAAAATTAAGAAAAAAATTATTTCATTTCCCCATGTCAAATTTTTAAGAGTCCTTTACGAAGAAATTAAGAAGACATCATGAGATTAGAAGGAAAGTACATGATGAGATTAGAAGAAAAGTTTTTTAACTTCTTGTATGATAAGTAACTAAAAAATATATAACTAAAATTAATATTTTTTACCTTCTAAATAGTACGCCTGTTTTCCAATCTAGTTCTATAATAACTGAAAAATTAATTTCCACAACAACTTGTTAAGTTTGAGCGCGGAACTAAGTATAACAAAGTTACAAAGAATCGGTAAAAATTATAGAAAGTGTAAACGAGAGTATTATAAGAGTATTATACGCGGTAAAAATTAGAGAAAGTGTAAACGAGAGTGTTATAAGACATATAGCAGCATGCACTAAAAAATATAGAAAGAGAGATATGGAAACATCTAAAAAGATGAAAAGGAATTTTACGAAAAAAAACGTAAAAAAACCATCGTGCGAAAAAAAACCATCTATGGTTTGATTATCTGCTTATCAGATGACATAGAAAACAGATGTTTATTATAAAAAGTTATGAATATACGAGACATAAAATAACTCGTTCGTAATTGAGCCATTGAGGCTCAATTTTCACTCTAATAAAACCGCTTACATTTATAACTATATCTATATATTTATATTTCCTTTATTATTTGTTTTCCTATTCATTGTAATTTATTCTAAATGTTTAATTAGTTTGTTTCATACTAACTTGCCCTATGCATTGGCGCTCAACAATAAACCACGATATTGTTTAAAAAAAAATGAACTTTCTGAGTATGAACGAAATTCGTCCTACGATGATTCCATACCCACGTAGGTATGTATAAAAACTTAAACGGAAACATAATGTTTTTATTAAACTCTTATAGAAAACAATATTAATTTCACTACGAAAATATTTTAAAAGCGTAACTCTCAAAAATATATTATTCAAGAATGTAAGAAAACTTGATGGTCTATATCTTTGTTCAGTTTATTAACATAAGTTAACCAAAACAATTTTCGATCATGGCTTTCAGTAAATGGTATATATATATATATATATATATATATATATATATATATATATATATATATATATATATATATATACAATAGTTTTCATTAAAATTTAAAAAAATCACGATTACTTGATATTTGTCACTTTTTCAATTACAAAAAAATCCAATTTAGAATAAAATACAATAAACAGTTATCAACCTTTTTATTACATTCCATTTGACAGCGCCCGGGAAAAACATTATTTTCTTCAAATTTAATGAAAAAAGTGAGGGAGTGCATAAAACATTAAAGTTACATGTTTTTCTCTAATTTTATGTACTTTAATTAATTTACGTGTTCCAAGAGTTATGATGTTGTGACATGTGGATGAAAAATGTGAAAATTCAGTTTGTCGCTGTTCGGTTTCAAATACCTAAAAATTGATATAAACTCTATATTCTTGATTTTTTGTACTCTAATTATGCATAAATATATAAATAACGAGATACCCAACGCGGATGATTATATATAAATGTATTAATATTGCGATACTTAATACTACTATTCGTCAAAACAATAGGTACAGACCCATCTAGGTATATATTTATTCAGACTAAAATTTGTAAGTAATCCTTAACGGTAGGGATAAAATATCGCCCCACTAACAAGGATTTATCTCGTAATCTCATACCACAGATCAACCCTCCATCAAATCTAATTGAAATATTAACTCGACCATAATATTACCGCTTACAGAATTAACCCTGTTTTCCCCCTTACTAATTGAATTGACGCTGTAATGCAGGCTCTGTGACGATGAATCCTGTCCTGTTTAAACTTGGCCTATATTTGGATTTATATACGGCCTTAAGTAATCTGTAATAAGTTCTCTTTCGTGCACTTCAATAAAACGGAATTTAGAAATGGATTTTTTTTCTCGATATTACTTTTAACAAAAGGTCAATACTGGCTTAAATTAGTACATTTTCTTTTCTAACAATAAAATATTTATAACTACTCTTCAAAATATTGCCTTTGCCAAATTTATACAAATTTTTCTGTTTTCCCGATTTATTCCCTTCTCCATTCACTGCATAAACGTTATTTCTTTCAATATTAATATTTTCTAAACAGCCAAATTTAACATTTTCTTTTGTAATTTATCAAGCAAATTTCATTATATTAAATTTTTGGATAAAATAGTTTTTTCGACAGCTGCCCCTAAAACCAATGTTACACTGTCTCATCTGTTGATACTAGTGTAGTTATTATTAGATGGTATAGCAGAACCTGTGCCTGAATGTCAAGCTGCAGATCATTGAAATAAGGACAGGATTACTAAGTATATCAGTCGTTCCAGAACCATCAGATTATTTGCATTTTATTCATCCCAAAACTGCAATTTTATGAAACCAAACATTTTTGACACAAAGAAAAAATCTAAAAAAATCTAAACCGACAGGGGGGGTCAGTTTTCGTAAATATGTTATATTCATATAGTATTATAACTACATAGAAATCACTCCACGTGAACATGTTAGAATAGCTTGTTGTAGTTTTTGAATTTACTTAAAAATAAACCTTTTAAATACGAGTGGACGTCCTACTAGGAGGGTTTCGTACACAATTAGGCACAAACCAACATTTAAGGGTACATAGTATTTCTATTATAGATATAATTTTTTTCCAAGTATACATTTTATAAATAAAAGACACAGAGGATTCACTATGAAAGGCACTAATCAAACGAAAATGGAAAAGAACCTCATTTGAAACAAATACAATATTATATTTAAACGGGAATAATATTTGTTTTCTTGCGGAAAAGCGTTAGTGATTTGTTTATTAATAGCAGGAGAAAATGGATGCTCATAACATAATAAACTGTATTTTATTCTAACCTGTTCAAAATTTGAAAGTAATCTTATGTGCATTGTCCACGAGTACGTGGTAAAAATATCGAGAACACCTCCAAAAATAAAAACACACGATACAAAAAATCTTAAAAAATACTTGATTTTACTATATAAGTATTTACTTGCCGACCCAAAAATTTTAAAATGAGTATTTTTTAAATAAACGTGATGGAAAATCACCCAAATATAAAACTTCTGGAAATAACCGAAACAAAATGTTTCCCATAGGCAACTGTTCTAGCTAACGAATAAATTCGTGTGCATACAAATATATCATGTTTGGATATTAAATTGATGCTTTGAGGACCAGTCAAAGCTCTACTACAAAAGGTTTAATACTAGGGACTATTGAAAGCTTTCAAAGAACACACAAACAAACCGACGATATTTACCTTCATAATATCATTGATATAAATGTATTGATGAGAGAGCAGGTTCCCTTTTATGGTTTGATTCAATGAAACATCATTGAAAAGGAACTGTATTTTATTCCATTTGTAGGTAACTACCGTCAGTTATTAAATTAAGAGAAATGTACGAAATTACTGTTTTGTTTCATACGGATGGACGGTTAATTTGCCCGAAGCATAAAATATTTGACGGGAAAATGCTTTGTAAAGATGTTGAGACAATTTGTCGAGAAATATTAATTTATATTCTTCTTACTAAGTTGTAATTTCAGTCTCGGTGAGTGGTAAATATATTTTAGTTGTTTACTCGTTTATTTATTATATGGCAAGCGTCAACCAAGAAAATAGAGATTATAAAAACTTAGACTAATAACCCATAATAACATTTTCTAACAAATTTATATTTTCATCACGAATAAGTTAAATTTCGATGAGTCTACAATATAACAGTGTTGAAGGGCAAGCAAAATATTACATACTGCACACTTTCTACTCAGCCGAGGATTTAGTTGATTTGAATTTGTTAAGATATATATTACCCCATATGGTGTACACATTTAAAAGTTGACCAACTAATCTACCACAAGGAATGAGCGATCCTATTCGTTAAAAAGTTGCCCAACCATGAACCGATAGCGTAATCACTGGAGTTTAATACACGAGCGTGGATTTACTTGCATTTTATATTTGTATTTTAATTATAGTTTACCTTTTTATGAACTATTTAACAATATTTTGCCAAATAGCATTACATATTAAAATCAGCTTAAAAAAGTACCTAAAAACAATTGAACGACCAAAAAGGCGCGAATGGGTGTATCGCTTGCAACTAAACTATTGGAAGCTTAATAATGATCAAACTGTAAAGTCTGCAGTGTACAGCGGTCCTTCCGGTAAATTTGATAAAGAATGTGACTGTGCAGTTTATTAAATAAAAATTGACAGCTTTCAAAAATTGACAGTTATCAATGCTATATAATGTCTCAGTTTAATGGAACAGAATCACGGGTATCTTTTGGTCTCTTTAGATACCGTTACTTAGTTGAGAGTCGAGCGATCTTGGAGTTATTTCAAACATTCGCAAAACGCGTTCTGGATAGAATGAAGATGATAAAATAGCTCAGTGTATAGAAACAGTCTCCAAACTCATTGGATGGAAGCTCTTCAGTGGGAACCCGGTCACTACAAGAAGGCTTTCATGCCCAGGTTTTTTTTATGAGGCGAGTTGCAAAAGGTCTCTAAGACGACCCGGATGTAGTTGAGAATACAATAGTTTAGTTAATAAACCGGAAAAAAAACGCGTAGGAGGAAAACTTACACAGCAGTAGAAGTTTACACAAACGAGAAAAATTCGATGAGTAGCAAAAATGAGGAGTAACTATACCATTTCATGTACAGGTATTTCAAGTAGGCCAGACTGACGCTCGGATATCCAGTGACATGGTTTTAAAGTTCAAGGAATAAGCACCTGAAAAGCTCATACACTAAAAAAGACCGCCCAGACAAAAATACAACTATATCCGACAATCGTTTTATATATAACTACACTACTAAAGGTCTAACTTCATTGACTTATATCAACGTGAGATTACTATTTTTATTGTAAATTACCATACTTCATAATTACTTACAGAAAAAATAAAATTTAAACTAATTCAGAATGTCAGTTGAACTATGTTAAACAAGAGTTTCTATAATCTTTAATGATAATTTTCAAAAACAAATAATTGGGATACCCCAAGACTTCTTTAAATTAATTTTCATGTGAAGCTCATCAATGTTGACTCTTTTAATCCTATCCCTTATTGCTAATCCAAAATCTCTATTATATCTAATCTATAATCTGGAGAGGTCCAGACATTTCAAATTAAATTATTTTTGTCATTTTAGTTTTTTTTTCTCAAAAATTTACTTACGAGCATCATGTTTTTTTATCACTTTTGTTATCTATATGACTTATTACTTCATAAATTCACCGCAATTCTAGATTACAGTAATAGATTAGTCCTGTAGCAATAAGTTCACCAGATGATTATTCATCAAAGAAGTAGATAAATAAAATGCTGAATTTGGTACAGAGACCGAGCAAGAAACATAGAAAAACGTTTAAACACATCGGGATACAAATAGTGATAGAAATAATTTTTTTTAATGTTTTTCAATATTAATGCAGTATTTTTATTTTCAACATATAGATAAAATACACTTTATAACCATTTATCAGCTAAATATGTAAAAGTGCGAGTAAAACTAAGAAACTACACTAAGTCGGCCATATGATTAATGTGACATAAGTCAATTCTCCCTAAGAAATTAAACTTTAAAGCCATAGTACCTAGTGTCAATGATATTTTTTGTGAAACTTTATTGAAAGGAAATGATATAAAAATTACAAAACAATTGTAAATTAATTATAATTTCAAGAAAAAATATTTACTCCGAAAGAAAATATAAAAAAAAAGTAGTTTGTATATATGGAACAGAAAATAGTAAACGTCATTGAATGTAAAGATTTTATATCATGGGTGAATATGAGACAACATTTTAGATAAACTAAACACTCTATTGCTTTTATAAATTAATGAAATTAATTTATACAATGCACTACACCATCCATAATCGTAACAAATAATGTCAGTTGAATACGACATACAAAAAAATTAATTACTATATTCATTCATTTCTAACAGAGACGCTGATGACAAGTCTCCTATTGTTTTGTATCCCTGGAAATTACGTTGGAATCGGAGGCCACGAACTTTTTTTTGTAATATGTACCGCAAGAGTGAACCAACAATGTATGGGCATCGTTCGTAAGCTTTCATCTCTCAGTTCGCTGTTCACTCCCAACACTTTCTTCCACTAGATTCAATACGACTTACGTAAGCGGTCGTAGACTTCAGTAAGTTACGATCCATGGAATATTTATAATTTATTTTTTAATATCACATTTCAGTTATTTTTCGTTAAAAAAGTAAACTTTAATAAGAATAAAGTTTACTTTTATAAATAAGAATAGGTCTCAACTAATTGAACATATATCGATCACAAAGAAATTTACCATATCCATATTGATCGAAAACTGTATGCTAGTGTATCACACCCAAAAAGTAATAAATTGTGAAAATAATCGAAAACACAATCTTCAAAAGAAATTTTAAATGTAAACTATCGTATAAAATCACCACACCTTTCAACCGAACATTAAAAGCCACAACGGAAGGTCTACCTACGGGCGTAAAGAGATAACTTACTATTGTGGCAACATGACGCATTTCACGTTGTCAAACGAAATAAAAAGAAGATAAACCAATCTTAACTGTTACTTTTCACTGCGCACACGTGTCTACAACCTACAAACGGCCTAAAAAACATTCTTTGTTGTGATACAACGCAGAAGCTCTGATACATCAGACAGAGCCTACAAAAAAAAGACATTTTACTGTCCAAATTACACTTATTTACACAGGCTCGTCTCAATCCACTTTCCCACAACAGACGAGTTGTACACAGCCATTAGACTGACGGTCCTACATTAGCTTATTACTAAAGGCGACCGTCCCGGCATTCACGTCTGCAACACGAGTATAGACTCCCTCAAACAACGTCGGATAACAAAGGAATCATCGTCAACTACGCACACCCACGCCTAAAATGACTTTTCCTCATTGACAGCGCGGCGCGTTTCCACTTAGCTACTCGCTTTATTGCGTTAGTCTGTATTTACGTTAGCGCGCAATGGAATATGTATGTTTTCTTTGTGTACGTCGCGGTATAATTGGTGGGAATTTATGCTTATTTCACCAGTGTATGTATCATTTATCTTGTTTTCCTCTTAATGTATTGCGGTGAGTACATTTGGAAAAACGTTTATATGAGAGAAGAATTTCAGAAATATAGATTGTGAATATATTTGGCATTCATTTTGTAGAAATGCATTGTTCAGAATTAAATGAAACTACGTGATGTAGTATTATTTCTACTTTCTTTAATTTCTTTACCACGACCTAGGTTTCGTCGTATTACAACATCTTCAGGTGGGCTATTAGCAAAGATAATTAAGATTAAAAATATAGATTGGTGAACGCGATGTTTTTAGTCACTCTGTTATACAAAACCGAGGTACTTTCGAGTCTCTACGTATATTATATTGAATAAAGTATTAAAATGTTCATTATGTTATTTAATTTCGCGTATATTTTTGAAATTAATTTAAATATTTTGTATATATTTTCTCTCGGTAAAACAATGCAAGTTAATTGAAATCAATTTAACTGAAAGTTTTAATTAAAAGTATGCACATTTTCTTCCAATTCACGATTAGAAAATTACGGGATGAAAAATTTCATATTATTTTGATATTTAACATTACACATACGGTGTTTAAAAATGAAAAATGATAAATAGAACCTTAATTCAATTTTAATAAACCTTTCCGATAATGTGCCATTTGATAGTCTATGAAAATATTTCTACCTCAATTTTCATGCATGGAGATACGTTGAAATTTCATTGTTACAATTTTGTTTCATATTAATTAATTGCAACTGAAGCGTCTACTCACAAAATTTCATGTTTGCAGGTATTAAACTTATCTTATTCAACACGAGTTCAAAAAATTACTATATATATTAAAAATTAGCCAAGACCTAATTCAACTTGCGTGATTGTGATTCTGTACCATAAATTATATATATATATATATATATATATATATATATATATATATATATATATATTATATATGCAAGCGTAAAGGCATATTTGAAGTTTATAGAAATCGCGTGTCCATACGTACATAACCTTTGAATACAGAGTTCATACATACCGTGATAGTTTAAAATTGCAATAACCTAATGAATTATTATAATTTTAAAAAAATATATTTGACATGTTTTTAAGTATTTTAATAAAAGACATTCATAATGATTATTATTTATTTCACTGCCATCAATGTTTTGGTTATTAAATAATTAAATTCATTATAACAAAAAATTATTTCAGATAGTAAAAGGCAAATATTTTTTTATCAATATTGGATGAATATCAACAAAAATGTAGGTAATTTTTCAAAAATAGATTTTCCAATATTCAGGGTATTATGGAGGGTCATGCATAATTGAAAATTTTTCAAGACAGTGAATTATCTAAATCTTATAAAAACTTTTATTAAGTCCTTTAAAATACATTCCGCTCCTGCATATTATTTAAAGCAATAAAGCTAATGATAAAACATTATTTTTATATACTTTAATTAAATTTTCTTTCAGGTCTGATTAATGCCTAAATAATTTACTTTTGGTGGACACATATATTCATAGTCACTTTTTTATTTACTGAGAACGACATGCTAAGTAATGATATCTATCTAAGTAAGTCATTCTCTGTACTGATTCTTCTTCAGTAAACGTCTCTATACAAAGAACTGAGTAAAGTCCAATACCATAGCTTGCAATTGAATACAATTATTAATTGCAATATAAGTACTTACCATCGATGACGTGCCCAATAAAATACTCGCAATCCTCGTCGGCAATCGACATACGTACAGTCCTCTCGCCTGATTTCATCTTCTCCTGAGCACGGTATGAGATTACGTACCTAACAAAAGAAACGTATAGGATCAAAAATGATATTTTATTTAAAAAAAACAATCTAAAACGAGAAAGATCCCGCTCACATAGCTGAAAATTATGGTACGGTCTGAAACAACTATCCAAAAAAACCAACTTGTTTGAAGCAAAACTTCTTTATCCGGTCTATAATATTAACTACTTTATTTTCATTTCCCATTATTTGTATCGATAATACATTTTACTATTTGTATCTATAATATGAAAAAACGTTAACAATTTTCTTTTAATTCACCGTGCCCTTAACTTTGGCTAATTTACGATAACCATTTTGACAATTACGATAAATTGATGAAATATATAATAAGAAGAGAAATTTTACTATTACCATCAATATAATTTAGTCACATGGCTCTGTATTTAAATACTAAAGTAATTAATAAGAAATAAGTTTACATAACCTTTATCATAGCACTTTCCCTACTAACAAAATACATATAGCGACAAGCATATCATTGATAGCAAATATTATGCTTGCTGTACCAGTATGTGTCTGTATTCAAAATGAAAAGGACAGTGAATATAAGAATGTTTTTACAAGAACGATGTTACGCATTTATAGATATGGCTAAAGGTAGGTGTGGTAATAAGTATTACGTAAGCCCAATAAAATCGTCCAACTGCATAGGAGAGCACGCGTAAAGTAAAGAACTATGGGTCCCTACCCGTAGTTGTTTATGTATTTTGAAATTGTTTATAAAAGTTAATTGTTTTACAGAATTAATATTTTACAGAAATAATTGGCATTGTTTATACAGAAATAATTTAGATTGAAGCTTCTGATCAAATACTGGTACCCTGTGGTGGAAATAGATTCGGAAAAGCTGAAAAAAGTGTTGAGTTAAGGGACACATAACATGTCAATTTGAAGTATATTCACGTCATCATACGTCACACGTCACTTGTAAGTTTAATATTTTCTTATACGCCTCTCGGCAATTTAACATTTTGTTATACGTCACTTGATGGTTTAATATTTCGTTACATGTGACACTTGAAAGTTGAATATTTAATCATAGGTCACCTGGAAATTTAATATTTTATCACACGTCTCTTAGAAGTTTAACATTTTGTTACAAGTCACTAGAAAGTTTAATATTTTATTACAAGTCACTTAGAAGTTTAATATTTTGTCACACGTTACTTGAAAGTTTAATATTTCGTTAGAAGTTTGATATTTTGCGGACATGCTTTAAAAATTAAAGACGGAAAAAAAACTC
Organism: Druceiella hillmani; assembly: GCA_039881145.1. Lineage (NCBI taxonomy): Eukaryota > Metazoa > Arthropoda > Insecta > Lepidoptera > Hepialidae > Druceiella > Druceiella hillmani. Next base: position 41,406,472 of record JAYKKI010000009.1, read on the forward strand.
AGAGATATTTTTGAAGATCTTTTCATGCATGAAGAAAATTATCATGTTTTTACACATTAATCGTGTGAATAAGTCTAACGCTAAAGGAAATGTGAAGCTATAACCGACAGATATGGTGCAACAAGGGTACTTATCACTATGCAAACCTACAAACAGTCCTAATATGGGCTTAAAACGTCGATATTTTCAACTGCACTTATCTTAGTTACTATGATATCTAGGTTATAATTACCCTCCAGATAATTAAACCTTTTATTTTTTTAAATCCTAAATCATAAAGCGAAATAAAAACTTTCAAATTTTGTCTTTTCAAAATATTATAAGTTTAACATCGATGAATTGTACTAAAATGATTGGAAATAAAGATATTGTCTATGATTTTCAACAACATTATCGATAATTAACAGGTTCCGGTACTCACCAATCCTCACTATGCTCCCATTCGACTAGGTGACCGAGCATCGGGGTCCCAATAGACACTGGGAATTCTACCTTGGGGTAGATATTCGCCATATTCGGGTTCAGACCCACCTCGTACAACCTGCGAAAAAAGAATCAAAAGGAACAATCCTTAATTATTTCCGTTTATTGAACTTCATATTTACTTGAAAACTCGTAGTAACAAATTATTTACAAATTTATTAAAAACACACACGTGATTTTTTGCCAATAGACATGTTTCTACATTATTACAGAGCATGCTACCATGAAACAATCGATGGAGATGTTTGAAAGCTATATCCTTTTTATTTTTTTTACGTTTTGGAGACTCTAATCTCTGGAAATCTAGAGGAAAACAGTGAATTAGAAAAACCTGTCAAGTGCGAGTGGAACTCGCACCATGAGGACTCCGTACAAATTTAGGCACTTATAAATATTTAAGTATATACTTAGTATTGCTATTATACAATTAGTTCTTCACGATGTAGATATATTACAGACTATGTCCCATGCAGACGCAAAAATATGGCGCATATTTAAAAAATTATAAGATCTAGGATAGATGTTACAGTTTTCCTACCAATCGTTGTGTACATTTTACTGTCTTTTTACATAATCTTAGGTTTATTAGTCTGGGATATAGTTTCAGTATATAATAAAGACATTTTCTGGTGTGTGCGTATGACCACACGAGAATTTCAATTAAAAAAAATATGGATATATATATATATATATATATATATATATATATATATATATATATATAATCAAGGTTATTATTTAAAATACAATCACTTACACGTATTATATTAAACTACTCTAAAATAAAATGCTAATCAAAAAGTGAGCACGGTGCGCCTAAAAAAATATTTCACTTAGTCGATGACAGAGGGAGCCGAAATTACCCGATTCAGAATCACCGACGTGAGTGTGACGGCTTACTTTCGTTCACTGCTCACAAAAAGTACACAAGTGAATCTAAAGTCGGTTTCACTTCAAAAATATTTTTGAGACCCTCATAACTAGTAATTTCTAACGATACCCCTACCTCCACATGAAATAATTTTTTTTCGAGTAATTAAATTTTCTCCTCTAAAATTTCCATTTAAATAGTTTCAAAGTTAGCTATTGAGATATTTGCAAGTTAATAAGTTTTATCATTGTGTTAAATTTCAAATTTCTATGTCAAATGGCTGTGACTGACACGTGAGTTATCTTATGGTGGTTTCGTTTTTTTTCATTTATTTATTTATGTACTTTCACGTATACTTTATCACAATTTTTTTTTCAGTTAATACATATACGAGAGCAATCTCTTACATCCAACCAGAATACCACTATAGCTCCGCTCGACGAACGGCCGTGAATCGAACCCGGATCCCCGCTGTGCGTCGCGCCGTCAAAGGCCGTATGCATGTGATCAATCCAATTCACCACGACGACATTTAGCTATGGCACTTGAAAAATATCAACAATTTCCTTCACCAATAAAATAAGTTTAATCGCCTTAAATTCCAATTAGCAAATGAGGTAACAAATTTAACAACTAATTTCTTAGCTTCCCATAATCACTGCCAAATAGAAGCAGCTAAAATTTATCGTTACGTTCAGCATCGCAATTCAATCGTACTTCCTTGCCGTGCCGATACTTTTTAATTAAATTGGTTCGATAGCTTTCGGAGCTCTGCTGCCGGACGTTGCAGTGTAACGGCAGGAAAATTTCGAGGAAAACTTTTCAAGTAGTAAATTCGAAACGAAATAATTCTGCCAGCCAAGAACGCGCCGTTACTTTCGCCTGAAAATTAATTTCGATAAAAGCAGGTTTGCAGTCGACTCAGAAGACTGTGCATTAGGGAATACAAGTCAGTTCAAAAGAGCTTACAAAATATAGTGTACATTTTTAAAATTCTTTATACACGTAAATATATTTTTTTAGAAACCAAGTATTAACGAGCTATAAGTTGTTACTTTTTAGGGTTTTATCCATGAAAGTGTAAAACGACGGATTGGATAATTGGTTTATCCGTCTGTCAAAGCTCTTTTTCTCAGAAAGGACTTGAGATATCAAGTAAAAATTTCAAAATCTTTTGTTCACGTTATAAAAAGATATTATCCTTTAAAGCATTATTTTATTTATACAATAGTTTCACTCACTAATTTCTGGTCAATGTATGATCTTGAAAGTCGGTATAATGAGAGGTCTTTAAGCACAAGTAAAAAGGAAAAAAATAGTGGTGAAATTTTAAAAAATGTTTTTGATGCAAAGGATATTAGCTAAGTAGGTTGAAAGGGCAAAATCAAAAAATGGTGTGAATTAAAAAAAACCAACACCTTACAACAAGTAACCATTGGCTAACCTGATGTGTTATTACAGTTTAATGCCTATGCTCTTATTCCAAACAGAATTATTTTTGTAACTACCAAAAAAAGTTCTACTTTGGGACAAAGGCGTTCTCTTATTTTCTTCAGATTTCTCTTATGTTTTTCAGATCTGATGTCCTTCAGATATTATATATTAGGCACAGTTGCATATAATTCTCTTAAATTACTATGGACAATTCTTTTAATCAAGAAATTTCTTTAAATCACTTGGTAATGATGCTAACAACCCCCCAAGTGGTTTTTAGTGCTTTTAGTATCTATGTTTATTTTCGTCATTTTATTTACATTTTTAAAGCTATTTCTCTCTGTATTATATGTTCTATTATCAAAAAAATAAATATATAATTAGGTTATTACATAGTCTTAATGATAAATATTTCCTTAGCCTTCATTTTGCTTTAACCTACTTACCTAAATGTACTAAATATTCTGAGTAATATTTTCTCACAACATTCCCTTCTAACTTACCCAACCTAACCTAAAGTTTTACCAATTTTCATTAAACTCGACAGGTTATTAACTGGTTAAATTAAAAAAAACCTTTATTTTTGGACGTTTAATGAAATAATATGTAGTTTAATACGTAATTTCAACTTGTAGTTTTACATATCAAGTCTGCACAATGATGGTTTTAACTGTTGACAAATATTATCAAACACCGTAATAAAACTAAGTTCCTATACTTAACAACAATTTATTATATAACAAATTTAGAAAATCAAACAATCCCGTTTCTGAAATACAAAATGAAACTAGTTTTTAGATGAGAGTAGAGTGAGGTATTTAAAATGCGTAATACGTTTTAAAAATATAAAAATAAACAGTATATTATTTCCAAAAAAAATAAAATAAATTTCTGAAAGCCTTACTTCGTACATAATAATGAATTCATCTGAAGTAACAATTTTTGAAAACAATTTTCAGTTGCGAAGAAACAAATTTCAGTAAAATTTTATGCAAACGTCAAAATAAAACACATTAAGCTTTGAAGGAGGTCGTACAACGCGTCACATCGATCGCCTTTACACCACTACAGGCTAAACAAGACTAGAATATATAATATACCTTTAAGATTACCATTAACTATAATGAATAGTTAAATTAACGTCACTATTGAAAAATTAGACCTAACATTATACACTCAAGGATATTCTACATTAAAATAAGAGAACAACTGCTGACGCATTGCGCGTCACGCACAACCTTTTAGCGAATTAATTTTAAAACGTTCTGACGCGAGAGAGTGCCTAGTGGCACGTTCCCACGCGCATTGTCATTAAGGAGGCACAGGGAACTGAGGAGAAAAAGGAGAGGGCGATGTGTACAATCTATTCACTTATATTCTATTTATCTGCAGACAATTCTGTAACGTCACACCGTCTATCGCTAAAGAGGCAGGTACCTACAATGTCAGACGTAGAGTGCTCCTTCACAAGTTTTTATCAGAATCATACTTAATCGTTTGTTATTGTAAGAATTGACTGACTGTTTTATTGTAAGAACTGACTATTTTAAACTGTAGATATTATGATAACACGATAGTAAATTGTTCTTATTGACACAGATCAAAAGTTCTCCACTTCTTTCAAGAAATAAAAGGGGTCTACTATTTCTGAACTAAAATCGCAGAATAGAAATAAATTTAATTTCATCCAAATTTCAAAATAATACTTTTTTTATAAACAAAAATAAATATTTATCTGAATGAACGGTACAGTTCATCTCGGCCGGAAAGCGAGCCAAACATATTGGAGATACAATCAAATAAAAAATATATGGACAAGACTTAATAAATCGAGAAAATCAAACATTCAGATAACTTCTTATGAACCCACTACAATAAATACAAGTCCTAGTTCATTCCACTTATCGTTAAACTGTTTTTGTCGGGACATAAAAGAACAAAATCTTATTGAATCGAAGTCACATTAAAAAAAAATAAAAATATGTACGTAGGCATTTATTCCAACTATAATACAAAGTCTAACTTTCTTCTATTCGGAAACCTATGATAGAAAAGCGCTTTGATCTATGAAGTAACTTACAATCAAATTGATAAATAATTTTCAAAATGTTTTCATTGACTACGATTTTAATGTAAACAATTTGGATCCTCGAAGAATGATAAAAATAATTATTTTAAAACCATCACTAATCTTAAAATTGAACAATAAAACTCATTAGCTATAGATTGTTTAAATGCAAGCCACATAGCATCATCTATTAACAACGCCATTGATAAATTGCTTATTAATATTAAATTAAACTAGAATCTGTAAAAATAGCGACATTGCATTAATAATTAATATAGAATAGCTACTATTATTATGAACCGTTTAAAAAAGGATAATAAAATAGAATTTTATAAAAATGTCCTAAATGTAAAAAGGACTAAAGCAAAAAAATCAAAACACAAGCTTATAAATCAACTAGTAATTAAATAGGATAAATAACAACTTTTCTAAAAATAATGTTTGAAAAAAATATACTTTCGTTCATTCTTAGACAGCATGATGTCTTAATATTCCGAACGCCACTGCGTAACTAATATATTTGATAGAAAATCATTGACATTTTTAATATCTTTAGTTTAACACCCAAAAGATAAGATCTTTGTGCCGACAATAGCAAACATAAGTTGGACACCGGAAACTAGACGCTGAAAACCTTAATTATCCGTAACACTAAGGCTTAATCCAAATGTAAATGCTCTTCTAAATTCGAGGTCACTCGCTCGCACGCCGCAAAGCGATGAAACGAACCTTACTCCTTTATCGAGCACCATTAAATACTTTCAGTAAAATTAGCTTTGATGTCCACCCGATCGGCAGCCACGGGTCGTTGGAACGGAAGAACGACTTTAAAAACATTTTCGGTTCGGTGCGTTTCCAAAGTGATGAGTTCGTTTAAAAGTAGATTAAAATGCTAGCATCAACGTGTTAAAAATCAAGGACCTAGAAAAGAGGCTACCAGGTAAACGTACAATGAAAAATATGCTAACACTGAATGCACTCAGTGGAATACGTAATACGACGTATGTAGTTAACATTTTGTGTCGAAATGATCCTAAAATTTTATGTAAGTTAGAAATAAAAATTAATTAATTAGGTAGAACTCGTTATATGAATAAAACGTTAAATAATTTATGATTCGTTATCTGTGGATGTTTTATTGAATAAAGAAACAATTTCAGAAATCTTAATAATAATCAAGTACAAGAAGTTATAGTCAAATAAAGAAATAAATAAAATAAGTAATAAAATCGTCAAGATTATTAACAATATTTCGCAATTAACTTACGTCCGAACGACTCTAATCGATTTGCCTTACCCGAAGATATTCAATCCTATCTAGAAGGATTAATTTTTGGAAACGAAAATGAAAACAATATATAGTAACTATTCCTGCCTTTTCCACCCGGGTTGTCTCAGAGCCCCTCCAGGGACCCGTAACAACCCCCCTCATACAAAGAGGGGACCATCGAAGGTCCCCTAATAGTGTCCGTCACTACTACCCACCCAACAGAGTTAGAGTCTATGCCTTCTCAGTGAGCCATTCAGGATTTCCACCTTTTCAATGGCGATTTTGGCAAACGCTGTAAATGACTCAAAGATCGATTCATTCTCAACCATATCACGGTAACTAAAACTATCACATACCTAGTAACCACGTGATTCTACTCTACTATTTTGACGCAAACTGCAATAAACTTTACGCGCATAGTCGTGCTCACGGCAGAAAAATAAAATGTATTCCATGTGCTGCATCTCATAAGAGCAGGTAAAAAACTGGCTATCTCTTAATGCAAATCTGTACAAGCTTGCGCTGGAGGCGCCATTTCCCGTTATTGTGGCGTAAAATAGAATAGAATGTACTATTTTATAGGAAAGAGAGTGCTTAAATAAAACGTATGTATATTTATTTTATATATAAAGAATTACTTTAGATTTTTCCAACATCGAGATCCAGTATTAACGCGAGAACATTAAATTACACCAGCATTGTTTGCCAAGTAAGTGATAATCTCAACACTCGATCCATCATAGACTATAACCTAATTGTAAATGTAATTAAAAGAAAGTGCAAAATAAAATATTATACTTACTTGCCGATAGCCGTAAAGAACACCTCGACATTGTCTGGGTGCCCACGGCTCATCAGCGCCACGTTGGTGCAGTCTGCCTTGAGAGAGCGACGCAGAATGGCCTGCAGCAGACCATGCGGTGCTATCTCGATCGTGATTGCGTTAGCTGGAATCAACCTACTTGTCTCTTCGAATAGCACCCGGTTCTGGAAATAAAGAATTCATGTATTTATTTATTTTCTTATAGTAATGAGCTTTCCTGCCACATTGCTAGTGTATATGACGAATCTATTAAGGCAATAAAATATTTATAAAAAGCGTAATGTACAATAGTGACAGTCGTGCGTAGAGAGCAAGGTTTTATTAATTCAGACGTATATACCAAATTGCAGAAATATGTTTGGGTGTATTAACAACAAAACAAATAAATCGAATATTTTGCAAATTAAAAGTTTACTTTTCAGCATTTACGTTATATAAAGTGTTTATTACCTTTCGTTTTAAAAGTATACAAATTGCAAATGACTTACCTAGTCAACTTTTATTAGTAAATACATTTATTGTAAGGTATTTTTAAGTTGTACTACGATTGTAATATTAGTAAATACATTTATTGTAAAGTATTTTTAAGTTTTACTACGATTGTAATATTAGTAAATACATTTATTTTAAGGTATTTTTGAGTTATACTACGATTGTAATATTAGTAAATACATTTATTGTAAAGTATTTTTAAGTTTTACTACGATTGTAATATTAGTAAATACATTTATTTTAAGGTATTTTTAAGTTGTACTACGATTGTAATATTAGTAAATACATTTATTGTAAGGTATTTTTAAGTTGTACTACGATTGTAATATTAATAAATACATTTATTTTAAGGTATTTTTAAGTTGTACTACGATTGTAATATTAGTAAATACATTTATTTTAAGGTATTTTTGAGTTATACTACGATTGTAATATTAGTAAATACATTTATTTTAAGGTATTTTTAAGTTGTACGACGAATTTAATATTAGTAAATACATTTATTGTAAGGTATTTTTAAGTTATACTACCATTGTAATATTAATAAGTACATTTATTGTAAGGTATTTTTAAGTTGTACTACGATTGTAATATTAGTAAATACATTTATTGTAAGGTACTATCTTAAAGTATTATTAAATTGTACTAGGATTGTAAAAATTAAGGTAATTTAATTTGTATGCTACGAAATAAAATGATGTTGACGATATACCCTATTAAACTATGCTCATTCATTTATGTACAAGGTAAATAAGTCTGCAAATAATTTATTCATTTATCTGCATATAATCATGGAAACAAAACATTCATATAGGTTTCAATCAGAATAACAAAAGTGAATGTATAAAGGCTAAGGCGGTACTTTAGAGCCGTGTAAATGCAAAGAACTCGAAAATTCACCCACCAACAAGTTATTAGTATGGTACTCAGCTGAGCTGAGCTCAGCTTTTTTGTCCTTCCACTGAGCCTGTGGGACCGATGTGGAGAGCCACTTGGCCGAGCGCGGTTTTGGATTAGGTATTACTTCTCGCAAGTACTTCAGCAATGTTGGACCTAAAAGGAGGAAAAAGAATAAAGATAAAAACATGTCCATTACGTTTTCCTTGGAATTGCAGATGCGAATCTAAATTTAGAAAAATAATTTTATAATGAGTTCATTCGGAAATAAAATTGTATAATTTTTGAGAAATTAAAAGTAAACAGTAGTTCTGAAGCAATAGTTATCTATCCATCTCATAAAATAATGGCTGAAAATATTTAACGCTGATAAAGAAGAATTTTCATGACAATTACAGTTATAAATTAAAATATTCCTTGTGGAATATTAAAGATCATTGCGCTGAGTAGAAAATGTTCAGGAACTATGTAGAAATTATCAACCATTTCTAAAAAAATTAGTTCTTTCAAAGAAACGCCCTTCAATTAATTTCAACACGATACGCAGAATCGCTCGTACTCCTAATAGACACGTTTTTGTGGTAACCGTGTTTATATTCAATGAAGAATTTTATTGCAGTATTTTATTGAAAATGAATATATAGAGATTTTAAAAAGAACTATTCGGTATTATCAACGGATGAAGTTTAATATTAAGACATCCAAAAGTTATCATATTTAATAATACAAGCATAACTAACTAACGCTTTTGTTATATAATGACTCATAGTTAGAATCATTCATTTTCTTTGTACTTATAGAATATAAGGGTGTTATCTTATGTTCTAGAAATAGAATAATATTAAATTGCAATCATTTTTGTTAGAGAATATAATATAAAGAACTTTCCTTTCCTTTCCTTTCTTTTAGAAGTTTCCATCGCCAAAACGATGTAAACTAAGTCTATTTACTTTTCAAAAATATTATTGGTTTCAAAAATAACTAAAATACTTGCAAATATTTAAGATAATAACAAAGACCTAGCTATATTAAAACTTTTTTTTTTCCAAAAAAACAAAATAATCTATTTTAAAAACATCTTTATATACTTAAAACCTTTTGTCTTCATTATCAAAAGTTTCGAGTACAAATATGCTTTCAAAATTGTCCCTGCCATTATCTTCGTATATTTCAAAGGACCTCTTAAACTTTTAACTAACTACAAGTCACTAGTTACTATTAATAATCTTTCTTGGGCTCTTTACATGCCTCCTCCACCAACCACATTTCCCGTACACGAATACACTTGTCACAAATTTAATATCCAACTTAAGCGTAAATCCCCCATTCATTTAATAATCCATATTTGATACGCTCGGATCGGGGCTTCGGAGTAACGAACATTACGCGTCCGACCCAGCAGCCGTTGTTTATCCCCTCAGGACAGAGGAGGGTTTATCTACCCTCGTGAGTCCAATAACCTCATTTGCGAACCGACCGGCCCACCAGATAATGCGAAACACAAATTGCTAACTTCTACACTTGATGTACAAATAACCTCCGTACATATTAATATGGAAGCGGGTTATGGTCCCTTTAAGGACGGATAGAATGCTCCCATGGCAAGACAGAGGAAACTTTGTTACAAAGTTGTAAAGAAAGTACCGTAATTTTGTATTGTATCTGTTTCTTTGCGGGTTTGAAAAGTGTTGTTGTCAACTTAGTATCATTTTCATTTTAAATCTTTTGAGGTTAGGAGATAGTCACGAACTGACTAAAATTCGTTTATTTTTTTTTTAACCGAAGCCTTAAAATTGAATAATAATTTAATAAACATTATTCAATTTTAAGGCTTTAAGGCTTAATAATTTAATAAATGTTAGATTTAAATTCGTCATGGTTACAATTTGAATCTGTTTGGTATCGTAAAATTAAACATTATGTACAATCAATATATAATGTTATATTTAGTCAATTAAATTAATCTAAGAGCAGATATATTTAGAACCAAAACTTGGAGGCGGATTTTCTTAGAAAAATTTAACATTTTACAAAGTATAGAACAAAAATCTAGTTCTAATAGACATTATATGCATATAAATAAATATAAATAAAATAAGTCGTGTTTATTTCTGATTAGGAAAATCTATTAGTCCTGTTATGATTATCAGATACATAATAAGTTTACGTAACACCATTTTGATAAAAAGCTAACCAAAGCAATATATATATATATATATATATATATATATATATATATATATATATATATATATGTATATATATATATATATATATATATATATATATATATATATATATATATATATGTACGTATATAATTTTTGGATTCCGAAAAACTTCTTCAGTATTAGAAATGTTATTTTAACCAAATTCTAACAAGTATATCGTATATAAAGAGGCCACTAAACTCGTAATTAATTTCTACTACTGTCAACGTTGTTTTTAATTATATTTTTTTACAATCGTTTAACGTTACGAAAGTCAAGAGTGACCCGGTTTCGTAACATATGACAGTCATATGACCTTACATTAGATTTGTTTGCAAATAAAACATATATGTAATTAATTGTTTTAGAAACTATGAACGAGAGATGTTCTTGACACATAATTACAACATTACTATATCTCATTTTTTCGTCACGTTGAGACTCATCTAATGGCCAAAGGTCTTTTCTCATGGAGATAAATTTGAGATCATTTGCGACCTTAAGGCACTTGAGTGATATCGTGTCATTGCCAAGGTCATCGATAACCTCGCCTAATACAGGAGCAGAGATCGTTCAGTCGACCTCACGACCTCATGAGTGCTCTAATGCGCTTGCGACACAATTTTTAGGTACCAAGCGCTCTCGTGGTTGTATGTTAAAAACCGTAACCGTACATTAAGAATATATTGTTCACTTTTAATACCTGTGTTTTGATGATACCGCAACGAGAAGCTGTATAAATTATAATCACAAAATATTTAAAAAATCACGGGCAACTTTTTTTAGACCGGTTTGATATTCAAATAAGGCCTAAGAAAGAAATATTCGGAGAAAATAAATTTGAACATCGAGGGTTGTCACCTTCTTATTTTCACTGCCATTACATATTTTCTAAATTTTTTTAATTATAATTTTATTAATCTAATCCTAATATACAGCATTTCTTCAGGTTTTTCAAACCCATGTTTCATAAATTTTAGGTAGTCATTATATATGAAGCTTAATATTTTGGAAACCAGGCTCAAAAATTAATAACAGCGTGTAAAAAATATTTTGGGACATAGCTCCCATGATATTGCACCTGACAGAATGATATTGCACCTGACAGAATGCGCGAAAAAATGTTCTGCCTCAAAATTACAAATATGAGGAGGTGTAATAAATCTTTGTTAATATTTTACTACGAATTAGTCAATATTTCTGTCTTTAGTATATTAAATTGTTGTTAGCATAATAATTACGTAATAAAAAACTATAAAGGTTTTGAGTCTGTGACATACAGATACGGACCGACAGATATGAATCATCGTTCCATTATGAAACGCTAAAACTCGCCAAGCAACAATCGTTTGTGTTAACAATAATTTGGAAAAAGTAAAAATATGAATTCTCTATTAGGGTATATTTCAAAACCAACGTAAACCGTCGTAGACTCAATAAATTTAAAAAGATTATATTCATTACGAACTCATTCAGCAGTCTATAAATATATATAATATTTTTAATAAAATGGAGTAACTCAATATTTCTCACCGGCCTCAGAAATGTAACGGGAATGGAAGGCGATGTTGGCGCAAGGCACCTCCTTGGCGAAGATTCCTTGAGCAGTCAATTTGGCAACGAAGATGGCCATGGAGTCGGCCGGACCCGAAATTGTGCATGAACCCGCCGAGTTGTGACACGCTACCTCTATGTCAGATGGGCATAGATCCTTGATCTGCGATTGAACAAGTACAAAATTAAAAGGGTGAAGAAATATTTCACTCGCAATGATCTTCACTTAATAATAGAACATTACAAAACGTTATTTGTTATCGATTTCGTTTTATTTTCCTATTTTCGTAATGGCATAATACGACACGATTAAGCAAAAGAGATTAGAAATAAAATAAATTAGAAATAAAATTATTAAAAAAATATGGTCAAGTTTAAAGAGAACTCTGCGTGAGTTCCGGGGACGAGGTCCGAGGACTCCCCACTTTTATATCATGTTGCCGTAAAGCCTAGTAAGTAGGTTTTTTATAAATATCCAAAAAAATAAAAATCGAGAAATGAACAATTTAGTTTGTAACGTAATAATTCCACATAGCGCCATAAATTAATGATTTTTCTTTTTCTTTCTCTACTTATGTTCTAAGATTTCCTTAGTTCCAAATTTCCAGATTCTAAGTTAACGGAAAGTAAGCTTAGTAATTTTTATGAGTGAATCTGTATCAAATACATGCTATTTGAAAGGCCGTTTTATGGCGTTTGTTAACTGTTCACTTGATAACTGTGGCCCTTCCTAAGAAAAATATCCTTAAATGTCATGACAGGCGGACGGAAAAATAAAACCATGTTCAGGATATTTAATATTTCAAAACATCATATTTTTCCATCACCATTTCTCAATTTCTAAACCATAATCATCAAAATATATCTAATATATTGATAGATTTTTGAAATTTTATCATTGAAATTTGTGATGTCAATAGTACAGAACACTTAATGTCCGTAATATACTTATATTTCACAAGTTTTTTTTAATTTAATTTATTTTAATTATATTTATCAGTTGCATTTATACTGATGACTTATTTATCTGTGGTTTATTAATATTTAAATAGGTAAATAAATATGCATGTATTATCTAGATATGTACTTGTGTAGCATATTTATCTAATGTCATATTTATGTTCCACTATGACCTAAATTATGGAATAAAGTTACTAAATACGAAAGTTGAACTGATACTGACCTGTTGGTAGCCCATCCCGATAGCAGCCATTGATCCCTTGATGAAGGGCGTCTGGATGCTAGCTAGCCCGCGGCTATAAGCCGCTAATATCATTTGCTCATCCGTAAATCCTCCATCCGCGTATGCACAGCCGAGCTCGCCAACGCTGTGTCCTGCAAAAGTTAAAGTCGACGAATCAATTTCCATAAATTGTTTGATTAGCCTCATAGTTTAACATTCAATACAGTCATACTGCATCTATATTTGGATAATATAACAATCTTATGAAATATTTGTGTATACACTTATTGTTCTTCAATAAGTGTCATCTGTCACAAAATTAGTAGAAACAAAAAAGACAATTTTCCACGTAAAACAACATATTTTCCAGCATTAGAAAATTTCCCGGCGTTCCACATAAAACAACTATCATAACTATCATACATACATATTATTCACTAATTAGAAGTATCCTCGAATATGGGGCACTTATTTGGTCTCCGTACTACAAATCGCAGAGTGAGACAATTGAAAAATTACAAAAGAGCTTCTTGAGTATTCTTTACTACAGACTTCAGGAATATAGATCCTATAGAATCCAACTACAGAGATTCAATTTATCATGACTAACTGCACGGAGAAGAAGCGTGGATCTATTATATTTATACAAAATCATACATTCGCGTGTTGACTGTTTCCCTCTCCTACTATATCTACTCAAATTCAATACCCGATTGAGTTCCCATGAACTTTCATCAAGTTTATTTGTACTCCAAGTTTATAACAATAATACCTCTTTTTATAATCTCGTAAGTATATTGTGCCGATTGCATAACGATTTTGTTTCTGGTCAGTTTGCGCATATACATTAGGATAATATTCTAGTTTTATACTCTTGACATTTTATTATACACCTATGTAGCTGTGACTTGTTGTGTGAGCCTTTGAATAAATAAATGAAAATAAAACGAGACGAGTGTTATTTCGAGAGTATAAAAGGTAAAAATATGTCACGTTTGATTGCTTATAACTCTGAAACTAAAAGTCACAAATCATATAAATAAAAGTAAATTAATGAAGAGTTTCTAATTGGATGGATATATATTATAATAATATGATTATAAACTCTCTTCTTTTCAATTTGGCGAAATATTGCTTTTTTTCAATTTTTTCCCAATCTAAATGACATAAGACTTTAAAATTTAATTAAAGAAAATTGACAAGTTTTCCTAAAGCTTTGCACCCCCATAGTAAACGACATAAACGCAAATGAAAATTTGAGTTATTTTGGCTCCAATAACTGCGAATAAGTTATGTTTGGATGAAAGTAATCAAAGCATTCTTACAATAAACAATATTACAAAACAATATAGACAATTAAAATACTATACAATTAGAGAATACTCAAAAATAATTATATTTAATAATTTCACGAAGCGCGGGAGCAAAGCGAATGACTAGACCTTGCCCTTGTCATTTTTGTTTTAATAAAAAGTTTTTTTTTTATTGCAACCAATAGACTTCATCCGTTTTTGTTTAAACATCAATTTACTTACTAGTGTGAATAGTTCTCTAAAATGTTCTCACATTTAGTATAGTTCTCTAAAATGTTTCAACATTTTTTTTGAGTTTACCCGCTAAGAATCGACTTTCATATATAGCGCACGGTATGAGAAGTAAAATCAGAAATTCAAAGCGTTAGAAAAATGTAACAGTTTGTAAGTTTGAATGTAGGAGGTAATATCCAAAACTACCCACCCAATTTCAAAAATTCTTTCAGCAATATTTAAAAAGGAACTTCAGGATAGACATAGGTTGTATATTACCCCGTTAAAAAAAATTTCATGGAGACCAGTTTTGCTGCGCCAGTCAACGAAAAAATAATCGAGTGATTGGGTTTCTTATGAACGCTGCCTTAACGGTAAGAGATATATTGACAGATAATATTGATATTTATATTTATATACAGTGTTACCAATGTTATACATTCTAAGACAGTCGTAATTTAGGAGTAAACTCCAGTGACTGAGTTATATCGTAATAAAATTTTAAAAAATACGAAATCGATGTTTAATACTTTAATATTAGAAAAATGGTATGGCTAACGCCATCTGTCATATGTTACAGGAATTAAAAAGAATATATATTGTGCTACAGAAAAATCTGTCTTGACATTTCTAGATGTTACAAATTACCACGTTCTATACTTTCGTAAAATTTCTATTACATATAACAGAGTACATAAGCCAAAAAAGAGAACTGTTGAAAGTTCGTCAAATATTTAAAGTTATTACTAATTTAAGTGCATTTAGTTAGTTATATGTTTAACTGACTCTGGTGTAAATCCTATTATGAAGTGTAACATTGATAATTATTAAAGATAAGTTTGCAATTATCGACAAATTTTGAAAATTCAGAGAGCAAATTTTGATTCACAAGCCATCGATACTATTCATGCTGTCATTAAATATATTTATAAATATACTAGCAAAGCTGAAACAAGACCGGATGACGTGAAAGATTTTATTAGACAAACAGTACAAAAGTCATATGAAAATAATAATATTCAACAAGTAACACAAATTATTTTGTTAAAAATATGTGCTGAACGTGATTATTCTGCTCCCGAAATATTTTAGATTTTAATGTCTGAATCTTTGTCATCTTATTTCTAAAACATTAGTTTTATGAAAATCAATACTTAGTTTAGAACTTTTTTGAAAAATATTTACTCCAGTCATTAAAACCACTTTTGTTCGAAAACTAATTCACTAAATCACGTGAAATTTGATATGGATGTGGAGTAGTCACGTAGTAAGCATGCAATGAGATTTTTGTGTTAATTCTTAAGTTTTTTCAAATGGTTGAGACTTTACATTGATTTAAAAAAAAATTATTTTATTGGTAATAATAAGTCCGGGATATTACGAATCGGAGTTGGATAATGTGGACCGTTCCAAATATTTCTTGAACGAAAAGCTACATTAATAAACAGTCTTTTCAGATAATGTAAGTATCAACTCACCGATAATGAAATCTGGTTCGATGCCAATTGTGCTGAGTACATCACAGAGACCAATCTGGATGGCCGCTATGCCAACGAACGAGTGGAGAATATTGTCGAAGACCGTAGGTTCTGAACTTGTGACTATCATTGTCAGGTCTATACCTTTGGGCTCCAGTATTTTGTGGCATCTAAAAAAGAAACATTTATCTATTATCACCTATAACATTATTAGCAAGATACCTATTGGTTTAAATTAACGAAAATAATAGTACTTTCATCCATTTTGTTTATAAAACTTTAATTTTAACCCTCTTGTCTACGCAAAAACCAATACTTTTGAAGTTACTCATTATTTTCTCGACATAGTGCGAGCGCCGGCATTACGTGAAAATCACCTACACGCTCGAGAGGATAATTTGATGTTTACACCCTATTTATTTTCCAACTAACCTGTGAATGGCCGCTGCAAATACGGGAATGCGCATAAGCTGCTTTCCCATGCCGGGCCACTGCGAGCCCATACCGCTGAAGACAAACCAAACGGGACGCCGCGTACCCGGGAAGTACTGGATGTCGCGCGATAAACGGACGCTGCATGAGGGTTCCGAAGCTGCGAAAAGAAAGAATAAGAGACTTTCATGAGATAAAATGGGAAATATAGCGTATTCAATATGAGATTGACATGAATATTATTGTGGCCCCTTTAAGGATTTCTTTACTTTTTTTGGGTATGAAAAATCATTATTTCAAAATAATATCCCGAGGCTGGAATTAATAGTTATTTTAACGGTTTCGAAGTTAACTAACTAATTTCATTATGTTCAAATCTTAAAAAATGTCATATATTGAATTAATTAACTTTTCAACTCGATCACATACGTTTTCATTAAGATAACTAATTTTATTATCTTTAAATCCTAAAAAAGTTCTATATTTAATTATTTAGTTTGTCACTTCGATCGCATACATTTTTCGAAACGATACTAATTTCATTATCTGCAAATCTTAAAATGACGTCTTGTATTTAATTATATACGTAGTCATCTCGATCACATAGGTTTTCCACAATATAACTAATTTCATTATCTACAAATCTGTAAAAAACGTTCTGTATTAGATTGTTTAAGCTTATCAACTCAATCACATACGTCTATCCTTTTCTATTATCCAAATAAAATATTTATTGCGTGGGTGGGGAGCGAATATTACACAAAACTAACATGACCTGTTGACATACTTAGCCATGCATGTCTCAATACAAGCCGTATTAAGGCGATACCGCGAATGGCTCAATATATAGGTTTTGGTTCCTTATGTCTCACTCAGTTACTTGGAAAACTGTGGCAATTCTAGAGCAAATACATGCAATCAGACATCCGACCAGTGATGGGAAGAGTACTTTTATTAGATCAAAACCAATCGATGGAGGCGGCCTAGGTCGCCGAAGTGGATTCTTTTGATGAGGCTTTGTAAGTTTTGCCAATCACACGCTCCAGTGCCGGCGACGCATCTTTCAAATGTCTGCCTTATCAACTTTCGATGGTAGTTTCTGCGACTACCGTGATTGTCATGGGTAACGGTGAATAAGTGTTCGATTCCGGAGAGGGAGCCTGAAAAATGGCTACCACATCCAAGGAAGGCGGCAAGTGTGCAAATTACCTACTTCGACACAGAGAGGTAGTGACGAAAAATAACGATACGATACTCTTTCAAGGCCTTGTAATAGAAATGACCTTAAATATTTTAACGGGTATTAATTGGAGGGCAAGTCTCGTAATCTGGTGCTATCAATCGCGGTAATTCCAGCTCCAATAGCGTATACTAAAATTGTTGCAGTTTAAAAGTTCGTAGTTACCTTTATGCGCCACGCTGACGGTTCACCGCGTCAGCGGTGAGACTTACACGTCTGCAGAGCATATCGTCGATGAGCTTTCGGTAAAATGGAAGTTCAATATCAAAGGACCGACATTTTTATTTTGAACAAATTAGAGTGCTTAAAGCGGGCTCAAAATGCTGCTTGAATATTGAGCGCATGGAATAATGGAATACGACCACAGTTCTATTTTATTCGTTTTCGGAACTCCGAGGTAATGATTAATTAGGATAACCGAGGGCATTCGTATTGCGACATTAGGGGTGAAATTCTTGAATCGTTGCAAGATGAACATCAGCGAAGGCATTTGACAAAGGTGTTTTTATCAATCAGGAACGAAAGTCAGAGGTTTGAAGGCGATTAGATGCCGCCCTAGTTCTGACCATAAATATGTCGATTAATAAACTTTAAAAATTAATCTCTAACACTCACCCAGAAGGGTAAATCCTCTCACTACGTGGCCGCTGATATCCTCCTCGTGGATGGCCTGCAACAGGCGTACATGCTCCACGTCCACGGGTCGCGACTCCGCATCGTCCAACAACCGCGCCACGCTGGACTCTAATCGTCCGGACGCACAGATCAGACGCGGTAGATCGTCGTTGGGTAAACCATTGTTGACCTATTAAGTTATAGAGAAAACTCTGATATTTGAAATGTTTAATAAAAATCATAAAAATACTCTAGTCCCGTTTTTATCACTTTAATTTTCTCTTAATCCTTTATAACTCAATGGAAATCTGTACAGAGTTATGATATGACTATATAAGTCTAGTTTGAATTAAAAAGAGTTATGCACCTAAAATATTATATTTGTTTTTCATAATTAAATTAAATGTTTAATTTATTGGAGAAATTCTGGGTAAAATGAAATCATACATTATCCTATATCTTTCTCTAGGATTCCGTATTTTAACCTTTTGCGTTTCCTGACTAATTACAGTAATGAAAATATTTTTTAACGAAGGGTCAAACTATTTCTTAACCAGCGTTCGCGACTCTAGAATAATAAAAATATAAAAATTATTTTTCTGTGATCCTTGAGGAAATACGTGTATGTCAAACATTTAACAATTTCTCTATTTATTTAATTATAAAATTGTTAAGCACTATTACATAATTTTGTACGTCTTAAAATTTAAAGTTATTAATGTACAAAAAGTACAAAATCGTACCTTCAGAACTGAAATCGTAATCGTCCACAAAAACATATTTTGCTTTGAATCTAAACTCTTATTTATTATTTATTACTATATATCGTTATTAAACCAAAGATGGGTTGTTTTTTTTCTGATATACTACCAAACTTCATAAGCCTGGATTCAAAGGCTTAAATAACATATTTGCAGAAAGATAGACACTTAGGTAAAAAGCATAAAGATAAGTAAACAATACTTAAAAAAATTATGACAGTCATGGGCAGGCAGACTTGATGAAGTTATAATGTAATTAACCGTTTTCATCATTTATAATTAACAGTTTTTTTAGCTTAGATAACCTAATAGCACCGTTTTGAATGGAAAGGGATGCTATAGCATTTTTTTTATTACGCTCTATAATATTTCCTTGCCTAAACCTATAAACCAATTATAAGTTAACATTATCAAAAAAATTACATCTCTTTTATCATACTTAGCCTAGTTTTGTATCTAGTAACATGTACAATAATTTCCTGAAAAAAAAATTAGTTGTGAAACCCTCCACCAGTAAATAATATTCTCAATTAGCCTAAGCATGCCTCAACTATTTAATACATTAAAACGGTATTCCGTGTATCACACACCTTAGGTTTGGCATAATTATTGAGCAGTACATGAGCGTTGGCACCGCCGAAGCCAAAACTGTTAACGCCAGCCATACCGCGGCCCCAGGGCGTCTTCTCGGTAATAACGCGCAGCCTCCCGTCCAGCAGAGCTGGCACATCGCCACGCGGCTCGTTGAAGTTCAGGTTCGGCGGAATGAACCCCGTATCGTAAGCAATACACATCTGGTGGCAAATGGCAAGCACTGTTTAAAATTTTCTTCGTAGGATCTATTATTTCGATAGTTTAATTAAGTTAATTTTAACTGAAAAGCTAAGAAAATGCAGTTTTTGCGACTTAAACAATTTTAAATACTCGCATTTATGATTTGTATACTATAATAATACAGTATTGCTGATACGAAACTATTCCTGCGCAAGAGAAATATTGCTCAGGAGTTTAAGTTGTTTTCTAACTTTTTTCATCCTTTATAACATTCCTTAACATGTTAATAATGAAGCTTACTTTAGCTATGGAGCAGAGTCCTGAAGCCGGTTCACTGTGTCCTAGATTTGACTTAACCGACCCAATGTTAAGCGGACCGCTACGCCCTGTACAGAATATCTCATCCAAGGCTATCAGCTCTTCTGGATCGCCAACACGGGTACCTGAAAGTAGATGATCACTCTCTTCATTCGTATTCATAGGATTTATAGTTTTATTGCCAGTTTTATTACATTAGATTTCCTGGCACCATTCAACGTGTTCAATTCATAAAGTAAAAGAATGTTTAAATTTTCATCAATATATTTTCGTCTTTGCACATTAAATACTGAATTTTACATATCATGAGAAATAGCTCACTACAAAGCTAAAATGAACAATGAAACATTGACCCAGTAGTTATATTGGGTTATTATATGAACAGTGCGAAAAAAAGAAATTAAACTACCGGTATAACTAAAACTTTATATTTAATACACATACAAAATGTTATGTTTTCCTTAAATAATTATTAAGTGAGTTATAGATAAAGAGACAAAAAACAACTTTAAAAATACGCTAAGGTAAAATTCAACGAAATCGCTGTTAAAAACTTTTATTCTAAACCTAACTAAAATTAGGTTTACAAACCCGTTTATTTAGAATGTACTAGTTAAGATAAATGAAAAATATATGGCATTTTGTTTTATTTCACATAAAATCTCATGATATGTAACTACTGGATAATACATATTAACAAAGATAATACTTCTGCTGTTTAATACATTTGATTGTAGAAAAATGTGAATTTGCAAAGTCATTTTGAAATATTGCTCAATCCTTGTCACAAACAAAGACATAATCAAGTAATCCTTACCAGTTCCATGCGCCTCCACAAACTCCAAATCCTGGGGCGGTATGAGACATTCCTCATAGAACTCTCTAAGCAGCAATTTTTGTATGTCCCCTGCCGGATAGGTGATACCTTGTTCCTTGTAACCGTCACAATTCGTCTTTGCATGTAAGATCTGCGCATAGACCCTGTGATAGGACATTACTGGTGTTAACAACCTTCATAGTGGTATTTTTATAAACCAGCTCATTAAAAACCGTCGGAGTCGACTGAAAAATTAATACTTAGAAATACAGAAACACATTAAATTCATAATTTAGTAATTAACGGCATATTAAAAGGCTTATGATAACAAAAATGGACAGTCAAAAAATACCGTAATCAATCAGTATACCAGTCAAATAATTACTAACGTCATGATAAATTATTATGGTTCAAAGGCTAAGAGTTAAAAAACTCTGAAAGTATAAAATACTGTAAGTTACACAATAAAATATTGCTCTGCCACAGAAAAAGAAATCACCATTAAATCAATATATCAGTTTAACGTGAATGTTAAATATTTGAAAATAATAATCATTATTAATTCTTTAATGCATTTTCGTGTTATACAGATTAAACAAACAAAACCACAACTTTTTTAGCAATTAACTTATTAACGAGCTGGAAAATAATTATTCTTCATTACTTAGAAAAATAGAAAATGAAAAGGAGTTTTAAATAACAATTTTCGCTAATAACATAAACTAAAATTTTTATTTATGTATGACAACGAAACGTTTGCATTCTTACTTAAGTATTTATTTTGAAAGTACATTAAGTCAAAATAAATAAGAAGAACCATAAATCCCTCCAAAAGCATGTGTTAAATAAACTTAAGTCAAAAAGGTGCCAGTTCTCTTTATGATACCGTCAAATTAAAAATTAATTGAAATATAAATCAATGCCAAGCACTAAGCATTTTTTCTCATGCAGAACTCTACATTCATGAAGTTTTTAAAGGAAAATTTAATGATAATTCAACTTTATTACCCAACATTGACGCTTTTGTTTAAATTTTACTCGGATTTCGAATAAATGTTATTAAAATTGTTTATTTAATGTACATAAAAACACTAGTTTCGTATGAAATTTCAAGTTTCTAGGTCAACTAAAAATAGTCGAAAACTTCAGATAATCAGTCAGTCGGTGTTTAAATTCGTGAAATTTTTGATTCCATTTTATAAATAGCATTCCATTATATCGATAAATTTAAATCAGTTTTTCAATTATGTACTAAATTAAGTGAGAAAGAGATTAAATAGTGGATCGAAATGGTGTGTACAAAAAGTGTACAACTCTTTTTCGAAAGTTTACTATACTGTGCGCTTCAAAAATTAAAACTAACCAAATTTGTATCAAAACACGCACGAAATAGAAGAGTTTATTCTATCAGATATGCAGTATCTGCAAGATATTCTTGCTGCATATTGACAAGAATAATTTAATTCGAAGGAATCTTTATATCAGTTATTGAAAAATTAATATTGGGGGATATTTCCAACTCACTTTTAAGCTTAATAGCTTGATAAACGGAGTTTTAAAATGAAAAATGGTAAACATCCCTATCTTATTTTAAAAGACTTGCCCAATAATATATCCCTCTATGATGCGTGAAAAAAGTACGCATGAGGAGGCACTTTTTAACTTAGGTCTCCATATGAAGCATCTACTGGCAAATTTCATGCAAATAAGTCTGAAATAGTAGACACTGTGTACCTAGATGGCCGGATGGATGGACAAGACGAAATGATAAAACTCGCCGCGAAACAGAGCACGATAAAACCCTAAAAAGTATGTCTTCCTAAGACAGTGAGTGAGAAGTTCTGCTATCATACGCTTAAAAAATTAAGTTTTCAGATAAAAACTATTTCACGAAAAATGGTATATTTTCTAAATAAAATTAAAAGGAAGAAACATGAATATCTTAAATTCAATTCAAAAAGAATGTTTCCGAATTAAATATGAAAATACTGTGCGATATTCAATTATGAGGAATTGAAATGAAGAAAGCAACGTGGTGAAAAATTAACGGGATATAAAGTAATGAAATGGTCTGTAATAACTTAATAGGGCACGTTTGATAGATGTGGATAGTAAAGAAATAATGAAGATATAATCATAAGAGATAAAGAATGAAATTAGCTGGTCAAATGTCTACAAGTGACAAAAAGTGAATTAAAAATACAAAAAATTAAATTGGTTGAAAAAAACTAAATTAAAAAACTAATTTCTTTTTTTTTTTGTCTCTTATGCTTTCTAACTTTTTCTATTTCTTCTTTCTTCATCAGTGCCGTTAAGCGTACAGCATTAAATTGTTCCAGATACTTTTATCCCTTTATCACACGATTATCCCTTTTGCCACAACGCTTTCCTATCTTGAATTAGCCGTTGCTCAAAAACATTAGCAGTTGTTAGACATTCCGTATGTCCCGTAGTGAAGTGAATATGAACTTGGCATTAATAATTAGATATTGATAATTTGGTGAGAGCATAAAATTATAATAGGGCAATTCATTAGAAATTTCTTCCTGCATTTTTATAATTGCCTTTCACAATTCCCTGAAATATCTCATAATGATTTAAATAAAATAACTTTGGTTTTTAGAAATGTAAATTGACTGATAAAAATTTCACACTTATAGAAGTTGTACTAATTTCATAAATATCTTTTAAAACTTTTAGGAAAAACGTATTTATATCCAAAATACCTCTTGGAATCCTTTGCTTTCTGCAAGAAGCAAACCGCAATGGCCTCAGATCTTGCGTAACCGTCAGCATCCTTATCGAAACTCTTGCACCTTCCACCTAGCGATAAAACGCCCAACCTAGATAAAAGAGAAATACGTTTTCTAACTTGCTTTAAATCATTATAATAATAACTGCAAGCGGAAAAGTCTTCTGTGAAACTGACATTACTTTAGTCTTAAGAAATTTGATGCATACAATTTAAATGCAGTAAAAACTTATTGATTTGAATAGCATTACTTTTTTTTATTAATAAAATAATCAAGTACTGCTGTTTTCTATGTAAGTTAAGTATTATTGCCGCAATAATACGTAACTTACATAACGATGAGTTTATAAAGTTCCATCAATGGTTGTTTTATTGTATAGAATAAATGAAGAAGGACTTATTATATTTGCAAAGTATGTCCAGAAAAAAACAACAATAGTTGTGGAAATGTTTGGATTAAGTCAAACGCTCAAAACATGCTAAAGAAGAGTAATTTCATGCAAATAAAAATGAGAGCAAGGAAATAAAATTATCATAAAATTTTAGAGATAGCGTAGACAAATTTAATTAACTATGTACATTCCTACTAACTCTCGTATTTTTAAGATTATCTCCATGAAGGCATCTGGTTTCAGGCAGATTATCTCCATGAATAAAATGCATCTGGTGGCATCCAGATTCAAACTCTAAACGTGTGAAACGAAGGATAAAAAATTGCATGGGAATTTCGAAATAATTAATGTTAGGGACGTGAAAACGTTTATTTAGACTCTTAGGTATATGGAAACAACTGTCTCAACATTTTTAAAAAGGTTGTTTTTTTTCTCAAATTTCAAATTTTTCAAATGTTTAACGGAAATTACATAATTCTCCCAAAATAGGAATTGCGTTTTAATTTTATCACTGTAATAGTATTCGCTACTTCGTGTGTACGGACACAATTGCTTCAACAAATAGATTTCCTTTTATTACAAATTTTTGGAGTGCCTTTTATTCCTTTTGTGAAGAATTATTCCGTCACCAATTAATCATTACGTAAACACAATCATTATTTTCTTCGTTTCTTTAAAATCAGATGCACTGTCAATGTAATAAAGTTCAAGTATAAAGCATTAATGATGCACGAAAAATATTCCGATGAGTGGAAATAAACACTCGACACTGAACGTGATTCTGGAGCCAGATCAAAGGGTCGTATATATGTACATATAAATTGTTACGATTTTATGCATACATTTTAAAAGTGGAGAAATTTTTTCTAAAAATTTCATTTATATATTAGCATTTAAAAAAATCGCTGAAAATAAATTGGTAGACGATTAATCCAAGACCAAAAAAAATAATAAAATTTTCTTTGACAAATTTTCACTTTTTTTAAAATTTTGTTATATTGCGGATAAAGTGACAGCTAAAATTATTTTTGTAGAAATCCATAAAAAAGTTACTTTAGCTATAAATTAACAATTTTCATCAACAACTTATCAGAACTTGTTATTTGTTTTAATACCAATCTTGTATTTTAGGTAAGTTCAAAAGGCCGCTGCAGGAGCTTTATATTATAATTCAACTACACTTATTTTATTACATACGTGGCAACTGTCAAATGCTTATGCAGAAGTTAAGTTATCCAACTTAGTTATTTCAACAGTTGATTCAGTTTCTATTGATTCAGTATACATAGGTAAATAACCGTATTATATAAGTATAAATAACTATGCTGAGAAATAATCCATGGTTATTAATTAAATAAAAATGTTAATATTTACATTTATCCAATCCAGGTATTAACATCAAAATAATTCTGTTATTATCAAGATATTTTTCGATCAAGATTTGAGCTTATATTTCGAGAAAGCCGTGTTTATAAAAACCCCTTTCTTTTTTTAAACCCTTACGAAGTGAATGGAAAAAGCTGTGTATATTTTCAGCTTTCAATTAATATGTACATTTTATTTTTTGGCTTTTTTAGGTTTCATACCTAAAATGTATAAACTAAACACTCCGATATCTGTTTGTCCGTACGTCACGTCTGTTATTCTCAGCAACTATTACTTCATTTTTAAATTTAGTGCAGTTACAATATTTGCTTATCCGCTTTTATTTTAAGTGAAAGGATTTCGAAAATATTTTTTTCAAATGGGATTCTAAATGTTTAATTAAGACCAAAAACATGCAAAAGAAAATTGAAAACCGAATTCTCAAAATTTGAAAACTGAAAAAACTGAAATAATCCAGACTCATAAAAGATCTTCCACATATGAAGTTTCCAACATTAATAATTTTAAATATATCTCTATTTTAAATATATTAATTGAATATGGTAGTTTCATCGTTAAAATTCATAATATCACAGACACGGAACCGTCAGCAGGCGAACCTATAAGATTCACCTTAAGTACAAATGTTCGTACGCGTGTTAAATTATTCAAAGATAAAATAATGTGAAAGGCTATGGGCAAGACAAAAAAGCACTGCGTGATTACTGTTTTAATCTCCTACTACAAGCAGCACGTACTAGCAGTATATTTATAGAAGCCAACCAAAACTTTAAAATCCTCAAATAAAATTTACTAACCTGGAGAACTGCAACGACACGAAAGGGTGCAGGCACAGGTTGGAGCCACCAACAATGGCCGCGTCACAATGCCCATCGCGGATAGAGCGGAAGGCGTGCTCGAGGGCATAGAGTGAGCTGGAACAAGCCGAGTCTACTGTGTAGGAAGGACCAGTTGTGCCCAACCAATACGATATGCGGTTCGCCAGCATAGCACGCGAGCACCTGTCCGAAAATAAGATAAATTGGTCGTAAGATATCTTGAGTTAGTACATATTATGTTCTGGCTCTTACATTAGAGGACATTATAATAGTTTTTATTTCACTTAAGTCTAGAGCGCTCACGAATATCCTGTAACATCAGTATTATGAAATGCGCCCCGTCTCAGCATTTTTTCTGTTCCATCAACCTCTTCAGAAATGGGTTTACGGAATTACTGTTTGGTTCACAAATGATCACAAATTAGAATTTTTCGAACTGGTTTCTCTCTTTTTCGTTATTGTTTAGACTACATTTTATAACCACTTATTCTTACAATATTTCCATGTATCCAACGCTTTAGGTAAATATGTAAGTTGGATATAGGGTTTTTGAGAACTAAATAATGAGGCTTGGGCTGCTGCAAGATTTGCACCTGAAATTACTTTACAGTTTATAAATTAATTTTTACAACTTTTACCATTATATTGTGATTATAATTTACTTTACTCTAAGTAAAAAATATGACCTTTTTGACACGGGTCTGATTGAAAAAACAAATTTTAATATAAGCGTCGTCTAAAACTCAACGTAAAAAACCTTCAATGAGTTCAAACTGCAGTTAATTGAGCGTAAAGATGTTGAATCAAATAAAAATAAATTTACATTAATTTTAAGCCCACTTCAAATACGAACACATTAAATTAAGTTCGTTTCAAGTAGGATAAAACTCCTTGATGTCTATTTATTATTTATATTGAAGGCATTCGTGCAATATTTATAGACGAAATCACCTATTTCAATTCCATTTTCTACTTTTTACACAGGCTTTTCGTGTGGTAGTAACTGAAATACGCTTAAAGGGTAGAATCATTAACTTTTTACAATTAAATGAAACTACGCGATGTAGTATTATTTCTACTTACTTTAAGTTCTTTACCATGACCAAGGTTTCGTTGTATTACAACATCTTCAGGTGGGCTATTAGCAAAGATCTTTGAATCCAAGAATCTTTGTTAATAGCCTACCAGAAGATATTATAATACAACGAAGACTTGGTCGTAGTAAAGAACTTAAAGAAAGTAGAAATAATACTACTTCACGTAGTTTCATTTAATCGTAAATAATGAATTTCTACAAATTAGCGCCAAATATATTCAATATTAACGTTTTCAGTATTTAGCGAAAGAAATTAAAAGATTCAAGATTCATTCATGCACATTTGTGATGGATGATAGAGAAAATTAGCATAAACTTTCAAAATGGCAACGGTTCAAAAAAAAACATTATTTATTTGAGGAGATCAAATGTATTGCAAATTTTTTTCTGTGCTTTATTTCATTCGTTACTGAAGACCTCGCTAATTAATTAATATCTATATTTCTCACATAGCTAAGGTAGATATGCCATCTAAACTAAATAATAAGACATATTATGTAGATTACCGAGCATAGATGGGTGAGTTTCTATTCGAAGACCACAAGATTGTGGTGTATTTTATTATATTATGGTACATTTTACGAATTCTTTCTCAAATTAAAGTGCCAATTCAAAAATGAGTTTTTGGCAATATTACTAAAAATAATTGTCTCTCGTACACTGTATTTCGTTCTTTTTTATTTTCTTAACTACAAAAGCGATATGGATATTAAAAAACTTTATAAATTTCACCTTTTCGACCACTGATTTTATCACATATTTTTATATATATCGATATATATATATCATAATATACGAAACGTATAATATGGACTAATTTTATCTTTCTCTTCGTGCTTAGAAAATTAATTAAAAGATAAATTCAATATCTGGCATTAAATATTCTAATTTAATTTTTCCCTAGTATTACTGTTAAATGCAGAAAAAATATTTATTTCTAAAGGACTACTGTCCACTAATTCATACACAAAGTCGCCATTACGAATTTGCACATTACCACGCCAGCACGATCCATGTACTTTTATTGGGATTTAACCAAAATATAATAGCATAGTATTACAGTTTGTTCTGATTTTTTTTTATCAGTAACGTCTTTAATTAAGGCAATTACTATTAAAGACGTCAGGTGAGAAATTAACGCTTTAAATGATTATTGTTTATTTGATACCTTCACATATCATTAACAATGGTTTATAGCAAAGATTCCATTATATTATGAAGGTGTGTTGATTGTAATAATAGTTTAAAAAAGAGGTTATTAATATTAATAATCCTCATATTTATGTATATAATTAGTTTTGTATAATTTTAACTTAAAGAATATTAACTACCTGACAATTTTTTTTATAAATATGCTAATAGAACATACCGTGTTGTTATTTTTTTTTCTTTAAGTTTTTTTTTCTTTTTATCACCTAACTTCAAAATCTTATTTCACGAACTTTATATTAAATATTATTAATAGAACAATAAAAATTAAATTTTTATAAAAATTATGGACTGTGAAAATATTAAGAGAACTCTCCGTTTTCGTTATATTAAAAATTTATTTTTAGTAATTTGTTATTTTTAAAGGTACCAAAAGTAAATCAAAGAATAAATAATACCCACCCGGTGATTCCGAATCCATTAACCTGCATTTTCTCGTAAAACCAAGTCTTCTCTGACTCGGAGAAGCAAGCGCCTATGAATACGCCTGTCTTTGAATTCCTCAATTGCCTGGGATTAGTACCTGTAATAAAAAATTATAAAATTAAGAGAAAATAAATAATAAGGTACTTAAATTTTACACCAACTTTCAACCCGCGTCTTGATTTTCATGAATTTTTTAACTCTGTAATTGTTAACGAAATGGACAGTTAACCATGTCATAATAGTCTATAGGTTGATATTTTTTCTTTTTTTTCAACTTTTTCACTTCACATTTACATATAATAAATAAAAGTATACTTCAATTTCCTCCCCAGACTTTAAGAAACGAAAGATTTAATTTATTACGAAAACAAAAACGCAATTAAAATGGATTAACAATTATTTTTATGATATGAATGTGATAAGATGACATTATCTCTCAATATTTCAACATAGTATCCGTTATAGTGATATTTTTTTATTAATCATTTTTTTATTGGTTTATCACTCACGGGAAGTATTAGAGTACAATTCCACCTAATACCTATGATTTAGTTTCATAGGTATTAGGTGGAATTGAGATCATAAGCTATATAATATTGAAAACCTCATCAAAATATATCTAGGCAGTTTTTGCATTATGCTCGTACAAATAAACGCACAAACATTTCAAAAATGACCGCTTTTCTTTTATAATTTACTTATAGCCTTTTAGACCCATTTTTTTAAATATTTTTGATGAGCAATTTTTTTTTATTTTGTTATATTTAAAAATTAAGCTAACTATGTGATTTATAAATCTAATCCCAATTAATATTGTAATTATTTGTTTGCCCCGTTTTCTCACGCCTCTACTACCAAAGTTGTCTTCATAAAATTTACACAAATATAACCAAAATTAGTATTGAATATAAAATAATTTATTTTAGAATATAATTAATTATTTTGTTATTAAAAACTCTCCCCATTAGGAACAAGGGCGTTTTAAATTCTTCAGGAATATTACTAATATTTTTCACTATATAAATAGATTGTCTGAAATATCTTTCATAGGGGTGAAATTCTAATAAATTTCGAAAAAAATCTATGAGATTTAGGTTCATTCCAATAGTTTTCCGGTAAATTTTATGTAAATTTCTAGAAACAAAATATTTCTTAATTTTGAGCTTATGTGTTTCGGAATTAGGTTACACAGGGAAACATATTTTTATTGTTGTTTTCAATAATATTTGTAGGATCTACCTAAATATATAAAAACTATAGTTTAGGATTTCTATAACTCTTCCAATTGATGTTTAGCACAACATACAAAATTTTAAAAAAACTGTTTAAATTACTTCATTATAGAAATGTTTTGGGTATTAAACGGGTTAAAATACTTTATCAAGGAGCCATATTTCAAGTTTCTGAGTCAAAAAGTTTCTAAGAAAAATTGGTGTGACAGATGTAAAAGTAGGAGATCTTTTAAAGTTTTGTGTTTTTCTTTTTTTACCCCCAAAAATCAATCAATCCCCAAAAAACAAACCCCCAAAAATCAATGAAGTCACTTCTATAAGCTGAAGTCAAATTAGACGAAATCTCTTTCTCGCTAAACCTACCACCACACTTCGCATTTCATATATCTTACGAAATACTCGTAAAAATCTTCGTAAAATTCACAGATTGCGCACCATTATTACAAAAGTTAATCAGACAGATTTCAAACAAATGCTATAAATGAAAGTGATGGTAAATTTTAACGAGAACGTCTATTTTAACGAGAATCGTCTCTTAACCTGATAGATGAAATGAAATAAAACCGAAACGTTGTTAAATAACTAATAAAACAAACACTTTTAACGGACATTAAATTTTACACCGCATTTATTGAACATAAAATAAAGTCGCAAAAAGGCACCACCCCACTTTCTAACTTTGCCAAAGAATGGAACGTCTGTAAAAAGGAACAAGGGAAGACATAGAACCAGCTGTAATCGTCCAGCTAAACAGTAGCCAGATTTTAACTATAGTTTAAGCGGACTATGTTAAACTTTGCTCCACATTTTGTGGATATAAAATAAAATTGGAAAAAGCCCCTATTCCATGGTAAAACTTTAATATACTAAAAAACTTTAAAAAAGGATAAGGGAAAAGAAAGAACCATCTGTAACTATCTGGTTAAATGTAAGTCAGACTCCTAACTGTATTTTTTTCTAAAAACAATTCACAATAAACATTCAACACAACTATGAATCTTATCTTATCGGATACTGTATCTCTTTGATACAGTATCCTTTCAATTTTACATTCTTTAAAAGCTTATATAAGTAAAGTAATACGCACGAATTTATAAATATAACTCGTATGTGAATTTAATTGCGCTAAAAAAGAATTTGCCGCTAGCAAACAAAATTGAAAATTTAATAAGTACACGCTTAATTTATTTACTGGCAACGTAATTTTTTTGTCATGACTTATTAACATTCTTGTGCGAATAATTCTATATGTATAATTAATGATTAACAATAATATTTTTAGCTTTGTTACATTTTATTACGTTATTTAACCAGAAGTATGTTTAAAATGGTTTTTCCAATTTATTATTATTTTTTGTAAACTCGCTGCGAGATTTAAAAGAATGTACAATGCGCTTTTTTCCTTTTATTAATGTTATTTTAATTTTGAATATATTTTCCTTATTTAAATATCTAAATAATGCGATAAATTTGCATTACTTAATTATGATTCACAATCAGGCAAAAATCAATGAAAAACAAAGTCTTTAATAGCGCCTTTGGTCGTAAGCTTAATAAGAAAAGTTTAGAAGTTAAAGAAGGTAAAGCTAGCAAAGTGAAAGGGTAAGAAAATCCACGTAAAAAGGAGGTATAAAACAGTTGCTAAACACGGAAATTTTTTTATGAAAAATTTTTATGAAAACTACCTTATAGTCTCATAAAAAAAATTATATCAAAATGAAGCTAATTGATAAATTTAAACTGAAATAAAATAGGTTAAAAACCTATTTTCAATTAGTTTCTTATGATTAAGTATTGAATAAAAAAAAATAATCACTAAAATCTGTCTAGAATAAACTATATATAAGTATATCAGTTCACCTAAGACAGCAAACTTTACTCACAATATTTGAAATCGAGTGAAGCGTCTGCCACCGATCCTTGTTTCGATGTGCATAGGTATTCAATAGGCTACACGCTGCTAATTTCCTCAATATTTTTGTATTGCCTAGTACAATTACTTCCTTTTTCTATTTCCTACAGACACAAGCGGACTTTTTTAATTTTTTTTCTGGATATGATTAATGAAAATTTTTGCAGCTCAAATCTAAAAAAAAGATTTAGGTTCATTTCAATTATTTCCGGTAAACTTTATGTAAATTTCTAGTAACACTGTATTTCATAATTTTAACCTTATGTATTTTGGAAGTAGGGGACGCAGGGAAACATATTTTTATGGACGTTTTCAATAATATTTTTAGAATCTACGTAAATATCTAAAAACTGTAGTTTGGAATCTATATAACTCTTCATTTTTCTTCTTTATTTAAAAGACGCCAACTCTAGTTCAACATAACCAATAACATTCTGTGCTTTTGTAGTCATATTGTTGGAATATCAGCATGTGGAACCGAGCTCTGCTTGCCACGATAATCAACTGCAATTAGGTTGTACCGGAATTATATTTATTTGTGATACATTTTTTAAATAATTAATATTGTATAAAAAATAAATGACTATAAATTATATTACATGCTAACTAATTTTCGAAATTTTTTAACAAAAATCGGAATCCAAGGCTACATAAAACTTTTATGACGGCATTGGCCATCGAATTTTACATTTAATACTAGAAATTAACAAAATACGTAATTGAAAAATATCCAAATTCCACAGTTATTTTCAGGGGAAAAATTGTATTCAAGCTTATTTTGATCATCTACACTTTTCTCAAAATACAATGTCTCAATTGTCCATGAAAAAACTCAAAAACAAAATCTGTACTTTTTTAAATTTCTGTCAAAATGAAAATAAAATATCACAAGCAATAAAGAAATAGATTATGGAAAACCGATTTACTCCCTCAGTTACACTTCAAATCACGCGCTAATTAATATTCCACGTGTAACCCTAAAACTTCCCGGCTGGTGCGAATTTCGTGGAAAGCAATGTCTTAAACGACAAAATATTCGCCAACTTGCGTAAGCATTTCCATTTTAATCGATCTTCTAACCAAACCTGTTAATTAAACATTCCCCCCAAATATTGAACAAAACGCCTTTTTAATGACCGAAAAGTTTGTTTTGCCCTCTGGAAGTTAGGTAACAAAGAAAAGCGATCCAAAGCAAGATAAACAGGTCTCAGGGGAGGAAAATTCGTTCATTTTGGTGGAAACCAAATTTTAACCCTTTAAAACTTAAAGATATCCTCAATAGACACGACAATCTTAAGTTCTTAATAATTATAACGATATTAAATTCTTAAATTCTAGTTTCAAAACTGAACCCTGGAATATAAAGATGGAGTTGCTGGAATAACTGAAAGAACACAAACTAATAACCTCAGAGGAACTTAATTGAAAACCGACATACTCATTTATATTCCCTTAAAGGGATACGTGTTTATACGATATTTAAACAGACCATTTTGTTTTATGATTTATTTTCATAAGATTTATAAAGTTACTCTAACACAAATCGTAGAATATTTTTTGTTTTGGTGCATTTCCAATTCATTTAAAATATCATCTACACAGGATTTTTAATTTAATACCAGTTGGACCCGAATCTGTCGTAGCTCGGCATGGTTGCTAGCCAAGTTTCAACGGAAGGAAAAATAATCGATTCAAACGAGAAAACGGCCAAAATTCTAAAGCATATATTCCAAAAAATATCCTTTTTAACCTCCATAATGCCATAGAATACCTGTGGGAATAAGCGTGGCATTACAGAAATAGAAAATAATTTTTAAAGATTGAAATTTTGTATAATACAAAAAGCAAAAATTTCAATGATTGACAGTAAGAAAGGAGCATAATATAAAATAATATTTATAACTATAATATATAACAAAAAGGCTATCTTCATAAACGCGCATATAAATCCTTAATTTATCAAAAATAAATATAACAATAAAAAATTAATGAAGCACATGATAACTTTTTGGAAACGATTTCAAAAAAATTATCAATACCGATTGTTTTATTTTAATGTGCGGACATTGCCTAAGTTAATTAAACATGAATGCTTATCGTCATATCAGTAACTTCATTCTATTTAATCAAAATGAATATTCTTTTGATTCGGATGAGCCTATAAGTGTTATGAATTAGTACAGTATACCTGAGTGAAACTCATAATGAGACCCAATCCGCACTTTGTTTTATTTTTCTACTTCAAAGAGTTCCGTAAAAATAGCACTTAATTTACAAACTATTTTGGAAAAAAAATACGACTTGAAACTTTCATCTCTATTCCTGTAATGCCTAGGCCCAACACTGTATGAACTTTTACCGATCTCCTTTAAAAATGTTACCGAAAAATTATGAATATTATATATAAATAAAATAAACCAGTTAAGATGTACCATCTTATGGGTATAGGACCCATTGCTTATAATATCGTTATCGCACAAACATCTCACATATTTTTTTTTATATTTTGATATTTGTGATTTTAATAATTATTAAAGTGTCAAGTCTTTAAGATATTCGCATGAATATTCGGTGAACGTTTCTTTAATTTTGACGTCCTCTACCTACGTATAAAACGTAATAAATTAATAAAATATTCCATAAATATTAAATGACTTTTCAGAAAAAATTCTTGAAAAAAATAGGATTCATTGACGTAAGAATAAGTAATATTATGTTTTCTTCTTAAACGTCTTTTACGTCTGTAGAGAAAAATTGATAATTTAATGAAAATGCTTCATCAACAAGAAAACTACATAATATGATCGAACATATATACGTACACAACATGCGCAAACATATTCGTGACGATCACCTTCGTGAGGTGAAAATTTTGTACATAAGAATTCAAAAGCCAGATGAGATTAAAAATGGTCATAATACTGATAATTAAGAACTCCTGCAACAAAAATAACATAAGAAAAATAACGAAAAACATATAAGTTTTATGAAATATGTTGTATTCGCTAAAAATGTCCATTATACGAAATTAAGAACTTTCCATATTTTATTTTAACTTTTAAAATTAACTTGACATTTTGGGCTATCCCATCTTTTCATTTACATAAACTTTTACTTATCATATATAGATTGCAATCCCCACAAAAACGGTCAACGAATGGGTTAACTGAGTAGGGATTTGTCTGCCCTTCAGCCCCCATCTCCTCCGAGATTGCGATCGGTTGAGCCGTTAATAATTGTGAGTTGCGGTCTTCGTTCTTTTATTATGAATTACGATTTTTATGTCCCCATGATAATCTTATCACTGTTTACGACGTAATTATGGACCCTCGCTAGGACATTGAGGATGAAAGCCAATATAGCGTTACAAACACATAGAGAAGTATTTATTTTCTGATATGTCCTTCATCGCTCCCATTAAATAGCGACGTTCCGAAATGGACAAATAAATCTACTTCGAATATTCTGTTGGCTAATATTCGAATATGCTATTGCATTTAACTTCACTTTATATTTACAAAAAAAATATTTTAAGACATAAACCTAACGAGGAAATCAAACCACTGGCACTATTTTATCTGTCTTGCTGCCATCTGATAATCAGTGACAAAATACCTTCACTACGAAAAGTTGATGACTTAGATTCAGAAAATTCGACAAGGTCTTAGATAGAGTCAAATTTCTTTATTCCCTAAATAATTGCTTAAAGCTCTGAATAAGTGATAACCATATGTTGGATGAATAAACTGCATATACTTGCAGAACCCAGCCCAACTCCTGTATAAATTAACGAGAATATTTTGCGGTGTATGGTTCAGCGTATTTATAGAGAAAATAAATTCGGACCTGTTATTCAACTTTGTTTGTTAGGTAATATATACTATTAGTAATTGCTAACAACAAACCTCTGCATTCACCGTACATTTTTTCGTAAGCAGCTCCCATATAAATAACGCTCTCTTATTCCACCAGCAGCTCAGAATTATGCTTCTGGTATTCCATTCAGTTTTAGATACTGACCTATTTGGCTTTTATAACGTTATAGGCACTTGCGTGTATGATTAACATATATTACTCACTACTCAGCTGATCAAAATTACGTTTTAATGTCAATAATTGGTAACAAACCTTAACCCATAAGTTAGAAGAGTCCCTGTTTAATGTCGTTGTAAATATATTTTCTTTTTATTATAATATAGTTAAATCCTCAGCTCTAAATATCACTAAACGACCGCACTTCGAATAACTTTTAGAGAGAAGTCCCAAAATTGTGGTTAAAAGAGTACATGTTTTGCAAATCCCATAATTTAATTATATGCTTTGATCTCTAAAACATTATACCACAAACCGCTTGCAAACGAAGCGACGATGATAGCGTATGGAACATTAAGACGTTTATTATTTAATTCATCGGAATCTCAAAAAGGACAGTAATAATAAAAAAGGAAACGTTTCGTGTAATACTTTCTGAAAAATTTATATATATTCAGCCTTTCAAACTTTGCTTTTCAAAAGCCAACATATTTGCTATAGACGCTGTTTGTGCCGATTTTGGTAACCACTTGATTACAAAATTTATATGTCGACAATTAAAAAGGTGATACTTCTGCTTTACTCTCCGTCTTTCTCCTCCATTTAGTTTCAAGAAAAATTTCGTTATAAAATTTAATTCATTTTATTTTCTGTCACTAGTCCAAAGTGCATAGGAGAATCAAAAATTCTTTCTCATTCTACTGTGTTTATTGTTTGAAATAAATTATAGTTCAAAAAATTTATGGGTCAATGTAGCTAACTAAATCTAGCCCAGAACTTCGCATGTAATGAAAAGTAAAGAAACGATGGTTTAATTTAAAAATGATATTTTCGATTTATCAATACTTATGTATAAACAGCTCATAAGCAAAATTATTCTATGATAAAATTATTCTATGTCCATTTTCTTTATTCTTAAAAAAAACACAGATTCACAGATTTTCAAGACCTAACACAAAAGTTAGACCCACCCTCGACCTTCGAAACACACCCCCAACCTTCAGAACCCACTCCTAAATATTTTACTTCTGTCTATACTTCCGACTGTAAGAGATGAATTCTCTTAATACGTTTAAACCCATTTAAACTGTATTTAAAAATATTTTTGATTATTTCTAATGACCTAACACAAAATTAAGACCCACCCTCGATCTTCGAAACATACCCGTTACCTTCAGAACCTACTCCTAAATATTTTAATTCTGTCTATACTCCCAACTGTAAGAAAGAAATACTCTTAATACTTTTAAACCCATATAAAATTCTATTAAATATTTTTTTATTGATCTTAAGACCTAACACGAAATTTAAACCAACCCTTGACCTTCGGACCACACCCCTAACCTTCAGTACCTACTCCTAAATATTTTAATTCTGTCTATACTTCCGACTGTAAGAGAGAAATACTCTTAATACTTTTAAACCCATCTAAACTTTTCCTAGATAAACTTTTTGTTAATTCTGAAGACCTAACACAAAATTTAAACCTACTCTAGATTTGTCTATACATCCGACTGCAAGAGGAAAATACACTTAATAGTTTTAAACCTATCTAAATTTTTCTTAAATATTTTTTTATTAATTCTAAAGACCTAACACAAAATTTAAACCTACTCTTGATCTTCGAAACGCACCCCTAACTTTCAGAACCCACCCCTGAATAATTCACTTCGGCCTATTCTTCCGACTGCAAGAGAGAAATACTTTCAATACTTTTAAATCCATATAAATTTTTCCTAAATATTTTTTTTGTTATTTCTAATGACCTTACACAAAACTTAAATTTACTCACAACCTTCGAAACACACCCATAATTTTCTCAATATTATAATTCTGTCTATACTTCAGACTGCAAGAGAAAAATATTCTTCATAGTTTTAAATTGATCTAAATTTTTCTTAAATAATGTTTTTCTTAATTCTTGAGACATAATACAAAAGTGAGACTCAACCCGAACCTTTGGAATGTAAGCCTAACCTTCAGAAGCAACCCCTAAGAATATTAAATCTGTCTATACTTCCGACTGCAAGAGAGAACTCTTACTTCTTCTCAAGATACTCTTAATACTTTTAAACCCATTTAAACTTTTCGGTAAACGAGATGAAGTGTGAAATTAATACAAATTAACATATAAGCCACTCGCTTTCGCATTTAAATTATTAGTTAAGATTTTAAACTTTAAAACATTAATTCATTAATTATTTAATAAGAATATGTGAATCATTGAATTTCGTTTTAATAACAAGTGTCAAAACGACGCATCTCAATAAACTCATTTCATATATTTATCTTACATACATTTATCCGTAAAAACATACTATATCATAAACAAACAATAAAAAATCATATAATTACAAAAAATAGCATCCCACGAGATTTATTGACTTAACATAAGTCATGAAAAATTATCACGAAATTAGTTTTCATCGAAATAGCGTTCACGCTTTTGAGAAAAGGATTTTTTTTTGTATTCATATATGATTTATATCTCATACTCTGAAAAAATTCTGAGTTTCATTT
Organism: Druceiella hillmani; assembly: GCA_039881145.1. NCBI lineage: Eukaryota > Metazoa > Arthropoda > Insecta > Lepidoptera > Hepialidae > Druceiella > Druceiella hillmani. The sequence continues at coordinate 41,445,493 of JAYKKI010000009.1, forward strand.
GAGCAATAACAATATTCGAAACATAAAACCCTGTTGATACGTGAATAGAATCACACGAAATATAATAATTTAAAAAAATATCTATATCAGGAGAAAAGCTGGTATCTCAGAGTTGGATACCCTAACAAAATATTTTGATAAGCATAAATACTCACCAGAATCAATGACCGCCTCGTAGGCCTTCTCTAGTAGGATACGGCACATGGGGTCCATGGTGTGGGCCTGCTTGTAGTGAACGCCAAAAAATGATGCGTCAAATTTGTTGACTTTATTAATCTTGCCAGTGCGCTGCGGTATCTCGGGATGCGCCAGCTTCCAGCGTCGATCATCGCTCGAGATCAAGTCCACCTTAATGAACAATAGAGAGTTGGTTTATTTAAAAATAGAATCAGGCTTTTTTAGGGGGTTTTATTTCAATAAGAAAAACAACTTAAACAGATAAGTTTCCTTTTCCATCTGTCTCTGGATTAAATACGTGTAATATACATTTTAAGTGAGTCTACAAAACAAGCTTAGCGATGATTACATCAAAAGATATTGTAATTAATAAAAAACACGACTTAAAAGAAGTTTTAAATATCAGAAACTTTTTTAATTCTGCAAAGTTGATTGATTCTCTCTACAATTATAGAAGTGCTAGTTCAAAAAACTTGAAATTAATAATATATTAAAGGGTGAGAATATATCAGAAGGAAAGTAATTATTTTCTTAAATACCTTTCTTTAAGGAAAGTAATTATTTTCTTAAATACTTTTCTATCAAAAAACGGTAATAAAAAAGAATTTAATACGTTAATTAGCACAGCAGGTTTTTTTTCAGATTCCTCTAGAAAGTGATAGATATTGTATAACATTCTTGGTTTGACCCTTTGTTACGGAGATATTATTTATTTTTCAATGAAAAGTATGTTTATTTTCAACACTTTCTCAAGCATAATTATATTTTAATGTTTCGTTATCATGAACGCAACTCCCATATAAAAAAAAATACTTTTTCTTTATGCAAAATAAAACTTGTATCGCTCAATATTCATAGCCGAATAAGGTATTCGAAGTGTCGCTTTGATGATGCTGTGCGACGCTCGTTGTGCATGCACTTCACAATTATGTTGCTCTCAATAATCTATAGAAACCTGCTAGCGATTTAACAATATGCTATGTACCTAAATTTATACCTCCCACTTATATTTGATTAGCATACATTGAGGAATCCTTTTCTTCTAAATATATTTTATATTTCATTTAAATAGCATGATTCACTTATTTTATTACTCTCCGTATAAATTCCCAGAAGCGCTTGCTTGAAAATAATTCTGAGATTTGGTCTTATTGATCTATGGATTCTATGATCTATTTGGATTTATGGATCTTATGCAATTTTCAACACTACAATGTTTAAATGCTACGAATACCATTTGCATCTATAAAAAAATATAAAGACATGGCAAAATGCAAGTAGAAGCGCTCTGAGGGTCCTAAATCGTTATATCAAAGTATGATAAAATTGAGTAGCTACTTATTTTGCAAATATTCAAAAAAATAACGAAAAATTTAATTTGTCGCATTACAACTTCATAAATTTTAAATTAATGATTTCTGTCAAACTTTCGTACCAAATTTCATGATTTCAAGTGATCAACGGAAAGCACACTTAGTAGTTTTAATGAGAGAGTCACTCTCAAAGAACGAGGTACTTTAAATGACCGTATATTTTTGTCACATTGAGCCAGAAATTTGTCCAAAACTATGGAGTTGTAAATCCTATTATTTGTATTAATTTCAACTTGATAATTCTGGCCACCTTAAGAAAAATATTATGTTTTATGACAAACGAATAGCCAGAGTGCAAGTAAAGTGATATTGAAAGGGTTCCATTTTTTTCAGTTTGAGGTAAAGAATTGAAAACTTAAATATGTCTTTGTTAAAAACAGTTTAAATAATAGTTTAAATAGTAGTTTTAAATATTGTAAAAATCTTGATTTATATAAATTCCTCATATCTACATAAAACATAGTCCGCCATTTTTTCACATGTTAATGATTTACACACATTTCAATTGTTACAAGTTGATAAAGTTGACGAAATAAAGTTTATTCAAACAGGATTAGAAACAAAAGGTCGCGCCGCCCATCACATGCAATTGATACACATTTAGTGCGTGCTTATACACATATAGCTCATTATTCAGATACACATTTAGCTCTCTGGATAGGTAAGTAATAAAGTTCCAGTAATGTTTAGTAATTGCAAACTTACATAAAAACATTCGCTACTTTTCACATTCGTATCAATGTAACTGCGCCTAATAATATAGGAATCTGATAGATTATCCATTTTCGGCTGTTTTTTATTCTAAACTAAATTCTGTCCGCTATTTCGAAAGCGTAGATTACTTACGCACTTTTAGTTCTGTTTTTACTCAAAAAACATGAAATTTTAAAATAAATGGAAAGGGTAAAATAAAAAAATGAAAGCCTCATCCACATAAACCCACAAATAACGTAAAACTTCTTTAACGTTTCACGTTATTTAATAAACTTTTTGAAATTCTCAACCACCATGTTGTTAGAGCTCGGCCGGTTCCGCCGCCAATCGGATACTTTCGTCATTTATTTCTCAAGCATTTCACAAATTATTATGACAGAATGACTCAGACGTCGAAAGAGGTTTAACTGAAAAAAAATATACCTGTCATATCCTTTGAGGATACACAAACAAAAGTGAAACGTATTACGTTTTGTGCGCGTTATACTAAAACAAATATACTTTCAAAGTTATCACAAGGGAAGTACTAAAATTATGGAATCATGAGAAACTAAATAATGAAGTGTCCGACCGACATATGAAACGATAGTTCAAAAAATTGGAAACAATCAGGTTGCACGTATTTTGCGTAGCGTCGAAAATGGTTTAAAACGCATGCATAACAATAAACGAGAACAACCGAAAATGTGCGGAGACGGCCGACCACTGACAGTATGTTGGAACACTCAACCGTGTCGCTCTCGAAAGTTGACTTCCTTAATTTTTTTTCATCCTGAGGCGCGCCGTAAGAAATGTCACTGAAAATAAATATTAACAGAGGACAAACGAAACGGAGACAGGGTGGAGGCCATACAGTGTTGTACCGAAGTATTAGAGGAATAAATATTACACTATCATAAAGAGAAACTGATAAAAATAATGCTGTTAAAAGTGTTATTTAAATCGTTAATCAGATAAATAAAAAATTTATATTTTTTTATGGAAAATCACGATATTTTTCACAATCATTTGTAAATGCTATTTTTATGGAACACTTTGAACCAGCAAGAAGAAACAAAGTGCAGATTGTGTCTAGTTCTGTACTCTATAAACAGATGGGATAGAGAAAAACAGATGGATATACCGCCATGCAAGTGAAAGTATCGCATTAGCAACCAGAAGGAAGTTCATGAGGGAAAGTAATAAAAAGAGTAATAGAAAGACTATATATATATCAATCAAAATATGGCTGAAAATTACCAAAACTAAATATGTTTCTTTAAAGTTAAAAATGGGTAAAAAATTAAAAATAACGTTTGCCAAGAAACTACGCGGATGACTTTATTATTTTTGACTAATTTATTAATATTTTTACGCTCGTAAGATATATTAGACAAAACGATTAAATGAATAAAAATAACATTAATATTTGTAAATAAATTTGGAAAAACGAAATTTAAGGATTTAAACTTTTGCCCCCTTTTTCCCCTTAAGGATTTAAACTTTTGTATATATCTAAGTGAGCACGAAACCCTTTTATGCGAGTTTTACCCACACTTAACAGGTTTTTAGTGTTTCGTAGCCAAACCAGGCACTCTTATATTTTCGCCATCTCCGTCTGTTTGTCACAGCCGATTTACTCACAGACTATTAATGTTATAAAGCTGTAATTTGGCACTTTTATACATATTTTTAATACCTACAAAGGTATGAATTAAAATCTTTAATGATTTTTTTTACGGTACGTCCACTACATTTCAAATGGGCATTAATTTATTTTATTTGCATGCCCCATTTTGTAGAGTATCGTAGTCTTTAAAAAATATCGAGGAAATATTATGAACAATTTGTTGATACAGGGATCCATTTCAGAAATATTGAATTTAAAACTGATAAAATTACATGTCCCTGCAGCTAAACCGCTATTGTTGAATATCGAAAAAATATCCAGAACATAACGAAATTAAAAGGAAACGTATCACTGTTAATTAGGCTCTATTAGTTTACGAATAGTGGTCGAGTTTCTGTAAGAAAATCACGGAAACCCTATACAAATGACTTAAAACAGCAAAAATAGCTTTCTGTTCTCAAATACATATATTTTATGTCATTCATAGATATACTAAGCAATATATTTATATGGTGAGCAATAACATTAGTATTTGTAAATAGTTTAATATTTATATTATGTACGCTTAAACGTTCACATGCATCTATGCGATATGAAAAGTTCGTATTGCGAGTTATACTCCTACTTAAATTATTTATTTCTCACAATTGCATGAAACTACTTGATATAGTATTATTTCTACTTTCTATAATTTCTTTACCACGAGGTTTCGTCGTATTACAACATCTTCAGGTGGGATATTAGCAAAGATCTTTGCTAATATCCCACCTGAAGATGTTGTAATACAACGAAACCTAGGTCGTGGTAAAGAAAATATAAATAATACTACATCACGCAGTTTCATTTAATTGTGAATAATGAATTTCTACAAAATTAACGCAAAATATATTCAATAATTTATTTCTCCTTATTCTATTCCAAGTTCTTTGTTAAATGTTAACGTCAATTGAATGGTGTGATAATTAATTTATGAAAGGCGTAATGTTATTCTCCATATTAACATGTCTTAACTGTAATTCAAATGTGTTGAGTGGTTGATTGAGTATTTACGCAATATAAACGAAGAGGGTCGTCGAACTTCGAATAAAAACTAACGAATTTATTTTACAATGCTTGACCTTAACACGAATTGCGTAAGAGAAGTTACACTTTTTTCACTCGCCTATTGACTTGTTTTTTAATCGACTACACCAGAGGGAATAACGTAGTTTTTCGACTTTTGTGATTCTAATGGTAATCGATTCACTTCTAAACAACGAATAATATTTTTATATTCAGATATTGGACTTAGAAATGACATTACACTTTCATATTTACAGAGAATGGGCTCTGAATCATGAGTAATATTATAATATCTTTCTGGGTGACGTGGGTAAATTTAATATATGTTTATTCACATCGATTTTAATGATTCAAAAGGCTATCGAAGTATTTTGAAACCATGAGTAATATTTTTGTACTCAAATCTCAGACACATGGATTTTGACTACAAAACTAACGCCTAAGGCAGATAGCATAAGGTCTTAATTGAAAGAGCTCGAATTATTGTGGTAAATATTTCATTTAATATTTATGGGTTATTGCACACTATCTTTAAGGTATTCGATTATATGACTTTCAAACTTTTCTTCCTAACAGTCGTTTCATTAAATTGATTTTTGTTAGTAAAAACCCAAACTATGTGGTATATTTTTTGGGAGAAGTAAAACAAATAATTCTACTGTAAATCTATCATAGGGTTTTAATCACTAATTGCCATTTCAGCTGACATTTTTGGGCTGCATACCTCAAAAGGAGAAAAGAAACCCTCGTAAAATTATTCACTATGACAACCGTTTTTTTTTTAGGAATCATTTAACGTAAGAACTTGACATTGAGTATGTTGATAAAGCATATTAACTCACATATATCACAATAAGTAAATACTCAATAATCTTCCTATGGAAATTTTAGAGGGACAAAAAATATACTCTATTTTTCTTTTATTTCAAGTTGAAAAATAATATTAATATTAACAGTTTTGTTGGAACCCCTAATACCCTTAGATGTTAATATGTGCCTAAGTATGGATGCAAAGGTTTCTAGTGTGAGATTCTTCTTCGTTCAGAGGGAATACTCATTCTTTTCGTTCTTAAGAGGTTATAAATGTTTCTCATTGTTCCAACAGCTACCAACATTATCTATCCATAACTAAAATCAATGTCGATTTGTCAAATAAATTTATGTAGGCTTAATCTAATTTTTTGTCACTTAAAAAAATGACACATTAACTAAAAAATTATACGTCTTATTATGTACCTATCTATATACTGACTATGTACTTATCTCTAATTATATTGTAATAAGTACTCATATTTTGAATTTGTTACAAAATCAATTATCTTTGTTTTTTCAATTAGTGGCATGGAAGCTTTGTGAAAGTAAATTGATTACCTACAGTTTAATGTAATCGAATATAAACGAGTTCTAATAGAATACTGTTTAATAGAAGTAATACTTTAGCTAAAGTACTATATTTTTGTCTTACTAGAGTTTTAAGTATAAATTTACTACATTATGTACGCACCACTGTCAACTAATTATTTTAACTACTTTTAGAATGGTATAGCCAACTAAATTTTCCTATATGGTAAATTAAAATTTAGCAGCTGATGACAAATCACTTTCAACAAATTCAAGAATTTTTTTTCGGTCCAAATCACGGTTCAAATGAGAGTTTTAAAACATTTCTGTAGTGTGAGCTAAAAATATGGATCGCTAAAGAAACTATTCATTTGAGATAATCCAAAGATACGTCACTAGTTATTAAGCATTCTGAGACGAGCATTTACCTTGTTAAAGAGATTCTCCCTGAGCTCGATTATGTTGTCAGAGTCGGGGAAGTTACCGGAAATGCCAGTGATGAGGACCTCGTCTCCGGTAGGCGGGTGCGACAGGCGATATCCTGACGAAAGGCGATCTTGCGCCATCGTTGCTGAGTTCGACATACTGAAATGAAAAAGAGAGACTAATAAATTCCAATTCAGAAACCTTTATTCACATCAAGAAACTAAATCAAAATATTGTAGATATATTTTTCACGTTGTCGATATTGGACGCTGTCTATTTAATGTCAGGATAGTATTTAACAGTTATTTAAATCGACATAAAATAACAAAATTTATGAAAAATTTTGTAATTTTTTTTAATAATAGGTCTAAATTTTTCTTAATTCCATAAATCATAAGTTAATAAAAAAATTATAAACCAACAAAGAAAGTAACAGATGTAAACAGTTTCTTGAAAAAAATCTTCGAAATTGACCAAATTACCTATGTTTAAAGAAGATAGATCTATATTTCTTCTTCTATAAATATATAAAAGAAGATATATATTGACCAAAAGAAAATTTAAAAGAAAGGAATTGTATGTAAAAAAAAAATAAAAGAAAATTAAATACGTGATGTAAACCTAAATGTATTTCATTATCGTTGCTTTCAAAGGCTGAAATTTCTGAAACACTTAAAGATAAACAAACTTTTCTTAATTGTACTAATGGTGAATCATTAATATCAAGTGTAATAAAAATTGAATTTCATATCACAAACGAAAGACTGAAACCATTCAGTGAGATTTGGCCGTCGTTACATTCCCCATCGTAAGCTCACTTTTTTTAGGGTTCCGAACTCTTGGTTTCGCGTGTTCATCTGTATGTTCATCTCAATGTCACAGCCATTTAAGTCATAAACTATTAGTGCTACAAAGACGAAATTTGGCATTGATATTTCATATTTATAACGCCTACTAAGTTATGAAATAGTTTAGGGTGCCACCCCTACATGTAACTTAGGAGGAATATTTTTTTTATTCGCGTACCATGGCGTATTCGATTAAGTGTAGTTTATATGTAGTTTATCATTACATAAGTCTTTCAAAATATTCTTGGTACAGATATACGTTTCCCAAATATTAAGCTTAAAAATGGTCATTTCTGTTATTTACGTATATCCACACCCAGCCTGTGTTTTTGAGTACCTGAAAGTATTAAATTCCATTATATACATATAACGAGATTAAAAAGACAATTTTCACAGCTGAGTAGACTCTACCGGTCTACGAATCTACCAACTTATGACATATATTGAGATCTGTTCAAAAATTCACAAAAACTCCGTACTTAATGCAACTGCAAATATATTTATTACGCTTGCAAAGGATTTACTAGGCAATATACTCAAATATTTCCATAACGAGAAATAATAGCAATATTTGTAATCAAACACTATAATACTTAAACATTTGTGTGTACGAAACCCTCGGAGAGCGAGTTATATTCGTATTTAAATTTTTTTTTTGTTATACACTTACATAAATTCGATCAATTTATATCACTAACAGCGTTAGCAACAAAATGGGTATGAAATTATTGAAACATCAAATAATGAAATTATTAAGTTATTAGGTAATTATCAACAAAATAAGTCCATATATAATAAATTAGTACATTTAAGTAGATTAAGAGAGGCTTTAACAAAAACTTTCTTTAACAACAAATACTTAGTGCTTTATTTACAATTACGTCCGTCTTGTTGACAGACTTCAGCAGTAGCATTTTTTGACATCAATATTACAAGTTACATCCGATGATTCAGTTCAGTGTAAAACCAAATTACTTCTTACATAAAAATTCCCGTAATCTTGATCCACTAGAAATGGTAAGAAGCAGAGTGTTACTGTCGTTCAATTTAATCTTTCATTTTAGTTCACACTGCAATACTCAAACACGACAGCGAGGAAATCATACATAACAAAAAAAAATTAAAAATTACAGTACTCGATACTGTAATTTTTAATTTTTTTTTGTTATGTATAATTTGAATAAAGCAACTTATTTTAATAAAGCAGTCAACTATTTTTGGTTTTTTGATTGTCCTACATTCTTTTAAATGTCTGCATTATAGGAAAGAAAACAAATAAAAATTACGTCATAAAACAACTTCCAATCGAGTGGAAACCTATATTTACGTCGCGACACAATAACAGGAAACAAGTGACATTATCAGTACCAACTTGATTAATTAAAAATAAAGTGCATTTATTATTTAAATCGGCTTCGAGGGGTGGACGTGACCGCATGCAAATGCCGATAGATTCAATGCATCCAGTTTTCATTCATTATTAATGTCTTTATACCGTCATTAATATTAATAAGCCATTTTAACTGCACAACGTAAGTAGCTTGTAATTACGTGAGCATTAATATTATAATTTACCTTATAAATACGTTTTGTTAGTAAGCCGCCCATGCTTGCTTACTTTAATTGTGGAAACATTGATAGATTAGCCCTCAAAGGCGACAAAAAAAACCTGTCAAGCTCGAGTGGAACTCGCACTACGAAGATTCCATACACATTTAGGTATTTATATACGTTTAACAGTGCATAAAATTCCTATAAAACTATTTACAATATGTTAATTATAGAACAATATATATATATATATATATATATATATATATATATATATATATATATATATATATATATATCTCTTTCAAAGGCGTACAGTTAAAAAAATGCTTTTTATGTGATATGATTACAAATTAACGATATTCGGAAGTTTTCCTTTACTTGCTGTTCTTAGGCCTTGCTTCTTGCCAACTTTCATGATGCCAGGTCAACAGAAAGTGCCCTATAGGTTTTATTTGCGAGTGTCAAAATGTGCAGCATAAACGGTATACCACCGTTTTTTGGAGGTTCTTCTTCCGTGCGTTAGTTTAGAAACTTAATTTTTTTGCAGCTTCAAGGGACTATAGACCTAAGTGTTTGATATTAATTTCAAGTTAACACCTCCACGCGTTCCTGAGAAGAAGAATCTTGACAGGCTGAGAAACGGACAACAAAATAATCCTATAAGGGTTCATTTTTTTCGTTTTGAGGTAGGGAACCTATTACCTTACGAAACCTGCGAACCCTAAAAATTAGAACCTAACAAATTAGAACCCTTACGAACCCTAAAAATTACAACATAAATCTGAGATTTGACAAAACAATGAATTTGTATTAGAGCTGTGGACGTCATATCTTTCAATAGAAGATGACAACTCTTCTATTTATTATTATCAAAAGTCTTGCTGGCAAATAATTTAAAAGGAACTCTGTATTTTGCACTTCCACGACAGACTGGAACAGATCACCAAAAAAAAACAAAATCGTGGATATCACGAAAGTTTCTTGCTTAGAAATTTACTAAAATTAATTTACATTTACGAAACCATTCGAGTTTAAAAAAAAATTGTTTTGTTATTATATTTTACGTTTTGTTAACATATTTTTGAAATTACAATTTTAAATTTATTAGATAAGCCAATAACGTTACATCGTAAAACGCACAAATGTAGAAAAATTTCATAAATCTGTAATTTAAGACAATTTGACAAAATAATTAAATGAATATTATTCATAAAAAGCCACTTTTAAAACGTAACATTATTTTAAAAAATTCTTTAATTTCATCTCATGTAACAATCACCTTTAGTTTTTTTAATTTGCTCTATAGATATTTGCGATAATTAACAAATAAAATTTAAAACTTATAATGTGCAACATTGTCAATTTAAAAACACAATAACATTGGCCTTTTATAATTTCATATACAATATTTTATGGAACACTGACTCTGACTGGGCTAATAAATAAAATCATGATGTCAAATGAATAAGTTTCAAAACATCGTGTTGCATATATAAATGTATTATTTAATTGGCTGTCAGCAATTCACTGTATCATCTACTATTGTATTATTTTTATTAATATAATAGTATATTATCTGTACCTATATCGGTGTTATCAAGTGCCGTATTATTTGATATCTACACATATAACAAAACAGTAATAGAGTGAACTCTATATATGGAAAATATACCAAGAAGAGTGGTTGATTGAGGGTATGCAATGATAATAAAAGTGAGAAAACCTGTTTTTAGAATTTTTGTCTGTCTGTTAATTTGTTCTTCACTCACACAAAATCTAGTGCGCATATTTTGACTAAATTTGGAATGGTAACAATTTATATCCTCAAGCAACCTACGGAATACTTTTTATCTGGATGAAAAATATAAAACACAAAATAATTTCTAATGACTTTTCTTATTCTGAATTCCACTGAATGAAGTTGCGAGCACAGCTTGTATTATAATAAAATTAGAGGAGGAAATTGGTTGGAAAATTAGAGCACGTACCTTTTAACTTTAACATTTTGAAATCGAGCTTAAAAATGATAATTCTAAATTTAATTTCAAAAGACCTATCCAACGTCACTTTACCCAATACGATGAGTGAAAAGAATTCAACCCCATGTACAGAGATGTGGTTATATTCTTCAAAAATTAATTTCTGTACGAAAAAAGTGTGGAAATTGTGCGCATACGACACAAACCGAACGGACGCAACGAAATTGTGGGGGTTCCTTTTTTAATTGCAGGACTCAAAAAAAAATGTTCAGGACATTCTACAACCGTGTTATATCGAGCATATCTAGGCAAACACTTATGCTTTCATTGCTTTCATGCTCTCATTGTATTTATATAAATATATTTACGTACTTATTACACGTTTACCCATAATATCTTCAGTATCTTTGCATACTCACTATTACATACACTCATAATATCTGATGTATATGTATGTACTCAATACACTTAAAATATCTCAAGTAGTTTTTCATATTCATTACACAAATGCTCATAATATCTCAATTATCTTTTAATTCTTAAACGCTTGCTTTCACTAGAATATAATTTCTTTGGTCAAGCTAAATATAATAATAATTCACTTTCTTAAAGAATCATCGTTAAACTGTTACGGATATTTGTTAGTATCTGATGATTGGAATACAATTCATAATTATGTTCGAAAATCCCCGAACCACTCGGTACTTTCATATTTTTCATCATTACCCTCGTTATACCTCAAGTATATTTACATACCTATTACATGTGTAATATCTCCAGTATTTTTGCTTACTCATAATTATGTATAATCATAATATCTGATGTATCCGTATGTACCCAATACAGTTATAATATCTTAAGCCATTCAAGTATTAATTACATGATTAATTAATACTTAAATTGCTTGAGATTTTAAGTATTATTTTCAGTAGAATGCCGCTACTTTCCCGCAAACGGTTTTATTAACTTCTTTGGTCAAGATAAATATGATATAATAATTCGCTTTCTTAAAGAATTAACGTTAACCTGTTACACAATATTTATTAATATCCGATGATAGGAATGCAATCCATAATTATATTCATGATTGCTTCAACCACTCTTTTCGTTCACATTCTTCATCATTGCTCATTTTTTCTTCTCACTTTCTTCAACATTACTCTCATTATATCTCGAGTATACTTATTTGCTTATTGCACGTATACCCATAATATCTTCAGTATCTTTGCATACTGACTATTACATATACTCATAATATCTAATGTATAGTATCCATATGTGCGTAATACACGTGTCTCGAGTAATGTAAGTACTATTTGTTGCTATAATTATTTTTTAAACTACTTACTTCTTTTGTTGAGAATATGTGTACGACATGAAATTATAATATTGCGAGGATGCAAAATGTTTGTATTAAATGTGACAACATACAAAAATGTTGAATAAAATAGCGCATTTTTTTGGTTTACAAAAGTAAGAAGATAAATGATTCTTCAATTGAAAGTATACCGGCACCGACGCGTTTATGCGTGCATATATATATATATATATATATATATATATATATATATATATATATATATATATGTACACACAGCCGTGGAAAAATACGGTTATAACTAGTTCAGGCAACGAAACGTGTTTTTCGTTTACCACTTTAACTGAAACTTTCAATTAATATAACGGATTCATGTGTTGATAAGTTTGCGCATCAATGTTGGTATGTATAGAAAATGATATAATATAGATATCATTATGAAAATAACATAATACCTTTTTCACTTTTCAAATCACGAGTGAGCTCAAACAGAAGAAAAGTCAGAGGAAGGTGCGCAAACGATGAATCAAAAATAATTAACACAAATACAAAAATAAATACACTTAACAACACGTGCTGACGGTTAATTATATTGATTATCGGCGAGCACTAATCCCTCAATCCCTCTGGTAGACTTGCGCTTCTAACTCACATGTGGGCACTGGACAGCGATGCGTCGAGTCTAGCACTTTATTAAACGACCGTACACTGAGAAAATAGTCAAGAAAAATTCAAAGACAATGGCCATTAACATGCATATGTGTACCGACTAACTTCCGAAAGAAAAATCTTAATGTATATATATAGATGCGGAATATGGAAATGTTTACTTATAGCAATAGCCGGTTGTCATTATGTGCAAATGAGCGCCCGCCTTCTTAATTTTATGCGCTGACCCGTGTTCGACCTTTAGAAGGTTAATCAAGTTCAGTGTTAGTTTATTACACTTTTTGGGTTGGTGTTTGTGTATCGGATTGGATATTACCTAAATGTGATTGGCTCGGTACAGTTCCCTGAACTTGGAGAAAAGTTTGGCGGCCCGATGTCACATGGGGAAATATGAAGAAAACGGTCAAGAGCAACTGTACACCACGGGCCGTTTCCTCACCTGATCTGTTTTTTATTAGATTATTTGAATAATTATGAGGATATGTTAATTTTTATGAAAAATCGAGTATGTTTTTATCATTGCTACGAATTAAAAGAAATTATGTAGCACCTTTGAAAACTTCATGTTTGTCTTTTTGTTACTACGTATAAAGCTAATAACATTATCCTTTACAGTTACGACGATAGCACTGAAAATTGTTATCACTGGCCATTTTAAATAATCACCCCCCCCCCCCTCCCCGAACTGCTGACGCGGTACCCATATAAAAATTATTCGTTACCTAGGCGATTTATGCGGTGTAGTGAGCTGGCATTCAAACATTACATATTATTGTTGGTGGATTTAAACATTGCGTATTATTGAGATCTCTGTATGAAAAGTTTACTTGTAATTCCATGATCACTTTTCTAAAACTGTAGAAATTGTGGGCATGTAACAGACTGATGGACGGAAGGATAATAAAATTATAAAGGTTTCTTACTTCACTGCGGAATCCTAGAAACTAGAGAATTTATCATAATTACACAAAATTTAGAGCTACTTGATATTCATTTCCGTTACATTGTTAATATGTCATCATACTCTTGTTTTTAAGGTTCCTTTCCTCACAATGAAAAACATTTAACTAATTTATTCACCGTAGGTCTGTTAAGGCCCGTTATCTCATCAATATCCTGAGGTATCAAGTAGAAATTAATATGAAATGCCAAGGTCATTCAATTTCAATTCAATAAAAAGACACGACTCTCAAATATCACGTACTTCGACACTGACCCACCCTGTTAAATCTTCTAGTATGGAAATTCGGTTCGTAAGAGGGTCTCGCAAGACATGTAAAGAAAAAATACAAAATTATTTACGCCTTAGTGATTATCTATATGGAATTATCCATAACAGAACTGAATTTTGTTGTTTTTTTACTTTGATTTTTTTTAATATTTGTAAAATAACTACTTAATAAGCTTTAAAATAAAATAATATGACGGTACAGGACCCTCAAGGTGCGAGTTTTATTTGTTTTTATTACTATCTTTTATTAATATCATAGTACTTTTTTGGATTGATGTACCCAAAAAAATTCCAAAGGTTATGGAGAGTGTGTAGATGCAACATGTTAAAAGATGAATTTCACTTTACAAAAAAACTAAAACTACGTTCTTTCAAAAATTTGTAATTTTTAACAACGAGTTCAGGTCAAGTTTTGCAATTTTACTCTTAAAATTTCATAAGAAAAGACGTCTAAATAATGAATAGAATTAGCACTTCAAAGATTCTGCATACACATATAAAAATTAAGAATACGTAAGAGTACTTAACTTCTACTGAACTATTTACAAATATTAATATTATTTTCACCTATGTAGTTAAAAATAATGTGTAATTTAATATATTTTTCACAGATTTAAAAATAAAATGAATATCTATAAAATTATACAGATACAAAGAAAAACAATTTCGTTTACTTCATTTACCCCTTCAAAAACTTCCAAGTAAATATTTGTTATTGTAAGCTATTCATAAATGTGCGGGTCAATAAACTTAACCATATGTCAAATTTAAAGTGTGTATTACGGTTTCTGAAAAAATGTCACCGTTATAGTTTTTGTTGTTCTTATGAGGATCCCAATTTTTATCTTTTTAAGAATGAAGATGGAAAATATATTCTTAGGAAGTTTACTGTTTCTCTTTTATGATGAATTATTTCAGCAATCGAGTTGTCTTTTGCGAGATAGAAGTACCATTGCGTATGCAATAAATACTGTGCTGTTGATCGGAGGAGCGAGCCACAGAGAATCGTTAGTGGACGCCCTCGTTGGTTACATGACTGGGGCATTAATAACAAGCTCATCCTTGCCTCAGAAAAGTCCAAGGCTATCCTCTTTAAGGGTATGCTGGCGAGGTAGCCGTCTGTAGTGATGGTTAGAACCCTCGAAAAAGAGGCTACTAAAAAAATTCCGTCTCCTATAGTGCAAAACCCTCGGAGGGTCATCTACTTGCCGTGACCTCAGCGAGGGAAAAATTCTTCGGGTTCATAAGGAGCCTCACCCCACGCCTAAATCCGTGTTTGTGTTTAACACAAAAAAGGTAAACCCAGGTCCGGCAAAGAGATGTTGAACTTTCACCAGAGTCCAAGTCCCTGGGAATTAAAATATATAGAACGGCACCTATACGCAGTAAAGGCGTCGTTATTGAGGCACGTAATGCGAACATTTCCAGAAAGCTACAAAAAGCAGCATCAAATATCCAGGGATTGAATATGAAAGAGGGGAGGGAAAAACTCGCATCTGTCATTATCAATAACGTCCCAAAAGAACTGACTAACGATGAGTTATTCTTCACAATTAAATGAAACTACGTGATGTAGTATTATTTCTACTTTCTTTAATTTCTTTACCACGACCTATCAATGATGACCAAAGATATCTTTGCTAATATCCCACCTTAAGATGTTGTAATACAATGAAACCTAGTGAATAATGAATTTCTACCAAATTAACGCCAAATATATTCAATATTCCTTACTCTTCTCAAGGAGAAAAATATAAGTAATTTTCCTGAGACAGAGACTAAGAAACTGAGACCGAATGTCCGCATTTCAGGAGCAAGCAATAAACGCTTCGTCATTTTACTTCCACAAACCATGAGGAAAAGTCGTCTTAGGACGGACCATGTTGTCCTGTAGTGGACTTCCTGTAGAGTTGCAGATTTTATGCAAGTGACCAGGTACTTCACGTGTCACTTTTACCCAAAAAGGGACACAATGATAAGGATTATCCCAGTGTCCATGAGACCCACATTTGTGTCATCTGCACCTGCTTTAAGAAGAATGCAGGACACCGTATTGGCGCTAATACCTGCCCTGCATTCAGGGCTACATAAGCTGCATTTCATCCAGCTGGATGCAGAATGGAGCTCAACGATCATGACCAAGCGCTAGAGATCGTAAATTTTGCACTATGTACGTCCTGGAACAGTACTCCCCGAGGGGGAGTAGTTTGGGACTGTTCCTAAGGCTGAAATTTTCCTAGACCCAAAAGGGCTTGGCGTCCTGTTCTTGGAACTTCTATCGATAGAACATTCCGTAAGTAGTGGCCTAGATTCTCTCGATCCGTTACAGGTTGTGAGAGTTGGCGTTTATTTTCAGTATTCATTGAAGCCGTATACAAAAGTGTACGGAGCCCCTTGAAACCTTTTGTTTCCAGCCCCCTTAGGAGGACCGATGGGAGTTACACTGGGAATATTCGGGAGACCCTCGAGTTCCTTCTGACATCACCTTTGCCCCAATGACGACCCTGATCTCGCCACCGTCGAATAGCAAAGCATCAAGTATGCAGCTAGCAAATTTCCTGCTAGCAGTTTAGATCCAAGGCTGCGACATTCTGAGTTAGACCACATCGTTAAGCACCTTGACTTTAAAAAGGCTCTAGGTATTTATAAAATCGACAACAGGATTATCAAAATTGTATGGGATACTGTGGCGTATGAGATACTTTTGTTCTTTAACCAATGTTGTCTCCGCAAGGGCTGCTTTCTGATGGTATTGAAAGTGGAGAGGCTCAAAGTCATACCAAAGAACAATGGGAACTCGCCTAGCGATCCAAAGTTTTATAGAACCATTACACTCTTTCTAGCCTTCGGGAAGTTGCTTGACGAGTATTGGTAGCGCGCTTGTTATCGGAGTCAAAGCATTCGGTTTCCGTGTGTCCACATCGGACGCGATTTCAGAAACTTTGTCTTGGATCGATGGGCGCCCAGATAAACACGTTCTGTGGAGTGTCATGTTTAATGGTATACTCGTAGTAACTCTTCAGATATGCGGTACCATCGCGTATGCAGACGATACCCTATTGATGGAAGGAGCCCAGGGAGTTAGAGAATCAGGTAATGGGCTCCCTCGCCAGGTTACACGATTGAGGGATTAAGAACTAGCTCAGCTTTGGCCGACAAAACTCCGAGACTATCCTCTTTAAGAATAGGCTGGCGAGGGAGCCGTCTGTGTTGATGGCTAGAACCAGGATCGGTATGTGGGATCAAGTAACATACGTGGGCATGGTCTTTTATTCACGACGGAGCTTTTCACCTTAATCACAGTACATCAGTGAGAGGATTCTGGTATCATTCCTGGCCATGGCCCGGCTTGCCGAAACCGGCTGGAGATTGAGTATCTCTACCCTAAAGTTGATATGTACGGCAATGTACTCAGTATATTGGCCTCTGCGTCAATAGCGTGGGCTTCGTGGTCCATCGGGCTTCAGCAAATTAGGAGGATTGCGCTGAGATTACAGCGTGCGCAGCTGACCAAAGCATATTAAACCTGCCCAAAAGATTCGTTGCGTTTTTGGCGGTCTTTTTCATACCGACCTCATGATCGTGGAACGCGCATCAAACTTCATCTTGGGACGAGATGAATGTTTTTATGTGGTCCGTTGCACTTTCAGTTTTTGACAAATGAAACCCTTGTTGATAGAAAGGGGCATATTTTAGAGATGGTCGAAGCTCATTGATAGTCGAGATGGTCCTCCCCTGATTCAAATGTGGAAACGACCAAGTTATTTTTTCCCTAGATGTCTGAGCACTTACGTGAGAACTGAGTCATGTTTTCTACCAATGTAGTGAGCACGATGATGCGCGAACGATTTTGTTAGAAAGCACGCCTCTTAATATTAGAGAAGAATCACGCGGAATTTTGGCACGTGGTGTCTTTAGTCACTGAGACTTTGTTGAGAATGGATCCATGTCATTTAGAGCGTTCGTAAAATACTTTCTTCAAAAGATAAAGATCCTGAATGATTCATTGAGAAGAGGCAGTTTTTAACCCTGTTCGTAAAATACTTTCTTCAAAAGATAAAGATCCTGAATGATTCATTGAGAAGAGGCAGTTTTTAATTTGTTGAGTGGAAGACCTGAGATTGTAGATACGGGGCACTATTAAGTTCCTCTCTCTTATATGAGGTGGGATGTCATGGATACCAGGGATCTGAGACAACCCGGGAAGAAATGGCGCGATGTACCTCTTTTAATGACGTTTTTAAATCTGGTATACCGCTAAAACTTAAATTATTTACCCGTCTCTTCTCAGAAATACAATACAAGCAAAATGTGACAATACGAGCGAAATGTGGAACATAGTTTCCTTTAATATTAAAAAAAAAAGATGGTACTCAATTAATCTATTCATACATTCATGTGTTATAAATTTATTGAATTGTTGCTGAAAACTCTTTTAGCACAATCCACTTATGTGCGCTTTTTTATCGACTTATGCACCAGCTTCGAGTTTTTATACATGTAATTTTAACTCGGGTAATATTTAAAAGAAACAAACTTTTAATACAGTTTTTTGAAAGAAGCAATATTTCTCTAAAAAAGACAGTTTTTTAAAATTTTTATAATTATTTGATTTTAAAAAATGGCGATTCCTTTCCATTGGTTGGTCTGTACCTATGTCGTAAGTAATTTTGTGTCGTAAGTAGGAGACATGCTACGTTTCAGAATTCTTGACCAATTTTAGTGATTCTTTTTTCTATCGATTGATTAACTAACAGAATCGATAGACTTCTAACAGAGTAGTAACCTACTAATTTTCACAATTACTTGTGAAATATTTCAATTTTTATAAAAAGTTTTCGGCAGTTTGTGCCGAAAACTGTTCCCTTTTTTCTTGCTCAGGGACTTTTCTCTTTCCGCGTTTTATAAGAATTTTCTTTCCCCTTCTTCTGTTCTCCGCAGCTTTTTACTTTTTTCTTATCTTTACCTTTTACTTAAAATTTTTCATTTAATAAACAATAAAAAATGCGCGATGCGTACTTTTGGTTTTACAAACGATTTTTATTTTTAAACCGCAAACATGCACAACATACTCGTTACAAATCTATTTTTATATTTATATATCATAATACATAATACGTAATAAAACAAATCTTAATGTTTCATTCTACAGACACCTAAAGCAAGAACATATTTAATCGCCTATTTCTGTCAATATTTCCAATTTGGTTGTATATGATATATACAGGTGTTCTTCATTGGTCACAGACAGGATATTTATCAAATAGATCAGTTCCATTCATTAGCATTAGTTGATACTATCTATCAACTTCTATAAAATTTTAATAACACCTATCATGGTAGTAAGTCGATCAAGATTTAAAAAACGTGGTGAAAATATTTTATAGGTATTCGAAAGATAAATACTAAGAAACCCTTTTGGAGAAATTAAGAAAATGATATTTGAAGAATCCAATATAGTAAAAGTTATAGTTAAAATCAATAAACCCAATGTTACTAGGTTTTTTGGGATTTCTTCACATAAAGTAACGCTGTCCCTGTTAGGAAAGTTACTTTTTTTTAAACAGAGGGAAACGCATAAGACCATGCACCCAATAGCTGGATTGTGTGAACCTTGAGATCATGAGCATTAACTGACGGGGGAAAATTTACTTCATGTAATATCGAGTGTAAGAAAGTTTATGAGAATTCCTTGGCTTATTCTATATTGTAGTACCAAACGGGAAGAAAAGGTTGCATTTCGAAATATTCCGTCCATTGAAATTTAATTTTTTTCTGATTTTGCTCTGCAATAAAAATATAGTTGATAATATTTACATATTATAAAAGCTGGTTGAGCCTCAAGCGGAATTAATTATTTAAAGAAAATAATAAAACACAATTATTTTCTCAAAGTTTAGGCATAAGAACAATTTTAAAAATGATCAAGCAATGCAAGACGTTCAATATTTTGCAAAACGAATATGAAAGTAGTAACATCTAATAAGAGATGAAGATCAGGCGTTACACATTTGGCACATACCTGTGCCAAAATTGAAATGAGATATCACTTGGACTGAGGGCCAATGATTAAGAAAATTTCGAATTCTTAAGTCGTGCACCGAGAACGGATGAACCACAATATTCTATAATATTTATTAAAATAGGACAAAAGTAAAAAATTACTTACGACATACTTTGAAGTTAACGAGTAACTCAATTAAATTAATTCTGATATTTTAAGTTTACATTTCTTTTTCTTTCTTTGCCGCTTTTTCTATGGTTAACCGAAAAATCGGTTATAAAAAAGCCACCGCAAAACACTTTTGAGCTAAGCAAAAAATTAAGATGCTACTAAAAATTTAATGTGTAAATGAAATTATACCACCAAAAGAGTAAATCTATATTAAACCATTCTGAAGAGGAAAGTATAGGGACATGGAATAATAACAATGAACCACTAAACAAGCCGGTTAAATAATAAATATTAAAAATTAAGGAATTCCAACCATATATTCAGTTGTATTAAAAAATATTTAAAATTAAGAAACTACTAACCAGATATTCAATTAATTCCCTTCTTCACTTACTTTCATTGATCCCATCATCGATTCTAGTGCAATACTTTCATCATTTTGATGAAAGTACAGACCAAAAAGAGTGTTAAAATTCTGATAAAGTACAAAAAAAGTAAAAATGTACTATAACATGAGAGACCATTAAGCATCCGTGAACTACCGAAACGTATTTAAGTAACTCTAACTTTTTGGATGCAGCTTTATTCACTTGAATTTTTTATTCGTACAGTGAGATCGCTAACTCGATAAGACTATAAGAAGATATAAAATGAAAAACTTTACGTGTTATAGATGTTTCGATCACCGTACTGTTTACTTACAACACGTATCAAGAACATATAATTCCATGAAGATCTTCAACCAGGAAATGCTTCTACGACCTCGTGGATAAGTTGTCCATCTATTTTTCCCCTACAATTCTGCATAATAGAACCAGTGTCATCCATCATCAGACCCTTCTCTTAGATATTATAATCAGGAGAGTCTAATCATGGAAGAAATAGATAGTCAAGGAAACCTCTTAGAAAGTCCAGTGGGTTTGTAAATTTAATTTGTCTCAGTTAGTTTTATAACTGCAAAAACATGTTTTCCCTTTTTTTTTAAATATAAAATTTCTTATTTTTCTAGCATTATTTCTAGTACATGTAAATTTCTAACCGTGTCGACTTAAGAAATGCAAAATATTCTACGGTATGACCACATTCGGAAAGTTCCAATTCTTCTTATGACTTCTTTATTCAATGTTTATTTTCCAAAGCTATAAAATTAAACAGGAAAATGTAACACGTGAGCAACCAGGTTGGTATGTATTTCGTTTGAACATAAAGTGGTATTCGTCGATTTAAAAACCACATCACGGATTCTTCTATGCGGGCTGTACTTACTTCAATACAATTTTCTCCGCTGTTGATACATGCTACTGAATATAGAAAATGTGATACACTTTCAAAAGACTCATTCTAAGTAAATTCTTCTCTATATAACCTTCGTAATCGTCTTCCAAGTATAACTTATCAACCCAATTGTATGGTAATATTTACATCTTTTGGGATTTCTGATTTTAGCGATGCAGCAAAGATAATATGCCTATTTTGTAAATGGTATTTAAAAAATACAATACTATTGCGATTTTGTCTTTTACCAGTCGGAGTAGTTATACTTTCGACTCCAGTACTTTTATTTTTTATGTAACACTAATTTCTCCCTCCATTATTTTATTCACGTTACTAATTCACCGGAAGACTACCAAATTACTATAGCAAAAAAGAACCTATGAGATTATGAGTATTAAACTGATTACCATGATCTATCAACAAAAAAAAGGAAAAAAATTCTCCGATTTAGCTATCTTTATCACCGATCTTGTTTTGGTCTTCTTAATTAAATCATTTTTATGTTGTGAAGTTTTGGTCAATGTTTACTTTAAATTATTTTTCGGTTAACTGAGAGTGACGTTATGTTTTTTTACGGTTCTCGTTCTTTCGTATGATTCATTGTGCTTATGTACTTGGTAAAGTTATGTTTATTAGTTCATTTGTTCTATTTTTAATTTTTGGTTAATTTTATTAAATAAGTTTTAACTATTATTATTTTTAAATCATTTTAATATTTTTCCACATTATTTTAAAATAACAACTAATTCAGAAAAACTTTTACGTAGAAATAAATATGTTTTTAAAAACAAATTTAAAAAGTTACTAATAAATCATGTAAAACTATATTGGTAAAAATAAATTAATTTTTTACAAAATTTATTTTTGCAAAATCTATTTGATCGGCGATTACTTTTTTATTTATTCTTAAAAACATTTTGTTGTTATTATTACTAATTTTTTAACCAAAGTAACGACAATAAAAATTATTTACCAAAATCTTTGAAGAGTTAAACATTCAGATCATTTTCCGGGGTGTCACTGTAACAGACACGATGCGCTGGCCTTCTAACAGTGCCAAGGCAGTTATACCCAGGGTGAGCTAGGGTCACATGCATTCATTCAAGGTGTTAAGCAACGCGGGTAAATGGAAATCAAGCATAACTTTTATGCATTCTTTGTTTCTTAAAAATATTTATCATACAAACACTTTACACCCAACTTTACTGTAGCTGTTATAATGGTGGTGTTAAAATGTTATGTTGACTTTACAGAAATTTTAAAGAAAAAAAATAAATTATTGACCTGCAATGAATTTTAAAAAGGAAAAAAGAAACAACTACAGTCTACTTACACAAGTTCTGCAACTATTATACCTTTCAAACAATGAAAAATATGAATCAAGGATGAATAGTTTTTTTAAGTTAATCTGGTGCGAATAGACGTGAACATATTTTTTTTTGTAAACAAGATTCAATAGTCGATGAGCCAATTTGTCTTAAATTATTATTTTCGTCTAAGAATATTACTTTGAAAAATAAATGGATACGAAAAAGAATTAAAATAAAGATTAAAATTGCCATACACATATCATCATTATTTGTGTACCGTGTAAGAGTAATAATACATTACTAAAATCAAAAATAAACGATACCCTTCCTGCCAACTCCCAAGTTCTAATGAAAATATGTTTATATTTAGATAACCATGAGTGTCATCAGGATTTTCCACGAAAATTACTTTGACACTCGTTGACATTTGATTATAACCATGTATGTATTCATACCATATATGTTATGTAATATCTAAAACAAATACATCGATACAACTCACTCTTTGATTTCCTCCAGATCCAAATCCAATTAACACTTTAAATACCAATTTACTAGTCATTTTAATGGAGATAATATAATCCAGTTCTTAATCCTGATTTCTAAAATAATATCATTTAAATTATACACTGTATTTAATGCAGATACTACCCTGAAAACTGAATAATTATAACATTATTAATTTTTAATTAAGCCCTCTCTTGACTAAAAAAGGAAAAAATGTAATAGAATTTAAAAATTTTATTCTTACGAAAACATTAGGTCTTAACATTGGAAACAGTTAAGCAAGAATCTATACGCTCTTATCGCTAACAGAATGATTTGATCTGTGATAAAAAATCTGTGATAAAAAATACATGAATACAAAAAATCACGGAGATCAAATGAAAATATAATGATTGCGTGAAATCAAAACAAACACACAAATTTTATCAGCAATGAGCCAAATTTAAAAAACCGACTACAAATAAGCTCACTTTTCCATTTATGATATTATATTATATATATATATATATATATATATATATATATATATATACATATATATATATATATATATATATATATATATATATATATATATATATACTTGTGATTTATGATTATTTAAACCGATTTTCAATTATTAATTGCAACATTACACATAGCTCGAATAAGTTATGAAACATAACATTTTGTATTGTATTAACTGTGGACTTTTATTTTACATGGTATCAAGAACTCGTTTCTTTATTAACTACTTAATTGCTTTTATGTCGAACATCCATTATTTTCCATCTATTAAAATTAAATTGATAGAGTTATACGCTTTGAAATTTTTCTTAAACCGTGATTTCAGATATTAAAAGCATCAGAAGAAAAATAAGATACTACATTTTCCCGTAGAGTGAATATGTATCTCAAAAATCGGCCAAATGCAAGCCATATTCGCGCAATTAGTGTCCCACGCCATCAGCCCCCTCTTACATTATTAAAATTAATATACTTCGACAATGTGCAACTTTACTCTCAACAATGAGCGAGTGAAAATTTAAAAATCAGCCCTAAAGACTGAGCCAAATTACAAATTTTAAAAACTTTTCAAGACAAAATTATTTCTTACATTGTGAGAACAATTTTTTTTTCTAAAATCTATGGTTCAGCAGTTATAAGAAAATAAATAATTAAATAGTTTATAAAAATAATGGCGGAAGAATTTTTCAATCTTGATAATTTTGTTCAATCTATACCTAATTCTCAATGTTCACCCGTTTTTCGATAGCTATTTTTAAGCGATTTTCCTGAAATATGTTTAAACCAATTCATATCAAAAATGTTTTACGTGTATTGTTAAATTCGCATTTCAATAAGTTTTCATATGACACCTTACCCGACATCCTTGAAATTTTTTTATTTTCCAATTTACATCTTGAAACTAAACCCCAAAATCAAGACTAAACTTTTTGTACTTTACGTCTATAATACCATACTTTAGTTCAAATTTTTACGTCTAATAGTTTCGGAGAAAATCGCCTATGCCGTACGGATGGAAACCAAAGTGATTTTATAGCTTAGCAGTCACTAGCTACTCTTATGTAAGAATGAAGTAATTATTATAAACACTAGGTTTATAGTCAAACACAATAAAACCAACGAAAGTTATATGTAAAGTTTTTATCTAACTATGATAATCTAAGTTACCAAGTAAGTATATTTACAGAAATACGTACAAAATATTCTTCACAAATTTTATGAAATTTAATTATTTTCCAACTATTAAATACCGTAGATAATTCAAGAGAGTGACCAGATATACTGCGTTATTGAGATTAACACCCAGGAGGATGGGAAAGTAATATTTTAATCATTTTGATGAAAATTAATTGATTTTCCAAAGTTTGCTTTTATTCTTTCGTTAACACCCTGCTGGATGAGAAAGTAATATTTTAGTCATTTTTATGAAGTGATTTCATTTTCCAAAGTTTTCTTTTATCCTTTGATGAAAATGATGTAATGTTCCAAAGTTTCCTTTTATTCTTTGGTTAATACCCTGCTGGATGAGAAAGTAATATTTTAGTCATTTTGATGAAAGTGATTTCATTTTCCAAAGGTTTCTTTTATTCTTTCGTCAACGCATGGAACATACAATTCGCTCAAAAAAGTACAGATATGGACAGAAAGACTTCGAGTCAATCAAGTAAAGATGGTTACTGAGGATTTAACAGAGCTAACTAAAACGTAAGAAAGAAATTGGAAAATTGGGACATTTTTTATTTATGACAATTTTGTACCATTTCTATGCATTTCTAATATTTTGTTTTGATGCACTTATCTGTTTTTCACAGATAAAGTGCATTAATCAGAACATTGATCCCTTGTCTATTGAGGTATGGAGAAAAATTTTTCATTAATTGTAACGATTCTCTCTAATTTTTAAATAGAACGTTGAATAAATATAAAAATAAATTTCCAATTAAAATTATTTAATTGGTACCGGTTAAATTGTTTCAGCAATTTCTTTGTAAGTCCATTTATAAGTCCATTCAATTCAATTGAAAGTCCATTTAAAAAAAAAACGTAATAAAATTTCAATTCAAAGTAATGTAATCAACGACACGATACTATTTTAATTTAGTTCTGAATTTATAAAGTTCTATTGAAAACTGACTTACGTAAATAGAATGTATGCATTTGGTCGTCATTTTGGCCGGGCAAATGACCGTATAATTAAGAAAGTTCAAACTGAGTTCAATAGTCGTAAACGATACAGTTTTGAATTGCACTCGTGCATTTTATTTTATATGTCGATGTTAATTAGTGCGTAAAATATCTTCCGGTTAGGCAAACATATTGTTCATAAAGGGAATGTTTACTTTAACTTCCTCAAGTCTATAATTATTACACGTAAGTTTCTCAATACTTAAATTCAACTATTTGCAACTAATAATCATACCATTTCAATTAGCTATATTATTTGATTTTTGATACGTAAGGACCATCGTTATCTATTATTTTCCACCGGCGTGTATGCAGAAATAAAGTTGCCTCCTTATAAAATTCTTTGGAATTTGCGTTAAAAATTGGGCAAGTTCAAATTTAAGACTCTTTGCGCCTTTAAATAATATTTTCGTCATAATTAATTATGCAGCAATCAAAATACATTATAGTCGGAGGGGGAAAACCCGATAAGTAGGGTGGTAAGATACTATTGTATTAAGATAGCCATCTTACTAAAACACTTTAGCAATCATCGGTACGCTGAAAACTCGGTAGTTCCGTGCACAAGTCAGCCCTCTCTTAAGTTGAAGGGGTATTATCTCACGTTGTAACTAAATAGAATATTTTCACTTATTCATAAAGCATAAATATATATATATATATATATATATATATATATATATATATATATATATATATATATATATATATATGTTTGCCCCTATAAATATATACAAACTCGCAAGCCCATATTATTCGTCATACCTCTGTCTCGATCTCCGTCTGGTATCTTGCATACTGTTTCCTCGCGAACATATATGAAACTGACATATTTGTATTTAACGAGAATATATTGAAGTCTGATTACATTAAATTCTTGTCATTCGGTCAGATTCTTTTGTATTTTTATTTTTTTTTTGTTTCCTTTAACATTACATTTTGGTGGCATGTAATGGTTGGTGACATATAACGTATCGACAAATAAGTAAATGAAAATTACAAATAATTACTAACTAAACGGTCCATGGTGTTACCTGACTTACATTAACAACACAGGCCGCAGGTGTACGAGAAATTTTATCACTAAATTATGATGAAACGCCACTATGATCGTCGTAAGATCCCTAACCTATCAACCATGTAAATAACAATTACTCTTATTGAAAGGAACACGATATTCTCACGCCTGCGTTATATTAGACGCATCGACGAAGGGTTAACGAAAGTGTTGATAGTGAAATTATCCTACTTGAAGTGGTCTCGTATAATGTGTAGTATGTGCTTCATTATTTAACCAGTAGCGCGTGGATGAAATATTTGTATTATAGTTGGCAGATCTTTGTTCGTGATAGCTGTAGGGGAAGTAGCATGGAGCAAGCCAGGGTTGCAAAAATTGAATTATTTTAAATAGCTTTGTTTCATTCATTTCATGTACTTAAATATTGAA
This sequence comes from Druceiella hillmani, assembly GCA_039881145.1. Lineage (NCBI taxonomy): Eukaryota > Metazoa > Arthropoda > Insecta > Lepidoptera > Hepialidae > Druceiella > Druceiella hillmani. The sequence goes on from JAYKKI010000009.1 coordinate 41,473,199, forward strand.
ACAACTGCTTAAGTATATGAAAAAGTGTACGCACTAAGTTTTTTTTATTATTTTCTTGCTAATGCCTGTTTGTAGATTTTCGAAAGAGAACATTTTCATGACATATTAAAATGACCGTTTAAAATAAAACCAATATATGTATATTGTATCTATAATATAAATGGAAATCTGGACAAAGATGACTCTAAAATAAATTAAATTTCACGATATCGGCGTGTTCTTGATTTTTTTAGGATCACATACCTCAAGTGGAAACGAGCGTTCTCTAGTAAAGTCAGACAGAACTTTCATCAATATGGTATTTAATAAAGTTTTGAATCTAAATTTAAATTAAATTTGCTCTCCATTAAAAAAAATTAAGGGAATAAATTTTTTTAAGCACTTGATTCATACGCTTCGTTATTGTTATAAAATAACCCAGTCATTGAGTGATAACATCCGTTTTTTGCTTTTACTTTCGAAAATACAGAGTGGCATATTTCAAAGTTTTAACAAACATAGTTTCTGAACGCAACACATAAGAGGGGCGCAGGGGGCGTTGTTAGAAGCGCGAGCGGTGCGGATGTTTTAGTAGCCATGGAACAATGGAGTGGAGAGCACCGCGCTTTTGCCGTCGAGGCGTACATTTTGAGTGGATTTTCGCTTTCTGTAGCACGCCGTCGATTTAATAATCGTTACAGTATTCGTCGATTACGTGATGGACCATCGATCAACCTCATTCAGTCATGGGTAGCAAGGTTCAGAGCTACAGGATCAACATTAAATAGACCCAGGCCAGGACCTACACCATTGGTAGCCACGGATGAAAATGTCGAGCGTGTTATGGTTTCTGTCGTTGAAAATCCCCGTTTATCACTGCGTACACGTTCATCTATATTGGGAATTCCGAAATCAACTTTACAGGTAATAATGCAAAAAAAGCTCAGTTCCACCCATATAAAATTCAAATTGTTCAAGATTTACACGATTCTGACTTTGAATTAAGAGAAACTTACGCGGAGGTGATGTTGTTGAGATTTCGTACTGCTACCCGGATGGACAATATATTCTTTAGTGACGAAGCTCACTTTCACATTGGAGGATATGTGAATAAGCAGAACTTTCGTTACTGGGATGTCCACAACCCAAGACAAATGCATCAAGAGCCTTTACATAAGCCAAAAGTAACAGTCTGGTGTGCCATGTCTGCATCTGCAATCATAAGGCCTTATTTCTTTGAAAATCACCGTGGCCAAACTGTAACTGTGAATTCGGAGAGATATGCCCAGATGTTAAATGACTTTTCAGAGTAGAACTACAGAATAGTCTATCCTTCAACCAAAACACATGGTTCCAGCAGGACGGGGCCACAGCTCACACTGCTAATATGTCCATGAATGCAGTGCGGCAGTTATTTCCAGAAAAAAAACATATCCCGAAACGGTACCGTACCGTGGCCACCTAGGTCACTCGATTTAAGCCCATGTGACTTTTTCTTATGGAGATACTTAAAATCCGTTGTTTACAAAACAAATCCGCGCACTGTGACACAACTTAAAGAAAATATTCGAGCCGAAGTCAGTAGGATACCCCGGTCGCTTTGCAAACGCGTTTTTGAAAACATGCGTGCTAGACTCGAAGAGTGTGTCAGACTCGATGGCCGCCATTTGGAAAACGTGGTTTTTAAAAAATGAAATCCGCATTTGTTGTTATAAAGTTAAAATAAACCTACTTTGTATTAGAGGTGTAGTTACATCCTGTACTTTCCCGATAAAAATCAATAGCAATAGATACCATTTACGAATTAATCCTAATAGCCTGAATTTTTTTAGTTCCCAATACTTTTGGTTTTTCTTTAATTCTTCTAGGATTTAAATTTCTCAGTGGCATAACTCAAAAGCGGATCAAATTTCCGAGATTGTACATTTGCCGTTTTATTCTTTCCGCCGGTAAAAGTCCACTGACGAAAATGCATAATCGCTCGAAAGCTCCATTCAGATTTTATAAGCACACATATGTTTATACATACATACCTATATACACACCGACTACAATATGACTCGCGCTTACTATACATATAATAAAATCGTAAAAGAGTCGTATCTGTACATTAAATATTTTTTTTAAAAACACTTTATGCACATTGTACTTATGTTATCGAGGCCAAAAAAATAGTTTTTGTCTGTGCGTTTGTGCACGCTAATTTCAGAAACAGCTTAACCGAATGGGAATATATTGTGGCAAGCTTTCCGTAATATTTAGTGTTCATTTCATTCCAATCGGTTTATAAACAAAAAAGTTATGTTAATTGAAATAATACCCGCTGTTCCAGGAACGACCTTCAGTCGATTTAGCTAAAACTTTTATTAATCGTTGTTTGTACAACCGTGATTGTAAGTTTATATGAACACAAAGTTAAAAAATAATGCATGGTTTCGGAGTTATAGACATGTCCAATTTAAGTTGAACTCTCGTCAAAATGGTCGACCGTATTAAAAATGGATCAGGTCACTGGTTCTTCGCGTGTTAATCGGGCCCGGCTAGCCTATATAAAGCGCGCCGCGCCCTATAGCATGATTCACAGCGAACGCACGTACTCAAAGACGTACGGAGCACCTTGGTAACAGCTAATCTCGGTAACGCAGTATATCTGGTCACTCTCTTGAATTATCTACGGTATTTAGTAGTTGGAAAATAATTAAACAAATAAAATAACTTCTTATAATTTATGAAAAATATTTCGTACGTATTTCTGTAAATATACTTACTTGGTAACTTAGATTATTATAGTTAGATAATAACTTTACTTACGACTTTCGTTGGTTTTATTAAGTTTGACTAAAATCCTGTGTTTATAAAATTACTTCATTCTTACATAAAAGTAGCCACAATAAGTAGCGCATTATTAAGTTGGTAATAGTTTTTATTTTTATTGTGTGTTTTTAAATATATTATATACCTTGTATTTTATTTTATTATGTCTATAGATTATTGTACGTACATATAGATGAACAAATACGTGACTACTTTTCACTACAAGAAAATCTGACAAAATCAAACTTACGAATCTGAAGTCCACGCGAATGAAGTCGCAGGCACCAGCTAATCAACTAATATTTCCTTTCAAAACATTCCTCTTTCCTTTTTTAGTTAACACTCTGCTGAATGAGAAAGTAATATTTTAATCATTTTGATGAAAGTTCAGACCGATTCATTACAGGATCACTCGCACGTGCGTATACACTTCAGTCACAGCTGTTTTTCTCAACCAACGTTTCTACGTGGAAATTTCAATTTTTACATAGTAATTGAGCTTGTAAACCCGCATATTTTGCAAGTTAAAATATGAATACCGTTTGTTTGAGAATATTCAAGAGAGCAAGTTAAAAAATTGTTCTGCTTTCTTGTGAAATAAAGAATCTAAAACCATTTTAGAGAATTACATTTTAGATAATTCTAAGGAAATTGGAAAAAATATGCATAAAAAGATGTTTCGCTTCGTAATTAAAAATTCTATTTAAATTAAAAATAACAAATGATATAAAAAACTTACTAGAAATTTATCATAACTTATACATTCAATTACAGCGATGATTCTAGATTTTTTCTTCAAAATATTCGACTAGCAGTACTAGCTAATATCCAGGTATTTACATTTCTTGAGAAATAAAGAATCTTAAACCATTTTCGAGAGTTAAATGTTAGATAATTCTACGGAATTAATGTAAAAACATGCATAAAAAGACGTTTCGCTTTGAAATTATACATACTACTAAAATTAAAAATAACAAATTATATGACAAACTTACTAGAAATTTATCATAGCTTATCCGTTCAATAGTATCGATGATTCTAGATATTTCCTTCAAAATACTCGATGTCTGCGCAAGATGTACTAGGTAATATATTAAAATTTTAGAAAATTGTGTTAACATTTTTAAATACTTTGTTAGGAAGCTTTTAAATACATCTATGTGTGTACGAAACTCACTTAAAGTTAGTTCGACTCGTATTTAATAAATTTTTTTAATTTATTTTGAGAAATTATTATGTCATGTTCAGTAAATTCTTTTTTAAAGTCCCTTACAAATTTTGGTAAAAAAAACCTTCTTGTGTGTAAAGCCTTCTATAAAAAGACCACGCAGTTATTGTGAGCACGACACGATTAATTTATCTTGTCATTTATTATATGGTATTTTTATTCTATAACAGGAAAGGACATATTTTTGAATTAGTTTTTAAATTAGATTTTTTTACCATTATAATATACTTGTCTGTTATACATACATGTAATTCTTTGCGTCAAATTGAATATATTTGAAGCGTGTTTCTGTAAAAAAATTAAAACTTTTTTCCTTGAAATTTGCGACTTTGACATTAAATTTTTTTGGGAATCATTGAGAATTTTCGTGTAGTTCCTTAACATTTTCTACTCAATTTGGTGCATAGAATCATGAGTATTAATAATATATACGTTCTTTATTACAACCTGTACAGAAAAGTCAAATACCATTTACTCACTCATCACGTAATATCATGAAACATAAAGTCTACAAACTTTAAATTTGGTACTTATGTTTCACTTTGCGTCTAGGTGCTCTTTTTTTAATTCAATGCCTAAAGGTTTGGAAATATTATGGATACTTCAGAATTATTAAATTTACTTTCGAAAGGTTTTAAGTAACTTTCGGAACGATTGAAGTTAAAGACATGAAAATTTTTACTTCAACTCTCAGACAGAAACGAAAGAACACATATTTTAATGTTATTTACCGTAAATAATAATTTAGAAAGCGAATAAAAAAGTACAGTACAGTAAGTACAAGGGCGGCCAGATAGTACCCTATTACACCCACTACTACAACTTAATTTATGAGAATTTATTTAGCACAAGAGGATTTGAATTTTAAGAACTAACTAATTAAAATAGCTAAATATATCAAAATTAAAAATGTTTTTTTTAATATTTAAAGTTTTTGGAAAATGCATCTTGAGACATCTTGAACTAAAATTTTTTTGTAGGTCTAGAGCATGAATTAGATGTACACAGAAAGGAGTCTAGTTCCATGTTGAACACTGGACTCTTATCTAAAAAAATGCCTTAGAAATTGATGAAATATAAAGAAAACATTTTGAAATAAGTTTCTCTCCAATTGAAGGAGCATTTCAGTTGAAAATCTTTCAAATCAATACTCAGAGATTAAGTGAAATGTTTCGCATCGATAGTAACAGTGATTCTTTGATCTACACACCAATGACTTTAAAAATCGGTTACTAAACACAGATCAGGACTAATAAAGAAATATTCGATTCACTATTGGCTATAATATTGTGAAGATAGCCGTACAAATATTATGAAATCAAGTGAAATAAAATTTCTGTAAGCATAATGGGCGTAAAACAAAAATACATATAATGAACTTGCACGTCATACACTGGCTAATTACTGAGGTCATACAATATCGAACTCGATTGTCAACCAGATGGACGATATATTTTTGAAGGAAAAGGTCTTGTTACGCGGTATTATAGAAATAGATTTAGTTATATATAGCGTCACAAAAATATGTGATGAAAGAAACGCGATGTGATTTAAAATATCGCACCTTTGTGTTTAAATCTACCAAGTGAATCCTTCATATTGAATTTAATCAAATTTTAAATAAGCAGTATATTTATATATGTGAATATAACATAATCATGTAAATACAGAAATTAATAATGTAATAATAAGACTAATCAATGTTGTTTTATACAATAATATTATAGTCATACTTAAATCTCTATACAAATTTAACTTATTCTACTTAAGCAATATAACAGTCGTTATCAGTAGGGCTTAGTTGAAGCATTCACATGAGTTAAATGACCATTTTCCTTAAAAGTACTAAGAGGCTCTAAAGCCATACGTCATTGGCTCTTATCGAAATATTTTACCCTAGGGCGTCCAATTTCACGTGTTGGGCGGGCGTGGAAACGTCATCTCATGCTTTATTACGAACTCTACAGCTGTAGCTACCTTTGCCTATATTAACGGTAGGTTCCTTTAACAGTTTGAGCAACGCGAAGCTAGGCTTTACCTTTTTTGGCCTGTCGGTGTTCGCTCTTACGAATTTGGTCGTAAAATTACATAGATGAATTGAAATTAACTATTTCTCTATTGTTATTTCTCTTTTTATGAACTTTACAATTAATTTTTTCTTGAAGAATATAGTATTTTATTTTCAATAATTTATTTCAAAATAAATGGTTAAAACGTTTGTTATGGAAAATTTCCTTGTAGCTTATACACATGTGAAAGTTACTTGGTAAAAAAAATATTAATATTTTTAATTTGTTTAGTAGAAACATGTACTCCTAAATGTTTGTGCCTAGGGTATACGAACCCTAGCGGTTCAAATTCTATTCACACTCAAAAGATATTTTTTAAATAACGTATATATATAAATCAGAAAATACCACCATCCTGTTGTCCACCCATTATTTTTTGAATCTTAATGTTACATTAATGAAAACCAAAACCTGGTCTTGTGTTACTAAAAATAAATTATAACTTCAGCACATATTAACTTTAAGAAAAAAAATTATTTATTTGAAATTTTCATTTCCTTTAGTAAAAATATACTAATACGTTTACTTTACCTGTAGAGAAATTATGTCAAACTTGTAACTTTTTTATCCGTTAATAAAAACTCAATTCAACGAATTAATTTTTGTTTCATTTCAAAACTTTCACTTGATCCGTTTACGATTTTTTTCGCAAAGGGATCGACATTATCCGCCCTCGTCATTACAAAACTTTGTTATCTCTCTTATTCATAGCTCATCTATGTAAGTGCCACTAAATTTGCAGATATTTATCACTCAACATGGTCGCAATGGTCGTAACCGCCCTTGTATTCCTTTGTCACTTAAGTATTCATATTAAGTTCCAAAAATAGCAATAAACTCCCCTTAAACTGTAAATTGCCTTAAGGATACACCGCACTAAGTATTAAAGACTACTAAAAGTACGACTTACATATATACTGCAGGCAAAAAAAAAATGTGTATATATATATATGTATGTATATATATATATATGTATATATATATATATATATATATATGTATATATGTATGTATGTATATATATATATATATATATATATCTTCATCATATATATTAATACGCTAAGGTTTTAAGATGTTACACTCCCTTTTTAGAAAAAACCTCACAACTAATCCACATAAATTATATATCATTTTATAGATAATTACTTGCTCTACCGGCATCCACAACTAAAAAATGTATTATTGCTATTGTTTTTGCAAATGAATTAATTATTAAAATTATATACACAAAACAGCAATCCTGCCATCTAACGGCTCAACGTCAATATGATTGACGGTCAGTAAAATTTTTGTTTAATTTCAAATCCACTCACGTATAAATAAAGTGGCGCTTTAGCTCAATGCTTTTGATACTTGCGCCTCTATATGTCAATTTTAGTAAAATATTTGTTTGATCTGTCATCTGAGCTTCATAATGGAATAAATAATGCGAAGACTTCGCACGCGTCACGCTAGTATATATATATATATATATATATATATATATATATATATATATATATATATATATATATATATATATATATATATATATATATATATATATATATATACAGCCTACATTATAACCAGAGGGACAACTTATATATACTGATCTGCCCACAACTAAAATATTATAAATGTTAAAGTGATTTTTAACATTTCTTGCATCGTCACGACTAGTTTAGTCCACAATCGGTATGAAATTTTGCAAAACTAAATACCGCAAGAAAGATATAAATTATATAAAATTCGACATGAATTTAATATCACCTATTCTCCAAAATAGCGGATTATTGTTTTTTGAGGGACTCCTCTTGAAATGGGTATCAAATGAAGGAGATTGGCGAGTGGAAAGCAAAAACGTTTAACTTACCCCCCTACGTATATTTTTACAATTACTCAGCACGAAATTTCACTCCGCTAAATAAATTTTAAAAGATAAAGCAATTAAATCTTAGGCATTCTTTGTCATAGTATATGTATGAAATTCCTCCATCAATACAGCACAGTGAACCTGACCGTAGATTAACACTCCCGGGGTCGTGTACACTCAGCGATATCGGCTGAGCGCATGAAGCAGTGAAATGCACACCGCAAACTTCGCCTACCCAAATATGTTAGAGCACACATTATTGATTGACGTAGGCATTTTCTGAGAATTTGGGGGAATTCTTCAGCGCATTTTAATTAATCCTAAGATTATAAATGTGAAAGTGAGTTTGTCTATCTGTGTATCTGTTTATTACATATTCATAGCTCAACCGCTAAAACAATTTTAATGAAATTTGGCATAAAAAATAGCCAAAAAAATATAAGTCGTAGGAAATCAAAATATGTTTTATAACATTTGCTTCAAAATGGCCGAGTCACCGATTAGTAACATCGTGATACTAACTTATAACTTTTATATTATCACAATGTTATTCCAATAATTGCAAAATAATACCTACGGAATAACAAAATCGGTCATAAAATATTTTTACACAAGAAAAGCCGCGAGTAACAGCTAGTACCCGATTATAACTTATTTACGACACGAAAACACCATAGGAGACCGAAGAAGACTCGTCAAGTGAATTTAGATAATGGTTTAAGATAGCTTTAGCAACTACCAAGGGAGTAATAAGTCGCGGAGGAGGAAGGTGATAACTCCTCGTACCAACGTTACCCTATACCCAAGGGAAAGGCTCATAAACAACTTATGATACAAAGGGGTCAGATAATTGCTCCTAATGTTATTGTTAATAATCCAAGGTATCTTGAAAGTGTAAATATATTAGAGCCAAGTTATATTCGTTTATTTTGCAAAGATCGAAAATAAACCACTCGGTGCCTTATTGTACTTTACCTCAGTTTGAATACTTTAATCATGTAATTATATTTAATCATTTATTTAAATCATCAGTTTTCATCAGTTTGAGTAGTTCATCATTGAGTTGTTTCAGTAGTTCATCAGTTTTTAATACTTTAATCGTATAATTATATTTAATCATTTATATAACGGTGATCTGAATCAAGTTATGAATTTTTTACTATTTTAATAACAATTAAAACGTTATTGGAAAAGTGGGTATACATCCTCTCCTAAATATCGGCATACGTACGTATAATTACGGTAACATTTTAGAATCGATAAGAGTAAAATATATTTTCTAAATTTTTGTGACCTCACACAATTTTGCAGATTTTTCTAATACAAGTGGACGTCCTTGTGCTAGATATTAAATGGCGTTGAAATTAAAGTATTCTCATTACTTGTTTATTTTCAAAGAATTATTAGAGAAAAAGTTTTTTTTTTATTTTAGCTATGGCTAATATGAGGATTAAAACTTATGTTTCATTTTATAAAGTCTAAAAGGAACTGAAAAAACCAGATTCGAATTCAATACTCACGAGCTCAGACTCCATTACCTTACCACTGTACTCATATACAGAAGTGATGAAATAAAGATGTTTTTGCCAAGTGTTTTTTAACTTTTTATGGTAATATCTGATTTTTCCAGATATTTACAACTCAAGCAAGATGTTTTAATATTTCCTGTAGTATGTTAGCATTAACAATGAAATATACCATAAAATACAATTATATTGCGTACAAGTTTTGGCATTTTATTATATCATAAAAATCACCCTTATTTGAAAATATCCCAATAGATCAAAATTAAATTTAAAATAGGTATAATGTAGTTATATATCGACCATGGAATGTAAAGAGTCTTTATTTATAATTTGAGTGAACCAAACTTTAAAATCATTTTTTGATTTTTTTTTAATTTTGTTAAATTATATTTATTTTACAAATAACGCGGTCGAATAAAAATAAATTAACTACTGGATTGGGAGTCATGGTGTCAAAAATTATCTTAAAATAAGGAAATTTCTATGGACAAAAATTGCTTATGGTTATGTATTTATTGCAACGACTTCAAAATTTACTGCATACATGAAACAACTAAAAAAGAAGAATTTCATCCTATAGTTTCTATTTAAACAAATCTAAGTTAGATTTGTAGTATTTATTTAAAATTTAATTATTAAAACTAATTTAACTGGAAATTTTCCCCTGTCTTTCCACAAAATATATCGTATTCATCCATGACAAACGAGTAGAAGTCATACTACAAGAATTCCATACCGATATAGCCATATGCAAACATTTAAGGGTATAAAGGTTTTTTAATTATTTACAAATATTAATATTATTGTCCACCTTAATATATTGTCTAGCACATCTTTTATAGTCGTAAAATGTCATGAATTTCTCAAACTATTAGACTATTTTCCTGAAAACATTAGACCATCTTCTGTTGATGCTGTTTTATCGTCATTTTTGGAGATGGAGCAGGATAAATTTTTTATTGACATTTTCAACGATATATCTAAAACTACTTTACATAAAAATTTTAAAACAGTTTAGAAACCTTTAAAATTACTCCCTACGACACGACCTTCCATACGAGACATGAAATAAAAAAATCGAATACTTTTTTCCCATCGAACTGTCCCAATTTTCCACTCGTATATTTTTAATTATTTCTAGTGTTATCTGCTAAATATATTCGGGTTAATATGATTTATATCTGGGCATCTGGAATTTCAGGTTTCTACACAAAACGGTTACTGAAAAAAAAACTGGAACAAGCAAGCAAACGAAGAACATGTGAGTGGTCTTATAAAGATTCCATGTTCCCCTTATTAAGAGTACTGAAACTCGATATAATTTAACTATGAAAAGCAATAAGCATTTTATTGTGTTTTACACCTGTTAAAAAGAAAATGATGTATTATAAATAACAATCAGAATACTTCATTATTCGGTAGTCACAAATAGCTTTTTTCGCTCGCGCCTACTATTGCTATTACTCGGTTATCGCAATGTTGTAACGATATTAGCTTGTGAGTGTAAATTAGTTTGCATTTTGATAATCAACTTCTCGATTAATTAAATGACTTTTAGTCATTTAATTATTTTTAGTGATTTATTTTTTTTTTTCACCGCGTAAATAGACCCTAATGTACTATTATTATGGTGTCACACAAAGAAATACTGCAAGCTAAGATAGAGTACACGCTAAGGGTATCAGCATCCTAAGATTCTAAATGAAGCAGTTTATCCACGCTAATGAACTGCAACCATATCACTGTCAAAGGTAGCAAGAGTTAAAATCAGAAGTGGACAAACTTCATTTTCAATTTTAAAGTACAGGAAACTACTTCAATTTAAAAAAAAACCGTATTTCGTACGTACTAAAAGAGCTGTGATGTACTTATTGCCAAACGTGAAACAGAAATCTCCACATTAAAAGGGTTTCTTTCTTAAGGCACGTGGCCAAATTATAAACCCTTATATTTTCATCATATCAATCTGTCTGTCCGTCTATACATCACTGCCATTTTAATTGCAGACTATTAGTAGTACTGCTTTGAAATTCTGCATATTATGAAGTCGAATTTTAAAAAAAAAGTTTTTTAGAGGTTTGCACTCCGTGCGTCGTTGAATAAGTCTTTCAAAGATGTTGGGGGTATATCAAGAACAGTTTTTCAAGGCCAGGATTGGTTTACCAAATGTTAAGCTTTATATTGGTCATTTTTATTAGAGTAATATGTCCTCATCCTTACCAGATAAACCACTATTGTTGAATATCTGAAAGGTATTCAAAATTGTAGCACATAGAATGAAATTAAAGGAAAAATTATCACAATCAAATAAGCTCTACTAATTTACGAGTAATAGTCGTCCAACTTATGACACGTTGTTGAGTCTTTAAAAAGTTCATGGAAACTCCATAAAAGATGACTTGAATCAACTGCAAAAATAACTTTGTATTTTTAAAAGTATCTTTATGTCTGTGTATGTCACGCTAGACAATATATTTGTATATTAACATAGTGAAAAATTATACACTAGGTTTCTCACCCCTAAAAGATATAGTTGGTTATATACTTATGTTGTGAAGAACTAATATTTGTAAATACTTTAATAGAAATATTGTAAGCCTTTAACTTTTGTACGTACCTAAATGTGTACGAAACCCTCGTAATGTAAGTTCTAACCTTATTCGACAGATTGTTTTTTCGATTGGCTACAGAATTTACACTTTTACAACAATTCCCATTCCTCAAATGAAATACTTTATTTTTATAAGTAATCACATTCAAGACGGGAAAAATGCGAAACGGAAGTATAAAGAAGCAGGAAAATCACCAAACTTTTTTCAAAGTGAAATTTTACTTCCATCAAACCCAAGCCACACTCAGATAGGAAATTTTTAACAATTTAACAGAAGGATGTCGCTTCCAAGCTAATTCCTGTAATTGGAGGCACCATATTTATTAAACTCAAAATAAGTCTCCATTAAATGTGGACCGATGGAAGGAAAATTAGCTCAACCGGGTTTCCGTTCGTGCTTTATTTTTAACTTGGTAGTCCAATTTAATTTCCAACCCCTTAATGTCCACAAGAGTTTAAGATAAAATTTTCCTTTTTAATTTTATATCCTAATGGATTATTAAAAACAATTTGGGGTTATTTTTTCTGATTCATTGCAAATTGATGTAAAATAAGTTACAGTACAAATATTCTTGTAACCATTTCGTTGGTTTAATGTTTAATGTTATTTCTCTTTAAAGTAGTCAGAATATTTCATTTTAATTATTAGAGATCTGGTCGTCAGTCTAGGAAAGATTACCTAACAAACGTGTTACTTAGATTTAAAGGGATAAGTTTATTATTAATCTACTTACAACTGCTCCTAATCTGAGTTCTATGAGATAGGGATTGTTTAAAGGATTTCTCATAATGTAATTTGTTTACACATATAACATATTACAAGAATACGGTAGACAAAGAAGGATCAGAAAAATACTTTACAACTTACACTTATCGATGTATGTTGTAAAATAATTGTTACCTTTTTTATTACAAATAGAAGCTTGAATACATTTGGCGTTAATTTTGTAGAAATTTATTATTCACAATTAAATGAAACTACGTGATGTAGTATTATTTCTACTTTCTTTAATTTCTTTACCGCGACCTAGGTTTCGTTGTGGCAAATAGAAGCAATGAAAGAAAATTCTGTGTGTATTTATCTTTCAGAAAAGTACACATATAATAAAAAAATCAATAAGAAATACCTTTTAAAATGATATTTTAATGATTGATTTTATTTAAAAAACAAACATTTTAATTTATCTGACATAATTACGTTGCACAAAATAAAAACGACAAATCTTTTTCATACAAATATTTTCTAAAACATATTTTACAAATATTTACTATCATTTTATATATAATAAATAAAGGTTAATCTGTTAACTTATGTTCAGGATCTATCCTTTAGACTCTTGATAAAAATGTACTCGGGGTATTATACTGAATAAGAAATTATAGAATATCGATATTATCGATATAATAGATAGGTTATAATAGATGGCTATCGAATGTTAATATCAATGTTCCACTTCAACGGTCTAGTCCAACATTACACACCAGTTATATCTGTGCATGTGGATATCAATACGTAAAAATTGAAGTTTTCCCTATATATAACAATACAATAAATATATAACAAAACACGAAAGAAACGACTACAGTGCATTATAGGATATTCTTTAAAATCAAAATAGCACGGCGATCTATTAACGTCACGTCACTCTTGTCATGTATACAATGAGTTTAATATTATGAAGTATGCCTCATGTAATTATAATAGCCGGCTTAATATATTTTTGATTTTGCTAAATCTTCAATTAAAGATTAGAAACAAATCAAATCTCAATATAATTAATATAACCTAAAAAAGTTTGCTCCGAGATTGTGCAAATCTGCATCAAATGGTCTGTGTTCAAATTAGTTTACATGACGATATTTAAAATGTTGATTAAAAGTGGATAAAATTAACCTACAAATAATTACAACATTCTTCTGTAGAAAAGGATAACTTAATTTTATAATTCTCACTATGAAATAATTCAAAGCCGCTAGCGCAAGGCAATAAAACGTTAAATTGCGGCTTCGCATTACTCTAAAATGTTATACGAACCCACCTTCAATACGAACGAAGGTGGCTACAGCCATAGAGTGCGTAATAAAACGTGAGATGACATTTCCACGCCCGCCCAATGCGTGAGATTGGACGCCCTCAGGGAAAAGTGTTTCGATAAGAGCCCATGACGTATGGCCTTAGTGCCAACTACTAAGGAAAATGGTCCGTTAACTTGCGTGATTGCTAAGGTCTGCTGATAACGACTATTATATTGCTCACAAGGAATGTGTTAATTTTGTGAAGAGATTTACTTTCAGCAGTAAAGGCTCGTGGACGGAAACGATTATTACGAGCGTTAACAAGTACAACTTGGAGAATTATTTAACGTATAACATGTAAAGGTGTCACAACATTAGGTTTTAAATCAGGAACCGGAAGTCCATTTAATTAAGTCATATTTACGAATGAAAGCAACCACAGGAATGTGTCTAATTAAAGGCGTATAGCAGTCAAAGAAATGACATGAATATATTAAAGGAAAAAGTTTAAGTGAAATCTTGGATTGAGCTCATGAACTGTCTACAATAAACCTAACTGATATCGTCAAGACTCCTACTTAGTCAAATCAATAAACGTAACAAGGCCACATAATGGCTTATTACTAAACTTTATGATTCCATTTAGTATGTCTGTTTGTTCTTCTGTCATATTTCAAGTTCTTTTTAATTAAGGACCTATTGCGATGATAGTTTAAAGGCGGATGATTTTAATAAAAATATAAAGAAAAGAATTGGAAAAAATAAAAAATTAGTTTAATATAACTAACTTACCTATATTAATTCAAATTCAATTCTAATTTATCCCCTATAAATGATTTCACAGATTGTAAAACATGCATGAATTAAACTTTTTAACCCTATAACCTAGAGTACCACTTAAACTTTTTAAAGAAGGCAAAATTTCACCGATCTTCATATTTTAGTGTTAGACATAGAGTAAGTAAGAACAGTTCCACGTGATCCATAGGATTTATTACATTCAGAGGTCTTCATTTCTAGTTTAACAGTAATGTTAATTATGGGCCATATGAGCCTTTCACTTTCTTCATTGCAAGCAGGACATAATTTTTTTGTATATATTTCTCTTCAACTATGTTCTGAATGAATTTAAGTTCAGGCTCATCTATCTTCCCAGCCGTGTCCCGGAAGATACGGGTGTTAATCCCTCTCAAAGTATTAGACTGACGGCAAAATATTTTCTGTCATATTGTTTTTTGATTGCAATATAATATTGAAGTGATAAAATATAAAATCTAGACCTAAAGCAAAACTGTAACATTGCCACCATTCGAAATTCGCTTAAAATGTTGTGTCCCAAAATTCAAACATGTAGAAATCCGTAAAGATTTCGTTCCAGCTTAATGCGACTGGTGACTGTAGTTTAGCTGCTGTCAGCTGATGAATTGGGGTACTTACGTGTCATGACCTATTGATAAAGAGTAAAAGTTTTTAGCGTCAAGATTAGTCGAAGTCCATTTGAAAATATCATATCGAAAAAAAAATTAAATTAAATTAAAATTTAAATGAAACTAATGAGAAAGTTATTTTTGCCTAGAAATTTGTATAAACAAAAATATTTTCCTGGGACTTCGCTCGCATAAATTTTCTATTAAATCAAAGAGATATATCACAATGCAAATGCCGCAATAAACAACAATGAAAGTTTTGCTGTATTAATATACACGTCGCGCCATCTGTCGACATATTGTAGCACAAAAAATGTATGATACCAAAAAAACCAATTGAACCTAATAGGATTTTTACGATTTTTGGTGTTAAAAAGTAGCTCTTATGTTAATCCGAATAATCAATTGTATGTAACAAGTTTCAAGAAATCTATTTAGCAGTTTAGAATAAAGAATGGCTACACCTCTACAAGAAGTATACGCATACCAAATGTTGGAATGAATGGTAGCTTATTTACAGTTACATTATATATGATACATTATTTAAAAGGGACTTAAAAATAGTTACTAAAGTCTTTTTTTTTCAAACCGAAACTGGGAATAATACGCCAAAAACCGATATAAAATTTACTACACTTTTTATCTATTTTCGCAGATACATTTACCTCAATATTACAAACATAATCATAATCATAATGTAGTTACTACCACAAAGACACAAATTTAATATAAATTTCACGTGCTTAGACTGTTTGACAGATGGAATATAAAACGTGCTGACTCGGAATATGCTACGTACGCGAATACTCTTACGTACTCTATGTAAGAATCTCAATTAACTTGGATACGGTATTCCAGATACATACTTAGTACTCGAATTACGGTCTCTAGTACTTTGTAAGTACTGGATATTGTGGCACTTTGATTCAGATCGATACCCGACTACTATTATGTACTCAAGTGTCTCAAATAACTAGAACACGGTATTATATATATATATATATATATATATATATATATATATATATATATATTCTGTACTCGAATTACAATCTGTAATAATTACGAAGCGTAAATCTAAATAGTTAAGGAGAATTATCAAAGCAAGCGGACTTTTTTCTTTTTTTTTTAATTTCAGATGTAATGTGAGTTTTCTTAAATTTCAAATTTTTTTTTCCTAATTTTCAGATTTCATGAAATATACCGAAAAATAACATAAGTATTTCCAACATTTTTAAATACCTTTCATCTTTAGTCATATCTCAGAATATTACAAGCCGAACAAATGCTTCTTTAGGGATACTTTGAATGTTTTGTGAAGAGTTTTGACGTACTTGAATGACTAGAATTTGAGTTAGAATCGTCAGTGAATTCGTAAACAAAATATAAGCTCACCTTCTTAAGGCCGATGAAGTTAAGATCTAAGTATTTATGTCTCATTCTCAGAAAAAATATACGCGACGCCTGACGCTCTCCAGTAATGCGTCGAACTGACGGTGAAATCTTTAGAAACGGCTCATAGTTTGATGTATACAAGTTTCCACTATGAGGGGCGGACACGAGAAATCATCTCGTAGAATAATGATACCTCGACACAACTATCTACGCTAACGCTCGCATCAACCGGAGAGGTAAGAACTCGCGAGTTTTAGAGTAGTAATTTCTATTTTGAACCGTGTGTTGGGTACTCGTGAAAAGGGTTCATGAGAGGATTATGAGTGTTTTATAAAAACGATACTTTTAACGTTCGTTCGTCACTAAATGTTGATAATAGCTTGTAAAGAAAAACATCTTAACGTAATCTCTGATTTTATGTAAAAGTTAAATAGAAATATTTGTCCTCATAGTCAATCTGGTTTTAAAAAAGTAAGCGAAAAATATACGATAGAGACGTTATGACTAATGAGTAAAACACTAACTGACCCGTGCGAATATTCCGCACAGAACACAAACACCGAATAAAAATTATATAACTACATGTTAGTTAAATATATTTTTATTAGGAATACCATCAACAGAAGGGAATTCTAATGAAAATATGCTTTTTATAAAAAAAAAAACAATTTTTTAACGAAAACTTTAATTTTAAAATATTTGTTTTTCGTCAATAGCGAAGAAAATATGCTTTAAAATTATGTTTAAATCATCAATTTCGATGAAGAAATAAGAGAGATTCGGCGTTGCCACAAAAAACACCTTTGAGAAATAATATATATGATTTAATCAAAAAAGTAATTCAAAAGCCGAAAGTATTTTCATACAATAATTTAAAGATTAAGAATGAATTAATAAAAGGCTTAACTTACGATAAAATATGTGCAAAACGTAGGAAACATGAAAAAATGCGGAAAACCGCAGAAAGTACATCTCCAGCATCTAAAAAGTTTTTGAAAAAGGACACTAACTGTAACAATCCGTATGAAAAATATACATGCATAAGAAATTAGATGTCAATAAAAAATAGAGCAGTTATAAATTAAAATAAACTTATGAAGCACAAGTCAAAACGTAGATTCCATACACATTTAAACGCTTATGAACTTTCCAATGTACATAGTGTTTCTATTAAACTATTTACAGATATTAATATAATTTTGTCATCATGGAAATACATAATTATATTTATATATATTTTAAGATATAAAGTAATTTTTTCAGCTGATTTGACTCACTGAATGGTCACTTGTATGGTGTTTTTATGAACTTTTTACAACTACATGTCATAAGGTAGTCGATGTTTACTCCTTAACTAATAGAGTCAAACGAGTAGCTGTGATAATTTTCCTTTTAATTTTCATTATGTGTCCTAATATTGTAAATGCTTTTCAGGTATTTAAAAATAGCTGTTTAGCTGACAGAATGTGGAAACATGTAACTCTAAAAAAAATACCAATTTAAAGATTGGTATTTAGTAAATGAATCTCTGGATTGAATAAGGGTTCATAATATACCTCCAATGTTATAGAAAGACTTATTTAGTCAATGGTATCCTACATGCTGATATATACGAAACAAAAAAAATATGTATATATAGTGGACGCCCTAAAAAAATTATTGAAGCATTTTATTTCGTATCTTTGTATGCGTTAGAATTGTGTATGAGCATGCCTTTCAAGTTAGATTTAAAATTTATAGCACTAATAGGCTGCGAGTGAAACGGTTGTAACGTACACACGGACATGGCGAAACTATAAAAGTTCCTAGTTAGACTACGGAACCCTAAAAAGGGAAACGTCCCAAACTTTTGAATGACAAACCGACGTTATTGCAGATCGCATTTGGTTAAAAGATGATGGACTGCAATAGACAAATACATAGAAGTCCGGTTATACGCGACAGAACTGTACGAAATTGGACATGTCGCTCTAACGAGTTGTAACCAATTTTAGTTAATTAATTTTCTGGTATATCACTCAACAGATATAATTGTTACGTATACAATAAAAAGGTTATCGTATTTTAGTAGTGTTTACGTTATGAAATTTGAAATATGCAATATAATATAAAAAATAACCCCAAACAAAAACAATCGATTGCATTTTTCTTAGAGTTTCAATGGACTAGCATACAATCTCATCAGAGGATTAAAAGTAAAAAATGGAGCAAACTCTCTTCATATCACCATATTAATCTCAAAATTCAAAGTATTATACAAAATTCAAAGTTTATGCGGTGGAATTTAAAAAAATCCAATTTTAAATTTAAAAAAATCCAAAAAGTAAGAAATAAACATGTTTTTATTTTTAAGTACATAAGGTAACTTTTGAATGGAGCACATGTAAAAGTTACCTTTTATATATATATAAATTCTAGCCAAATCAACCACAATGAAAGTACATCCTATAGGTCTTGAATTAGAATGGTGTTTAAAGTAACCTAACTAAAGTTTAAGTAAATTATTCAGTGTATGCACGACTATTAAAAAATATTGAATGCCTCCATATCTAGTATAACACCAAATACTATTTTAAGAGACTTTTGTAGACATATAAATAAAACTATAACATTAGCATGTCTGTATATTGAAGATATATATATGCTTGTCTCTTTGTTTGAACACAAATCACCAAAAAACTGTTGACTCGACAGAGGTGAACTTCTTTGGAGAATATAGGTATTGACTTGAAATAATATTTAGTTTTTATTTCATTGGATTCGGTGAACTCGACCAGAAGACATGCAATGCAATTTTTTCAACAATTTAGTTGTATTGCATGAATAAAAAAACAAAGAAGTACTTAGGTATTCGACCCGTAATAATTACATAAATGTATAAAGTGTATTTCTATGTATATAGAAATACACTATATATATTTCTATGATACATAAATAGATAGCGCTACGTATAAATTAAATCAGACAATGAAATTTTCGACCTCGACATGAATTTATGAAATGTTCGTGGCCAAAAGTGAAGCGTGAAGTGGCGCGGGAGGAGTAGGTGTTTAATTAAGCAATGTGAATGCCGACAAATTTATGAGGGCACACGTCGTTATTGGTCGTCTTATGCTCATAAATTTTTTCGCATACAGTTTTCCTTAATTTTCCAAAATATGGATCGGTCGTCAACATTCGTAATTTAATTACTACGGTAGGGTTAGAATTAGATTGTTTAAATTTGGTTGTTACTTGCTGTATTGCCTATACGTATGATAAAACTTTAGGAATGGCCTGTCTGTATATTAAATATATTTAAAAGAAAAAAAAACACAGAACATAATGAAACTAATACAGCACAGAATTATTGTTTTAAAATGTTTAATCTATTTGTATATCTTTTGCATACGCATCGCGTAAAAAGTACTGGATTAATTCGAATTCTGTTTTTAGAAAAATATAGAGATATTTACCTCTAGAAATAATATTTAGTTTTTATTTTATCGGAAGTAAGTCACTCCATCAAAATATATGTAAACTTAACATTTTAAAAAGTGTTTTTGCCTAGCTTTTATAAAACAACAACAAAAAGGTGCCTACTAACTACAGAAATGTATAGAGTGTGCATCAACAGACGGCACCATCCACATGTTTAAATACGCTATGCATATTTAAATAAGTTTTCAACCTGTATATACATTGGTGAAATGAGCATAGCTAGAGGCGAAGTATGAAGTGATGCGGGAGAAGTATTGAGTGAGCAACCCGAATTCAGGCAGATGCATAAGGGCAAATATCATTGTCAATCGACTTCCGAACATAATTTTTTTTCAATACGGTATACTCGTATATTCGTCCTGTTTCCTCAATTTGTTTAAAATTTGAATCTGTCATCAATATTTATGATTTAATCATTTTAGTAAAATTAGTACCCAGCTATATAAATTTTGTTACTACGTACTTTATTGTCTGAATATATAGTAATTACGAATTAAATCATTTTTTTTCGTAAATATCGTATTTGCGAAAAAAATAGTTTAGAGGAACATAAAAAATAACCGCCAACATTAAGTTAGCGGTTTTATCAATTACATTTTAGTGTCGATATTTTTACAGCTTTTGAGACACAAATATTACGCGGTATATTACATCTTACTAACTTCTATCATCAAATGTCCTTTAATTTGTCTATGTGCTAATACACATGTCTTATCGAAATAATTATAAAACCAAAATGTTATATGCAAACCTTAATTGGTAAAAAACGTAACCATAGCAACAGATACACACATTTTTATAGCGCCGCGTGGCTCCTATTCTTTCGACGTGGCATCTACCAATCAAATTTGTACACATGAAGATAATTGCCTTTTTAGTTTTACGATATTTTTAAAGCAATAAATACTATATATGTACCAAAACAGAAAATTAGCCTTAAATTTATCCAAATCCATAAGCTTACTTACTTACCGATTCCGACGTAATTCGTACGTGCAGGAACGCCTTACGTTTTAAAACTAGAGCGCCACTTTTAATTCGAACCACAAAAATCGTTGAACACCAAAAATTTAAATTAAAAAGCTATTCATGATAGTTTTTGATGACTTCGTGATGACGTCAAAGGTCGTGTCGCGGCAAATATTCAATCATGAAAATATGTACTGTGATCAATATGAATTTAGCCTAGCTCCAGCTTTCGCCACGCGAGTGCGATTTTCGAAGTCTTCTACTTTGTCTTTTTTCATATTATCAAACAGATTATAAGTAAACCTCAGTATATAATGATTATTCAAATATCACCTGTCGAATTGTGGAAATTTCGCAATACATACAAATTGTTCAAAATATACTTAAAATCATTAGGAAAACTACAAAAAACCTTTAATAAAAACTCTTTCTTTTTATCGATGATGAATAAACGAGAGAATAAATGAGAGATGAGAAAACAAGAAACAAAAACAAAATATTATATCCTGGACATTAGCGAACACGGAGGAAACGCCTGAAAGGTCGGGCATCAAACCGTCAAAGTTGAAATGTCTGATACAATTTCTAATTCGTCAAGTGGCCACACTGACGTATTCAACGTTTTCGAGCTAACAGTCTTCCTCGGCCACTGCTCAGTTTACATTTAGAAGGTAATAAAATATTTTCTTTTTTTTTATAGCGATGTCTGTTAAAGATAACATTGTCAGAAATATTCATAATTTTCCATTTTAATCCACATATATGTCATGTCAATTTCAGTAGCTTCACACCGTTTTCGTTGACTAATCGTATAGCATATGAAACGTAATCTTAGGTATTAATAGTTCCTTACCAAATATGTTATCTAGCTGTGCACAGCGATTTCATCTGCGCAGAATTATTTGAATTAGCTACTAACCCGGCAACCCAGGCGATATCTAAACTCTCTACCTTGTGCCGATTGAACAGTGATTAAATTTCTTTCACATTGTTTATCACTGCTCTGTCCCTATAAATCGTGCCGTTATGATATATAGTCCATAATCTTCCGCAGTACTACAGCTTTTCTAATGTGATAAAGATTTAAATTTTTCGTTCTGTATATTAGCATAGACGTATAACGATCATTTTTGTAAAACGTCTAAAATTCAAACTTGAAAACTATGTGTATTTATATAGCTTATAATTATTAAACAACATTGATATAAAGTATTAAGCCGACATCAAGCCGCTTGAAATTGTATTTCACGCTGATACCATACCTGATACCCACCAAGTACAAAAACGTTTCGCCGAAGGTTCTGCTCATAATCTTTCGCAACACTATGAACTTTCTAATACGATAAACATACAAATTTTCCTTTCTATGTATTAATATATACGTGCAACTATCATTTTTGTAAAGCGTGATTTTTATATGTTGCCTAAAACTCAACTGGAAAACTTTTTCTATTACGATCATTTTTATACAACATTAAAACAAAGCATTAAACCTATGTCCCACAAGACTATAAATATATCCACCACTTAAAACTGTAGTTCACGCTGATTTTCAATGAATTTACTTTTCGTTTATAAATCTTAGTCATAACTGTTTATGTTGACTAAAACATTTCAATAACACCCACTTGCAAATTGTCCCCGTATGATAATAAATTATCGATGGTTATCACGTCCACTACCATCTGCTCCATTGTTTTAGGGACTTTGTTCGCGTAAAATTCTGAACAAGAAAATTTATGAATAATAATAATGAACATTAGAATTTATTTCTTTTTTCATATATTTTTATATTATCGATGAGTATATAGTATATTAAAAGATCTAATAGGTAGTATTGGCAATACCAATATCGTAATATCCATCAAGGCAGGGATTGTTTAGCTTGTGTTATTCAGATCAAAGTATCCTGTATATTGCTCGAAGTTATAAACTGTTATAATGCCAAATTTTATCAAAATTAGCTTTGTAGATTCTGCGTGATGGAATAACAAATTCACAGAGGACAACAATTTTAAAAACTGGTTTTCTGGCTTCTATTATCATTCTATATAAACCAATAATTTCTTTTAAAAATATTTTCTATATGAAGAATTTATTTTGTTACAGTTTTATTATATGTATAGACGTAAAATGCAAATAAACTATTTCTTGACGCATTTAATTAACATAATTTTGTACTAATTACATATAGTATTTAATGATTATTGCATAACCTTGCATTTAAATACCGGAATCATAGCATATTTAAATTTTCAGACATTCTCTTCCGTCCACTTAGGGTGAAGTGCTATACTATTAAAACTTTTACCTGTCGCGAGTTTTGATACAGTCCTAAGTATTACTTACGGCTTTTTAATAAATTATTTCGTGATAATTACTTAATTTATTTGAATTTTGATTAAGTGGCGAATGGATAAGATGTTTAAAATAGTGAAAAGACCAATTACCTTTGTGAGATTGCAATAAAATACTTACCGATTCCGCAAATTTCTACCAGTATTTAGCAAATTTATATATGTGCGGAAACGATATTGTACAGAAAAAATCTGAAAAATGATGTTTTTGTGTTCTATTTCTTTTGTCATGTGTGGAACATAACAAAATTAATGTAACACACAATATTACTTTTCATGTTTTTGTCTACATAATATAGTTTCCGAACATAGATAAATTTACAAATATAATTTTTTTAATACTTTTAAGTAAATATCGCTATATAATGAATAATGTAATGTAAACTTTATATACACTTTTTAATATATATATATTTTTATATAAAATTCAAACAGTATTACTAGAATTGAGTAAAAACCATAGAATGTATTCTAATTCGTTGCAAATATATGATATTTATATACTTAAAGAAGACAATTTGTACGATCCATACCACGGTACAGTGGAATAATATTAGATATAAAGGCATTCCTGATAGCAAGCATTTCGTATGTACGAGATCTCACTATTTATTTAGTTTAATTTTTCACAACTAAATGAAGCTACATGATATAGTATTACTTTATTTAAATGTTATCAAAATCCATTTTGCAGATTTTGCCACGACCTAGGTTTCATGGTATGACAACATCTTTAGGTGTGCAATTTGTAGAGATCTTTACAAATTCCAAGAGTAATCTTTACTATAAGCAATCTTTACAAATTGCTCAACTGAATATTTTGTCATAAAACAAAACCTAGGTCGTGGTAAAGAATTTAAATAAAGTAGAAACAATACTACATCACGTAGTTTCATTTAGTTGTGAAAAATTATATTCTAATGAATTTCTACAAAATCAACGCCACATATATTCAATATTTATTTAATACTGAGAAGTATCTTAGAGTTACTTTACGAATAAAAATTAATCATTTTATGTATTAGAAAAAGTTGAAATAAAGAGAAATGTGTGACGGTGAAAAAACTGTTAAGCAGTAGAACTCACACTACGATGTTTCCATACATATTAAACACTTAAAATATTTAAGGGTACAAAATATTTCTAGTTAAAAGGTTTATTAATACTAATTTATCACAATTTTTGCATTATTTTCCGATCGCAGATTCCCTAATTTTCAAAAGAATACGTGATTTTCATGAAAAAATATTTATCAGTTCTATTAAATTTGTCATTGGCGTTGTCGTTATTGATGCAATTTACGAAAACACAAACCGCGTGTAATAAAAAGGGGAAGGTTTTACGAACAAGAAACTTTTACGAAATATATGTTATACGCGTTTAAGGTAAATAGTCGTACATAGAGCGAGGCAAAATTTTAACGACCTCACAAGAAGAGCTACTCTCTAATTGGAGACCCGACATTTATGATTCGCAAAATACGATCTACAACGTGTTTGTATTAAATTTGAACCAGTGGAAAGAGAATTAAGTCGGTCGTGTTTCTGATCGTCGTTTGCTTTAAATTTGGCACAGTTCAATTTAATTTCAAACCTTTATCATGCCACAATAATTGGAGGAAACATTTTATATTCTGATGAATTATTAAATATAAATTGAGATATTTAGTTAAATTTTGTTTTAAACAGAATATTTAAACAGAATTAGGAGAGAATTTAATTCGATACTGAGATTCCATTGTGAAATATTTTACAGTTTAAAAATTTATTGTTAATACTTTAATGTAAAGTGTGTAATTTAAAAATTTAACTCTTCTGTACGTTCAACGATATAACGATATTTAATAAAGAGACCCCTGTAATCACTTCAATGTTAACAATGTCTTTATTTATTTAAATACATTTATCGATATACTACATGTAACTTATTTGTAACGATAAACAAATAATACTTTAACAAGTTACAATATAAGAAAGTATATATTAAACATGAATACATAATGACTACAAAAGATAAGGACGACAAATTTCGACAAACTTATTTTTATTCATCATAAACAAATCACACTCTGGTGTGACGGCAATCATGTGGCTGAGCAAATGAATTACGTGGGAAGCTAGGTAGTTTCGATATAAATTATATTTTCATTATAGAGGGTGGTATAGCAAACAAGTAATTCGGTTATAGAGGGTGGTATAGCAAACAAGTAATTGTCAGGTACGAAGAATGAAAGTTTACTGAATAATAAAAAGCATAGAATTTTTCTTTTTAATAGCTGGAAGATAAAATTTCATAAGCGTAACGTACCTTCTGAGATGCAAGGAGTGAAAACCCAGCATTTCCAAGAGGAAATCAGTAGGAAATAGAAAGGATAAGTAACCATACTGTGTCATATACAGATATCGGAGGAAAGTATTTTGCTCACGTTCAATCATCAAGCTGCACTTGGCTTCGTATAGGCTCCAGATAATGGAGTCGGATTCTAATTGGCTCTGCACTAATGAAGTGTACGGCAGGTAAATCGATGACATGGAGTGAAAATCTTTTGAATCATGTGACACAAAACCAAGTTTCCGAATTTTGTTTTTTTCTATATCCGTTATATGCCACAAAACGTCAATCACGAATCAGATCTGACTCCAAATCAACGACCTCATTCAGACGATGCAGTAAAATTCTGACCGTATGTTCATAGGAGCGTGTGCTTGGCTGTAACTCACTAAATGAACATTTACATATAATTGGCAACAATTAATACAAATGCATGCGTAATACAATAGATTCTAATCTGTCCACCATGTGCTATTGGGAAAACTTTTTCAAATCTTTTACGCTTGCTTGTTCCTTTTTTTTTTTTTTTTAAATTCATTATTTTATATTACTTATTAGCTATGCTCCGGACTTAGTTCACGTGAAAAATGGAAGTCCGTTATAAACTGTGAGATTGAAAATTAAAATACGTTTATTGCCATCTATAATTATTACAAAGTAAATTTTTGTTTCATGTAAATGTGCTTTGCTTTGAAGTTTCAATTTACAATAATTTCTTTTTAGTGCTTAAATGAAAAAGTTATTTTGATATCTCTATATAATTTTTAAAACCTATTTAATGATATCCCACACGCCTATGTACTTTACATGTTATTTTTCATGTATGTTATTTTTCATCCTTTAGTTACTTATATGGAGAGTCACCTGATATTATTTTTTTATAATTTCACTATTTCAATGTATAACAGTTCATATAAGACACCTATCATCCGAATTTCATCTACATATTGCCAATAGTCTCCGAATAAAATGGCTGTGATATACGAACAGACAGATAATTATAAAGGCTCCCTTCTAAAAAAAAAATTTAGCGCCAAATATGATCTACGTGTTGAAAATTTTTTATTTATACCACAATGTTAAAGAGTTAATTACGTAAAAGTAAAATTTAATTCTAAAGAAGTTGGTTAATAACTGATTGAAAATAAATGTGTGAGCATAATAAACCTAATGTTATTTAAATACCTTAAAGATTATCTGGACCTGTTATTCATAAACTAGCCTTGCTGAATCAAAGAATAATGGAAAACTTATATGCCTAAAAAGGTCATGTATACATGTCGCTATTGAAAAAAACTATATTATGCAGCATACATTTTCCTAAAAAGATTAAAGCCGATCTGCGATGCTGATTGAAAAGAAAATTCTAAAAATATATAATATGATAGTGTCAATTGATATAATAATTTCAGAGCAGGGAAAACTTCCTTCGTCACAAATAATAACTCCATAAAGACGCTGCTTGATAATAGAGAGATAAGTGCACGACGATACACGTAGAGTTTTGTTATTGAGCAGGCGTTCAAATATTAGAGTAGAATCACGCGGAGCATTAGAACGAAGATGGAGACACTAAAGGAACAGTCTCCAACCTAGTTGGGTACAAGCGCTCGATAGTAGATATGGGACATTATTACTGGACCTTCGAAGGTCTCTATTTTTTTTATAAGGTTGCGGATCCCAGAAGGAGCCCTGAGACAACCCAGATATACTAGCGGAACTTAATAAACGAGACAATCTTATCCTTAATCAGTGAAAAATTTTGAAGTAGATGATCCTTGTTTAGATGACATCATAGAATCCTCTCAAGCCCCTCCACTATCGTAAAAACAAATCAAGCACCACTGTAAGCCTGCTCGCTGTCTCTTGTAACCCTTACTGGGACGTATAGTGGGACGTACTAGCTGTAAACGATTTCCCAGATTTCACAGGAGTTTCAACGCTCTTTATATTTTAGTGTAAGACACAGAGTATAACAAAAAAATAGTAACAGTAACCGGCTCCGTTTGGTTTATGATTTGTTGCTTTCATGAGCATGGAATATTTACAATTGGAAAACTATTTACTTTAAACGCTGGAAAATTGGAAACTATTATAAATATATAGTTTATCAGTAATGTTTCCTATTGTGACACGTATGAACGTTTTAATTGCAGGCAAAACCATAAAGCAAAATCTCTGTACGGACTATACGTACAAAAAATGTTGTCGCGAATTGTTTCTTGGATGCAGTTACATTATAATATTTTATTCCGCTTTTAAAAGTGGCCATGTCATATGTTATTTAAAAGAACTTGAGAAATTCAGAAAAATACGCCAAAGTCGATGTGAATTTAACGAACCTTTTCTACGTTTCCGTATATCTCCCGAGGGTTTTGAATAATAAACACCCCTAAAATTTTGCAAAATCCCTGTCGACTTTGTAACATAAAAGGAAAAATTTCATTCCCAAAATGTGCGTTGACATCAATCACTTTTAGTTGAGTTACCCCAAAAAACTTTTTTAAAGATTTTATTGCATAATTTTGTACTCATTAGAAATAAATATAACCATGCCAAATTTTATAGCCTTAATGGTTTAGGAGTAAAACGTGTATGAAAGAGACGAACATGACGAAAGTCTAAGAATCGTTTGTGAAAGCTTTAACGT
This sequence comes from Druceiella hillmani, assembly GCA_039881145.1. NCBI lineage: Eukaryota > Metazoa > Arthropoda > Insecta > Lepidoptera > Hepialidae > Druceiella > Druceiella hillmani. The sequence goes on from JAYKKI010000009.1 coordinate 41,501,909, forward strand.
TTGTGAAAGAGAAGGACATAGCAAAGTATAACCCTAGTCTGTCTATTGGATGCTGAAAAATGTGGTTAATAATAACAAAATACATATTAAAAACCAAAAAGTGAAAAAGATTGGACATGCCGTCAAAAATGAAGGAATGTTAAATATGGGAAAAAATTATTATATTGATTTAATTAATAAAATTCTCACATGCTATTTAAATCAGGACGATATTTGTTTAAAGTGAATTTTATAATTTGTGCTTTATAAAAATAGACGTTAACTTATAACCAATATAAATTTGAACAATTCGACAATATCTAAGGAAATTTCCTAACAATAGCTTTCAAACATTCATTTAAAAAGCTGACCTGGATACAGAATGGTAGAGAGAAAATTTTTAAAATTTGTGTGTACGAAACCTTAAAAACAAACAAATTAAACTCGTCAACTATTAAAAATTGTCACATTTTAAAATATAATAACAGATTTTAAAATTCTTGTAAATGCTTTATAATATGAAAAATAAATTTTACGCAAAAAATGTCTCTACCACTCTACGACTACGTGCCTACAACTTCGTTCGTCTGGATCTTTAGAACATATTATCAACTATAATATTAATACAAGTAACGTCATCTACAATAATCGCAAAATTAAACAATTTTTAAACTGCTTTGTATTGAAATTTCAAACTACCATAACTTCTTTTCTAGTAAGTTTATTTCAAAGGTTCCATATTACCTCAGGGTCAACACAATACATTGCTGAAAACCGCCTCAGAATCCTTTTAGTCATTCAGGCGTTTAACCAAATAAATAAACAGAAATTCCAGAAATAATAATTTAGTGTTCTTTTACTTTGTTTTGTTTGTTCCCCAAAATCATTGTTTTGTAAATATTTTTAAAGTACAGACGCGCTAATATTACAGTTTTATTTTATGTAGATTGTGTTTTCCCTATATTTTCATACAACCTTTAATAAAATTTGGTATTATATATTTACAGTTTCATAACTCAAAAGAAAAACCTAGGTTTCGTTGTATTACAACATCTTCAGGTGGGATATTAGCAAAGATCTTTGCTAATATCCCACCTGAAGATGTTGTAATACAACGAAACCTAGGTCGTGGTAAATCAATTAAAGCAAATAGAAATAATACTACATCACGTAGTTTCATTTAATTGTGAATAATTAATTTCTAAAAAATTAACGCCAAATATATTCAATATTAAAAAGAAGAAATTTAAACCCTTGTAAAATCACTCGTACTTAGCGTATCTGTCTACCACAATCGACTTTCTCAGAAAACATCCAACGTGGAAACTTGAAATTTATACGACATAATGTTAAAGCATATTAATATCTGAATAGTTAACACTAAACATTTTTAAACGAAAAACTTTTGAAGGGGCAAATTAAATACTATATTTTTTTATTCCAGATTTTGTGTATATTTTATAATTCGATAATTTTTAGTCCTTCAGAAATATGCTGGAAAGAACATGCAAATAAATTTATAATTCCAAAGCTTGTTGCAAATAATTCCAATATTCTAAGTTTCTTTGAAATAAATTCCACAGTTTTCTATAACAAATATAAGATTGAAAGGGCAAAATACTGTCACTAATTTATGAGTAAATTTTACAAACTAAAAAGTTCTAAAGATGTTTTTCAGATAAAATTTATCTAAATAACTTTTCTAATATGTTTAAATTCTTCTAATTGATGGTCAAATTTTATAAATTTGGAATTCTAGAAATACTTTAAATATTTGCGGAAAGTTTCGAGAGACTCGAATGATAAGCATTTGAATTAAAACAGTCAATTGTATGGTAAACAATGGTGCTATCTAACGGCTAACGAAATTAGAATGTAAATATATGCGTGTTACTGTCAGACCATATATTTGAATAACGCTCTTCAGTAACGCGTCGAACTGACAGCCAAATCCTTAAGGCTAACCTCTTCTCTTGATGTACACATATTGGCGATATGAGGGGCGGACATGAGAGGCATTCTCCTCGAGTAATGATACTGATCTCACAACATTCTGAGAGGTAATATCTCTCGGCTTATAGGGCAATAATTTCTTTATTATAAAATGTATCAGGTACTTATGCGAAGTACTCGTAAGCGGGTTATGAGTGCTTTGTAATGCAAAGCATTTAACGTTTGTTTATCACTGGGTGGCTTGTAAAATAATATCTTAATTTAAGTCTGATTTTTGCAAATAAAAATAAACAAGAAAATATAATTTACAAATACATAGATAACGTGAATAAGTTTGCGCAAATCTGCGCACTTTTTTACAATAAACGAAAAGTGACGGATGAAGATATTTACGGGAAAAGTAGAATAGAAATATCAATGAAGTTTTAAAAAATGAAGCAAAAAAATTAATGAGAAAGACATTGAGATGCAGTAGAAATTAAATCTTTGAGATACGTGTGAAATTTTAATAAAAGGTTAATATTAGATATTTAAGTCGGGAAATTAATTTTAAAACTACAAAAAATAGCATACAATGTTTTAAATGCTAACAAACAATTAATATTATGCAACTTACGATAAGATATATTTATGAAATGTAGAAAGCAAAAGAAAATGCGCAAAACCCCCAAAAAGTAGCAAACAGAATAAAATTATTGGAAACTGGACATTAAATATTATAGCCCTTAGGAAAAATAGAGTTAAATGAGTTAAATACGTTATCATTTGTTTTGTCTTTTTGCACTTTATTATCAAACATATCCGTACACAGTATAAAACAAAGTCGCTTCCCTCACCTGTCTGTCGCTCTGTAAGCCTAGATCTTTTAAACTACGCAACGGATTTTTATGCGGTTTTCACTATCATTCAGATAATTTCAAAAAGATCACTTCGAAAGGTTTCTATGTCATGCGTGTTATATTTACAGAAAATGTAAAAAAGTCAATATATCCCAAAAAACTATAATTTTGGGCGCTGTCATTGTTAACGCTGACTAAACTTTACGAGATATACAAAAATTTTGTACTATGGAATTGTGTATTTTAAAAATATCTACAAAAAAGTCCGGGATGGCATATATCTATATCCTACGGATAACCAGTGACCATATTTTTAAATTTTTTGTGGGTTATTCATTCCAATTTATTTTGATCAATATTATATTAATCTTTATTTATTTAAATAAGTTGATTTTGTTGAGCATTTAATGTAGATAAAATTTGCTCTTTACGGCAAATGATTATCATTAATATTTTAGAAGATATCACAGATTTAAAAGCCCAAAATTCAATATTCGCGATGTCGATGTCAATATTATTTTAATCTTTATTTATTTAAATAAGTCGGGTTAGTTGAACATTTAATGTAGATAAAATTTGCCCTTTACGGCAAATGATTATCATTAATATTTTAGAAGATATCACAGATTTAAAAGTCCAAAAATCAGTATTCGCGATGCCGATGTCAATATTATATTAATCTGTATTTATTTAAATAAGTTGGGTTTGTTGAACATTAATGTAGATAAAATTTGCTCTATACAGCAAATCATTGTCATTAATATTTTAGAAGATATCACAGGTTTAAAAGTCCAAAATTCAGTATTCGCGATGCCGATGTCAATATTATATTAATCTTTATTTATTTAAATAAGTTGGGTTTGTTGAACATTAATGTAGATAAAATTTGCTCTATACGGCAAATCGTTATCATTAATATTTTAGAAGATATCACAGGTTTAAAAGTCCAAAAATCAGTATTCGCGATGCCGATCTCAATATTATATTAATCTTTATATATTTAAATAAGTTGGGTTTGTTGAACATTAATGTAGATCAAATTTGCTCTATACGGCAAATCATTATCATTAATATTTTAGAAGATATCACAGGTTTAAAAGTCCAAAAATCAGTATTCGCGATGCCGATGTCAATATTATATTAATCTTTATTTATTTAAATAAGTTGGGTTTGTTGAACATTAATGTAGATAAAATTTGCTCTATACGGCAAATAATTATCATTAATATTTTAGAAGATATCACAGGTTTAAAAGTCCAAAAATCAGTATTCGCGATGCCGATGCCGTGCACGGAAGGCGACGGCGCGTGAATGACAGTAATATCGTCAATCGTTCCACAATTACACCACATTAGTACCTACATTGCACCCGTAAGAAGCCGGGGCAGGTCGCTAGTTTTAAATAAAACGTCAGTATCGTGGAGGTAAGAATCTACTCATTATTAATACTTTTTAGATATGCGATTTTCAAACCGAGCAAATATGAAAAGATTTGCAATGTACCCAAAATACCCGTAATAAATACTAAAGAATTATTAAGAAACTTTAATAGAAAGGAATATCGAGAGATAGACAATAAAAAAACGAAAATGTTTGATGCCTAGCCTCAACGGATTGGGCGGAAGTGTCTAAAAAGAGAGGCGTCCCACCGACAAAGTGAAAAAGTATCCGGTACAATTCTTATTGTCTCCTCTCGAAACATCCCCATCCAATTTTGATGGTTAAAAAGGAAACATTTTCTTTCCAGCGATTAAGTTACATTAATTATATACATTTACAAAAATATTCGTAATTTTCTATTTGAATGCAAATTTAACCTAGGTAAATATTAATAGCGTCTTTCATATTTTTATCATATCATGACACCGCCTTAGGACAGTGATGATTAACAGCCGTATCGCTCTATTCCTTATTTATTTATTCTACACCGCTTTATTGACTGAACGTGTATGATATTAAATACAGTCTTGGACATTAACAGTTCTTTACTGAATGTATTATATATATATATATGTAAATTTAATCGTCATAAGTCGCGTAAAACAAGAGCTAAAAACTTTATCTGTTACAATCATTTAATACAATATTGAACTAAGGTATTGTAACCAATATACCACAAAAGTATGACAATTTCACCGCTTTATTGGCTGGACGCGTGACACCAGCGCCGCCTGGCATCTGCAGCTTTAGGTGTGCCTCAATTTCATTTGTACGACTCTGGTAAATGTTTACGTGAATAATATAAAAGAATCTAAAGATATCAACTGTTATTTATATTATATCTATTTTTTCTTTGTATTGTGTTTCTAACTACATACCAATTGTTTCTTTGTGATTTTTGTCGAAGAGAAGTAAGTATTATTCGTGGTTTCGATAAAGTGACGTTAAATTAGATTACATTGTTTGTTTTGTTATTTATTGTAATACAGAGAAAAATATCTAAAGAAATTCTTTTATTAACCATTAATAACAATATTTTAGTTTTCTGTACCCAATATTATAACCTTTTGTTTTCAGCTCAACGAATGAGTAAATTAACTAATGTATTACCCACATTATAACATTTCAAGTACAATGTTATAGCAGCAACATGAAATTCTTTTATTAACCGTTAATAACAATATTTTAGTTTTCTGTACCCAATATTATAACCTTCTTTTGTTTCAGCTCAACGAATGAGTAAATTAACTAATGTATTACCCACATTATAACATTTCAAGTACAATGTTATAGCAGCAACATGAAATTCTTTTATTAACCGTTAATAACAATATTTTAGTTTTCTGTACCCAATATTATAACCTCCTTTTGTTTTCAGCTCAACGAATGAGTAAATTAACTAATGTATTACCCACATTATAACATTTCAAGTACAATGTTATAGCAGCAACATGAAATTCTTTTATTAACCGTTAATAACAATATTTTAGTTTTCTGTACCCAATATTATAACCTTCTTTTGTTTCAGCTCAACGAATTGAGTAAAATAACTAATATATTACCCACATTATAACATTTCAAGTACAATGACAAAAAATAAATTTTATAACAGTTATTAATTTATTTTTTTTATATAATTTCCAATATTGGAAAAAATTTCAATATTGGAAATCGGTAAAAGTCAAATTAGTTATTTCTTGACGTATTCTTGCAATTTAATACACAATAACTATCGCTTCAAATTTCGAAAATTTGCTCGAGTTCGGTGTCACAACAATGCTAATTTGAGTGATTTTTTAAGTTATAAATTTACATAAAAAATTACGTGCTTAAAAATAGGACTCAGTCGTGATTATTTTATTATAAAAATTGATTAAAAAAAATACTCGCAATCTTTATTTTCTTATTGCTGAAGTATTTTTCACCATTTCCACATTAGATTCAAAAAATAAGTACACAATCAACATACATATAAAAAAATGTTATTAATAAAAATTACCAAATTGACAAGAAATATTGACAAGTAATTATGACTATTGAATATATTTGGCGTTAATTTTGTAGCAATTCATTATCCACAATTAAATGAAACTACGTGATGGAGTATTATTTCTACTTTCTTTAATTTCTTTACCACGACCTAGGTTTCGTTGTATTACATCTTCAGGTAGGATATTAGCAAAGATCTAAAGAAATTAAAGAAAGTATAAATAATACAACATCACGTTGTTTCATTTAATTTTGAAGTAATTATGACGTTTAAATATATAGTTCATGATATATACATTTTCCAAATTATATTTTCATGAGTCCTCTTCGCTTTCTTTAAATTTCTTACTTTTTGGGCTCGTGATCTGTGAATTTTTCATTGTTACTGGCATGCATTTTTTCCCAATTATTAACTTATAATTAAAGAAAAATTGTAAACTAAAGATTTAATAAAACATTTTTAATATTTTATTTCAAACGTTTTCTCACTAGCTTGTTCCTTTTGCTGCAAAAAAACTATTCCTTGCATTATTCCGTATTCCTTACTAGGTGTACTTGTGATAACTTTCATATAGACCATTTAAAAATATTATTAAGTTAACTATAAGATTAAAGGTTAAAATACAAGTTTTTTCTATCTGTAAAATTATTATTTCTTTTTTCAATTAAGTAAGTTTGTATTGAAATTTAATCAACATATCTTGTACTTTAGTGGGTTAATACAATGAATCTACTCCTTCAGAGGTTCTTGCGTGATTCGTGAACAAATAAACATACAAATATACAAGAAAACAAAAATTCAAAATACAATATTCTTGCGGTCTATTACTTCTTTTATGTCCCCTAAATTATTTTTTTTATAAATGTGTTCAAAATAAAATAAAACACTCTCTTTCGTAAAATAAAACAATTTTATTGAATCTACACAATTATTATATTACTTATATTTCTATTATATAGTAAAAAAAATTACGATCACTTGTGAACGTATTAAATAAATTTTCATCTACTTGTATATAGTTCGTTACTTATATCACAATTATTAAGAGCTATCTTATACTTACTAAAAGTATAATTTTTAAAAATTCATTAAAAATGCATTAAAAATAATTTTTAAAAATTCATTAAAAATAAATAGAAAATTACTCTTTGAATAAGAACATAAAGGAATGAGAAACTTATACGTCCAATAAGATCATTCGAACATGTTATGACTACAGCATAATTTTTTTTTATAAGATTAGAGTCGAAGAGCTTTGCAAACTAAAAACAAAATCTTAAAAACAGAAAATCGCAAAAACATTGTGTCGACTTATCGAGTATTTTTAGGAGCATTTTGCGAGGAAAATTGCCAGGATCACAACAAGTAAACCAATAAAAACGCGATTTGATACTAAACACATGCAAAGATCCTCCTTTGTTTGCACTCACGAAAGTCGTGCTTTTCTTTGTTATGAAAAAGTGGGAAATTTTCCTCATACACTTCGTCCACATTTAATTTCGAATAGTGTTCTAGCGAGTTTGACTCAATTAATAGAGAGCCATCGTCGTACATCAGACCCGACTCACTTTATTTAGTCCGCCCTAACTCGTAACTCGCCCGCGACCTCTTCACCCGAACCTCTACAACCTTACAAATGAGACAATGTTATCCTTCTTCAATGAGAGTTGTTGCCTCGACCGTAGTTGATCGTTGTCTAGTTGACATCACAGAATCCTCCCGAGTCCCCTCTAGTGTCGTAAATACAAATCAAGCGCCACTGTGAGCCTGCTCGCTGTCACTAGTGACTCGTGCCCGAGCCGTTGGGTTGCCGTTTCGTGATGCCTGCGGTCGTGTCTTGTCGAGTTAAGTTATATTTATTGTTCAAGAGGAATAAGTTTGGATCTATTCCTTATTCAAATTGTTTTCTAACAGGAAAGGCGAGGAATTATAAAAAAACAATTTATAATTTTATCTAATGTATAAACTTCAAATTAAAAAGATTTCATCTTTAAACGATACGCTAATTCTCTTTGAACTTAATTTTTGAGTCCGTTATTCCGTCTACCAAAACCTCATATGTTTTTAAACATTTAACACGAGGATTTCAGTTTCTCACAAGAGATGAATGTTATTAATCAGCGTCGAGTAAAGAAAATTTAATTACGAAGTCCATGTTTATAGAGGCAGTGAAACTTAGAGTGTTAAGAAATGAGACCGTAACGTAAAATGAAACATATCGGTATAATGAAGAGTAAACGATAGTTACAGTTTCCATCTGCATTACTCAAAATTGTTATCTCACACTCAAAGCGTCAGTAAAAAGCGCCTCGGTAAGGTAAACTTATTAATATAGTATTTCCTTATGTTCTCAGTTTTATTACAGCTTAACTTCATCTTTATGTGTTAATAATATCTAGATAATTAGTTAATTATGATAAAATTTCCGTACCTAAAATACTTATACATAAAATATGAAGCAATGTTCTTTATAGGCTTGTCCTATTTTCAAGCGATCTTCTTCAAATTATCCACACTTATTCTCTACCCGCCTAATAACAAATATTAAAAGGATTATGATTCCTTCATATGGGAACGGGCAATTTTTATGTGAAAAATGTTCTGTTATTTGTAAACATAATAATCAATGTTGCTTTACATCTTCCACAAGTTTAGGTAAGAAAAATATCAATAAACGCCGAATTAGTTAATGATATTGAGATTAAAAGTTTTCTTTAGTGTCTATTAATTAGATGGACACCTCTAAATAATAATATCTATATATTTTCTGTAATTAATTTTTGTTTATTTCCATTGCACGATGGTCTTAATATTTTCCTTTTCCATTATAATATTCTATGTAAAAGTTTCACTTTCAACTCTCGAATTCAAAACCTACTTTAAAAACTTAAAACTATATATTTATAATACGAACATTAAGCTGCAGCTGGTACCGTGATAAATGCAAAAATATCCTGTTTTACTTCAAAGCTTTAATATAAAATACATATGGCAGACTTATTGCTACGGAAGCAATATCTTCCCGTCAACCACATAACAATATAAAATAATAATAATACATTAACAAGACAAAACAATAACAATACAAATATGAACATGAGTTAGAATGGAAGAAGAAAGAGTTTAGGAGAGATAGGACCCTTTCACTCGCTCCTTGAAAACGTTTATAGAGGATCCAGGATCCGGTTTATATCAATATGATTTTAAGGGATAATATGATTTTAAAGGACTTTTCGAAAGAGGTAGAAGTATGTTTGGGGACAAGGTTTTAAAAGCGCAACCCTAAACCCTGAGCAGACAAATCTTTGAATCTGCCAACGACTTTATTTGTACTTGGGGTACTTTTAATATATTAAATAGAAGCGTATGTAAGTGGAATCGACGTCTGTCGATGATTTTCAGTCATTTATAACCTGGCTTGTGAAAAAATTTCTGAAAACTCGCATACCATCCTTGTCCTCTAAAGACTAAAGGAACTAACGCGCCTAATTGGTTACAAATAATTAAAAAATTATATTTAAATAATTAAAAAAATATCCATTTTCCTTTTCAAAAAACCAACTAAATTGAAAATGTTGAAAAGCTATACTCTCAACTGTCATCGCGGTTTCAATGAAAAAAGTAGATGTTTTACCAAAGTACACTTTAAATATACTCTGTTTTATTAATACACAGCGTTATTAATATACAAGATCTTTGTTACATTTGCATACATAGATACAAGGTATAACAAAAGCATGTCTATAATCTATTATTCAGGTGATTATATACATTAAACAAAGTACATTTAAGTATTATAGTAAAATAATCACTGAGAAATTTGCGACTCCCAAGAAAAAAAATACATGTTTTTAAGGAAACATTTTCTATGTTATAACCTCTTTCTTAAATTTTGAATATGTGTTAAACCAATCCACATTATCTCTCCTTTCTTAAAAAAACAGTTTAAAAAAAACCGTGCTACACAAAGCATATTCTTAGTATATTCCCGTAAAGATAAAAAGCGTTAAAAATAATTATTTTTGGATAATATTACATTTCCAACTATAGAATAAGAGAGGTGAGAATGCCCCGTCGCAACTATCGTGGCGCGTAAAACCTTTCAAAACTGCTTCCAGGTTCAATTTTTGCAGTTTGTTTTTTTTTCAATTTCACTTTGGAAATATCCTTTTTGTAATTGTTTTTCGCTGGATATTAGATACGCTTGGTATAACGAATCGTTTACGAACAAGGACCCGAAATTAATTCAGAATACATACTACGATTTTAAATTCAATAATTATCCAAAAACTATTTTTACAACAATTCTCAAATAATCGTATATAAAAAATAGTGCAGTTCAGAAATGAAATATTACATTTTGTGCACGTAGTACAAAACAAATATTAATCTAAAAGTAATGTCGCCAGCCAAGAAATTGAATTTCAAAATATAATAAAATTTAATTATTAAACAATAATTTAAAATGGCCAAGTTGCACGAGTGAGATGGATTATGAGTAGTTTCGGAAATGGTTGAGAAAGGGTACATACATGCAAGAGGCGGAAACAACTTAATACGGCGTCTGATCATTGAAGGTATGTCGGGACAGTTGCCCGTGTTTTTTATTTTCATTCCTAGACGCATCATAACAATTTATAGTTCAGAAACCTACAATCTGATTGTTTTCATTGCACACTTAAAGTAATAATTTGTTTAACCATTTTCTCGTAGCCTTTCGCATTTCAGGCTCATATAACTTCAAAATAATGTATATTATAATAATAATTATTATTATTAAATATTTATATTGCAAAATTTAACAAATAATTTTTGCATCAAAATTCTCTCCCAATATGAATGATTGCTGATCGACCTGTCTTTGTTTGATTATAATACTCTTCTTTTTTCCCAAGTTAAATAAAAATTCGTGTAAAATAACGTATTGATTAATTAAGTAATCAGACTAATGATCTATTATTAGATATTCATTCAGAATATATAAAAAATACTTACATTGAAAGTGAAGTAAAATTTGAAATGATTTCACCCTATCTAAAAACAAAAAAGAAATTAAATGAATGTGTATTAATAATAACAATACACAACTACAAATTCTATTAACGTTAATAAAATACAATAACATAGAAGCCAAGACCGGTAGACACTGAAACAACAAATCCTCGCTCTATATTCGCGCAACCCACAACCGTTAAATGACCCCACCGTCTTTACAAGCGAATTAGATCATCTAGAGTTGTAGACGTAGTAATAAAACATGAGACGACATTTTGACGCCCGCCCAACGCGAAAAACTGTTTCGATAAAATCCCATGATAACATTTTAAAGCCAACTACTGAAGAAAAAACTGAAACCAATTATTCAGTTAAGGCTTATAGATTTGTGTGGAAATATTAATTGTGATCAGTAAAATATTGTAAATTCTTTTTCTCTTATTGCTAGCTTTACCGCTATTTCGAACAATTGAGTTGTAATATACATATATATGTAGACAAGCTTCATATAATTAGAATTTAAATGAATAAAAAATTATTAGCAATTTAATTGGCACCTGTTGACTTACAGTAATTTATAGGTTAGTAATAATTGTTGACACATGTCCGTATTATTGTCCTAATTATAATAATTTTGTCCTAATAAGTTAATAATAACTGAATGCAATTTAATGAATAATTTTCACTACAGACATTATGTTTGAAAAAAGACTTAAAACATTTTAAAAAAACGACCTGTTCAAAGAACCGCACGATACACCACTCGACTCTTCCAATTCCTTACTTGACATCTTTACACACAGAAACACAGTGAGTTAAGGTCAATAGCTGGGAAACAAAAACAAAAAAAACATTTTTATGATATCTCGAATAACATTTAAACATTGTTGGGATACGTTACTCTGTTGACAAATAACGGCAAGAAGTGATAGAAAAGCAAAGTTCAAGACGTGCATTATCATACATATACTATAAAAATGCTGCGAAATACAATCATAATAATAAAGTTACCATTAATGTCTCGCCAAGGAAACGGCCTGACAAAAAATAATGTTAACCATTTTCGATTACATTTTATACTACATTTTCAGTGACATTCCATTCGAAGCAATCTGTTAGAAAAATCTGTTTTGTCTCCAAGTTCGATATAAAAGAAGTTACTTGTAAAACCTGTCAAGCACGAGTAGAATTCACACTACGAGGGTTCCATATACATCTGGTCACTTATAAGCATTTAAGCGTACATATTATTTATATTAAACTATTTGAAAATAGTATTTTTTACAACGTAAATATACTGCAACGTATTGTATGCTACTTCTTTCATAGGTGTGAAACATGGAGCACATTTCAAAAATTGGTAGATCTAGGATAATTGTTATTGTTTTCTGTAATCTTCTAACTAGATATTAGTTACCCTGTATATTTTATAATTTTTAATCAGTAATTACGGGAATAAGGGGGCTATATATTTACATTATATAGACATATTTTTGCATACATTTTAGAATCTTCTTAAATATGCAATTAAAAATTGAAAAAACCAAAAAAATATTTTTATCTTCCCCATAACAAACCTTTTCAAATGATTCTCGGCATGATATATATATATATTGAGAAAAACATATTTTTATGACCTTTACTTACCTACCCTTTAATTGTTATACGAATATTTTGAAAAAAGTTGGTGGTATTAAATACAGGCAAAATGAAAAAACGGGGAAAATTTTTCAAAATATATATATATATAGACATATATGTATGTGTATATATATATATATATATATATATATGTATATAAATAACCTCGAAAAGGTGAATTCAAGTTAGCTTTTCTAATCCTCCTTTACATATGTGGTGGAAATAGACTCTCGAAGCGACAGGTCCATTTAAGCCAGAAGTACCTTTAACATATTCTTGAACTGGATATGAACTACTAGGATGAGAAGCCTTTTAAAGGATCCAATTTGCTTGTTAGGCAAAGTTTCATAGACTGATGAATCGATATCTGTTGAAATTTACTAATTTTTAAAAGGAAATAATTGTAGACATAAAGTACTCGAATGATTTTACAACGAAATAATCACAAAAATCTGTGTATTGAACGTAATTTTACATCGATTTGAAACAAATCGAAGTACCAATTACCAATAACTCAAATTAACCAATAACCCAGTACCAATAACCCAAATTATTCTTAATAATCCCTTGGAAAATAAAATTAGGAAAATTTTATCTCCATCCCTTGCAACAAATTTAAAAGCAAAACACGAACGTAAACACGGTCGGACAAATTTTCCTTCCATCGGTCCACATTAAATGGAGTCTTATTTTGGAATTCATAAATGTTATGCCTTCAATTAGAAGAGTCAGCCAGGGAGCAACGTCCCCGTTAAATTATGAAAAGTTTGGGCTCTGGGGGTGGCTTGTGATCGTTGTTAGTAAAATTCCATTTTGAAAAAAGTTTGCCGATTTTCCCCGTTTTTTTACACTTCAATTCCGAATTTTCGCTCATGCGTCTAAATGCGACTATTTACAAAAATAAAGTGTTACACTTAGGGAAGGGGAATCATAAAGACGTAATAAATTGAGCAAAAACGTAGATGTACATATTTCTAACTTTTTTTTTAAGTAACTTCATTTATATCGAATTTAGGGATGAAACATTTTTCTGACAGACTACTTCACATGGGGTATCTTTTAATATATCGCATAAAATGTAATCAAAAACTTCACAGCATGTTTATTATGTGAATGCGTGTAATAATGTGCACAGTAACGTAATGAAAACTTTATCTGGATTTTTCCCGATGTTATAAGATATATAGAAATCTCTTTTTGTTTTCCTCTCCCCTTTATTTACTTTAACTCACTGTTAATATGTCAAAGAAGTAATCGAAAGAGCAGGGTGGTATGTCGCCCGTTCCCTTGAATAGGTCGTATTTTTTAAATGTTTTAAGCCTTCTTTAAAACAGAGTTTCAATAGTGCCATTAACCGTTATTAAGTTTATTAGGAGATAATTATTATTCTTAGGACAAATATACGTACATGTATCAACATATAATCAAGCATTACTCACCTACAAAACACTATAAGTCTACAGATTTCTATTCAATTAGTAAATTATATTTTTGTTCATTTTAATTATAATTATATGAAGCTTGACTACATATTTTTGTATATAGCAAATCAATTGTTCGAAATAGCGGTAAAGCTTACCGCAATTCCGAACAATTGATTTGCTATATAAAACTTTACATATAAAAAGTTTTAATGATGAAAATGAATATATTTCACACGAATTAATAACCCTTAACTGGAGAATTCGCTTCAGTTTTTTTCGTCTATATTTGACTTTAAAACTTTACGTCACGGGCTTTTATGGGAACAATTTCTCCGAGGGCGTCTAATCTCATGCGTTGGGCGGGCGTCAAAATGTTATCTCATGTTTTATTACTAAGTATTACATATCCAGATTTCTTCGTCTGTATAGACGGTAGGGTCCTTTAACGGTTCGAAGTTGCGCGAATATAGAGCGAAGATTTATCGTTTCGGTGTCTGCCGGCCTTTGCCTTTTTAATCGTGATACGATTTATGTAAATAGTTCGATGCTAATGTAATATATTGATGTTGGCACCATTTCATAATTATGTAATGTTATTAAAGTACGTTTATTTCATTTTTTTTCATTGTTACTTAGGGTGAAATCACACTAGATCTTACTACACTTTCCGTGTAGGTACCTGGTTAGGTTAGGATATTCATAATGACTATCTAAAAATCGTTCATTAGTTTGATTATCTAATTAATTAATTTAAATGAATTTTTCATTTTGGAAACAAAAAGAGTTTTTTTATCAGATGAAAGATAGGCCTATGAGCAATCAATCTCTTAAATCAATCTGTCTTTTTAAGAAACTTTACAATAATACCTACCTGAATACCGGTCGCACGCACGCACGCTCGCTCGCACGCACGAATTTGTCAATACATCCCGTTCACTGTGATAAAAAAACCTTTTAAATACTATTTTCGTCAGAAATTTTTTTCCATTGCTTATAAATACAAGATTAAATAATCAATTATTACTTTTCTTCCTAGAAATATTGTATTATCCGTTACTAATTGTGTTTAGCAAATTAAAGATGATAACTAATTTAACAGCTATTTTTTTCATAACTTAAATATAAAATATTTCACCCTAGCACACTGTTTCTCACTATCTTTATACTTTATAGTATAAACAGTATACTTTATAAAATACTCAATAAAATGTTGAAACTGGCGCCTGCGATTAGGTGTGATATTATTATTTGATAATTACAAAAAGTATGCCCTACTACTCACGGTTCTTTCCACTTTCATCAATTTCAGTATGTCTTAGAATTTTTTGTTCGATTGTAGTAAGGAGCATGAGGAGGCGCGTAAAGTTTTATTTGGGAGCATACGTCTGCATAGGAGAGTAGAATCACGTAAAACGTTAAGTCGAGGATTATTTAGCCACCGTGACCTGGTTGAGTGTGGACCAACCTTTGAGGCATTCAGAGTGTTCGCAAAAAGTGTTCTAGTAAACATGGAGGTACTGAATGGCTCATTCAATAGGGACCATGTTTGGGTGGAAGCCTTGTAACTATAGATACGGGATACTTTTAGGGAACCTTCAAAGGTTCCTTCTTTTGTATGAGGGGGAATGTAACGGGACCCGGGAGAGACCCTTCACAAATTTCTTTACAGGTAAAGGAAATCGATAAATAAGTTATATTTAATAAATGATTATTAATTTTGCTAAGCTTTAAATTTAAGAGAAAGAGTGTGATTAATATAACTTATACTTGTGATTAATATAACTTATATTGTGATTAATATAACTTATACTTAAAATATTATTATAACTTAAAATTTATATTAATATTAAAATTTCTTCTAAATGATGCAAATCTGCATCCAAGACTTAATGTTCAAATCAGTATCATGTTACAACATTCAAAATGTCTATTACAAGTGGATAAATTGGCTAGAAATAAATTACCATATTCTTCTGTAGAATGGCTGACTTAAACTTATCTGTATAATCCTCGTGATCAAATATGTCAAAGCCAAGACCAACGCCCTCGGGGGAAAGTGTTTCGATAAGAGCCCATGACCTATGGTTTTAGGGCCAACTACTAAGGAAAATGTTCAGTTAACTTACATGAATATTTCAACTAAGATCTACTGATAACAACTAGTATATTGCCCATATAGAACGTGTTAATTTTGTAGAGATATATATATATATGTAATATTAGAAAATATGTTATCGACAATTTACAAGTGAGTATATTTGAAATTTCCTTCGGTCATTATGAATAGTAATAAGATTATTACAAGATTAAGTACAAGATTTTTAACTGAACAATAAACTCATTTCCACTTACAATGTCCCTGGTAAGGAACCCCCAGCCCTCGAGTTGTTTTTGCACTTTGCGCGTTTATTTTATCTCTGAAAAACCATATCTCAATGTTGTAAAATTATCGTAACAGAACATTTTCACAGCTATTGTTTTAATCGATGATAATTACATACCAAATTAATATTTTCAGTAAAGAACATTTAATTCTTCGAGGGTACGTCACGTATTATATGTGATAAATAAATGAAAGCACCAGTAGAATAAGCAAATAAGGGCTTGCGCGATACCGATGTTAGCTATCCCTGATCGAAGACGACATCGTGATAAAAATATTAATAAATATAAAAAATTTACGTAGAATACGTTTGCCAGCATAGATAATGTGACAGATCATTGCAAAGAAAAAGAAGAAGTTTCCTTTTTAACCACTGAATTTGCATAGTGTTGTGCGGGGACAATGCCCCAAGTTTAAAGACATTGAATACAGACATATTCAATGTATAAACTTTCTCAGTTAAGAATTGATTATATAATCAGAATTACATTCAACGTCTTCAAGCTTCAAT
Source organism: Druceiella hillmani (assembly GCA_039881145.1). Taxonomy (NCBI): domain Eukaryota; kingdom Metazoa; phylum Arthropoda; class Insecta; order Lepidoptera; family Hepialidae; genus Druceiella; species Druceiella hillmani. The sequence goes on from JAYKKI010000009.1 coordinate 41,519,064, forward strand.
TGAATTCTTTGAAGACGTTGAATACAATTCTGAATACACAACCAATTCTTTTCCATCGTGTTCCCAACATGGCGAATGAGAAATGCATGACGTATTTTCACATTTTGGAGGTGTCCGTTTTCAGATGCTTCCTCCGAGTCCGTCGACCGATGCTTAGCCTCGAATATTCTGGTCTTTTTTAATTCCTCATCTCTCGATATTTATTTCCATTAAAGTTTTTTATAATTTTTCTAGTATTCGTATACATATCTTTTTTTAATTTTTTGAGTTTTTCGCAGTTCTAATGGTGATATATTAATAAATTCGAACAGCGATATTTATAATATTGAGATTAATCTATATTTTAAATTTTAATTTAGATATTGAAATCCTAAAACGAACGACCTAGACTCATCAACTGCTGAAAATTGTTATATGAAAAGCGATCATTTTCGACGTAATTAATTTTTCAAATTTGCATACTTTTTTTTAATTTTCTTTAAAAAAAATTCAATTAATATCATTTTTAGGGTCAAAAGAAAAAACGACCAATGAAATAGTTCAAATTTCCCTCAATCTCTTTTCACAGCCGTTTTTCTCTGAAACCGTTCGATATATAATACTTGAAATTTGGCACAATAACATAACATATTGACACCCAAAAACAATAATATCAAACATTTTAGAGAGGCAAATTCAGTATCCCATCCTTTTCTTTTTATTTCAGATGTGTTTTTTTTAATTCAAATATTTCTCTGAACTCTAGTAATTTTCTGAAAAAAACCTCCAAACGAAATTCATAATTCCAAAGTTTGTTGTAAATATTTTTTCCAAAATTCTAACTTCTTCAATTCGAAGTTCACATTATGGTTGACTGGAAGAGATTGCTCATGTAGCAATAAGTCCGCCATATGTACTATACATAAAAGTTAATAAGAAAGTTCTAACTGCAAAATATAATATTGAAAGGACTAAATAACATTACTAAATTGTGAGTAAATTTCGCAAACTAAAAAGTTTCAAAGGCGTATGCTGAAAGAGGTTTATAAAAGTATTATTTCATTAAAATTTTCTGAGATTTGGTTATTAACCAAATCTCTGAAAATGTTCAGGATAACAAAAGCTCGTGATGGGACACTTAGGATGTTTGCGAGTAATTATAAGGGCCTTGAAAGATGAGAATTTGGGTTAAAATCGTTAATAACATCGTAAACAGAAGGTATGCTCACTTTTTGCGCCCGACGAAGTTAGTATGTAAGTACTCGCGTGTTACAGTCAGATCAAATAACAAGCGAAACGCCTAACGTTTTCCAGTAACTCGTCGAGCTGACAGCGCAATCCTTAAGGAGCGGCTCTTCACTTGATATACGCATATATGTGATATGAGGAGCGGACGAGAGGCCATCTCCTCGAGTGATGACAGTACTATGTAACTATCGACGCTGATATTCGCAACAACCCGGGAGGTAATATCTCGCAGGTTATAGAGTTATAATTCCTCTCTTCGGATATGGCATACTCGTGAAAAGTACTCCTGGGCGGGTTATGAGAGTGTTGGATTATGATGCTTTTAACGGTCGTTGGTCACTATATTCTGATAAAGGTTGTGAAAAAAAATATTTTAATAGAAATCTATGAGTTTGGAAGCCAAGAAAATAGGAAATGTGACATTTAAAGTCGGAACATAGATAGAACTTGTAAAATAATCCAGGCAATTTCTTTTGGTGAGCGAAGAGGTAGACAGATATTTTCGCTGGAATGAAGAGATAAATATATTCGCATATACATGTATATAAATGTATATGTGTATGTGTATATATATATATATATATATATATATATATATATTATATATAATATACAATTTTACATTTTAAATATTACAATTTTTTAGCAAAAATATCTAAATAAATATCTAAATAATAATATGTTAATAAAAAAGCGAGGAAATTTAGGAATTTGGAAAAAGATACATGTCTCAAAACATTCTAATGACTCGCCAATATGGCTGCGAAAAGTTTCAGTGAAAGATATTTCGCTGATTTTTCATTTCGCTGAAAGATGACAAGATTCAATAAAGAAATAAAAAGAAGTAACAACAAAGCTATACGGTATCGAAAATGTCGCTTATGAGAATTATACGCCTTCCCCTGTAAACACCTTTCACATTTAGAAACAGTGTTTTGTTTTACATCAAAGTTATCTTTCGTAAGTATTTTTCGCAGGTAATCAAAGTTTTGATGAGCCAATTGTTCGTGCCACTCATTTTTCACTGTTTTTGAAACACCGATCACCTTATATTTGTATCGAAAGTCCATGTAATATGACTTTCTATTTCGTTTTGCAACCGCACAGATATTGCTATTTTTATAAAATTTACACGAGCTGTCATAGAGGTCACCATGACATAACTTTTATCCAAAACGCGATTGACAGAGTAAATGTTTGTTTTCAATTCCGGAACAAATAGAACGTTGTCCAATATAGTATCAATCCATTCCCTCCCGATATGTACATGCAATGCTATCTGTCCATAACTTAACACACTAATCGCCGCTCCATTAGCGACTATCACAGAATTTTACGCGGCGCTAGTAAAAGATACAAATAAAGTACGATCACAGCAAATGTGTTAAGTGCCTCTAGAGTCCATAAAGCAATTTGATTGTTACTATTATTCTGATGAATTTGGCACCAAAAAAATATGAATGAAAAATATGAATACTGGTCTCCATATTTTGCTCATGTACACCTGTAATTTCCATATGTCTGTAGAAGTTGTACAATTAATTATGTGCAACATTACATTCTCCAACATTTTTTAACAAATCGTATCTTAACCTTGGCATCTGTTGTCTACCATTTCGTTAGTTCAGTTTCATCTTCAGATTTTAGGCACCTTTTCTCAAATATGTCTAGCTAAACTTGGCTTCTTAGTTATACCGTAGATGGGAACTTCCAAATATGCCAATTACTGGATCCTTCAGGCCTAATCGTGTTATCGTTTCCTTTCATTTCGCTATTTTTACGATATTAACGCTTGACGGACTTTCTTACGAAACTTTATACAATCGGTACACAGTATTACAAAATTGGTCCCGTAACTTACTGCGATTAAATAAATTACAACAATTAACTTAAGCAAAACAGATTTATTTTATTGTAATAAGTGAACACGGAAAAATGGATCCGTCAACGTGACAGCTACTTTGACAGAAAAGGACAATAACTAGAAGATAGCAGTGTCGTCAACATTATAACAAAATTACAATACCATATCTTTAACACATTCAGTTAGAAAGCTGACTTGAATACAAAATGTTGGAGAGAAAAATGTAAGAAGATGTGTAGACCTAACATTAAAAACAAATAAATGGAACTCGTCAACTATTGAAAATTGTCACATTTTAAAATACAATTACAAAATTTTAAATTTCTTGTAAATGAGGTATAATATGAAAAATACGTTTTACACAAATATATCTCATGTGTTCATGACTTCGTCCTTTGGAAAATATTATCAACTTATATTATCAATTAATACACGTAACATATTATCAACTGTAATATTAATACACGTAACATAACTAATAATTGCAAAAGTAAATTTTTTGAAAGTACTTTGTATTGAAATTTCAAATTACCATAACTTCTTTTCTAGTAGGTTTATTTCAAAGGTTCCATATTACCTCAGGATCTACATAATACATCACTGAAAACCACCTCAGAATCCTTTTAGCGATTCAAGTTATCAAACAAACAAATAAACAGAAATTCCAGGAATAATAGCTTAGTGTTTTTTTTTAATTTTATTATGTTCCCCTAAATCATTGTTTTGTAAATATCTTTAAAAAACAGACGCGTCAATTTTAGAGTTTTATTGTGTGTAAATTTTGTTTTCTTATATTTTCATACACCCTTTAATACAATTTCGTACCTGAAAATAAAAATTGAAACCCTTGTAAGATTACTTATAAGTCCGCGTATCTGTCTACCACAGTCGACTTTCTCAGAAAACATCCAACATAGAAACTTGAAATTTATATGACATAATGATAAAGCATATTAATATCTGAATAGTAAAAAATAAACATTTTTAAACGAAGAACTGTTGAAGGGCAAATTAACACTATATTTTTTTATTCCAGATGTATTTATTTTATGATTCGATAATTTTCAGATCTTCAGAAATATGCTGAAAAAACATGCAAATAAATTCGTAAATCCAAAACTTGTAAATAATTATTTCCCGTATTTTAAGTTCCTTTGAAATAAATTACACAATTTTCTATACGAAATGTAAGATTTAAGAGCAAAATACTGTCACGAATTTGTGAGAAACTTTCCAAACAAAAAAGTTTTTTTAATGTTTGACAGATAAAAGTTATCTAAATAACTTTTACAATATATATAAATTCTTCTCATTCATAGTACAATTTTGGAAATGTTGGCCTGACAAATATTCCGAAGCGAATACTTTAAATATTTGCGAAGAGTTTCGCAAATATTTAAAGATTAGAATTTGAGTTAGAATAGTCAATAGTGTCGTAAACAATGATGGTATCCAACGAAATTGGGACATAAGTATTTGCGTGTCTGTGTCAGATCAAATGATATGGGGGGCGCCTAAAGCTCTCCAGTAATGCGTCAAGCTAACAGCCAAATCCTTAAGGCTAGCCTCTTCGCTTGATATACACACATTGACGATATGAGGGCCACGAGAGGCCATGTCGTCGAGTAATGATACTGATCCCGCAATAACCCGAGAGTTAATATCTCACGGCTTACAGGATAGTAATTTCTTTTTTTTTACTAGATATCGTGTACTCGTGACGATTCGTGAGTACACGATATCTTGTAAACAGGTTATGAGTGTTTTGTAATACGAAGCTTTTAACGTTTGTTTATCACTAGATGGGTTATGAAGAAAAATATCTTAACATAAGTCTGATATTTGTACCTAAAAATAAATAACAAAATATCATTTAAACCACAAACATAAAAAATAACCATAAAAATAATTATGTTACGTTATCTATATTAGCAAAAATAATCAGAATTTTCTATTTCCATCCAAATTTATCCTAGGTAAATATTGATAGGGTTATTAATATTATTATCATATCATGACACCGCCTTAGGACAGGGATGGTTAACAACGGTAACGCGCTATTCCTTATTTACTCGTATGTATTCTTCACTGCTTTCATTGATTGCCCATGTATATTAAATGTAATCTTAGACATTAATAGTTGTTTACTGAATACGTTATATATGCACATAACTTTCGTCGTTTCAAGTCAATTAAAACACGTGCTGAAAACTTTCTCTGTTACAATTATTTTATGTAATAGAACATTGTAACAGGTATTACACTTATATATCACAAGATTACGATTATTTCTCTGTTTTATAATATAATGCACGTTGCTAATATCGGCTGAAATATAAGACGAAGTAAACCGGCCAATACAATAAGAACTCGCGCACCAAAGGTTTCTTACCCTGGACATTATGGATTGCAATTAAATTTAATATTCCTTTTGAAAATCTTACTCATGTGAAAATCTTAATAATTTCTCTTATGACAGCTGAAACAAATTACAATCACACACACCTTAATTTTGCATAAAAAAATATATAAACAATTTCATGTTTTTTTATGGAAAATTATTTCCATTAAATTTCCCATTCGCATTTACACCGTCGAGTGATTTTTGTACCAACCTTATATATAATAAAGCAGAAAGATCAATAAACTTTTACGAAACTGAATTTATGCGGTTTTGGGCGTAAACAGTCGTACGTAGAGCGAAACAAAGTTTTAACGACCTCATAGGATAAACTACTATCGCACTAGCTTTTCTAATTGGAGACTCAGTATTTATGAATCAATTAAATTAAATATCAACCGATGGATAGAAAATTAATCTGGCCTTATTTCTGTTCGTTGTCATGTTCTGGCCTTATTCTGGTTCCATTTTTATTTACTTAGTTGGGTTTGTTTTAAATAGAACAAATAGAACAGCCGAGGAAAATTTAATTCGTAGCCTGAAATTTTCTCAACAATTTTGTTATGTAATATTTTATAGTCCAAAAATCGGTTTATAATATTTTAATATTATTTTTTATTATATTTTAATGTATATTATCAATTATTTACGCAGCAGTTTGACGATGGTGAGAAATTGAAAAAAATAAACACTTGAATTTTTATAATATCTAAATTTATTACCCAAATTGTTATCTATTATTATTTAATACAAGTAAATAGCCAACAAATACGCACAAGTAGTTTGCCAATAAATCAGCAACACTTAATATAATTTCTGATAGATACAATATACAAATAACATAATTATACATAATTTCTGGTAGATTCTAATCGGAAAACAATTTAAATAAAATCTTAAAAGTTGTAATTTGCATTAAACCTTTACACCAATTGTCACTTTTAAAATTTTATTTCAAACTTTCGTAAATTGCTTGTTTCTTTTGCTGCGAAAAAGAAATGTTCCTCACATTACTTCATATTCCTTACTAGCTGTGCTTGTGATATCATCATGTGGACCTCGGAAAAATATTGTTAAGTTAACTGTAAGATTGAAGGTAGACACGTAATTAAAACACACGTAATTCCATCTTTCGAAAATACACATAATTCCATCTTTAATCGTTACATAATAACCTTTTTTTTCAATTAAGTAAACTTTGTATTGAAATTTCAAATTAATATATCTTATTTTAGTGGGCTAATTACAATGAATCAAATCCTTCCAACAAGTAAATATACAGACAAGAAGATAAAGATCCAAAAAATTATGTTTGAGGTCTATGGCTTTTGTTATGTACCCTAAATTTTTTTCTGTGTAAATATGTTCAAAGCAAAATAAAACATTTTATTGTACATTTTTCTTATTTAGTAAAAAATCACGATCATTTTTCAATGTATTAAATTAATTTTCATCTACATGTAAAAAATTCGTTATTTATATCACAATAATTTAGAGTTAATTCTTGCATGTACTAAAAGAAAAATATCATTTTTTAAAAACTCGTTAATAATAAATAGAAAATTACTCTTTTAGTATGATGAAACTAGTGTTCAATAAACAGTTTAAATAAAAAAGCAATATTTATCTCGTACCCTTGTAAAATCAAGGAATGTGAAACTTATACGCCCAATAAAATCATTCGAACACGTCACTAGTGAAAAACAATTATGAATACAGCATGAATTTTCCTGAAAAGGTTAGAGTCAAACAGCTAAGCAAACTAAAAAGAAAATCTTAAATATAGAAAATAGCATAAACACTATGTCGACTGATCGAATCATTTCAGGACGGGGAAAATAGCGCTAGTCATAAAAAGTAAACAAATAAAGCGATTTGATACTAAACTTATGTAAAGATCTGTTTACACTCACGAAATTCGCGCGTTTTCTTTATTATAAAAAAGTGGGGAGTTTTCTTCACACACTTTGTCCACGTTTAATTTCGAATAGTGTTGTAGCGAGTTTCACTCAATTAATAGAGAGCCATCGTTGTACATCAGACCCGACTCACTTTATTTAGTTCACTCTAACTCATAACTTGCCCGCGACCTCTTCACCCGAACCTCTACAACCTAACAAATGAGACAATATTATCCTTCTTCGACGAGAGTTGTTACTCCAACCGCAGTTGATCGTTACCTAGTTGACATCACAGGATCCTCTCAAGCCCCCTCTAATATCGTAAATACAAATCAAGCGCCACAGTGAACCTACTCGCTGTCAATGTTGACTCGTGCTCGGCCGTTGGGCCGGCGTTTCGTGATGCCTGCGGTCGTGTCTTGTCGAGCTAAGTTATATTTATTGTTCAAGAGGAATAAGATCCTCCCAGGATCTACTTCTAATTCAAATTGTTTTCGCCGAAGGAAGAATTATTAAAAACAATTCCTTAATTTTATATAATTTATAGATTTCAAATGAAAAAAGATTTCATATTAATTCTCTTCGGAATATTAATTCTCTTCGAACTTAATATCCGTTAAGTCCGTTACTCTGTCTACCAAAACCTCATATTTTTTTAACATTCAACATGAGGATTTCAATTTTTAGCAAGAGATGAATGTTATTGTTGATGAACTTTGAGAAAAGAAACATTAACCAAGAAATCCAAATTTATAGCAGCACTGTAAATTTGGGTGTTGGGAAATGAGACGGGAACGAAAAAATAAACATATCGGTAGAAAAAGAGTTAACGATGGATACAGTTTCCATCTCCAATGCCACTCATTCAGAGCGCCCTAGTAAAAAAACAGGCTGCCCCAGTAAAGTAAACCCAACATCTTCAAATTTTCCTTAGGTTTTCAGTCTTATTGAAGCCTATAAGCCTTCAATCGAGACAATTAGCTAATGATGATACAATTTCCATATCTATAATATATATATATATACATACAATTTGAATGTATGTTCTTTATAGACGCCTACTATCAAAATATCTACTATCCTATCAAAATCTTCAAATTATCCACACTTATTCTCTAGCCACCCTATCCCCATCCACCCCCCCCCCCCTTAACGGCAAATATCAAAAGCATAATGTCCTAAACTTTCGTATGGAGGCTGGCAGTTCTTATGTGAAAAATATTGTGTTATATATAAACCTAATAATCAATATTTCTTTATCTCTTTCACGAGGTTTAGAAATAACCAATAAACGTCGTCCGATCATTGAAGGTATGTCGGGACACTTGGCCGTGTGTTTTATTTTCATCCCGAGATGCATCATAACAATTTATAGTTCAAAAAGGTACAATCTGATTGTTTTTATTAAACACTTAAAATAATAATTTGTTTAATCATCTCACCTCGTAGCTTTTCCCTTTCAAGACTTATGTGACTTTAAACATTAAGTATTGATATTATTAAATATTTTTTATTGAAAAATTTAACAAGTAATTTGTTTATTAAAATTCTCTACCAAATTGAATGATTGCTAATCGACCTATTTTTGTCTTATCAGAATAATCATCTTTTTCCAAAGATAAATTAAAATTCGTGTAAAATAATACATTACTTAATTAGGTAATTAAAATTATGACCGATTATTAGATAATCATTAAAAATATATAAAAAAATAGCAACACGGAAAGTGAAATAAGATTTTATATGATTTAACGGTATCTAACAAGGAAAAAATAAAATAAATATACATTAATAAAATCCTTGCACAAGTAAAAATTCTATTAACTTTAATAAAATACAATAAGACGGAAGCCAAGACCGGTAGACACTGAAACAATAAATCCTCGCTCTATATTCGCGCAACCCACAACCGTTAAATGACCCCACCGTCTATACAAACGAAGGCATCTAGAGTTGTAAACTCGGTAATAAAACATGAGATGATACTTTGATGCCTGCCCTACGCGTGAGTTTAGACGCCTTCGGAGAAATTGTACCGAGAAAAGCTCGTGATATTAAGTTTTTGAAAACAACTACTGACGAAAAAACTCATATGAATTTTTCAGTTAAGGTGTATTGATTCGTGTGAAATATATTGATTTTCGTCAGTAAAATTACGTGAGTGAAGAATCTTGTTACCTGCTTTACCGCCCTCCAAATATTTGGGCTGCAATATATACAAATATGAACTCAAACTGCATCTAATTGGAATTTAAATGGATAAAAAATTATTCGCGATTTAATTGGCACCTGTAAATTTACAATGTCCTGTAGGTGAGAAATAATTGTTGACAGATGTGTGTATTGTTGTCCTAAGAGTAACAATTTTGTTCTAATAGATTAATCATAATTAACTGCAATGCAACAAATAATTTTCAATAAAGAAACTTTGTTTGAAAAAATACTTAAAACATTTCAAAAAGAAGACCTGTCCAAAGGACCGCACGAAACACCACCCGACTCTTCCGATTACATCCTTGACACATTTACACGCAGACACAGTGAATTGAGGTCAATAACAGAAACACAAAAAAAAGAAAATTTTTACGAAATCTCGAAGAACGCTGGTAAACATTGGGTTAAGTACACACACTATAAATATGTAGCAAAGTAGCAAAGTCATCATTCACACACTACAAAGTCTTACACATTAAATATATTGCAATCAACATAATTATAAAGATACCAGTAATATCTCGCGAAGGTGACACCCTAACAGAAAATAATATTAACCATTTTCGATTACATTTTACATGATATATTCAATGACATCCCATTCGAAGAAGTCTGTTAGAAAAAGATGCTTCACCTGCTTGATGCTTTCACTTTTAAATATATTGCGATGGGTTGTATGCTACTTCTTTCACGAGTGTGAAAACATGGTACACATTTAAAAAATTAGTAGACCTAGGATAATTGCTATTGTTTTCCTATAATCTTCAAGCCAGATTTTAATAATCCTATTTTTTCATGATTTCTGACTCAGTAATTTCCGAAAGAGGGGAGGGTGCGCTATATTTTTGCATATCTTTTTAAACATCCAATTAAAAATTGTGAAAAAATATGTATATAGACCTGATAACAAGCCTTTTCAATGATACTCCACATGATACAAAAAATGAGAAAAAAGTATTTTCATGACTTTTATTTACCTACTCTTTAATTGTTATACGAATATTTTGAATAAAGTTAGTGTTTTAAAATATGTGCAAAAAACGGGGAAAAACGACAAACTTTTTAAAATTAAATGTGTATGTATGTATGTTTGTATATATATATATATATATATATATATAAACACATTGCTGAACTAGACTGACGAACCGATCTGTTGAAACTTAACAACTTTTTAAGCGAAATATTGTTAAACATTAAATACTCGAATCATTTCACAACAATCTCTGAGCTGACATAATTTTACATCGATTTGAAACGAATTGAAGTAAATGACACCAAATGATTCTTAATAATCCATTAGAAAAGAAAATTGTATCTTCAATACTAGAAATATTATAAAAAACTTTAATAGAAAAAAATAGCAAGAGACGAGTATTGAAAAAAAGATCAGAATGTTTGATGCTGAGTATCGCTGCATTCGTAGGAGGCATCTGAAAATTGTTACCGCTAAAACAAAAATTCGTCATAGATTTCTCATTCACCGTGTTGAAAATACGACGAATAAGAACTGATTGCGTAATTAGAATTGTATACAAGGTCTTAGAGTTTGAAGGTATTGAATACTGACTAATTTTATACAATGAATAAGTCTGTATTCAATGTCTTCAAACTTGAGACATTGTCCAGACACAACACTATCCAAATTCGATGGTTTAATAGGAATCCTTTTCTTTTTATTTGCAACGATCTGTCACATTATCTACATTGGCAAACATATCCTATGTCAATATTTGTAAATTAAAATATATTTTTATCATGATGTCGTCTTCGACCAGGGATAGTCTCTTCGACCTCTATCCCTTATTTGCTTAGTTTATATCGTTTTCATTTACTTGATTCAACCTTAAAGAATTATCTGTTCTTTACTGAATATATTGTATAGGTACGCAATTATCATCCTTAAAACTTATTTAAAACAATAGCTGGCAAAATGTTCTGTTACGCTATTTTAAAACAACATTGAAATATGGTTTTTCAATCGATGTACCGTAATACTGCAATTATATCCATCGCTTGATAATCTAATGTATAAGGCGAAGAAAAATGAGAGATAAAGTAAACCCGCAAAGTATGAAAAGAACTCGCGCGCCAGGGGTCCTTTACACAGGACATTGTGATTTAAAATGAGTTTATTATTCAATCAAAAATTTTAGTCATTATTATTCATGGTGAATGAAACAAATTTCAACCATACCCACTTGTGAATTGTCGATAACATATTTTCTAATATTACGTATTAGAAATTATATTATCGATGGTCGTCATATCGCTATCGGCGAGCATATATTTTAGGGAGCAGTCGTTTATAATGTATGTAGAATGTAGATAATGTATTTCTTAACGAATTTTAATTATTCAATTTAATTTTTGTAGTAATTGGGTACATAATTTTAAATTTATAATGCACTGCTGGAAACAGCCCACAGCCCAAACCGTTGGATCTATAATTCTGAATGACAATAGGTTCTTTATTACCAGGAACTTGAAATATATGACAGAAAAATTTACAGCCACACTAAATGGAACTATAAAGTATAATAAAAAGCTGATACTTGGCTGTACTAAGTTTGTTTGTTTCACCGAGTTGAAAATTTTGAGTACTTTAGGTTCACTTTAAATAGTTTGTGAGCTCGATCTAAGCTTTCACGTAAACTTATCCTTTAATGTAATAGTTCACGTTATTTCTTATATATCGTGGACCATTATACACCCTTAAATATACACATTTTTGTTTGCCTTTACTACTATATTTAACTTTATTAAATAATCATACGTTCAGTATTCATAAAGTTGTACTTGTTAACGCCTATAATAATCGTTTCCATCCACAAGACTTTACTGCCGAACGTACATTTCTCGACAAAAGTAACATGATCAATGTGAACATTATAATAGTCGTTATCAGCAGATCTTAGTCGAAGCATTCATACAAGTTAACGGACCATGTACTTTAGTAGTTGGCTCTAAAGCCATACAGGTACGTCATGAGCTCTTATCGAAATACTTTTGCCCCGAGGGCGTCCAATCTCACGCGATGGGCGGGCGTGGAAATGTAGTCTCACGTTTAATTACGCACTCTACAGTGGTAGCTACCTTCCTTTGTATTGACGGTAGATTCATATAATAGTCTGAAGTAACGCGTAGCTACGCTTTATCATTTGACGGCCTTGCAGTTTTGGTTTTGACATATTTGATCATAAGAATTATATAGATAAGTGTAAGTTAGGTTAGGTCAGTTTTGGTTTTGACATATTTGATCATGAGAATTATATAGATAAGTTTAAGTTAGGTTCTTATTCAGAAGAATTTAGCAATTTATTTTCAGCCAAATTTATCCACTTGTAATAGATATTTTCAATGTTGTAATATGATACTGATTTGAAGCTAAATTGTTGAACGCAGAATTACATCATTTAAGAGAAAAGTTTTTAAGTTTTATTAATCACACCATCTTTTTAAATTTAAAGCGTGGCGAAATTAATAATCACTTATTAGACATAATTTATATCTCAATTTCTTTTATCTGGAAAGACATTTCTGAACTGATCATACAATTTATCAAATGATTATTGTATAATCAGTTCAGAATTATATTTTTACCAGAGCGAAGCGGGCTTTTCCATGTATAAATTGTTTTTGGAATTGGGAAATGAGATTATAAGTTAAGAAAATGTCCTTTGAATGAGGCAAATGAAGTTATTTTTACACAACAAATTTTGAAATAAAATCAATATATGTCTTTTAATTTACTAACACATACTGGAATTGATAAAATTAAAAATATTCGTGAGTAATTCTGATATTTTTTGAAATTATCAGACAAAAATATGAAACCCAATCGCAAGAGCTAGTCGAAAATTTTGTGTTGCATTTACTTATATTGTTTAAAGAGAAACAGTGTACTGGGGTGAAATATTTTATATTTAAGGTATCCCAAAAATCGCTGTCAAATTAGCATTTTTAATTTGCTAAAAAAAATTAGTAACGGACATATCAATATTTCTGCGAAACAACACAGTGTCATCTAGTTGACCTATTTTAGAAAGTAAATAATAGTTACGGGACGTAATGCCATAAGCTCTATCTGTTTACGCCACATGAGAAAAGTAATGATTGATTATTGAATCTTGTATTAATAGGCAATGGAAAAATACATTTTTGACAAAAGTATTATCTAAAAGGCTTTTTATAATACTGAACGGAATACTTTGGTAAATTCTTTTGAAAGAGTGCTGGTTCAACAACAATTTTTACGTCGAGTGCTGAATAGAATAAATGTGGCTTCCAAAGCATATATATATATATATATATATATATATATGCATATGTAAATAAACAACATAAATATTACATCGAAAAGTGAATTCAATATGTTCCAAATCTTTAAAAATATTTTTTTCTGTTTGTGTTGTGCAGAATGGTATTCAGGTAGGTATCATTGTACAAAATAAGTTAGCTTTTCTAAACTTCTTTATCAAAGTGGACGAAAAACTTTCTCAAAACGACAGGTTGATTTAGGTGATTGATTGCTCATAGAGCTATCTTTCAACTAATAATAATACACTTTTACTTTCCAAAGCTCATTCAGAAAAATTCATATAAATTTATTTATTAGGTAATCAAACTAATGAACGATTATTACATAGTCATTGTGAATATATAACCAGGTATCTAGACGGAAAGTGAAGTTGGATGTGGTATGAACTCACCCACAGTAACAAAGGAGAAGCAAGGAAATTAACGTAATTTAATAACAATGTTTACACAATTATAAAATGGTACCAACATTAATATATGACAATAACATCGAACTATTTACGTAAACCTTATCACGATTGAAAGGGTAAATGCCGACAGACACCGAAATGATAAATCTTCACTCTTTATTCGCGCGACCTTGAACCGTTAAAAGACCCCACCGTCTATACAGACGAAGGTATCTGGTTGTAAGACTTAGTAATAAAACATGAGATGGTATTTTGTTGCCCGCCCAACGCGTGAGATTAAACGCCCTCGGGGAAACTGTTTCGATAAAAACCCGTGACGTAAAGTTTTAAAGCCAACTACAGATGAAAAAACTTAAGCAAATGCTTCAGTTGAGGCTTATTGGTTCGTGTGAAATCTATTAATTTTCATCAGTAAAACTTTGTGAATGAAAAGTCTTATTATATTGCCATTCCGAACAATTGATTTGCAATATTATGTATATTACAAACCAATTGTTTGGCTCGGTAAATATGTAACCAAACTTAATAATAATTAGAATTAAAATGAAGAATAAATATATTATTAATTGGATAGACATCTGTAGACTTATAGTGTTTTGTATGGGAGTAATACTTGATTAAATGTTGACAGATGTACGTATATTTGTCCTAAGAATAGTAATTATGTTCTAATAAACTTAATAATGGCTAATTGTAGTCATCTGTTCGAAAGAACGCTTAAAACATTTATAAAATACGACGTATACAAGGGTCCAAACGATACACCACCCGGCTCTTTCGATTATTTCCTTGACATATAAAGTCAGTAAACGAGAGGAAAAAAACACTTGGAAATCCAGTGATACACATTCTTATATACATTCACACAATAAATATGCTGCGAAATTTAAATGAAATTTTATGCGATATATTCAAAGACATTCCATTCGAAGCAATCTATTAGAAAAAATATGTTTCATACCCTGGTTCGATATAAAAGAAGTAACTTAAAAAAAAATTAGAAATATGTATTTCTACGTGTTTCCTCAATTCATTACGTCTTTACGATTCCCTATTCCTTAAATGTAACCCTTTATTGTTGCAAATAATCGCGATCACGACGCATCTGTGAAAACTCGGAATTAAAGTGTAAAAAAACGGGGTAATTGGAAATTTTTCCAAATGGAATTTCACTAACATCGAGCGTAAGCCATCCGCAGATAGCAAACTTTTGACAATTTAAAGAGGATGTTGCTCCCTAGCTGACTTCTTTAAATGGAGGCACAATGTTTATGAACCCCAAAATAAAATTCCATTAAATTTGAAGCGATGGAAGAAAAAATAAGCCCGACCGTGTTTCCGTTCATCCTTTCCGTTTAAATTTGTCAGACCAATTTAATTTCAAACCCTTGTCGTCCCGCAAGGATTGGAGATAAAATTTTCTTTTCTAATGGATTATTAAGAATCATTTGGTGTCATTTACTTCGATTCATTTCAAATCGATGTAAAATTATGTCAGCTCAGAAATTGTTGTGAAATGATTCAAGTATTTAATATTTAACAATATTTCGCTTAAAAAGTTATTAAGTTTCAACAGATCAGTTCGTCAGTCTAGTTCAGCAATGTGTTTATATATATATATATATATATATATATATATATATATATATATATATATATATATATATATTAAATTTTTCCAAATGGAATTCATTTGGAAAAATTTCCAATTTCCCCCTTTTTTTACACTTTAATTCCGAGTTTTCACAGATGCGCCGTGATCGCGATTATTTGCAACAATAAAGGGTTACATTTAAGAAATAGGGAATCGTAAAGACGTAATGAATTGAGGAAACACGTAGAAATACATATTTCTAATTTTTTTTTAAGTTACTTCTTTTATATCGAACCAGGGTATGAAACATATTTTTTCTAATAGATTGCTTCGAATGGAATGTCTGATAAATGAATGGAATGTCTGTAAAATTTCATTTAAATTTCGCAGCATATTTATTGTGTGAATGTATATAAGAATGCGTACCACTGGATTTCCAAGTGTTTTTTTCCTCTCGTTTACTGACTTTATATGTCAAGGAAATAATCGAAAGAGCCGGGTGGTGTATCGTTTGGTCCCTTGTATACGTCGTATTTTATAAATGTTTTAAGCGTTCTTTCGAACAGATGACTACAATTAGCCATTATTAAGTTTATTAGAACATAATTACTATTCTTAGGACAAATATACGTACATCTGTCAACATTTAATCAAGTATTACTCCCATACAAAACACTATAAGTCTACAGATGTCTATTCAATTAATAATATATTTATTCTTCATTTTAATTCTAATTATTATGAAGTTTGGTTACATATTTACCGAGCCAAACAATTGGTTTGTAATATACATAATATTGCAAATCAATTGTTCGGAATGGCAATATAATAAGACTTTTCATTCACAAAGTTTTACTGATGAAAATTAATAGATTTCACACGAACCAATAAGCCTCAACTGAAACATTTGCTTAAGTTTTTTCATCTGTAGTTGGCTTTAAAACTTTACGTCACGGGTTTTTATCGAAACAATTTCCCCGAGGGCGTTTAATCTCACGCGTTGGGCGGGCATCAAAATACCATCTCATGTTTTATTACTAAGTCTTACAACCAGATACCTTCGTCTGTATAGACGGTGGGGTCTTTTAACGGTTCAAGGTCGCGCGAATAAAGAGTGAAGATTTATCATTTCGGTGTCTGTCGGCATTTACCCTTTCAATCGTGATAAGGTTTACGTAAATAGTTCGATGTTATTGTAATATATTAATGTTGGTACCATTTTATAATTGTGTAATGTTATTAAATTACGTTTATTTCCTTGCTTCCCCTTTGTTACTGTGGGTGAGTTCATACCACATCCAACTTCACTTTCCGTCTAGATACCTGGTTATATATTCACAATGACTATGTAATAATCGTTCATTAGTTTGATTACCTAATAAATAAATTTATATGAATTTTTCTGAATGAGCTTTGGAAAGTAAAAGTGTATTATTATTAGTTGAAAGATAGCTCTATGAGCAATCAATCACCTAAATCAACCTGTCGTTTTGAGAAAGTTTTTCGTCCACTTTGATAAAGAAGTTTAGAAAAGCTAACTTATTTTGTACAATGATACCTACCTGAATACCATTCTGCACAACACAAACAGAAAAAAATACTGTTAAAGCTTTGGAACATATTGAATTCACTTTTCGATGTAATATTTATGTTATTTATTTACATATGCATATATATATATATATATATATATATATATATATATATATATATATATATATGCTTTGGAAGCCACATTTATTCTATTCAACACTCGACGTAAAAATTATTGTTGAACCAGCACTCTTTCAAAAGAATTTGCCAAAGTATTCCGTTCAGTATTATAAAGAGCCTTTTAGATAATACTTTTGTCAAAAATTTATTTTTCCATTGCCTATTAATACAAGATTCCTATTAATACAAGATTGCCAAGATTCCTATTAATACAAGATTCCTAATAATACAAGATTCCTACATGCAAGATAATACAAGATTAATTGCCTATTGCAAGATTCCTAATAATACAAGATTGCAAGATTCCTAATAATACAAGATTCCTAATATTGCAAGATTCCTAATAATACAAGATTAATTGCCTATTAATACAAGATTCCTATTAATACAAGATGCCTATTAATACAAGATTGCCTATTAATACCAGATTGCCTATTAATACAATGTATTTTCCATTACCTATTAATACAAGATTCAATATTCAATCATTTCTTTTCTCATGTGGCGTAAACAGATAGAGCTTATGGCATTACGTCCCGTAACTACTAATTTACTTTCTAAAATAGGTCAACTAGATGACACTGTGTTGTTTCGCAGAAATATTGATGTGTCCGTTACTAAATTTTTTTAGCAAATTAAAAATACTAATTTCATAGCGATTTTTGGGATACCTTAAATATAAAATATTTCACCCCAGTACACTGTTTCTCATTGTTATTATACTTCACGATATAAACAATATAAGTAAATACAACACAAAATTTTCGACTAGCTCTTACGATTGGCTTTCATATTTTTGTCTGATAATTTCAAAAAATATCAGAATTACTCACGAATATTTTTACTTTTATCAATTCCAGTTTGTGTTAGTAAATTAAAAGACATATATTGATTTTATTTCAAGATTTTTTGTATAAAAATAACTACATTTGCCTCATTCAAAATACATTTTCTTAACTTATAGTCTCATTTCCCAATTCCAAAAACAATGTATACATGGAAAAGCACACTTCGCTCTGGTAAAAATATAAGCATTTGATAATTGTATGATAAATTCAGAAATGTCTTTCCAGATAAAAGAAATTGAGAAATAAATTATATCTAATAAGTGATTATTAATTTCGCCAAGCTTTAAATTTAAAAAGATGGTGTGATTAATATAACTTAAAAACTTTTCTCTTAAATGATGTAATTCTGCGTTCAACAATTTAGCTTCAAATCAGTATCATATTACAACATTGAAAATATCTATTACAAGTGGATAAATTTGGCTAAAAATAAATTGCTAAATTCTTCTGTATAAGAACCAACTTAAACTTATCTATACAATTCTCATGATCAAATATGTCAAAACCAAAACTGCAAGGCCATAAAATGGTAAAGCGCAGCTACGCGTTACTTCAAACTATTATATGAATCTACCGTCAATACAAAGGAAGGTAGCTACCACTGTAGAGTGCGTAATTAAACGTGAGACTACATTTCCACGCCCGCCCATCGCGTGAGATTGGACGCCCTCGGGGCAAAAGTATTTCGATAAGAGCCCATGACGTACCTGTATGGCTTTAGAGCCAACTACTAAGGTACATGGTCCGTTAACTTGCATGAATGCTTCGACTAAGATTTGCTGATAACGACTATTATATTGTTCTCATTGATCTTGTTACTTTTATCAAGAAATGTACGTTCGGCAGTAAAGTCTTGTGAATGGAAACGATCATTATAGGCGTTAACAAGGACAACTTTATGAATACTGAACGTATGATTATTTAATATAGTTAAATATAGTAGTAAAGGCAATCAAAAATATGTATATTTGAGGGTGTATAATGGTCCATGATATATAAGAAATAACGTGAACTATTACATTAAAGGATAAGTTTACGTGAAAGCTTAGATCGAGCTCACAAACTATTTAAAGTGAACCTAAAGTACTCAAAACTTCAACTCGGTGAAACAAACAAACGTAATACAGCCAAGTATCAGCTTTTAATTAAACTTTATAATTTCATTTAGTGTCCTGGCAATAAAGAAACTATTGCCATACAGAATTATAGATCCAACGATTTGGGCGGAGGACTGTTTCCAGCAGTGCATTATATATTTAAAATTATGTACCTAATTACTACAAAAATTAAATTGAATAATTAAAATTCGTTAAGAAATACATTATCTACATTTCAATGTTGTTTTAAAATATCGTAACAGAACATTTTGCCAGCTATTGTTTTAAATAAGTTTTAAGGATGATAATTGCGTACCTATACAATATATCCAGTAAAGAACAAATAATTCTTTAAGGTTGAATCAAGTAAATGAAAACGATATAAACTAAGCAAATAAGGGATAGAGGTCGAAGACTATCCCTGCTCGAAGACGACATCATGATAAAAATATATATTAATTTACAAATATTAACATAGGATATGTTTGCCAATGTAGATAATGTGACAGATCGTTGCAAAGAAAGAGAAAAGGATTCCTATTAAACCATCGAATTTGGACAGTGTTGTGTCAGGACAATGTCTCAAGTTTGAAGACATTGAATACAGACATATTCATCGTATAAACTTAGTCAGTATTCAATACCTTCAAACTCAAAGACGTTGTATACTATTCTAATTACGCAATCAGTTCTTACTCGTCGTATTTCCAACATGGTGAATGAGAAATCTATGACGAATTTTTGTGTTTTAGCGGTAACAATTTTCAGATGCTTCCTACGAGTGCAGCGATACTCAGTATCAAACATTCTGATCTTTTTTTAAATACTCGTCTCTCGCTATTCCTTTCTATTAAAGTTTTTTATAATATTTCTAGTATTCGATATGCACATTTTTTAATTTTTTTAAGTTTATCGCAATATCTTAGTAGATTCGAATGGTGAAATGTTTAATGTTGATATTTTATTTATGAACTATATTTTAAAATTTCATTTAAATAGTGAAATCCTAAAACGAACATATTGGATTTTCGATATAATAAATTTTTCAAATTTACATATATTTCTAAGTCCTTGGAAATGCGGTATAATATGAAAAATAAATTTTATCCTTATTGTGTTTTTCATCTGATTAATTTCCTTTAAAGCAATTTCAAATAATTCTTAAAGTCTCATTTGAAGGGTCAAAAGGAAAAAGGACTAATGAAATCATTCACTTTTCCCCTAGTCCCTTTTCACGTCCGTTTTTCTCTGAAATCGTTCGATGTATATACTTCAAATTTGGCACAATGACAAAGCATATTGACACTCGAAAACATTCATATCAAACATTTTAGAGGGACAAATCAAGTACTCCATTCTTTCTTTATTTCAGATGCTGTGTTTTTTTTTAATTCAAACATTTCCCAGATCTCCAGAAATTTTCTGAAAAAAGCATGCAAACAAAATTCATAATTCCAAAATTCGTCGTAAATATTTCTTTCTAAAATTCTAACTTCTTTAATATAATATTGAAAGAAACAAAATACTATCACTAAATTGTGAGCAAATTTCCCAAACTAAAAAATTTCAAAGGCTCTATGCTGAAAGAGATTTATCAAAGTAATATTTCCAACATGTTTAAATTCTTTTCTTTTTTCATTCGAAATTTCTAAAATTTCGTCATTAACCAAATCTCTGAAAATTACCAGGCAAACAAATGTTCGTGATGGGTCACTTAAGATGTTTGCAAATAATTGTAAGGGACTTGAATGATGAGAATTTGGGTTAAAATCGTTAATAGCATCGTAAACAAAAGTTAAGCTCACTCTCTTACGCCCGACAAAGTTAGTATGTAAGTACTCGCGTGTTAACATCAGATCAAATAACACGCGCGACGCCTAACGCTCTCCAGTAACTCGTTGAGCTGGTAGCGTAATCCTTAAGGAGCGTCTCTTCAATTGGTGTACAAGCATTTGCGATATGAGGGGCGGACACGAGAGGCCATCTCGTCGAGTGATCACAACACGCCGTAACTATCCACGCCGACGTTTGTAACAACCCGGGAGGTAATATCTCCCAGGTTATAGAGTTGTAATTCCTCTCTTGTACAGGATATGGTTCTCATGAGAAATACTCCTGGGCGGGTTATGAGTGTTTTGGAATATGATGCTTTTAACGTTCGTTTGCCACTAAATTGTGATAACGGCTTGTGATACGCAGAAAAAATTAAGTCTTTTAGGCAAGTGTGGGGAAATTTTAATAAAAGCTTGATAAATAAATATTTAAATCGAGAAAATTTAAAGCCACAAACATTACCTTCCAATGATTTGTAGATAAGAATAATTAACAATACGTGGTTTATGATAAAATATACATACGAAACGTGGATATTTGTAAAATCGCAAAACTTTGCTACGTTGTATGTAATTTTCAATTGTTGAAAAGATGGACAATAAACATTATATTTTTTTAGCAAAAATGTACTTATCTAGATTATAATACCAATAAAAAAGCGAGGAAAATTATAAATTGGGAAAAAAAGAAATGTCTCAAAACATTCTAATGACTCGCCGATGTGGCTGCGAAAAATTTCAATGAAAGATATTTCGCTGACTTTTCATTTTGTTGAAAGATGACGAAATTCAATAAATAGGTAAAAAGAAGTAAGACCAAAGCTAAACGACATCAAAAATATCGCTAACGAGAGTTACAATTAATTTTAATTAATTCATTTCACAGTACCTCTAGCTGCTTATAATGAAAACCAAGACGTCAGACGATTTCATAACTTTAAACTATTTTAACTGTCATTTGTACCACAGAGAGACCAAAGTCATTCAAAGGAGTCAACGATTACATTAATCAATTTCCTGTGGTAGGATAAAATATTCCATCACGCAAAGACTACAAGCGCTTCCAGGTTCAGATCGAAAAGAAAAAAAAACCATAAATAATATCTTTGGATCACCGTATTAGCTGAATAAACAGTGAAAATGAAAATAACTATCAAGTTCCAAGCAGGTTTTTGTGAAATTAGAATATAGTTGAAATTTAAACGTGAGGCTTAAACGTTCATAAATACATAACAAAAGTTTTATACATGGATCTGGCGAGCGTTTAAAATCAAACAAATTCGAATATGTCTTAAGTTAGAGTTGTATCAAAAATAGCTCGAAACATTTCGTGTCTGCCCAAAAATATCTAGTACACCGATATCTAGTACAACAGCAACACTAAAAGTAGAGAAATTTACATTTCAAATATTAACATTAACTTTGCCGGTTTTGTCAAATGCATTTTAGCATCGACATTTCTGCAGCCCTCGCCAAAATAATAACACAACCAAAATTTTATAATTTATTTACATAAGCATATTTTATGGGATTCCGTACCTTTATAGGAAAAACGAAACCCTTATAAGATCACTTACGTGTCTGTCCGTATGTCGGTCATATGGGTTTTTTCTCAGAAACTATTTGACGTGGAAACTAGAAATTTGGCACATTAATAGAACATATTATCCCGCACGTGTACTAAAACCCATAGAATATTCATTTATAAAGTTTAGGGAGACTGAAATACTTAAAAAATGTTTGTTAATCCATATGTATAATGCATGGTGTCGTTTGAAAGGGCTAGTTATAAGAGTCTCAGATATATTTATCCTTCATTTTAGGTATTATATATCGATGGCATAATTTTTTAAATGTTCCCCACGTTTTTCACTTACGAAATATATAGATATAGTAAGATATAGTTATATTTTTTAACTTTATTTTTTTAATTTAAAATCCAATTTTCTCTGAAATCAGGCGACATAGAAATTTTGAAGTTGACGTACTAATGTATCTAATTAACCTACATATTGTACATCACTAACTTTTTGAAAGCCACTTGTAACAATTAACAAACAAATAAATAAAGGTTTAAAAAACTTGTTTTTTCCTTTTGTGTATCATATATAAAAGCTTGTTATTAGGAATACAAAAACAATTATTTTACAATTTTAAATTGTTTATTTAAAAAGAAAAAAAAACAGGATTGGCATAATTTTACTAGAAAATTGTAGAAAAACTATAACGATTCCTAGATTGTTAATTTTCAAATTGTGCGCCATATTTTTAAGCTTATGAAAGATATAGTATATAATACGTTACGATACACTTATATTGTAAACAAATAATATTTGTAAAGAGTTTAACAGAAATGCAACGTACGGTTAATGTCTGTGAGTGCCGAAATGTGCACGGAACTCTCATTATGCGAGTTCTAACCTTGCTTGACAGGTATTTTACTACACCGCCAGTTTTCTTCACTCTCGATGTCGAACCAACCAGGGGCATTTGTGTACACGAAAATAATTCTATTTTTGGTTCGACTTCCGAAACTGTTTTATCGATTTTAAGCAAAAGCAAAAGGTAATAATTATGTACCAAAACAAGGTACTTAAAGTTTATCCCATTCGAATCCAACACATTTTCCTCAAGTTGTTTGGCAAGACTAAAGTTGAAGGGCCTATACCTCTAATTTAATAATATTTTCATCTTTATTTAACGCTCAACGTCTCCAATGTGACGGCCGCGTCCCGACACAACCCCATCCAATTTCGATAGTTAAAAACGAAACCTTTTCTTTTTCTTTGCAACGACATACCTCACATTATATTTTATTGGCAAACTTATCCTACTTCAAAAATAAAATTTTCTTATAACACCGTCTTAGACCAGGGATAGTTAACAACATCGTCGCTCCATCCCTTATTTGCTTATTCTACACCACTTTCATTTACTTATCGCATATCATACATGACGTACCCTTACATAATTAACAGTTCGTTTCTACACAGACTCTATATGTAATTATTATCGTAACAACTCGTTTAAAACAACAACTGCCAGTCGTTTTATGAAGCAGTCCTTTATAATATATTAATGCATTTTGTTTACACAATTTAACTTCTACAGTAATTAAGCACATAGTTTTTAATATTTATTGCATTTAAATACCGGAGATTACAAACATTGTACTTTCCGGCGTTTAAATGCAATAAATATTAAAAACAATGACATTGAAGTTGACAATTACTTCATTTATTTAAATTTGTTTTGAGTACACTAAATACAAATGAATAAAGCAATAGGATCGCATTTAAATATCTAAGGAAATTTAAAAAGAAACTGCGCACGAGAGCCAGCAATGTATGACCCCATGCGTCTGCCCGCGTTCGGATTGCTTACTCGATCACACTGCCGTACCTCTCGCTCACACGCAATCGACGCGTCCGCGTGCCTACAATACGTAGTATCAGTGCTATTTCGGTTTCATCCGGACGTCGGACGTAAACAACTTGCAGGGAGCGAATGCGACAATGATTCTGTAGCACGATAATTTTATTGTAATAATGTTACTTTTATAGAGTACACGGTCTTATTTTATTCTTCCTGTAACATACATATATAATTATGGTCTTGAAATTAATGAGTCGGGAGGGAAAAACAAGAGCTTTACTTTTTCCTCGAAAACTATAAATGTCCAGAACTTTATTTCTGTTATATATACGAGGTCTTCTATCAGTCTAAATTAATTTTCGATTTGTAAACTTCAGAAGTAAAAGGTGATTGGATTTTTTCCACTTTTGTCTTCATCAATCAAACTATGCGGCTTAAAATTAAAAAAAAATATTTTTGAATATCTAAACAAATTCAGTTTATATACTACTGCATTTTAACTTGTTATTGTACATTTAAATTTCAAACCCTTAATTCGAACTGTAAATAAAAATAAAAATATTTTTCTTCACTTTCATTTCATAAATTCCATATCACAGTAAAACGAAATAACATAAAAATAAATCTATTCTTTATTACGTGCGAACCCCTACATATTTTCGAACACAAAACTGAATCTTTTACAAAGTTTAAGAATAAAAATGAATAATGTAGTATGTACAAGTCGACGGAAAAAAAATGCGTAATACTATGCCTTAAAAAAACGAAAAAAAAATTATTCTAATTCAGTTACCCATTTACAATGTGATCTCTGTTTGCTAGTCCTTTGGTATCTCACGTAAGTTTGATATCTAAACTCACTCTAATTTTAAAAAGAACTCTTGACTTAGGAGAAATTCATTTCAGCTCCATTAATTTTTCGCATTTTCATCATTGACGCGATTGACGAAAACACAAACCGCGAGTGTGATGAAGCAAGAAAGTTAATGAAATTTTACGAAATGGAATTTCGTAGGCGTTGCGCGTAGAACAAAACAAAGTTTTAAGGACCTCACAGGATGCACTACTGTAGCGCTAGCTCCTCTCATGGGAGACCCAATATTTAGGAATTAAAAAATATGGTCTATATCATGTTTCCATTAAATGTGAACCGGTGAAAAGAGAATTAGCCTGACCGTGTTTCTATTTGTTTTCTGCTTTAAATTTGGCACGCTCCAAATTAATGTTAAACCTTCATTGGTAATTCTGTAACGATTGGAGACATTATTTTATTTTCTGAAGAATTATTAAATACAAATTGAGAATACGTAATTTAGATTTATTTTAAACAGAATATTCAAGAAAAAATTTAATACGAAACTAAGATTTTCTCAACAACTTCGTTGCCGAATATTTCATAGTTTAAGCATTGTCTTTCGATAATTTAATGTAAATTGCGTCATTCCTAATAAAAATAAAGTAAGACACATGTAGTCACTTCAGTTTTAATAACGTCTTTTAATATACTTATGCGAAAAAACACAAGCAGCAAACGACACAAATGTATATATGACATCTGATTGATTTTAATTTGTACACCAAGTGCTATTTTTGAGACTTTCTTCAAATCGTGCTTGTTTCTTTGCAGCAAAAGGAAACTTTTCCTGACAGTATTTCATGTTACTTATTAGCTGTGTTTATGCCTTCATTCACGAGGACTTTTGAATAATATTATTAACTGTAAGATTGGTGGTTGAAAATACATAAAACACCATCTATTACCATAATCAAATAAACTCTCTTTCGCTAAGTACGTTCTGCATTGAAATTAAAAAATGTTATATCTTTTGTTTTGCAACGAATATAGCCTATGTGTTACCTCTGATCCTGCAGAATTCGATAGTAAAAACTCCATTAAAATTACATAAATAAATAAACATATCTACTGACAAGAAACATAGAAATGGACAAGAAGACAGCACTTCAAAAAATATTTTTTTCTTTTTATTGCTTTATTATCTCGCCATAAATATTTTTTGCAAATAACTTCAAAATACAGATATGTCAATTCTACGATTTTATTACATCTATACATATGATACAATTACTTTATTGCACACATATATACAATTTATTAAAAATTAGGATCACATTTTAAACTACATCTATTTACGTATAAGAAATTTGTAATTTAAACAAAAATTTTAACATTTAATTACTAAAAGTAATATTGCATTAAAAACTCGTTAATAATAAATTGAAGAGAGCCTAAATTAAAAATATAAATTGATAATTAAAATTTCAATGTAATAATCCTTGGGTTTGTTAAAAAGTTATACTTATAAAAAATAGATTTTTTATCACATATCCTCCAAAAACTAAAGAATAGGAAATTTATTCATGCTATAAGGTGAATAGAATACGTGACGTGTTCTATTTATTATTTATTAAAAAAAACTACTAATATTCATAATAACTTTTCTTAAAAAGACTAGAGTTGGAATGTTGTGCTGACAAAAATGGTAATGTTAAAAATAGATAACAAAGACTCTGCCGACTAATCGAACCATTTCAGAGGAAAAGTCGCCTTGGTCATAAATATTAATTCAATAAAACCATAATCTGATACTAAACACGTTTATAATATTCATATACACGAAAAAGTCAAGAATTTTTGCTAGTACAAAAAAACAGGTAAGTTTTTGTTATATTTTTCGTTCATTTTTATTTTCGAATAATATAGTAGTCGATTTTTGTCAATTAATAAAGACCTTTCTTTGTACATCAGGCTCGGCTCGCTTTATTTAGTCCACCATAACGCATAACTGACCCGCGACCTCTTCACCAGAACCTCCAAAGTGGCGACACACGGGAAATTAACGAGACAATATTATCCTTCTTCAATAAGTTTTTGCTCTCATTGATGGTTGTTTAGTTGACATCACAGAATCCTCTCGAGCCCCTCTAGTATCGCAAATACAAATCAAGTGTCATAGTCGCTGTCACTGGTGACTCGTGCCCGCGCCGCTATGCCGGACGTATCGTGATGCCTGTGGCCTTGTCTTGTCTGGCTAAGTTGTATTAATTGTTGGTGAAAAATAAGTTATAGTGGATGTTATCTAAATCAATTTATTTTTTAACAAGGAATGATAACGAATTATTAAAAAGAATTTCCTAAATCTATAACTCGATATCGCAAAATATTTAACATTTGAACAGAACGCTAACACTTGTTTAAGTTAACTTGATAGTCCATCACTCCGAATATTACCTTTATGTAAGTGACTAATTTTGTTAACTGACAAATAAAAGGCAAAACACAAATAACAAAGCCGAAGAATAGAGAACTTTATTGGCTAGGGACAAAACGAAATTACTACAGAGAACTGAAGAATATTATGGGAACCCGTACACATCTTCGGGTAAAGAACCTAATAATTACAATCGCTACAAAAATTACTAATACAGATTACCAAGAAATACCCTATGTAACCCTTAATGAAATCAGAGTAGCCTTGAATAAATACCCGATGTAACCCTTAATGAAATCTGAGTAGCCTTGCATGGTTTCTTAGAAAGGTGAGTATAGATATAGGAGCTTGGATGCCAATATCTATAATCGTGCTCTAAGACTATCCATACCACCACTACATAGCAAAAACGTATCTATTCAAAGAAAAGTAAGGCAGAGGGATACAATATCTCTCATATTTTTTACACTAATCGTAGAAGATTTTTTCAAACAAATGGATTATGAAAATAAAGGTCTTATTATAGCAAGAACTTGTTTAAATAGCTTGAAGATTAGAAACCATAAGGCTATGTTTTGCTAGTTGCTTTAAGAGTTTGCTAATAATCCAGATAAACTAGAGAATGTGATCCAGGAACTGCATGAAGCCTCACTGTCGGTAGGACTCGAAATTAATCTGGTCAAGACGAGAATCACTGCATCGAAAACCGATAGCCATGCGACCATAAATGATTTTATATTCGAGCGCATAGATAAGTATGTGTACCTATGCCAAGAACTATAGAGGGATAAAAAAATCAGACCAACGAATCGGACAGACGCATAGGCCTGAAATGGGAGCCTTCTGAAAACTCGAGTTTTCCTTTAAAATGAACGTCAAAAATCACTTAGAAGCACGCATCTTCTATCAATATGCACTAACAGTGAGTGGCAGTGGGCTGGCCACGTCGCTCGAAAGTTGGATGCGCAGTATAAAGTTCTCTTGGTGTGAAGACCCTGGGAATACAAGACAGTAAAGGAGACAAATTGGTTGACCGCAACATAAAGATAATGGCGGGCACAAACTGGATCCAGATAACCCAAACAAGAACAGAGTGATGCGGACTGAACAAGATCTACATCAAAATGGCTGAGGATGTTGAGGAGGGAAAAATCATTGTGAAGTCAATATTTGTCACGTTAGTGTAACTTGGCTGGTTTATAAATGAAACTGAAACGAAAAATGAAACACGTAGATTGTGGGAAGAGCAAATGATGGATATAATTTCTACGTACCGGTGAATAGATGACCGCCATAATAAAGTAATTTTTCATAATTCGTTACGCTTTCAGAGTCAGTAAAGTGTATCTTCATCTTTGACTCTTAATAAAATCGAGACAATCCCTTTGTTTTTCATTTTTTTATTATTCACACATCAGTATATCAAACTGAATATAACATTTTAAGGAAATATATAAAAAATTCTCAGCCGTTATTAAAAATTGCGATTCCAAGTAAAACAATTTGTCATATTTATATATGAATACACTTCAAATGTATTAGTAATAGAAATGTGCTTTGTTACAATTTGTATATAAACATTGGACACGTCCATATTACCTCTCCACCCTAAATACTTTTTATCATAGGAGTCTATGCAACACGAGAAATATTCCCAGTATCTTTCAGTAAAGACTAAACAATGCAAAATAATGATTTTTGAATAATATTATATTTCCAATTAGAGAACGAAAGGAGAACAATGCCCCATCGCAATAACCGCGGCGCATAAGAGCTTTAAAAATTGATCGGAATTCAATTAATGCAGCTCGTTTTATTCAAATTTCGCTGTGGAAATATTCTTTTTATAATTTGTCTTCGCTGCATATTAGATGATCCCCTTTGTCTAGAGTATCGTTTGCAAAGGAGGCTTTGAAATTAATTCAGGATATAGACTATGATTTTAAATTCAATAATTATCAAAAAAAATTATAATAATTTTTCAATAAATATATGTAAAAAAAATATATATCAGAGAACGCAATGCAAACATGAAACTTATTTTGTTTCGTGCGTTTTATACACGACAACTATTCATATAGACAAGAAATCAAAACCAATAAAATAAAATAAAAAAAAAACAATAAATAAACGAATTATAAATTTGTTACAGGTGACATGTATTTTGCGTAGCGTTAAAAATGGTGGAGAAAACATACAGATAACAGACAAGAGGTGGAAACAAACGAAGATGACACTGGATCACTGAAGGTATATCGGGACACTTGACCGTCAGTATTTTTTCACGTGGAGAAGTTTCCCTTCAAATACTTGTAATTCGATTTTTTTATAAAACGCTTAAAATTAGTTTATTGAAATTTCTACTTTTCAGATTTGTATGATTATGTATACTTAAAAATTATGAATTATTATTGCGTAACATTTTTAATCTCAAATTTTACAAATAATTTATCTACTACATTTCTCTCCAAACACCATTTATTGCCCATCAACGTATCTTTTACGTTATAATTTGGTAACAAGAGTGATTCTTGTTACCAAATTTAAATAAAAAAACAATTTCAAATAACATATTAATTAACTATATAATCAAATTGATGACTGATGAATTAATCGCATAATCATTGAATTTACATCAACAGATATGGAGGAAGGTCGATTATAATTTGACCATAACTAAATAAGAAAAAATATTATACTAAACTTACTTTAAAAATAATATTAAATCACTCAAAAATCTTTTAACATTTATGAATAACAATAACATCCAATTACTTACATAACTCTTCACACGACTTAATGATTAAGAGCTAAGGCAGGTAGACACTGAAACAATAAATTCATTCTACATTCGCACAAAAACGAGCATTTAAAGGACCCCACGTTAAAGGAGCCTGTGTACAGGCGAAGGTATCTGGAGTTGTAGACTTCGTATTAAAACGTGAGATGACATTTTGATGCCCGCCCAAGGCATGAGATTGGACGCCTTCGGGGAAACTGCCTCGATAAAGACCAGGGACGTAAGGTTTTAAAGCTAATTACTCTAGAAAAAATTCATGCGCATCCTCGAGTTACGGTTTACTCATTATTCATGTAAAACACATTAATTCTCGTCTGAAAAACTATGTTAACAAAAAGTCTTATTAATAGCTTTGAAGCTATTCAGAACTTAGTAGTTTTTTACATATATATATATTTATATATATATATATATATATATATATATATATATATATATATATATATATATATATATGTATAGACAAACTTTATCAATTATTATTTACATAAATAAAAAACTACTAGCAAATGAATAAACATTGTTAAACTTTTAGTATTCTATAGGTGAGTAACAATTTTTGTTAAATATGCACACTTTAATAAACTTGTTAATGACTAACGGCCTTTTAATAAAAAAATTAACACTGAATAAAGCTATAAGTTTACTAATAATAATACAGAGGTGTAATATTGAAATTAAATTTCAAAGAACGTTAAAACGTTTAGAAATATGGCCAATTTGACAAAACAAGACGATGTACCACACGACTAAAGACATACTTTATTCATCGCCTTTACTTCCATGGAGATTATTTCATTCAAGCTTATTTTTAATGAAAATTTCCACAATGAAGTATTATTAAAAATGTAATATAAAGTATTATATTCAATGATATCCCACTCGACGAAACCCGTGAGAAAAATATGTTTTACCCCTAGTTCGATGAACATTCTCAACCATGCAACGAACAAACGACCATGTTCGATGAACATGGTCGTTTTGCCCCTAGTTTGATGACAGAAATTACTTAAAAGAAAGGTTTAATGCATGTATTTTTACATGTTCGTTTAATCAAAACGTCTTCCTGTAAAATTTAACCCCGATTAGCCTTAAACTAAAGGAGCTGTGGTATACTTATCGAAAGACACACAACCAAATTGTAAGAGTTTCATTTTTTTCCATTTGGTTACAGAATTTTAGAAACAATTTTTTTATTAATTTTATACAGAATAACATGTCTAAAATTATTTCACGTAATTACTGTTTCCCATCCCTCAAATGCAATCATTTTTGTAAGTAATCGCATTCAAGACACATTGGTGAAAATGCGGAACGGAAGTGTGAAGAAGCGGGAGAATCGACACACTTGTTTTACAATAATATTTTACTAACATCGAACGCCCGGGGATAGCAAACTTTAACAATTCAAAAGGAGGATGTCGTTTCCTAACCGAATCCTCTAATAGGATACTCAATATTTTTGAACCCCAAAATAAGTTTTCATTAAATGTGGACCGATTGCAGGAAAATTAGCCTGGCCGTGTTTCCGTTCATGCTTTGCTTTTAAACTTGTCAGTCCAATTTAATATTCAACCCTTATCGTGCCGCAAAGGTCGAAGATAACATTTCCTTCTCTAATTTTATTTCCTAATAAATTATTAAAAACAACTTGGAATTATTTATTCCCATTTCGTTTTAAGCCGAAGTAAAATTACCTTCAACAAACATTATAATAACCATTTCTTTGTGAAATTATTCGAGCAGTCGATGTTTAATAGTATTTCCCTTACAATATTTAAGGGTTAAAAAGATAAAAAAGGGCTTATTCCTCACATTGATATATTGAATGTACACATATTAAGTATTTTTTCTGAAAGATACATCAGTTCTTTAAAAGGCTTCTTGCCATAATAATTAATATACGTATAAAACAGTTCAAGAATGGGTTGAAGATACTCCACGCTTAAATCAACTTGCCATTTTCAGAGTGCTTTTCCTCCCCATAGATAAAGAAGTTTAAAAAAAACTAAGAGATATATGTTGTACAATAAATGGTTCAAATTTTAGCTTTGAAATATTAGTATAAAAGAAATTCCGTTTATATTTTAGATAAATTTCAAGGAAATACTGTTATTAAGGAATTAGTGCGATTTTTACTTTTTAATTGTGTGGGGATATATAACATCTTTATTGATCATAGCCCCCAAACAACAAATCCAAGTTGAGTTTGATATTTATATACATATATATATATATATATATATATATGCGTGCGTGCGTGTGTAAATATGATTTGTAAGTCACATTTATTCAATATTGACGAAGCTTGACATAATCTATCACTATATGTTTAATGACGTATCATATGTGTACTTTTGCCCTAAGTTAATTGTTTTCAATTTTGAATCCCACAATTTTTATGTCAAGTTTCATTCCGATCAATGTTACATTCAACAGATTCACATAGCACAAATAATATTCTTAAATTTTACATTCAACAGGTTCACATAGCACAAATAATATGCTTAAATTTTATATTCAACAGATTCACATAGCACACATAATATCGATCGAATCAATTTTAAATGATGTATTCGACTAAGTTGTTCATTCTATAAATGATTATTAATTGTACTCAACCGTCAATTAAAGTGAATGAGAGGGTGAGGTGTCAACTTAATGTAATTCACATAACTTAAAAAAGTTTTCTACAAAACTATGCATACTATGAGACTAGCATCTAACGGTTTGTGTACAACATTCAAAATATCGATTAAAAGTTGATAAAATTAACCTATTCTATAGAAAGGGTTAACTTAGTTTATCTGTATAATTTTTGGGGTCAAATACGTCAAACCCATAGTCGATAGGCAATAAAACGATAAAGTCCAGCTATGCATTACTCAAAACTATTAAACGAATAATCAACACAGACTAAGGTAGCTATAGGTGTAAAGTGCGTATTAAAATGTGAGATGACATTTCCATGCCCGCTCAGCGCGTGAGATTGGACGCTTTCGGAGAAAAATGTTTCGATAAGAGCCCATGACGTACGGTTTCAGAGACAAATGCTATGGGAAACGGTCCGTAAAATTGCATTGTATACATGAAAAAAGCCGTGAGATTTATATTGGAAAAAGAAATTTACGTATAATGTTGGATTAAGCACACAACCTGTCTACAATAAGCCTAACTAATGTGCTCAAGATAGCACAGTCAAATAAAAACTTATTACATAACTTTATAATTTCGTTTAGCGTAAAAAACTGTTCACTTTTTCTGTAATAATTTAAAATTCCTTATAATTAAAAAGCTGTTTTAATTTCACTGTTAGTAGTTACATTACTAACTTATATTCCCACCAATATATTGCCAGTTTGATATTTTCTAGCCATGAAAGACTTCATGAATGTTAATCAATATATGAATAAAGGTCTTTAGAATCTTTAAAACAGTAGAATTTCAGCGCTCGTGATAATTTAGTTTTAAGCACAGAGTAAGTGGAAAAAATCGTAAAAGTTAAAGTTTCCATTAAATCTATAAAGACTGTATTCCAGCTTAATGCCACTGATGTTGCTATAAGTTGATTTGAGCACTCACGTTTCATAGCTTATTTGTAATGAACTATTCAGTTTTTTAACGTCAATGGGTTCGTATGAGAATATCACACCAAGAAAAAAATTAGTTGATTAGTACTGATTAGTGAATTCCTTCCGAGAAATTCTCTCGCTTCAGCTGGTGAAGACCTTCCTTGTATGTTTGAAAGTAGCTTTTGCCCATGATATCGTTGGCGTCGACTTTCTATGACGGCGGAGGGACTTGGCAATATGACATTTTCTCAATACCTCTCTATAAATAAATCTAAATATTTTGTGATCTTAATATAGACATTGGGCCATCTATCGACGAATTTTAGTACCAGTTATTTATTATAATAAAAATTTAGAAGTTTAATATAACAGAAACTTTATTGTTCTTCGGGTTAAAATGTAGCTCATTTGTTGGTACGAATCATAAACTATATTTATACCGAGTTTCATTTTAGGCGTTATGAAGAAAAACATTTCTGAACAAATTTTCTTTACAATTAAATCATCGAAATGTAGTCACTACATCAATAACAAAAATTTCAGGTAAATTACACTCGAATAGTACGCACTGACTCGGAACGGTACTCGAAGACCCTCACATACTTAAGTATCTCAATTAACTTGAGTGCTGATTTCTAGGTACATACTGAATATTCGAATACGGTCTCTAGAATTTTGTGAATACTAGAGTAGTGACTCGGAACGGTACTTTAAAACTCTTACGTATTTAAGTGTTTCGAATAACAGATTACATTTTTCTAAAAAACTAGTCAGTGCTCGAATTGTGGTCTCAGATATTTTGCGAGTATTAGAATTCAGATTCGAGTACTCGTCGTCCGTAAACAAAGAAGTTTCACTTTAGCTATTACTAATACTTTCACTCTTATGGGTATACTCAACACGTAATCATTAATTGAGGACTCAAATGTGAAATTAAGCTGAATATTACATAATCTATTTGTTTTATTTTTATTTTTATTTTTATTACGCTAAGTGGAACATGTTAAGTGGTTACTAGTTAATAAATACAGCTTCGTAGTAGATAAGGACTTTTAAATAAGACAGGTAAACACTCGATTGCGATTTACTAGAGTACTAGACTCATATAATGGTTTGGCGGACAAACTCGAATACTGAATAAAGTTCCTGAATCGAGTCCTGCTTTGATTCTTTTTGTTCGTCTACTATATTACTGGAGTACTAAAAGTTGCTGATTCGACCCATCGCTAAGATAGAGTTACCACCCACGAACGCATATCTTACGTCAGATAATGGAGTGCCGCATCAGCAAATGAATGCAGTCTGAAACTAAAAATTCGTTGCCTACACCACAGTGAAACCGGATATCGAAAATTACATTATATTAGTATTAATTAATGGTATTGAAGATTTATTAATCAAATTGATCTTGGAATAACTTTTTTCAATAAATTAACGAGTTAATGGAAATTAATTTGGATTTTATCTTATTTATTGAGAGAATATAAATTATTAAAAATTACGAGTTTCAATTTCCTCCGAATGCATCAGATTGAAAGAAACAAAATATTATAACTAAATTGTAAGATATTTTCACAAACTAAAGAGTTTTAAAGAAAGTTTGTCAGATGAAATTTGTCTAAATAACTTTCATTCCATTTTTTAATTCCTCTCATCAATATTGGAGCATGAGAATACTGGAAGCCTCACAAATGCTTCTTTGGGACAGCTTTAAATATTGCGAAGAGTTTTGGAGGATTTGAGTGATTACAATTTGAATCAGAAGCGTCAATACCATCGCATCGCATCGCGAACGTGCCATCTAACGGCCAACGTAGTTAGGATCTAAGTGTTTGAGTGTTACTGTCAGATCAAATAACGCGCGTGCCCCCAATGCTCTTCAGTAACTCGTCGAGACTACGTAATACTTACAGCTCGGATCTTGCTTATATTTGCGATATGAGGGGCGGACACGAGAGGCCATCACGTCGAGTGACGATAGCTCGAGGTAACTATCTACGCTGGATATTCGCAACAGCCTGAGAGGTGATATCTCACAAGTTATGGGGTAGTAATCTCTCTTTTTCACGTTCAGTACTTGTGAGCGGGTTATGAGTGTTTTGCAATACGATCCTTTTAACGTTTATTTGGCACTAGACGACGGCGATAGCTTGTAAAGAAAAATATCTCAATACGAGCATGTGATGTTTGCGGCCTTGAAAAGAAATAAAAAATAAGACTTGTAGTCTTTGCAATTCTTTCGATAAATGACGAGACATATGAAAATATTTACTGAAATAATTTAACAGAATAACTTTTAAGGCTTCAAAAACTGAAGCAAAAATTAACGACGGATATATTAAGATGCCAATGAAATGAAATCCTTGAGACACGTGTGTCGGACATTTTAATGAAATGAAAACAAATAAAGACTTAAATGAAGAAAATATTTGAAAGTCACAAAAATTTACTCATAATAGTTTAAAAACTAAGAATGAATTAACAACAGGCAACTTACGATAAAATATATTTTAAAAAAGTAGGAAGTAAATGAAAATGCGGAAAACCGCAGAAAGGATATTTGGAACAATTCAAAGTTATTAAAAAGACATTAAATTTAATAATCATTTGTGAAAATATGTACATAAAGAAAGACTTTCTGATAAAAAGAGCAAGAACATTTATAAATTAGAAGGAAATGTAATGTCCCACAGACAGACAGGCTCTGATTTACATCCCAAACATTCAAATGGCACACCGATGTGGTCGCGAAAACTTTCTCTGACGTTTCGTTTCGCTGAAATATCTTTCGCTAACGCTTCATTTGGCTGAAAGATGTAATACAAGTTAGTTGGGTTATCGAAAAAACTGCATGAAATTGAAAACTTCACTTACACTTGATAATTTTAATTAATCCATTTTGCAGTAAACCAAACGATTTGCAGGGTTACATTAAACATTAGGAAACTCCACAACTTTAAACAGATGCAATTGTCGTGTATATCGTAGAGAAATCATAATAATTTGAAGATGTCAACGATTACCGAATTAAATTTCAGACATGCAACATAGCGTGCATAAGAAATCAATCTCCAAACGTCTTCAAATTTCAATCAAGTAGTATAAATCCTTATCCAATTACGGAGTAAATTTTTACAGAGTAAATTCTCTTCATAGAAAATATTTTGAAAAGGGTGATTGATTTAGTGTATATAATGAAAATAGAAGCCGGAAAACCTTTTTTTAGA
This sequence comes from Druceiella hillmani, assembly GCA_039881145.1. Taxonomy (NCBI): domain Eukaryota; kingdom Metazoa; phylum Arthropoda; class Insecta; order Lepidoptera; family Hepialidae; genus Druceiella; species Druceiella hillmani. The sequence goes on from JAYKKI010000009.1 coordinate 41,556,689, forward strand.
ATGTTTGCCTCTCTGTCCGTACGTTATTTTCTGCGTTAATCATGCAAAATCTACTGAACGGATTTTGATGAAATTTAATGAAATGAAGAAGTAACATATAAGAGAAAAAAATTTCAAATGGAACCATGGGACGGAGCCAGTCGTAAATATAATGTAAAAATTGGAACAATCTCTCTTTAGGACCATATTGGCATCACACGGGGTGAAGAATAGTGAAAATGAAACTTCAAATTTAAAAGTTACGCACAAAGATTTTTGGGTACACAACACAACTTTTACACATGATCTCGACAAGTTTGTAAAATCAAATTTCAACTAGGTCTCGAGGTAGACTCGCATAAAAAGTGGCGCGAAATGTTTCACATAAATAATAACACGGTTCGCCCATGGCTATCGACAAAGGTTTAGTACATCACCGTATACTGTGGGTTAGGTTTCATAAAGAATGAAATATATAATATTATTGACTTGTTAAGAGATGAGACGAAGATATCTCTGCAGCAGACCGGTACAATTTCTTCAATTAAAAGAAAATAGATATCCTAAAATATACGGAGAGAAAATAAATATATTTGATAAATGATTAATAAAATATATGAATATCTAGACATAATTTTTTGTAATTAGTATTTAGCATCGAAATTTCTACAGACCTCGAGACGCGAGCACTACGCGGAATAGAACATCGTTTCAACTGTATCACTGTTAGTTTAATTTGTAGGATCATTTTCAAAACTTATGTCTCAATAAAATAACCAGACAACCAAAATTTAATTCGCCAATCTTAACTGTTAAACAACGTAACCATAGCAACAACAACAACGAGACTGCCTACTGCAACGTGCCCCTTTTATACTCTTGACGTGGAACCTACCAGTGACATTTTAATATGTAACAATAATTCGATTTTTGATATTACCGATTTTAGCAAAATCAATATCTCTATACCAAAACAAGTAGCCTTAAATATGTCCAATTCAAAAACACCAGATTTTACAAACTTGAATTTCAAGTACGCGGAAAGGGCGTGATTTTTAGATTATTTTCCACTTATATTCAGAAAATAAGGTGCCAAGTTTAGTTCATGAGTGTGACAAAAAAATTCGATCACAAAATGATTAATAATTTAAAACATATTAATGAGAGATACTTGAACGAAATTATATTCAATATGATAAAAAACAAAGCATTTTGAAGACATTGTCGTTATTGCGATGACGTCATAGGCTCTTGCAAACTCTGCAAAATATAGTCAAGAATATTAAAGTAGTTCAGCTCCGGCTTTTGTACAGCGTTCGAGATATCTTTTGTTTTGTTTTTCTTTCATGAAACATATTAGAAATCAAAACAATACTCAATACTTTCTACATACTATTCTTTATGAAAGTTTCGTAAAAATTATAAAATATCAAAAATATACAGGATAAATATTAAAGAAAAATAATATTATAGAAAATGTTAATAGAACCGGATGTTCGATGCTGAGTTTTAACGGACTCAGCCAACATTCGATCTTAAGTGTCATACGCCTGAAAATTGAGGCGTTACGTCGCCGAAGTGAACGAGTATGGTATTATGTGTCGAAAATAACAATTGTGAAATTGCATTAATTATAAACTCTATTTAAAAATATTATTGTTTACTATTGCCAGTAAGTTCTGATCGGCAATCCTCAAATATATTCATTTTATTATCAGAATAAGTAAAATTTAATTGAGCTGAAAATAATTTTTCATGATTGTCGCGAAAAATCCCTTTCAAATCCATTAAATTTTGCCGTTAGCGTTGTCATGTTTGATATGATGACGAAAACACAAACCGTGTTTATAATGAAGCAGGAAGGTGAATAAACTTTTACGAAACCGAATTTGATACGCGTTGGACGTAAATAGTAGCACATGGAGCGAAGGAAAGTTTTGGTGATCAGGACGAACTACTATTACGCTGACTCCTTTAATTGGAGACCCAATATTTATGAATAGCAAAACACGACCTATTCAACGTTCATTAAATGTGAACCGGCGCAGAGATATTTGGCTTGGTCAAGTTTCTGTTCGTTGTCTGCTATTAAATATAGCTCACTTCAATTTACTTTCAAACACTTATCGTGCCGTAATAATCGGAGAAAACATTTTATTTTCTGATGAATTTTTAAATGATGAGTTTTTTAAGGTAGGTTTTGCTTTAAAGAAAATTTTCGAAGAAAATTTAATTCGATACTAAGATTATCTCGATGACTAGGTTACGGAATATCTTGTAGTTTAAAAAACCGGTCAATTATATTTTTAAAATAAATTACCCAATGTGACCTGAAAATGTTGTCATACAACGAAACCTAGGACGTATATAAGAATTTAAATAAGTAGAAATAATACTACATCACGTAGTTTCATTTTTGTTGTGAATAAAATTTAAGTAATAATACTACATCACGTAGTTTCGTTCAGTTGTGAATAAAATTTAAGTAATAATACTACATCACGTAGTTTCGTTTAGTTGTGAATAAAATTTAAGTAATAATACTACATCACGTAGTTTCATTTAGTTGTGAATAAAATTAACACATTACAAAATTAACGACAAATATATTAAAATTCCGTAATTCTAAAATATCACATTTTCACACGCTTAACACTAATGATTGTCAAAAAAAAAGAAAAGGACGAAATTCCTATAGTTACTTCAATTTTGATAATGTCTTTTAATGCACATATCCCATTAGATAGGCAATAATTATACATTTGTATACATTACAACTGATAGATGCTAATCTATCCGCCATACATTGCTTTCAAGACTTGAAATTATTTTTACATGCTCGTTTATATTATTTTGCGAAAAATAATTATTCTTTGCATTATTTTACGTTACTTACTAGATATTCCCGTGACTTCGTCCATGTATCGTTATAAAGGAAACGTTGTTTTTTTTTAATAAGTATTCTTTGCATTGAAATTTCAAATCATCATATCTTGTTTGTAGTTGGTTAATTTCAACGATCAAAGGCTACATGATATCCTACAGAACTCATCAGTTAAAACCACATTTAAATTCCTTCAGTAGTTTCTGCGTGACGAGTGAATAAAATGGGAGGCAAAAATTCTAACAAAAATATTATTATCTTTTCAAAGGATTAAACTCGTTTGTCAGGCAAAGTTTCGTAGATTGGCGAATCGATCTTCTGAAATTTACTAACTTTTTAAGGGAAATATTGTTAAACATTAAGTACTCGAATCATTTCACATCGAAATAATCACAAGAATCTCTAAATTGACATAATTTTACGTCAATTTGAAACGAACCGAACTTACAAATTATTCTTAATAATCCATTAGAAAATACAATTGAAAAGAAAATTTTATCTCCAATCCTTGCGGACGATAAGGGTTTTAAATTAAATTGGACTGACAAATTTAAAAGCAAAGGATGAACGGAAACACGGTCGGACTAATTTTCCTTCCATCGGTCCACGTTTAATGGAATCTTATTTTGGGGTTCATAAACATTGTGCCTCCAATTAGAAGTCAACCAGGGAGCAACAACCGTTAAATCGTGGAAAGCTTGAGCTCTGCCTTGTACTCGATGTTAGTAAAATTCCAGTTTACCGATTTCCCCGTTTTTTACACTTCCATTCTGCGTTTTCGCAGCTGCGTCGTGAATACGATTATTTACGTAAATGGAGAATGGTAAAGATGTAATGAATTGAACAAACACGTAGATATAAGTGTTTGTAATTTTTTTTTGAAGCAACTTCTTTTATATTGAACTTGAGGATGAACCATATTTTATCTAGTAGACTGCCTCGAATGGAGTGTCTTTTGAATATATCATATAAAAAGTAATCAAAAATGTTTGCAGTATGTTTATTGTGTGGATGTGTGTAATAACGTGCATTGCTGGCTTTGCAAGTGTTTCACTTCTTGCTGTTATTTGTAAAGAGAGTAACGTAATCCAAGGTTTACATGTCTTATTCGAGATATTATAAAAAATTCTCATGTTTTGTTTTCTCTCGTTTATTGACTTTAATGAAATACGTCAGGGAAATAATCGAAAGAGCCGAGTAGTGTATCGTCTGGTCCCTTGAATAGGGCGTATTTTTTAAATGTTTTAAGCGTTCTTTCAAACTGAGTGTCTATATTGCCATTAGTCATTGTTAAGTTTATTACGATATAATTATTACCCTTACGATAAAAATACATACATCTGTCAACAGTTATTACTAACCTACAAAAGACTGTAAATCTACAGGTGCCAATTCAGTTACTAATATTTTGTTATTCGTTTAAATTCTAATTTTACGAAGCTTGGCTACATATTTATGTATATCACAAATCAATTGCTCGAAATATCAGTACAGCTAGTCACAAGACTTCATTCACAAAGTTTTACTGATGAAAATTAATATATTGCCGTAACTATAGTTAGTTTTAAAACTTTACGTCACGGGCTTTTATCGCAACAGTTTCTCCGAGGGCGTCCAATCTCAGGCGTTGGGAGGGCGACAAAATATCATCTCATATTTTATTACTAAGTCTTACAACTCCAGATAACGGCCTTTACCTTTTCACTCGTGATAATATTTATGTAAATAGTTGGATGTTATTGTAATATATTAATGTTGGTGCCATTTCATAATTGTGTAATGTCGTTATTAAAGTACGTTTATGTCATTCCTTCTCAGTTGTTACTGAGGGTAAATTCATACCAAATCTTATATCACTTTCCGTGTATATATTTACAATGCCTATCTAAAAGTCTTTAATTAGTTTGATTGCCTACTTAATTAATTTAAATGACTTTTTCTTTAACTTTGGAAGGAAAAAGAGTATTCTTATTAGGTGAAAGATAGGTCTATGAGCAATCAATCACCTAAATCAACCTGTCGTTTTGAGAACCTTTTTCATCCACATTAAAATTAGAAAAGCTAACTTATTTTGTACTATTTGAATACCATTGCACACAACACGAACAGAAAAAATATTTTTAAAAGTTTGGAATATATTGGATTCACCTTTCCGAAATAATCCTTATCTATGTACGTACCACCGCCATTTTAAAGAAATTTGTCAAAAAATCCCGTCCACCACTATAAACGGTTCGATTCTTTCCATTTTCATCAATTTCAGTACGTCTTGAGAATTTCTGTTCGATTGTAGAGAGCGTGTGGAAGCACATTTGTTTGAGAGAATACGTGTGTATAGTAGTAGAGTAGAACGTTAAGTCGAGGATTATTTAGCCATCGTGACCTGGTTGAGTGTGGACTGATCTTTGAGGCTTTCAGAGTGTTCATAAAAAGCGTTTTAGTAAAAATGCAAATTGATTTCATTTTAAGATCTTTCATGTACAAATAACTACTTTTGCCTTATTCAATGTACCTTTTTTTAACTTATAGTCTCATTTCACAATTCAATAAACAATGTATACCTACATGGAAAAGCTCGCTTGGCTCTGGTAAAAAATACGCATTTGATAAAATGTATGATTAATTTCTTTCCAGTTAAAGGAAATCGACAAACAATTTAAATTTAATAAATGGTTATTAATTTTGCTAAGCTTTAAATTTAAGAGAATAATGTGATCAATATAACGTAAAAACCTTTTCTTCTAAATGATGCAAATCTGCACCCAACAATTTATGTTCAAATCAGTATAATATTACAGTATTCAAAATATCTACTATAAGTGGATAAATTTGTTGAAATAAATTATCACATTCTTCTGCGGAAATGGTTAACTTAAACTTATCTGTATAATTTTCGTGATCAAATATGTCAAAGCTAACAGCGACAGACAATAAAACGATAAACCCCAGCTTCGTGTTACTCCATACTTCTACAGAAACCCAGCGTCAATACAAAGGAAGGTAGCTATAGCTTTAGATTGCGTAAATAAACGTGAGATGACATTTCCACGCCCGCCCAGCGCGTGAGATTGGACGCCCTCAGGGGAAAGTGTTTCGATAAGAGCCCATGACGTATGGCTTTAGTGCCAACTACTAAGGAAAATGGTCCGTTAGCTTGCGTGAATACTTCAGCTAAGGTCTGCTGATAACGACTATTATATTTCTCATATGGAACGTGTTAATTTTGTGGAGAGATTTACGTTCCACGTTAAAGGTTTGTGAATGGAAACGATTATTATCAAACTTTATAGTGTCATTCAGTATGGCTGTTCTTTTTTCTGTCATACATTTCAAGTTCCTACTAATCAAGAATCTACTTACTACGTCATTCAGAATTCGAGATCGAACGGTTTAGGCTGTGGGTTCTTGCCGGCAAGGAAGTGCAATGTATTTTAGATATTATGTATATAATTACAACAAACATTAAATTGTGTAAATAAAATGCATTAAGAATTACATTATCTATATTGTCACCGGAAGTAAATATGACGACCATCGAAAACATATTTTCTACTATATAATATTAGAAAATATGTTATCGACATTTTACAAGTGGCTTAAATTGAAATTTGTTTCAGTCACCGTAAATAGTAATGACTGACATTTTAAATGAACAATAAACTCATTTTAAGTCACAATGTCCTGGGTAAGGAATCCTTAGCGCTCGACTCCTTCTCACACTTTGCGCGTCTACTTTATTTCTCAATTTTTTTCGCCTTATATCTCAGTGGACGGTATCAACGTACATTACAGTATCAAGCAGTGGATACAATTGCAGTGTTGCAGTACGTCAGTTGAAAAACCATATTTCAAGGTTGTTATAAAATTATCATAACAGAACATTTTCATAGCTATTGTTTAAACTGTGATAAGTACAAACCTAAATAATATATTCAGTAAATAACATTTAATTATTTAAGGGTGCGTCACATATTATACGTGATAAATAAATGAATGCAGAGTATACTAAGCAAACAAGGGATTGAGCGACACCGATGCAACTATCCCTGAACGAAGATGAAATTATGAAACAAATATTAATGAGTATAAAAAATTGGCATATAACACGTTTGCCAGCATAGATAATGTGACAGATCGTTACAAAGAAAAAGAAGAAATTTCCTTTTTAACCACTGAATTTGCAGTGTTGTGTCGGGACAATGCCCCAAGTTTAAAGACATTGAATACAGACATATTCAATGTATAAACTTTCTCAGTTAAGAATTGATTATATAATCAGAATTAAATTCAACGTCTTCAAGCTTCAATTGTATTCTTCGATGACGTTGAATAAAATTCTGATTACACAACCAATTCTTTTCCATCGTGTTCCCAACATGGCGAATGGGAAATGCATGGCGTATTTTTACATTTTGACGGTATCAACATTAAGGTACTTCCGCCGAGTCCGTCGATCGATGCTCAGCTTCGAATATTATGTTTTTTTTTAATTCCTCGTCACTCGATATTTCTTTCTAATAAAGTTTTTTATAATTTTTCTAATATTCGTTATGCATATTTTTTATTTTTTTCGAGTCTTTCGCAGTTCGTATGGTGTTATATTAATAAATTCGAACGATGATATTTATAATATCTAGATTTTATTTCTAATCTATATTAAAATTTTAATTTAGATACTAAAATCCTAAAACGAACGAACTAGACTCATCAACTGCTAAAAATTATTACATTAAAATGAAAATTTTCGAAGTAATGAATTTTTCGAATTTGCATATTTTCATAGGTTTGTGGAAATGGGGTATAATACGAAAAATAAATTGTAGGTTCAAAAGAAAAAGGGACTAATGAAATCATTCAAGGTCACTCTCTCACTCCTGAGGAAGTTAGTATGTAAGTACACGCGTGTTACCGTCAGATCAAATAACACGCGCAACGCCTAACGCTCTCCAGTAACTCGTCGTGCTCATCGTAATCCTTAAGGAGCGGCTCTTCACCTGACTTACACATATTTGCGATATGAGGGGCGGATGAGAGGCCATCTCGTCGAGTGATGACAACACGACGTAACTATCCATGCCGACGTTCGCAACAACCCAGGAGGTAATATCTATCAGGTTATAGTAATAGTAATTCCTCTCTTGTACAGGATATGGCATACTCGTGAGATGTACTCCTGGGCGGGTTATGAGAGTTTTGGAATATGACGCTTTTAGTGTTCTTTGGTCCCAAGATTATGATAATGGCTTGTGAAGAAAAATATTTCAAATAAAATTATATGGTTTCTGAAACTAAGAAAACAGGAAATGTGACATTTAAAGTCGGAACACACATAGAATTTGTGAAATAATCTGGACAATTTCCTTCCGCGAGCGAAGAGATAGACAGATATACTCGCTGAAATAAAGAGATAAATATATTCACTAGATTAATGTATTACAAAAATCAAATGAGTTCTTAAAAAATAAAACCCAAAATTAACCGAAAAATTAAATTAAATTAATTAAATTAATTAATTAATTACCACAGAATAAATTAAATTCCTAAAATCGCAGAAAGTAACAAGTAATTAAAATTATTGAAAAGATGAACAATAAATATTACAATTTTTAGTAAAAATGTACTAATTATGAATTTGGAAAAATAGAAATGTCTCAAAATATTCTAATGACTCGCCGATGTGGCTGTGACTCTGTTATTTTCATTTCGTTGAAAGATGACGAAATTCAATAAATAGATAAAAAGAAGTAAGAACAGAGCTATACGACGTAGAAAATGTCAGTCATGAGGGTTATAATTAATTTTAATTAATTCAGTTCACAGTACCTCTTTCTGCTTCTCGAGATAACCGAAACGTCTGACAACTTCATAACTTTAAATTTTCATGTGTACCATAGAGAGACCATAGTCATTCAAAGAAGTCAACAATTACATTAATCAATTTTCCTGTAGTACAATAGAGTAACCCATCTCACAAAGGTACTACAAACGCCGCTAGGTTCCAGAAGAATAAAATCCCATAAATAATCTCTTTGGATCACTATATTAGCTGAATAAACAGTGAAAATAAAAATAACTATCAAGTTCCAAATAGTCTTTTGTGAAATTAGAATATAGTTGAAATTTAAACGTGAGGCATCAACGTTCATAAATACATAACAAAGTTTTGTACATAGACCTGGCGAGTTTTTAAAATCAAAGTCGAATATGTCTTAAGTTAGAGTTGCATTAAAAGTAGCTCGAAACATTTCGTGTCTACCGAAAAATATATATTACATCGATATTTAGTACAACAGCAACAGTAGTTGTAGAGATGTATGTAGACGGAGGGAGGAAGTAATATATGTTGGTTAGGTCTCATAATGAATGCAATATCAGTTAATTTTATTTACTTATTAATTTACAAGACAGAAGTTTATCTCTGCAGCAAACTTGCACAGTTCCATCAATTGACCTCAAACAAATATGGTAAAATATGCAGAGAGAAAATAAACAGGATTAATATGACATAAATTGAGTATAAGAATTTTGCCGATACAATTTTCATCATTCGCACATAATAATTTACATATTAACATTAACTTTACCGTTTTGCCAAATGCATTTCTACAGCCCTCACTTTGGTGAAAATTTTATAATTTATTGATATAATCATAGTAACGAAAGCAACGCGGTGGTTTCTGACATTCCGTACCTTAAAAGGAAAAAGGAACCCTTATAAGCTCACTCACGTGTCTGTTCGTACTTGACGTACAAACTTCAAATTTGGCACATTAATAAAACATATTATACTTGTAAACTTTAGGGAGAAAAAATGAAATACTTAATTTTTATTTTAATCCATATATAGTGTTGGGTGTCGTTTGAAAGGGCTAGTTATAGGAGCCTCAGAAATAATTTTTCCTTCATTTTAGGTATAATATATCGGTGGCATAATTTTGTAAATGTTCCCCATGTTTCTACACCTACGAAAGATATAGATATAATAAGATATGACTATATTATTTAATTGAATTTTTTATTTTCCGAAACTGCTTTATCGATTTTAACAAAATGGAATAGATAGTAATTATTATTTATCCCATTCGAATCAAACATATTTTCCTCAAGTTATTTGACAACCTTAAATTTTACGGACTTAGATCTCTAGAATGCCATAGTTTTCGATACCAGGAAGATAGATAGTTATTTACCTGCCGCCAAACAATATGAGACTAAAAAGTTAGAAGTCGAAGATCATGTTTAATTTTATAATATTACTTAATTCGTGAGTGTTACAAAGAACGTCGATATAAAAATATTTAATTTAAAAATTAACAATAATAAATACATAAGTCGTACTGTTTTCAATACAGTATTAAGCAAACTGTATATTAGTTACTTCCGCATATTGCGGTGACATCATTGATTAATGCAATCATACTGCCAAAGTTAGTCGCGGAAGTGTGCGCTGCCATAAACTAATGTGCGCTGCCATAATAGCGCACATTAGTTTAATCTAGCTTCAGCCTTCACTATGCAAGAACAACGTGTAAGATAACATTTGTTTCGTCTTTTTGGGCTTTATCAAATAGATTATAAATAAAACTTCAATATTAGAAATATCACCGTTCGAACTTACTGAGATATCACCGTTCGAACTGTCAAAAATTCAAAAAGTTACAAAATATGAATAATCAATACTAGAAAAAAGTGTCAAGTGCGAGTAGCACTCACACTTATAAAGATTTAAGGGTAATATAGTATTCCTATGAAACTTTTAAAAATATTAGTTTTTCACAACGTAAATATATTGCTTAGTATATTTTTCACAGGCGTAAAATCATAGTGTATATTTCAGTAATTACTCGATCTAGGATAATCGTTTTAGTTTTTTCTGTAATCTTCTAATCAGATTTTACCAACTCGGTTTTTTCAAGATTTTTGGTTGGATAGTTTCGAAAATAAGAAGGGGAAGACATACTTTATTTTAGCATATTTTTGGAATATCTTTTGAAATATGCTATATAAAATTATGAAAAAAAAATTAGCGTCTCATGGTTTTTAGTAAAATCGACTATGAATATGGAAAAACCTATAAATATTGTCTGCTATGTCATTCATAGGCAAAAATATGATGCGTATTGAAAAATTATGGCAACTAGAATCATCGCCATAGTTTTCCTGCAATATTTACCTGGACTTCTAAAACCCCTATTTTTCATAATTTTAGGATGAGTGCTTTCGAAGATATATGTTCCCATTCCCTTTGAATTAGACATACAGTTTTTATATATTTTTAGGTATACGTCCAAAAATATGGTACATACAATGATGTAAAAGGTGTTTTTGATGCCCACTTAACTAGCCTTTCAAACGATACGCCACACTACCCATGGAATTAAGAAAATTCAGATACTTAATTTGTCCGCATTCTGCAAAAATTTCACATGATTATATTTGAGTTTTTATGGAGATTTGTGCATGTTAACGTGTTGTATTATTATGCAAAATTTCAAGTTTCCACGTCAAGTTGTTTCAGGGGTAAACGGCGGTGATGGACAGACGGACAGACACGAGAGTGAATTATGTCACAAGAGTTCCGTTATTCCTTTTGAGGTACGGAACTCTTTTGGTGTTGTTGTTGTCATATGCATATGAGGTGAAGAATATCTCATATGGGAAAACGGTTGCGAGAGCTTCGAAAGGTTGAACTTCTCCAGTCCCGCTTCGATGAGCGGCCGGGAATCGAACTCTGGTCCTCACGGTGAGCGGTCATGCGCTCAACCTAACACACCACGGTGACGGCGTCTGCAAGATGAAGCGTTACACTGACACAGTGAAAAACGCCATGTAATTCTTATTCACCATTTTCTTGTACTAACGTATTCAATATCTGCGTACTAGCGGTCTCGTTCCGATCCAACCTTATTCAAATCGTTTTGTTTTTGTTCGCAAATTATTTAAAAAGGAAAGACCTTTTCTTTTTCTGTGCACCGATGTTTATCACATTATCTATTATATATTGGCTAACACATCCAACGTCAATATTGATAGCTTCGTTACATTTTTTCTCATGACACCGTCTTAGACAAGAGATAGTTGACAACATTGTCACTCTATATCTTATTTGCTTATTGTTTATATATATTTAGCGTTAAGGTTGTAGAAATTCATTATCACTTAATTTTTGATAGCAAGTAAATAAAACTACGGGTTGCAGTATTAAATCTACTTTATTTAAATTCTTATCCACTACCAAGGTTTTGTTATATGACATCTTCAGACGGGCATCATCTGCATCTCTTCAAATTGACCACCTGAAGATGTCATCATACGACGAAACCTAGGTCGTAGTTAATAATTTAAATAAAGTAGAAATAATATTACATCACGCAGTTTCATTTACTCCTCACTTACATATTGTACACCGCTTTCATTTACTTATCACATATCATACGTGATGTACCCTTAGATAACTAACAATTCGTTACTGAAAATATTACGTATGTAATCATTATCTAACAACTCGTTTAAAACAACAACGTTAAAAAAAGTTCTGTTACGATAATTTGAAAATAACATTGAAATTAGGTTTTTCAACTGACGTAGTTCACACTGATATCGTCGACTGAAGCATAAGATGAAGAAAATTAAGAGATAAATTAATTCTCGATTCGAACTTTAAGTAAAAACAAAAATATTTTCTACACTTTCATTTCATAAGTTACACGTCACGATAAAACTAAATAACATAGAATAAAATCCATTTCTTATTGCACACAATTTAAACGTACGTGCCGCTACATATTTACCGAAGACGAAAATGGATCTTATAGATAACATACAGCATTATTTACAAAGGTCATGACTAAAAATGTGTAATGTAGTATATACAAATTGCCGGAAAGAAAAGTGTGTGATACTATGCCCTAAAAAAAACGAAGAAAAAATAATTTAATTTCAATTACCCGTTTACAATGTGATCTCTATTTGCCAGTCCTTTGGTATCTCATGTAAGTTTGGTATCTCAGCTCACTCTAATTTTAAAAGGAACTCTTGAGTTATGAAAAATACCTTTAAGCTCCACTAATTTTTCGCATTTTCATCACTGACCCAATTGACGAAAACACAAGGCGTGAATGTGATGAAGCAAGAAGGTCAATAAACTTTTGCGAAACGGAATTTTGTGAGCATTGTACGGAAATAGTCGTACGTAGTATGAAGCAAAGTTTTAACGACCTCCCCGGATGAACTACTGCCGCGCTGGTTCCTCTAATTGGTGACCCAATATTTGCAAATCGCCCTAAAACTACGTCCTACAATATGTTTCCATTAAATGTGAACCGGTGGAGAGAGAACCGGGCTGTGTTTCTATTTGTTTTCTGCTTTAAATTTGGCACGCTCCAATTTATTTTCAAACCCTTATCGAGCAGTAATAATTGGAGGCGATATATTATTTTAAACAGAATATTTGAGAAAACATTTATTCGAAACTAAGATTTTCTGAACAACTTCGTTACTGAATATTTCATAGTTTAAAAATTATCTTATGACAACTTAATATAAAGGGCGTCATCCCTAATAAAGAATGGAAGGAAGACATATATTGTCATTTCAATTATAATAACGTCTTTTAGTTATACGTATGCCAAAAATACTGACAGTTTTAAATATTTACATGACATCTGACTGATTTTAATTTGTGTTGTTAACACCAAGTGCTATTTTCAAGATTGTCTTCAAATCGTGCTTGTATTTTTACATTGAAAATAAACTTTTCCTGGCAGTATTTCGTATTACTTATTAGTTGTGTTTATGACTTCATTCACGAGGACTTTTGAAAAATATTATTAAATGTAAGGTTGTTCGTTAAAAATACATAAAACGCCGTCTATAACCATTTTAAAATAAACTCTTTTGAGGAAGTACATTCTGCATTGAAATTTCACATTAGTATGTCTTCTGTTTTAGTGGAGAGATTGCAACGAATGGAAGCCTATGTGTTACCTCTGATCTTGCAGAATCCGACAGTTAAAACTCTATTAAAATAGCGTAAACAAATAAACATATCAAAAGACAAGAAACATAAAAAAGGACAATAAGACAGCACCACAAAAAACAATATTTTTTCATTTTATTACTTTTATTATATCCCTCTAAATATTTTTTATGAATAACTTCAAAATATAGATGTGTCAATTCTATCATTTTATTATATCTATACATATAATATAACTACTATTTTGCTTATATATTCATAATTTTTTTTAAAAATTCGGATTATTTACGAATGTATTATATTAAACTTTATCTATGTTACGTGTAAAAAATTCGTTATTTATACAACAATTTTTAAGAATTAATTCGTGTACTTACTGAAAGTAAAATTCCATTTCAAAAAACTCGTTAATAATAAATTGAAAATAGCCATTGGAGCATAATAATCCTTGAATTTGGTTTTGGTTCGTTAAAGAGTTAATATAAAAAATTTATTATTTTATCATGTATCCTTACAGGACCAAAGAATGGGAAACTTATTCATCTTATAAGGTGAGCAGAACATGTCATTATTTCAAAAATACTAATATTCATAATCAATTTTCTTGAAACAACTAGACCTGAACTTCTGTGCAAACTAAAATGGCAATTAGATGAAAAAGTATCTGCCGACTAATCGAGCCATTTGTGAGGGAAGATCATCTTGGTCACAAAAATTAATCCAATTAAAACACGAAATCATACTAAACACCTTTGAATCTCTATAACATTACACAAAAAGTCACGCATTTTCGTTACGACAAAAAAATAAACTGAGACGTTTCATCACATATTTCGTTCACTTTTATTTTCCAATAATTTTGTAATGAATTTGACTCAATTAATAAAGGCCTGTCTTCAGACATCAGACCAGACTCGCTTTATTTAGTCTACCCTAATGCATAACTCACCCACGACCTCTTCGCCATAACAAAACAAATGAGAAAATATTATCCTTCGTCAATGAAAGTTGTTACCTCATCCGTAGTTGATGGTTGTTTAGTTGACATCACAGAATCCTCTTGAGTTCCCTCTTGTATCGTAAATATAAATCGAGCGCCACAGTGGGCATGCTCGCTGTCAATGGTGACTCATGCCCGCACCACTATGCCGGACGTTACATGATGCCTGTGGCCATGTCTTGTCGAGCTAAATTGTATTTATTGTTGAAGAAAAATACGTTATGTATATTATATCTAACTCAATTTATTTTTTAACAAGAACGATGATGAATTATTAAAGAGATTTTTTAAATCTTTTTTAATTTAACTTTATAGTCCATCCATCCATCCATCCATCGCTCTGTCTACCATGGCTTTATATTTTTTGTAACATTTAACATCAGGATCTTAACTTTTTACAAGAGATGAATTTTATTAACTAACAAATGACGGGCAATCTTCAAATTACAAAACTGAAGAATATATCATAGAAGGTAATCTGGTTAGAGGCAAAGCAAAATTGCTTCAGTACTCATCTGTACTCATCATCGTTCTGTACTCATCTACGAAGGAAGAGCCTAGTAATTACAAGATTACAAATAAAGATTGACAGTAAATGCCCAATGTAAATCTTGATTAAATCAGAAGTACACTGAGTAAACTCAAGAATGAATGTAATAATACCTTGTTAAACAGTTTGATCGACTTGTTTAATATTCTTTTTCTTAGGAAAGAGTTATAGAACTGGAAAACAACTATAATCTTGCTGCTCGAAAAAGCATGTAAGAGCGGTCTGAATAACTACGGACCAATAATTCTTGTCCAATGTAATAACGAACAGATTGACTGCCAAGTTAGACATTAATCAACCCAAAGAACAAGCAGGCTTTAGACAGCTAAAAAAATCTATCTTTTTGAAAAAGCTACAAAATACCAATTCTCGCTGTGACTAAGATACATCGACTACAAAAAAGCATTGGACAGTGTGGAAATAGGGCCGGTGCAAAGATCTCTTAGTTGCTAATATCTATAAGTATGCTCTAAGAGTGTCTATACCACCACTACATAGCAAACCCGTGTCTATAAAAAAGGTGTAAGGCAGAGGTGCACAATGTAACTCAAATTGTTTATATAGTTTTATATCTCATATATATCTTGTGATAATGACGACGAACACATAATCCCGAGGAGGGAAAAATAATTGTGAAGTCGATCTTTATAACGTTAGTGTAACTTTGCAAGTTTGTAAATGAGACCGTAACGAAAAAAGTAGAGAGCAAACGATAAATACAATTTCCTCACACCAGTGAATAGCTGATTGTCCCACTAAAATAAGCCTAGTGTCTTTCATAATTCGTTATATTTCAGTTTCAGTAAAGCGTATCTAAATCTTTACGTGTTAGAATATCCTGTTAGTTACTGACATCAAAAGAAACTAATATTATGTTCATAAAATTTATGTGCCTATAGCAAATATACATAGGATATATATACCTATGTATACATTATTTACAGGCTACTACATTTTCAATCAATTTTCTTCAAATTGTCCACACTTACTCTCTATTCCTTAACAACAAATATTATGGGGGTGGTGATTCCCACCCCAACCATTTCTTTATGTTTCAACTGACAGTTCTTAATTGAAAAATACTGTGTTATTTGCAATGATATTAATCACTATCGCTTTACTTCTCCTAGAAAGATTTTGTTAGAAAAAGACTAAGAAACGTTGGGCAGTTGCTAATAAATAATATACAAACAATGAGCGTAAAATTTTTCTTTCGCGTCAGTGTATTAAATTGACACTTCAGAGCAACAATATATATTTTCTGTCAATCAAATTTTCTCGTTTCCGTTACACGGTTGACCTAGTATTTCAATTTTTAAACGTAATATTCTATAAAGAACTTTCACTTCAAATGCACGTGGCGATCACGCCCTCTCTTTAGGGCTCCTAGCCAAATAGCAAAAACGGAATACATAAATTCGTCCTATACGTCTGTCTGTATATCGCAGCCATATTAATCGGAGACTATAGGTACTATGTTGATGAAATTCTGTTGGGATGTGTCTTCTGTAAACTATTTTACATCGAAATAGTAGAATTATGCATATTACATGATATTATAAGCCGACACCTTTTAAACTAAAGTCCATTGCCGATATGTGTCTTCTGTAATCCATTATACAACGAAATAGTGTAATTATGAAAAAAAAAATATTTAAGCGTGTGGTATTCCATACATGTACGTGAAGGATGAAAAAAAATCCCGTGCACATAGGTGCGTGGAATATCGTTAGATAGGTCTTAAAAATATATAGAGATTCCAAATTATCTTTTTTTTGAAGTCAGTAGTCAGTAGAATACGCACCTCTAAATGCTAAAAAGTGTATTATCCCTCTGCCCCTCTATTTTTTCAAATAACATTTGTAAAATCCTGAAAAATGATAATTTAAAACAATCCGACAACAAAAATTAGTTTGGATAAGATATATTGCGTAGTTTTTAAGATATGGGATATTAGTATTAAATAACCTAAATACATAAATAAGGAAAGAAAATAAATAAACTTGCTTTATAAACAATATTAAAGGGCTCAAATATCTTTTGACGATTATATATAACAAAAACATTTACGTAACTATTTACGTAAGTCTTCACGTGATTAAAGGTGTAAAAGCCAAGACCGGTAGATACTGAAACAATAAGTCCATTCACTGTATTCACGTAACCGAGCCGTTAAAAGAGCCCACCGTTTATACAAGCGAAGGTATCTAAAGCATTAGACCCAGTAATAAAATGTGAGACGACATTTTGACGCCCGCCCAACGCATGAGATTTTGACGCCCTCGGGGAAACTGTTCTGATAAACACCCGTGACGTAAGATTTTAGAGCCAACTACTGAGGAAGAAACTCAAAATGTAAAATTTTGAAAACGAAAATCTACGTAAATATATAGACAAGCTTCATCCAATTACAATTTAAGTAAATAAAAAATTACTACATTACAATTGAATAGGCATTTGTAAACTTGTAGTTTTCTATAGATGCGTAAAAATTTTTGATAAAAGTTCATACCTTATATACCTGCTAATAACTAATAACAATTCAATAAGTAATTTAGTCTCACGTAATAATGTAAGTTTACAAATCATAATATAACGGTGTATTTTTGAGTCTTTTTTAACGAACACTAAAAACGTTTAAAAGTATGACCCATTAACGAAACAAGACGATATACCACAGAACTAAATGCATACTTTATTCCTCTCCTTTACTTTCGTGGAGATTACTTTCATTCAAACTTAGTTTTGAAGAAAGAAACTGTATTCCACATAATTTCCACAATGGAATATTATTAATACTGTCAGACCATATTTTATTTTAAAATTACATCCAACAACGTTTAATGGTCTACTGTACCCCAAAAATTTCCTGTCTCCATTCCTTCGCGTTTTGGTATCTTTGACAATAACTTAAAGAATAGTAAAACGAAATTATTAGGACTTGCCGGTCGTAGCCTTTCTATATTTTCAAAAGGAACGAGACGGGGACATGACATTATAAGCCTTTTAAACTAAACTCCATCTTGGAAAAAATTGCTTTAATCAACAACTAATAAAAAATCATCAATTATTTAGATAATTACTGTTTCATTACCATCATATTAAAGGTAAACAAACATCATTAACATCACATTTTCTTGACAACGTTGTTCAACGTCAATTATTAGTCGATGTGTTGGTAAAGATAGCCACAACTAATACCCATATCCAATTAATTCTTTGAGATATTTTCACGGTGAGGTAAACTCTTTAACGGGATACGAAACGAAAAAAAATTCTATAATGCCTCAAAGAACCCCTATAAATTTTGGATTACTTACCGAAAACAAAAAATGCTTGCAAAGTCGGAAATGCACATTACCATACGAACAATAAATAGGCTGCGAAAAATCAATACAAAGATACCCATAATATAGAAAATAATACCAAACATTTTTCCATTACATTTTATACGATATATTCTATGACATCTTACTCGTAGAAGTCCGTAAGAAAAATATGTTACATACCTAGTTCGATGCGAAGGAAGCTACTTAAAAAAAAGTTAAATGCAAGTATTTTTACGTGTTGCGTAATTCAATACATTTTCCTGTAAAATTAAATCAAAATCGACTTCAAACTAAAATAATATGTCTGCCTTAACATTTTTAGTCATGTTTGTCTCAATATATTTATGGAAAAACAAACTTGACCAAATTATAAGAACTTTTTTACTTAAATACGGAACCTTAAAATTTATTTTTTTAATTACTTTTATAAACATCCATGATTATTTATCCTGATATCATATAAAAATCCATGATTATTTCACGTAATTTCGATTCCCCATTTCCTCAAGTAGATAATTTTTTTTAAATAATCGCATTCAACAGGCGTCGGTAAAAATGCGGAACGGAAGTGTAAAGAAGCATAAAAGTTGACGAACTTTTTTCAAAATAAATTTTACTAACATCGACCGTAAGCCACCTGAAGAGAGCAAACTTTTAACAAGTTAACTGCAATGTTGGTTCCGAACTGACTCCTCCAATTGGAGGCATAATATTTATGATCCCCAAAATAAGATTCCATTAAATGTGGGTCGATGGAAGGAAAATTAGCCCAGCCGTGTTTCCGTTCATCCCTTGTTTTTAAATTTGTCAGTCCAATTTAATTTTCAACCCTTATCGTGCCGTAAATGTGGAAGATAAAATTTTCCTTTCTAATTTTGTTTCCTAATGGATTATTAAAAACAACTCGGGATTACGTATTCCGATTCGTTTTAGGCAGAGGTGGAATTTTCCTCAACATAAAGATTCTTATTACTGTTTCGTTGAGAAATTATTCGTAGGGTTGATGTTTAATAGTATTTTGGAGTTTATGTTTAAGGTTTCTAGCCCTAATAATTAATACGCATATACCTAACCCAGTTCAAGAATACTTTGAAGTTACTAGTCGCCTAAATCGATCCGTCACTTCCAGCGTCTTTTTTCCATGTAGAGAAAAAAGGCTCAAAGAAACTAACAGATGTATGTAGAACGATAAAATGTATGTTGAACTATAAAATGTATGTTGAACAATAGAAAAGTTTTCTGTATTCAAGTGTCTCCAATAACTAAAAAACGGTTTTCTATACACCTACTCATTACTCGAATCACGGCTTCTGGTAATCTTCTGCTTCTAGTCTGGGTTTCTGGTTTGTGAGTTCAAATTCGTTTACCGATCATTGTACATAAATAAAGAAATGTCGTTTTTGCTGTTACGAATACTTTCACCCTTTTTAATATTCTTGTCAACCTAATTACTAATTATGATATAAAATTTATTTATTTATTTATTTGCTTACATTTATCGATACATCAGAAGTAACCTATTCGTAACGATAAGAATTAATGGGTTAACAAATTAAAACCAAGGAAGGTATATACTAAACGTGAAACAAAATTCACAAGAACTATAAAACATTACTACAACACATTTCGTCAAATTTACTTTCGCTTATCGTAAACAAATCACACTCTGATACGACTGCGAACAAGTGCTTGAGCAGTTGAATACCGCGGGAAACTGGGGACTTCCGATACAGTTCGGTTCTATAGGGTAATATAGCAAACAAGTGATGATTGTGAGAACGCAGGAAAATGTCAAGTACGACGAATGTAAGTTTCCTCAATAATACAGAGCGTAGAATTTTTCCTTTAAATTAATTTCGTAAGCGCAACGTCTCTCCGGAGTTGCTAGGAATGGAAACCTGGCATACTCAAGAGCAAATCGGTAGAAAATAGAAAGGTAAAGTAACCACACTGACTCATGAATAGATATCGAAGGAAAGCTTTTTTCACACATTCTATCATCAAGCCATACTTGGCTTCGTGTGGGCTCCAAATAATGGAGTCGAATTCTTATTGACTTTGCACCAATTGAATTTACAGCTGGCAAATTTATGACATAGATTAAATATGTTTTGAGTTATTTAACGCGAATCCAAGTTTCCTAAATGATTTTTAACATCCGCCAGGTGCCCACAAAACGTCAATCGCGAATCAAATCTGACTCCCAAATCAAACGACCTCATACAGACGATGCAGTGGTACCGCTGACCGCTGACCGCTGACCATAACTATTAATTTATTTTTAGAGTTCCGTAGCCAAAGTGTGTCAACAGGAGCCTGTGACTAAACTTGTCCTGTCCGTCTGTCCGTCTGTCTGCCACAGGGTTGTATCTTTTGAACCGTAATAAAGAGACACGTGAAATTCACAGAATACGTGTTACTGTGGCGTTTCACAGATTACGTGTTACTGTGGTGTGAATATTTGTAAATAGTTTAATTAGAAATGCTATGTACCCTTAAATATTTATATGTGCCTAAACACATATAGAACCCTCGTGATGCGAGTTTTACTCATGTTTGGCAGGTTTTATTATAAATAACCTGTTACTATGGCATATATCTTGCTATTTATAAAATAATTAGAGTTGATATTGTGTGCGGTGGAACGGAACTATTCGCGTGCCAATCCGACTCGCACTTGGCCGCTTTTTAACCTTTATTTTTATTATGCTAATTGGAACGTTAGTGGTTACTAGTGGTTACTACTTCGCAACAGATAAGGATTTTACATAAAACATGTAATCATCTGTTGCTATTTACTAGACTACTAGACTTAAATAATGGTTTCGCGGACAAGACTCAAATACTAGATAAGGTTTCTGAATCTAATCCTGCTTTGATTATTTTTGTTCGTATACTATATTACTGAAGTACTAAAAGTTGCTTATTCGACCCATCGCTAAAATAGAGTAACCACCCTCAATGCTGTATCTCATGAACGCATGTCTTACGTCAGATAGTGGAGTTCCGCATCAGCAACTGAATGCTGTGTGATACTACATCATAGCTGGCTACAACACATTGAACGAAAATGAAATTAATTTTAAATTTTATTTAAAATGAAATTAATTTTAAATTAATTAAAAAAAACAGATAGTAAATATAACATCGAAAGTTCCATTATATTAATAGTAATTAATGGTACTGAACAATCAAAATTCCTAATCAAATTGATACTGGAATAGCCTTACCATAAATTATCAAGTTAATAGGAAATAAGCTGAATTTATATTGTATAAATTGATATTTTATAATACTAAGAGAACATAAATTATTAAATATTACGAGTTCCAGTTTTCTCCATTAAATGCATCAGTTTGAAAGAAACAAAATATTATCACTAAATTGTAAGATACTTTCGCAAAATAAAGAGTTGTAAAGGATGTGTGTTCCTCTCATCAATACTGGAATATCAGAATATTTGAAACTTAGCAAATGTTTCTTCGGGGATACTTTAAATATTGTGAAGAGTTGTAAGGAATTTTAATGATTACAATTTGATTTATAAACGTTAATAGCATCGTAAAAGTGACATCCAACGGCTAACGTAGTTAGGATCTAAGTGTTTGCGTGTTACTGTCAGATCAAATAACGCGCGCGCTCTTCAGTGACTCGTCGAGACTACGTAATACTTATAGCTCGGCTCTCGCTTCATGTACACATATTTGCGATATGAGGGGCGGATATGAGAGGCCATCACATCGAGTGACGATAGCTCGAGATAACCATCTACATCGGATGTTCGCAACAGCCTGAGAGGTAATAACTCGCAGATTTATGGGGTAGAAATTTCCTCTTTTTCACGTGCATTGCGTACTCGTGACAAGTACTCGTGAGTGGGTTATGAGTTTTTGGCAATACAATCCGTTTAACGTTTATTTGTCACTAGATGACGGCGATGACTTGCAAAGAAAACGTTCGTTACGTTCAGAAACCGCCTTAGTTCATGAGTGTTACAAAAATGTTGATCACCAAACAATTATTAATTTAAAAGCTATTCATGGGAGATACGTGAACGAAATTACATTAAACAAAGCATTTTTAAAATATGTTGACATTGCCGTGACGTCATCGGCTCTTTCAACCACTGCAAAATTTAGTCAAGAAAATTAAATTATTATAGTGGCAGCCTTTTTACGTTATCATTTCCTTTGTTTTTCTTTTATCAATAGATCATAAATCAAATATTCATTATTTTTACATATGATCCTGTGTGGAAATGTAAAAATTATAAATGTCTAAAATATATTCAATAAATACTAAAAGATTCATAGAAAATATCAAAATAAAGAAAAACCGAGATATGGAGAATTCAAAAAGAACGGGATGTTCAATGCTGAATTTCAATGAACTCGATCACCGTTCGAAGTTGAGTATCGAGCGCCTCACAGTTGAGGCGTCACGTCGCCGAAGTGAACGAGTACCCGTTACAATTTTTATTCGCCATGTGACCATACTGATATACTGACATACTGCATAAACTAGTGGCTACATTCTGACGTAGCCCCATTCAGTTTTAATGGATAATAAAATACTTTTTTACAACGATATCTGTACCAGATAATATTGGCGGAAATATTGGTGATTTTCTATTTCATTACAAATGTATTTCATGTCAATATTAGTAGTTTTAAATTAATATTTTCATAATGTCGTTTTAGGACAGAAATGGTTAACAACACTGTCGTTCTGTTCCTTATTTTGCTTATTCTACACGGTTTTTATTGACTTATCGCTTGCCATATGAAAGGTAATCGTAAACGATTAAATAGTTCTTTACTGAATATATCATATATGTAGCATTATCATTGTAAATTATATAATATAAGGGCTGAAAATTTTCTATACTACAATCATATTAATAACATTGAAATGAGGTTTTCAATGTTGTATTAAAATTATCGTAACTTGTGAATATTAATCGATCTACAGCAAGACTACGATTACATCCACCGCTTAATACCTTAGTTTACGCTGAAACCGTCGATTGAAATGAAAGATATTGAATATATTTTTGGCGTTAATTGTGTGGAAAAATGGTGCCAGGCTTCGGTGGTGCATAGTTATGCTAGTAGGTATGTACCTAGAAAAAGCTGAGTTAGAGCCGGTAGCGTACGCCTAAGTGTGCAAGATTAGGCTATCAGACGAGCATCATAAAGTCCTATCGTACACGTCCCCGCCACTGTCAAACTGCCACCGCAGTCTGGTAGTGGACTCACTATATGAGTCGTCCCATTCCCCGGGCAATGTCCTGGTCAACAACGAATCTTGCACAACACATCTACCTCGTGACCTTGATAGCAAACTAAGAAGGGCGAAGGCGAGTCATCGGCGCCTTAAAACCGATAAATCTAGCTAAGGGAGACAACCCTGACAAAAAAACCAGTGTGCTACCCGAAAGGGTTGCCCCAGCACCGTAAACCTGTGGTCATGTTTTGCAGGAACGGGAGTCTGAGCTTCGCCACTTGTACTACGAGGAAGGTAACCTCTTCAAAAAATCCCCTAATCCTACGGTGCGGGGCGCGCCAAGGGGATGAATAGCTGGCAGGACAGTCCAGCTCCTAGCGACCAACCTTGGCGGATCAGGCGAACCGTCATTGTAATAGCCTTCTCTCTGGGAATGGGCGTCACCTCAGGAGTGACCTTTTAAATCGACCCTACTCGTGGAAACATTATGAATGATCCAAATAACAAAAACCAACCAAAAATACACACTACATCCGAAGCATCTGGAATTGGACTACAACAGGACACTCCAAATAATATGAACAGATGCCATGAAGTAACTGGCAAAAAAACACCCCGAAGCCCTGATGATAACAGAAACTTCAGCAATCCAAATCAAAGCAATCCAAATTAAACACATACTGGCTCTCATTACCTAAACCGATCCCTGTAACCAACAGCTTTGCTCAACTCGATGATAACTCAACTCAGGAGCTCTGTGAGAAACCCGTAAAACCGCCTCCTATCTATGTTGATAAAGTTGAGAACATTCAACCACTCATTAACCTTCTCAACGAACATGCCCAAAATAACTACGAGCTTAAAGTATTGAAAAACGAACAGGTTAGAATACAACCAAAGACACCAGACGTGTATAGAAACATAGTTAAACGGTTAGAAATTATGAAAACCGAATTCTATACTTACAAGCCTAAACAAGAACGGACTTTTAAAGTTGTTCTTAAAAACATTCACCCATCAACCGACATAGATGAATTAAAGTTATCTTTAGCTGAATTGGACCACAAATGCACAAATATTTGGAATCTTAAACAAGGGAAAACCAAGAAGCCTCTCCCAATGTTTTTCGTAGAGTTAGAGCCCAAAGACAATAATAAAAATATTTATGACATTAAAAGTCTCCTAAATTGTCGAATAGTATTTGAACCTCCCCAACCTAAAAGAAAGATACCCCAATGTGCCAAATGCCAACAATATGGATACACTAAGGCATATTGTCGTAGAAATCCTAAGTGCATTAAATGTGCTGGAGATCATTTATCAAACGAATGCCCTCGAAAAACTAGGTCAGAGCAAGTAAAGTGTGTTCTTTGCGATGGAAACCATCCTGCAAATTATAAAGGATGTCAAGTGTACCAAGAATTACAAAAACTCAAGCTACCGTCAAAATCATTCCCAACAAAGATCAGAATATCGCCAAGAAAAATTCAGCCGCCACCTACCGACCAACTTATTCAAATTAATGACTACCAAAACCAATCATAACTACAAACAACAAATTACAGGGACGCGCTGATAAAAAATAAGGACAAAGGAGAAATCCCTAATGACAAATCTAGCTCTACTGACTTACAAGAATTATAATGATGATGAAACAAATGATGCAACAATTGACGACAATGACTAATCTAATCTTAACACTAATGACTAAACTGACTCGACTCCCTCAAAATAGTCCTGTGGAATGCCAATGGGCTGTCCCAACACACCCTTGAGGTAAAAGCATTCATTACACTGTACGACATTGACATACTTTTGATTTCTGAGACGCACTTTATTGAAAAGAGTTATCTAAGAGTTGATGGCTATAAATTTTATCACACGATGCATCCTGGTGGTAAAGCACATGGAGGAAGTGCCGTATTAATTAAAAATCAAATAAGACACTACGAGACGACCAATTATTGTACAAGCGAAACTCAGGCAACAAAAGTCATCGATGACTGGACAGGACCACTCACGGTTACGGCTTTGTACAGTCCCCCAAAACATAAGTTGAAACAAGATGACTATGAAAAGTTCTTCGTTACTTTTGGTCAAAGATTTATCGCGGGTGGTGATTATAATGCGAAACACACTTCCTGGGGCTCCCGCCTTATCTCGCCGAAAGGTCGGCAGTTGATGAGGGCTGTCGAAAATCTTAACCTCTTAGTCATCTCAAATAGCGTACCAACGTACTGGCCAACTGACATAAATAGGATGCCCGATCTGGTTGATTTTTGTGTAATAAAGGGAATAGCTGACACTTATTTTACATGTAACTCTCGATTTGACCTATCTTCTGACCACTCTCCTGTGGAAATCATACTGTAGAGGAAAGTCACATGGAATAAAAGGCCATATAGACTCCATACTCATAAAATAGACTGGATTAAATTTTGTGAGTCAGTATCATCATCACTTAACATGAACCTCCCTCTTAAAACGGATGAGGACATAGCGAATGCTGTAGAGCATTTAAACCACAGTATTCAACAATCTGCTACACCTGGAACTGAGGGTATTGCTTCCAGTAAATATAAATGTCCGCTGGAAATCAGAAGACTACTAGCTCTGAAACGTAGTACTCGAAAACGTTGGCAGCAGACCCGTTACCCAGCAGATAAAACGCTTTTAAATTCTTTGACATGTCGACTTAAACGTTTGTTGGTTGAAAACCGAAACAAGCGTGTCCAATTATATTTGAAGGGTCTCGACGTCACGGCTGCGTCGGAATACTCTCTGTGGAAGGCGACTAAACACTTGAAGTGCCCAATTACAGCTCAACCTCCTATACGGAAAGCAGATAACAGCTGGGCTGTTAATGCTGCTGAGAAAGCACAGACATTTGCCGAACACTTGAAAACGGTATTCATCCCGAACCCTGACCTTAGATCAACTAAGATTGGACAAGTGACTGATATCTTGTAACAAGTACATCAATTAGATTTTCCAATAAAGAGCTTTACTAAAAATGAAGTATCACAAGCGATAAGGGAACTAGATTTAAATAAAGCTCCTGGCTATGACATGATAACGGCGAAGATTCTCAAAGAATTACCAAACGAAGGCTTATTATATTTGACTTTTATATACAATGCCATCTTAAGAAGAACGACTGTGCCTGAGCAGTGGAAAGTTTCACAGATCATAATGGTCCGAAAATTATAGAAAATTATAGATCCATCGAAGGTTATAGAGACTCTATTTCTGAGCAGACTAATGCCGATTATAAAAGAGAGGTGCTTAATTCCCAACCATCAGTTTGGATTCCGTCAAAAATACGGCACAATTGAGCAAGTCCATCGACTCGTTGCTAATATAAATTCAGCCTTCGAAAAAAAACAATACTGCATAGCCACTTTCTTAGATATCTCTCAGGCTTTCGACCGTGTTTGGCATGATGGGCTCCTCTTCAAGATCAAGCAGTCCATTCCGGTTAATTATTATAAATTCATAAAATCATATTTAGAAAACAGACATTTTTTTGTAAAACAAAATGAAGACGTAACCTCCCTACATGCCATTCAAGCGGGTGTACCACAGGGCAGTGTAATGGGTCCAACCCTGTATCTTCTATACACTGCAGATCTACCTTGTACAGAAGGAGTTGTCACTGGCACATTTGCCGATGATACAGCTTTACTATCCACGCATGATTCGCCAGACGTGGCGTCTCAAACACTGCAAAAGAGTTTAGATGCAATTTCTGGCTGGTTGAAAGATTGGCGAATTAAAGCCAATGAAACCAAGTCTGTGCAAGTCACGTTTACCAATCGTAAATTTTCATGTCCGCCAGTAACATTGAACGGAGTACAAGTTCCACAAGGTGATGAAGCTAAATACTTGGGAATGTACCTCGACAGGCGGTTAACTTGGAGAAAACATATTTTCACTAAGCGCTTAGCAATGGGACAACAATTACGCAAAATATACTGGATGATCAGAAGAGAGTCACAACTATCTCTTGAAAATAAATTGTTACTATACAAGTGTATCATTAAACCAGTCTGGAGCTACGGCCTACAATTGTGGGGAACGTCAGCAAATTCAAACATCGAGATACTACAAAGATTCCAGTCAAAGATTTTACACATAATAGCTGACGCACCATGGTACTTAACCAATGATAGGCTGCATAGTGACCTGAACATAAAAACTGTTAAGGAACAAATTTTGGAAAGCACTGAAGCGTATAAATGTCGGATACTGCAACATCCGAACGATCTTGTGAAACACCGAATCTGCCGAGGAGACTAAAAAAAAAAGTACCTCAAGATCTACTGCTGTAGATAGTTGCAAATAAAGCGGACGTGCCACTGGGCACGCACCATACATAGCCATCTAATAAGAGTATAGACGATACCAATTGCTAAATGTCTGTCTGACAGATCGCAAGGATAAAAAAAAAAAAAAAAAAATTGTGTGGAAATTTATTTCAATTTATTATTTTTTTGTGAATTTTTTGAGTTTATAAACTCCTTGTAGTGAACCGGCATTAAAAAGTCAATTGGATTTAAGTCGCGTTACAACGAAGACCAAGCTATGGATCCTCCATTACCTATAAATTTCCATTTTTTTCATTAATCTTTTTTCGGGGAATTTTTCGTTTACGCGTTAATATTTTTTCGTGACAAGATTCGGTAACGTTTTGTAATATCATATCTCTGCGTGTATGTAAATATACATCCTCTAGAAACTCGGTAAAATTTTATATTAGAGAAATCATATAAGTCTCCCCCTTCGAAAGGGGCCAATTGGCTATTTTTTACTAGCAGAAGCCAAATATTGACACTATATTGTCAATTATATCACAATTTTTCATTCTTGTCTTATTTTCTCGACATTTTCAGATTCTAGTTAATAAAATTTAGTGATGTGGTATGAGAGATATCTCTCTCCCGAAGTTATTTATCTACTTAAGATTTTGGGTCTCTACTTCGGCGTTATGCTGCGTTGTTACTTGTTGATCTCTTTCATAATGAACTCTTATGATTATACTATGGTCAGGGAATCGCTCGAGCTGGGACCCACATCTACGTGCAGCAGGTGCCCTGTACGACCTTGCTACTTCCGAGTTGTTCCGTCTCGCGTAACAATAATAGTAATGTATTTTTCCATAGTTTCTCTGGAAAAAAAACCATAACGACTCACTTATTCCGGCAAAAACGAAACGATTTTCAGTTCTAAATGAAAATGCAAAAAACAACTAGTTTTACCAAGATACTCAGTTTATTTAGTAACACTAATCCAGATTAGCATTAATAACACTAATCCAGATATTTATTATTTACACACTTCAAAGTCCCGGAAAAACTTAAAAAAATGAACCACAAAACAAGTGTATCGTAAGCGGAAGAATTTGCCGACCAGTGAATGACACTACTTCAGTTAGTTTGACTGACATGAGTCAAAAATCAGGTTTTGTCAGAATTATTCACGTCACAAAGAAACATTTTGTCTTCATTGTATGAATTTTAGTAAACAAAATAGAAAAAAATTATGACGAGGAAACTATCAAAAATAGCTAGGGCTTTTTCGGAGACATCTTGATATTCTCTACATCTTTACTTCCGGTTGACATTATTTATTAGGAGGTCCTATATATACATACATATATATATATATATATATATATATATATATATATATATATATATATATATAAACACACACGTCATATATGTTTGTAAGATCGGTTCAAAACGTTGAATTTATATAATTTATCACATTCAAAAATTCTAAAAATATTCTTTCCACTGGTTGATTTAGGCAACG
Source organism: Druceiella hillmani (assembly GCA_039881145.1). Taxonomy (NCBI): domain Eukaryota; kingdom Metazoa; phylum Arthropoda; class Insecta; order Lepidoptera; family Hepialidae; genus Druceiella; species Druceiella hillmani. The sequence continues at coordinate 41,586,452 of JAYKKI010000009.1, forward strand.
AGTATCTGTAAAGTATTTAAGTGAACCCAAATGAGATTTATTTAAGCCAAATAAACTCGTTTGTCCGACAATGTTTAGTAGGCTTATGAACCGATCTGTTTAAATTTACTAAGCTCTCAAGGGTCCTGAAATATTTCACAATGAAATAGTCACAAGAATCTCTGTATTGAATTTTACCTCGGCAGGAAACGAACTCGTATAAATAACTCCAATTTTTTTAATAATCCGTTAGAAAATCAAGTTAGAAAAGAAATTTTTATCTTCAACCCTTGCGGGTTAATAAGGGTTGGAAATTAAATTGAACTGACAAATTTAAAAACAAAGCATGAACGCAGACATGACCGGGCTGACTTTCCTTATATCGCTCCAAATTTAATGGAGTCTTATTTCGGAATTCCGAATTGTGCCTCCAATTAGAAGAGTCAGCCAGGGAGCAACATCCTCTTTAAATTGTCAAAAGTTTGCTCTCTGGTGTGATTTGCCCTCGATGTTAGGTGAGTTCCATTTTGAAAAAAGTTTATCGATTTTCCCTGTTTCTTTTCACTTCCGTTTCGCATGTCCACAGATGCGTTGTGAATTCAATTATTTACAAAAATAATGGGATGGATGGAGAATCGTAAAGTTTTTTTTTTGAAGTGACTTTTATATCGAACTTGGGGCTGAAACATATTTTTCTTACAGACTTCTTAAACGGGATGTCGTTGAATACATCGTAAAAAATGTGTCTAATATTATTTTCTGTTACAATGTCTCCTTCGCGAGATATTAATGGTATCTTTATTATTATCTTGATTTACACAGCATAATCATTGCGTGTGTGTGCACATGTGTGTGTGTGTGTGTTCTTGCAGCTCTATCTGTTATTTGTAAACAGACTAATCTAATTCAAAGTTTAAATGTCTTCTTTGAGATATTATAAAAATATCCTCTGTGGTATTGTCTCCACTTTATTGAATTTCACTCCCTGTATCTCTGCGTGCAAGGGAAAAATCAAAAGAGTCTGGTGGTGGATAGTCGAGTCCCTATTACCTATTTAAGGTCGTATTTTTGAAATGTTTTAAGCATTCTTTCAAACATGGTTTCGGTACTGCAAATTATTCATTATACTGCAATTAGTAATTGTTAATTAGGATAACCTTTATTAGGATAACATGATTATTCTTTGGACAAACATACGTATAACTACCAACAATTATTACTCACTCACAGAACACTGGAAATTTACGGGTATTTATTCAATTACAAGTAATTTTTTTATTAATTTTAATTCTAATTAGATGAAGCTTCCCTACATATTTATGTGTACTGCAAATCAATTGTTCCGTATAGCCCTAAAGCTAGTAAAACGACTATTTTCATAAAATTCTTCTGATGAAAATTAATATATTTCACACGAATCAGTAAGTCTTAACTGAATTCCCACAAGTTTTTTCGTCAGTAATTGGCTTTGAAACCTTACTTTACGGGCTTTTGTCGGCACAGTTTTTCGGAGGGCGTCTAATCTCACGCGTTGGGCGGGCGTCAAAATGTCGTCTCATGTTTTATTACTAGGTCTACAACTATAGATGCCTTCGCTTATGTAGACTAGATGCCATCGCTTATATACTGGGGTCTTTTAACGATGAGAGATTTGATTTGATCTCCTTTTTACGGTGAGGAATATAGATCGAGGATTTGTAGCTTCAGTGCCTTGGCTCCTATTTACCCAACCGTGAGAAAATTTACATAAATAATTGGATGTTATTGTAATATATTGACGTTAATAGAATTTGTATTTGTGTAATGTTGTTATAAGTCATATGTACTTGATTTTCTTTTAGTTTTATGAGTAAAATCATACCGAATCTTGCTTCATTTACCGCGTAGGTATCTGGTCACATATTTTCAATGACTGGTGTAATTAGTCATTAGTATGTTTACATAATTAATTAATGGGCTATTTTTAATTAATTAATGGATCATTTTAAAATAATTTTCATTCATATTTGGTAAGAAGAAGAGTATTCTTATAAAGTGAATGATATGTTCATGAGCAATCAATCACATTGGAGGAGAATTTTAATAGATAAATTGATAAATTTGACAATGAATGATACTAAATACAAATAATTTATTATTTTTAGAAAAGGGGATAGCTGAAAAAACTGTAAGGCGATACTGTTAAACAAAATATTATTTTAGCGTTTAATAAAAACAATTCCTTTGTAAGTTTTTGACCTGAAAATTGTTTTGATCGGACATCGTCTTAATTGGTTTCCGCCTTTTTTTTAATACATGCTTTTTCGATCATTTACAAAATCACGCAAAATTCATCTCACTCGGGCGACTTGAACATTACTAATTTTTAATTATTGCTTAATAATTTAATTTCATTATTTAATTAGTCACGATTTCGTAATTCAATTTCTTGTCTTGTGATATTACTGTTCGGATTATATTTGTTTTGAATAATACAAACAAAACATAATAAATTTCACTTCCATAATGCGCGCTCTCACAACCACTGTTTATATATATATATATATATATATATATATGTGTGTGTGTGTGTGTATATATATATGTATATATATATATATATATATATATGTGTGTGTATATATATATATATATATATATATATATATATATGTATTTATTTATTAGAGAATTGTTGTAAAAATATTTTTTAGACAAAAATTGCATTTAAAATCACAGTCTCTATTCAGAATTCAATTCAGATCCTCGTTCGTAAATATCCAGCAAAGATAAATATAAACAGGATATTTCCAAAGATAAACTTAAAAAAATGAATGAAATGAACTTAGAGGCTTTTTAAAGGCCGTATGCCCTTCAATATGGATTTTTTAATTATGTAAAAGTAAAAAAATTACTTTTCAATGATTCTTCGTTATTTCTTGTTGAAAAGTAACATAATTAGAGGTTAGAAATACCCTATCTTATTACTCTTGAACAGTAAATACAACTTAGCTCGGCAAAGGCGCGGACACGAGTCACCAATAACAGCCAGCTAGTCCAGATTGGTGCTTGATCTGTATATGCGAGTACGGCACTAGGGAGATTCTGTGATTTCAACGATCACCAACGGTCGAGGTGACAATTATCTTTGAAGACGTATAATATTGTCTCATTTGTTAGGTTGTAGAGGTTCGGGTGAAGAAGCCACGGACGAGTTACGCATTAGGGTGGGCGAAATAAAGCGAGTCGGGTCTCATGTATGACTATAGTCCATTGTTAATTGAGTAAAATTCATCACGGCACTATGTGAAAACACACGGGGACGAAATGTGTGACGAAACCTCCCCACATCTTTCTAATAACGGAAACACCCGTATTTCGTGAGCGTAAATATTGGAGTGTAATGGAGCTTTACATGTATTTAGTATCAGGCCGCGCCTTTATCGGGGTATTATTTGTGACTAAGGCAACTATCCCTACTCTGAAATGGTTCGATTAATCAACAGTCTTTCTTCTCTATTTTTAAGATTTCCTATTTAGTCTGCACAGAAGTTCGCATCTAGTCTTTTTAAGAAAATTTATTCTGAATTTTAGTAGTTTTTTCAATATTGATGTGTTCTTATGATCTTATTGGATGTATAAGTTTTGCTACTTTGGTTCTGCAGTGATAAAAAAGTATGTTTTGTAAAAGCTTTTTAATGGGCACTAAGTTTATTATATTCTAATGGTTATTTTCAATTAATTATTAATGAGTTTTTTAAAAATGAAATTGTACTTCTGTATAATATAGGAATTGAAAACCCTTAAATATTCTGATACAAATGTATAATTTCTTAGAAGGAGACGAAGATTAATATAATATATATTATAATAAGTAATTTTTATCTAATTGGAAAAGTTAGTCTTATAGTAATCGTTTTATATGTACAGATATAATAAAACTGTAGAATTGACATGTGCGTACTTTGAAGATATTAAGAAAAGAACGTTTTAGAGGAACATAATAAAAGTAAAGAAACACGTAACTATTTTGGGACTTTTGTCTTCTTGTTTGTTCATATGTTTATATTTGTTCACCTATCACATAGAAAACACTGAATGAATTTTATATTGGATTTAACTGATGGATTCTGTAAGATGTTATACAGCCTTTGATCGGTACTAGAAACAAGATATGGTAATTGGAAATTTCAATACAAAGCGTACTAACTTTAAAAAAAGGACGTTAATTGTATAACGATAAGTGAAGGAAGTCAGTTGAACGAAGTCATAGGCACATCTATAAAATAAAATAAAATAATGCAAAGAACGATTGTTTTTCGCAAAAAAATAAGCAAGCACTTGAAAAAAGAATTGAAAATCCTTTAAAACAGCAATGGTGGACCGGTCTATCCGGTGTTACGTATACAAATGTATAATTATTACCTATATATAGGCATATGTGCATCAAAATACATTATTATAATTACAGAAAGTATAGTAATATATTTCCTTTCATTTTTTTTGGAAATCGTTAGTGTTAAACGTATGAAAGGGTTATGTTTGGAATTACGCAATTTATTGTAAAATAAAATAATTAAATTATTGGACTACAAAATATTCCACAACGTAGTCATCGACAGAATGTCCGTATCAAATTCAATTTTTCTGGAATATTCTATTTAAAAGAATGCCCAACTAAATAAACTCAATTTATATTTAATAATTTATCAGATCAAATAATTCGATCAGAAAATAAAAGGTTTTCTCCAATTATTATGGCACGATAAGGATTTGAAAACAAATTGGAGTGTGCCATATTTAAAAACAGACAACGAACAGAAACATGACCAGGCCGATTCCCTCTCCACCGGTTCACTTTTAACGGAAACACGCTGTGGGTCGTATTTTGCGATTCGTAAATGTCGGGTTTCCAATTAGAGGAGCCATCGCGACAGTAGTTTATTCTGTGAGGTCGTTGAAACTTTGCTTTGTTCTACGCGAGACTATTTACCCCCGACGCGTATAAAATTCCGTTTCGTAAAAGTTTATTGACCTTCTTCTTTTTTCATTACACTCAAATTTTAATTAACCAAATAATTATCATGTTACAAATATTTGGGTTTTTAGACAAACTCGCTACATATACAATATAAATAGCACTGGGTGAAGTAATTGCACCGAGCATCTTAAATGTACAGTTTATTTGATTCCCGGCGTTTAAATACGATAATTTGCAAAATATATAAAAATTATGTAATTAGTGGTAAAATTAGATTGTGTCAAGAAACATATTGTCTTAATTTTAAATAGGTACATATATTTTAACGGCCTGCTTCCTAAAATTTTTGAGTCGTGAATACGACGACCAAGGATAAATTATTTCTAATATTATAGACGGTTTACAAGTGGTGTAATGTAAATTTAGTACCATAAACAGTTGTGTCTATGACAAATCAATGACTAATAGACTCATTTTCATTGATAATTTTATGGGTTAGGAGACTTCGACACGCGAATTGTTTTCGCACTTTGCGCTTTAATATCATACCAGCTGTGTCTACGACTTCTTTAGCGTGTAATTAGAAAAAAAACACTTCTTTTACATTTTGCTCCTGGATATCACTTTTTTAAAATAATGTCAACGTACAGAATTCACTTTGTTACAATCCAATTATATGTATAGATTCCAATTTTCTTAGTCTTGCATTTCAATTTCAATTTTCGCAACTAAATGAAGCTACGTGATGTAGTATTATTTCTATTTTATTTAAATTCTTTACCACGACCTAAGTTTAGTTGTATCTTCAGGTCAGTATGACAATCTTTACAATTTGCCCACCTGAAGGTGTTGTGAAGCAACAAAACCTAGCTACGACCTAGGTTTCGTTGCTTGACAATTAAAAATTTTAATGAAAAAGTAATTGATTTAGCGTATAAAATAACAATATAAGCCAGAATTTTTAGAATGTTTGTCTGTTTTACTGAATGTTTATTGGTTTGTTAAACACGCGAATTATACCGGACGGATTTTAATAAAATTTGGTAGAGTTTGTATTCAAGGGATTGTTGCCCTTGGGTATAAACCGTACTAAATTTCATGAGAAAAACAATTCTAATAACTTTTCCTATTCCGAATTTTACGGGAACGAAGTTATAGGCACAGTTAGTAGAAAAAAAAACCGAGACGCGATCTGAACTTTATTTCACTTTGCTGGTTCAAAGCGTTCAATACAATATCATATATCGTATCACGAAAAATCTACTAGACAAATTTTGATGAAATTTGGTATGGTAATGGTATATATCCAGGAGCAAAATGTAAAAGAAATGTTTTTTTCCTAATTACACGCTAAAGAAGTCGTAGGCACAGCTGGTACAATATTAAAACGCAAAGTGTGAAAACAATTCACGTATCGAAGTTTCCTAACCCATAAAATTATCAATGAAAATGAGTCTATTAGTCATTGATTTGTCATAGACACAACTGTTTATGGTACTAAATTTCCATTACACCACTTGTAAACCGTCTATAATATTAGAAATTATTTATCGTTGGTCGTCGCATTCACGACTCAAAAATTTTAGGAAGCAGTCCGTTAAAATATATGTACGTAAAATTAAGACAATGTGTTTCGTGACACAATCTAATTTTTCCACTAATTACATAATTTTTATATATATTGCAAATTCTTGTATTTAAACGCCGGGAATCAAATAAACTAACTGTACATTTAAGATGCTCGGTATAATTACTTTACTCTATCCTATTAATACTGTATGTGTAGCAAGTTGTCTACAAACCCAAATATTTGTGGCATGACAATTATTTGATTAATTCAAATTTTAATATAATGCAGCAAGAAGGTCAATAAACTTTTACGAAACGAAATTTTATACGCTTTGCGCGTAAACAATCGCACGTAGAGCAAAGCAAAGTTTCAACGACCTCACAGACTAAACTACTGTTGCGGTGGTTCCTCTAATTGGAAACCCGACATTTACCAATCGCAAAATACGACCCACAACGTGTTTCCATTAAATGTCAACCAGTGGAGACAGAATTGGCCTGGTCATGTTTCTGTTCGTTATCTGCTATTAAATATGGCGCACTCCAATTTATTTTCAAACCCTTATCGTGCCGTAATGATTGGAGAAAACCTTTTATTTTCTGATCGATTATTAAATATAAATTGAGTTTATTTAGTTGGGCGTTATTTTAAACAGAATATTCGAAGAAAATTGAATTTGGTACGGACATTCTGTCAATGACTACGTTGTGGGATATATTGTAGTTTAAAAACCTAATTATTGTATTTTAAAATAAATTGCTTAATTCCAAACATAACTCTTTTATACGTTTAACACTAACGACTGTCAAGAAAAAGGAAATATATTCGTATAGTCGCTGCAATTATAATAATGTCTTTTAATGCACATATAGGTAATACTTATACATTTGTATTTCATATGCTCGTTTATTTTTTTGCGAAAATAAACGAGCATATGTAATTTTTCTTTGCATTATTTTATGTTATTTTCTATACGTTCCTAAAACTTGTTTCAACTGACTTCCTTCACTTATCGTTATAAAAAAAACGTTCTTTTTTTGAAGTCAATTGAAGTCAATCATTTTAGAGTAGGAACAATTGCCTTGGTCACAAATAATAACCCAATAGAGACACGGCCTGATACTAAACACATGTAAAGCTCCATTTCACTCCAATATTACGAAAGATGCGTGTTTCCGTTATTAGAAAAATTTGGGAACGTTTCGTCACCCATTTCGTCCACGTTTGTTTTTGAAGTCATGGTGAATTTGACTCAATTAATAAGGGTATATATGTATATAGTCATATATCAGACCCGACTCCCATTATTTCGCCCACCCTAATGCGTAATTCGTCCGTGGCTTCTTCAACCGAACCTCTACAACCTAACACATGAGACAATATTATACTCCTTCAATGATAGTTGTTACCTCGGCCGTAATTGATTGTTGTCTAGTTGACATCACAGAATCCTCTCTTGTCCCCTCTAGTGTCGTAAATATAAATCAAGCGCCACTCTGAGCCTACTTGCTGTCACTGGTGACTCGTGCTGAGCTAATTTGCATTTATTGTTCAAGAGGAATAAGTTAGGGTATTTCTAATCCCTAACTCGATTTTACTTTTCGACAAACAATGACGACGAATCATTGAAAAGATTTTTATCACTTTTCTGTAATTAAAAATTATAAGACCTTTAAAAGGCGCATAATGCCTTTAAAAATTGCCCCAAGTTCATTTAATATATTTTTTTAAGTGTAGCTCTGTAAATATCCTGTTTATATTTATCTTTGCTGGATATTAGCTATGTTTAGTCTGACAAATTGTTTACGAACGAGGGTCTGAATTGAATTCTGAATAGAGACTGTGATTTTAAATGTAATTTTTATCTAAAAAATATTTTTACAACAATTCTCTAATAAATATATATATATATATATATATATATATATATATATATATATATATATATATATATATATATAAAGAAACAGTGGCTGTGAGAGTCCGCATTATGGAAGTAAAATTTATTACGTTTTGTTTGTATTATGCAAAACAAATATAATCGGAACAGTAATATGACAAGACAAGAAATTGAATAACGAAATCGTGACTAATTAAATAATGAAATTAAATTATTAAGCAATCATTAAAAATTAATAATTTTCAAGTTACCCGAGTGATATGAGTTTTGCGTAACTTTGTGAATTATCGAAAAATCATGCATTCAAAAAACAAGTCGGAAACCACCTAAGACGATGTCCGATCATAACAATTTTTAGTACAAAAACTTACAAATGAATTGTTTTTATTAAACACCAAAAATACTATTTTGTTTAAGAGTCTCACCTCACAGTTTTTTTCAGCTTTCCCCTTTTCAAAAATTATTTTTATTTAATATTTTCCATTCTCAAATTTATCAAACAATTTATCTATTAAAATTCTCCTCCGATGTGATTGATTGCTCATAAACATATCTTTGACTTTATAAGGATGCTCTTCTTCTTACCAAATTTAAATAAAAATTAATTGAAAATAATCCAATAATTAATTATGTAAACAAACTAATGACTGATTACATTAGTCATTGAAAATATGTGACCTATGGGGTAAATGTAACAAGATTGGGTATGATTTTACTCTAACAGCGAAAAGAAAATCAAACACCCATGACTTAATAACAACATTACACAACTACAAATTCTATTAACATCAATATATTACAATAACATCCAATTATTTATGTAAATCTTCTCACGATTGAATAAATAAGAGCCAAGGCACTGAAATAATAAATACTCGCTCTATATTCCTCACCGTAAAAAAAATTGAGCAAATCAAATCTCTCACCGTTAAAAGACCCTACCGTCTATATAAGCAATGGCATCTAGAATTGTAGACGTAGTAATAAAACATGAGACGACATTTTGACGCCCGCCCAACGCGTGAGATTAGACGCCCTCGGAAAAACTGTGCCGATAAAAGCCCGTGAAATAAGGTTTCAAAGCCAACTACTGACGAAAAAACTCTTGCGAATTCAGTTAAGACTTACTGATTCAAGTGGTCTTATTACTAACCTTACAGCTATACGGAACAATTGATTTGTATACATTTGTAGTATACATGTAAGGAAGTTTCACCTAATTAGAATTAAAATGAATAAAAAAATTACTTGTAATTGAATTCGTACCTGTAAATGTCCAGTGTCCTGTGAGTAAATAATAATTGTTGATAGATATACGTATGTTTGTCCAAAGAATAATCGCGTCATCCTAATAAACTTAACAATTACTAATATACTGAAACTATATTTGAAAAAATGTTCAAAACATTTCAAAAATGCGGACTATACAAATGATTTAATGGTACATCACCCGATTCATCTGATTTTTTCCTTGCACGCAGTGATGCAGTGAGTTAAAGTCAACAAACCGGAGAGAAAACCAAAGAGGATATTTCTATAACATCTCAAAGAAGACATTTAAACTTTGTATTAGATTACTCTATTTACAAATAACGGTGAAAACTAAAACTCTTAGACGCACAGACACGCACGCACACGCACACACGCACGCGCTCACGCACGTACGCGCACACACGCGCACGCACACACACACACACACACACTCGCGAAAAGCGCAATATCTCACGAAGGACACACTGTAACAAAAAGTAATACTAAATATTACTGCTCACATTTTATGCGATGTATTCAATGACATCCCGTTTAAGAAGTCCATAAGAAAAATATGTGTCATCCCCAAGTTAGATATAAAAGTTACTTCAAAAAAAGCTTTACGATCCCCCATCCCTTAAATGGAATACTTTATTTTTTAAATAATCGCATTCACTACGCATCTGTGGAAATGCGAAACGGAAGTGTAAAGAAACAGGGAAAATCTGTAAACTTTTTACAAAATGTAACTTTCTTAACATCGAGCGCAAGCCACCCGCAGAGAGCAAACTTTTGACAATTTAAAGAGGATGTTGCTCCCTAGCTGACTCCTCTAATTGGAGGCACAATATTTTTGAATCCCAAAATAAGACTCCATTAAATTTGGAGCGATGGAAAGAAAATTAGCTCGGTCATGTTTTCGTTCATCCTTTGCTTTTAAATTTGTCAGTTCAATTTAATTTCCAACCCTTATTATCTCGCAAAGGTTGAAGATAAAATTTTCCTTTCTAATTTTATTTTCTAACCGATTATTAAAAACAATTTGGGGTTATTTATACGAGTTCGTTTCCTGCCAAGGTAAAATTCAATACAGATATTCCTGTGACTATTTCATTGTGAAATTATTTAGGGACTTTCGTTTTGATTCAGGGAGGTTAGTAAATTTCAAAAGATTTTTTCATAAATTTGATCATGTGAATTATAAAGATTTTAATTACAATTCACACGATCAAATATATCATTATTATATTAGTCTGTTCGACAGAAAAAAGGGGTAATATACGCTCGAAAATATTTTTTATAATTTTCTGATAATGAGATAAATTCGATGACAGGTGGAATTCGGAATTTTTTTTTTTGGAAATAATTTTTGATAATGCATGTTTATATCGCAAAGTAAAAATGAATTATTGAAACGAAATTATTAAAACAAAATTCAATATTTCTGCAAATCATGAATACAGCAGCATCTAGTTGGATTCTTGAATAAACTTAATTACCGGTTGTGCATTGTAATGCCATACGTTCCATTTTTTTACGCCCCACGAGATGATAATTGATCATTTAATTGTGTATTAATAAGCAATGGAAAAATTGTTTTTTGATTAAATGTTATTTTAAAAGGTAATTTTTTTAAAACCATGAATGAGATTTTTTCAAGTTTCCATTTGTATACTAAGTTTTATTAATTAAGAATTAACGTGGCTTCCAAAGCACACACACACACACACACACACACATATATATATATATATATATATATATATATATATATATATATATATAAATATATTGTATTATATATTATATTATTTCTACTTAAGTAGAAATAATACTACATCACGTAGTTTCATTTAATTGTGAATAGTGTTAAGCGTAAACACGGAGGTAGAGAATATCAAGGTCTACCCAAAAAACCCCTGTGTATGTTCAGCGATTTTTTATAGTTTTTGAGATATGGATTTTTAGTCCTTTTCACCCAAATTAAAAGATTAAGGACGAAATATTATATTGTGAAATGAATAATCGTGGTGAAAAAGTGAATTTTTCTTTACCAACTAATTAACTAACTAACCTATTTTTGGTAAAAATATTGACTTATACATATTTATGTTAACATGGCTTAAATTATATAAATTAACAGAAACACAAGATGTTATAAAACCATATTTTGAGGTTAATTTTTGAAATAATTTGACAAAAGTTCATAAAATCGTTCTTTTTTCTTCAGAATCAAAAAAATCTCATATATATGTATTTATATAGTGTTAAGCGAAATATTTTGTATCAGTAAATTGACATTGCTACCTTTACGAAATGACTCTATCATGGACCCATAATATAGTAGTAAATGGAAAATTATGATTTTTGTGTGTAATTAAAGGAGTTATTACACACAAAAATCATAATATATATAAATTTACTTTTTCACCACGATTATTCATTTCACAATGTAATATTTCGTCCTTAATCTTTTAATTTGGGTGAAAAGGACTAAAAATCCATATCTCAAAAACTATAAAAAATCGCTGAACATACACAGGGGTTTTTCGGGTAGACCTTGATATTCTCTACCTCCGTGTTTACGCTTAACACTATTCACAATTAAATGAAACTACGTGATGTAGTACTATTTCTACTTAAGTAGAAATAATATAATATATAATACAATATATTTATATATATATATGTGTGTGTGTGTGTGTGTGTGTGTGTGCTTTGGAAGCCACGTTAATTCTTAATTAATAAAACTTAGTATAAAAATGAAAACTTGAAAAAATCTCATTCATGGTTTTAAAAAAATTACCTTTTAAAATAACATTTAATCAAAAAACTATTTTTGCATTGCTTATTAATACACAATTAAATGATCAATTATCATCTCGTGGGGCGTAAAAAAATGGAACATATGGCATTACAATGCACAACCGGTAATTAAGTTTATTCAAGAATCCAACTAGATGCTGCTGTATTCATGATTTGCAGAAATATTGAATTTTGTTTTAATAATTTCGTTTCAATAATACATTTTTACTTTGCGATATAAACATGCATTATCAAAAATTATTTCCAAAAAAAAAAATTTCCGAATTCCACCTGTCATCGAATTTATTTCATTATCAGAAAATTATAAAAAATATTTTCGAGCGTATATTACCCCTTTTTTCTGTCGGAAAGGCTAATATGATAATGATATATTTGATCGTGTGAATTATAATTAAAATATTTATAATTCACACGATCAAATATATCAAAGCCAGCACCGACGGGAAACAAAACGGTAAAGCCTAGCTTCATACTACTCTTAACTGTTATGCGAACCCACCGTCGATACAGGAGAAGGTAGTTACAACTACAGAGTGCGTAATAAAACGTGCCCAGCACGTGAGGTTGGACACCTTCGAGAGGAAATATTTCAGTAAGAGCTAATGACGTATGGTTTCAGAGCCAACTACTAACACCGACAACTAATGAACTAACTACTACTAATAAGAACTATTATATTGCTCACATGGAACGTGTTAATTTTGTGGGGAGATTTACATTTTACAGTAAAGGTTCGTGGATGAAAAAAAATATTACGGGTCTTAAGAAATACACCTATAGGAATTAGGTATGAAAAGCTGTTAAAACATTAAGGTTTCAAATCATAAGTCGTTTGATGATTCAGGCGTTCAAACAAATAAACAGAAATTCGAAAAACCATAATTTAATGCTTTTTACTCAAATGAAATGCTTCATATTTTCTTTTTATTTCAGATGTCGAATTTTTTTTTTAATTTTAGATATTTTTCATATCTCCAGAAATATGTCGAAAAATAGGCAGGAAAAAGCAGGGATCCAAAATTTATTGTAAATATTCCTTTCTAAAATTCTAACTTCCTTTAAAATAAATTTCACAGTGCACCAAAAATAAGATTGCAGCAGACAAAATATATCGCTAAATTGTGAGTAACTTTCACAAACTAAAAAGATCTAAAATATATTTTTCAGGCGAGATTTATATAAGTTGTCCAACATTATCAAATTCCCCTCATCGTTAGTCAAATTTTCGAGAATTTGAAGCTCGACAAATACTTCTTAGGAGTCATTTAAATTTTGCAAAGAATTTTGAAGGACTTGAATGATTTATTGAATTATAATCGCCAATAGTATCGTAAACAAAATGTAAACTCTCTTTCTGACGTCCCACGAAATCAATATGTAAGTACTGGTGTGTTTATGTCAGATCAAATAACACTCGCAACGCCTAAGACTCTCCAGTAACTTGTCGAGACGACAGCGTAATCCTTAAGGAGCGGCTCTTCATTTCACGTACTTTTTACGATATGAGGGGTGAATACGAGAGGCCATCTGGTCGAATGATGATAGCTCGACATAACTATCCACGCTGACTTTGCAATAACCGGAGAGGTAGTATCTCGCGGGCTACAAGATAGTAATTCATCTTTCGTATCAGGTACTCGCGAGAAGCACTCGTGGGCGGATAATGAGTATTCTGTAAATGACAATTTTAACGTTTGTTCCTCACTGGACGATGATGCCTAGAAATATTTAACTACTACTTACCTTCATACCCCTATGCATTGATTATGGGTTATTTTAATACCTGCCCATACAAGCATAATACTAGAAGTGAAAAGCTTTGTGACAAGGCTGGTAACCACACGATTCTCCTATCCTTTTGGAGAATTAAAAAAGTCAAGACGCGAGCGCATGAATTGAGGTGTCACGCTACCAAAATGAAAAATTAACCCCTCCAAAATATCCCTTTCAGCTTCATCGAATTTCCCGTACACGTTTCAATCATCAACACAATTAATGAAAACCCAAACCTTTTGTCTAATGAAACAAGAAGGTCAACAAAACTTTTACGAAACGAAGCTTTATGGGCGTTGAACGTACGAGTCAATAGCCGAAGCTAAGTTTTAAGGACTTCACAGGACGAACTACTGTCTGATCTAATTGAATACCCATTATTTACGAATCGCAAAATACCACCTACAACGTGTTTTTGTTATATGTCAGCAGGTCGAGAGAGAATTAACCTGGTCGCTTTTTGTTTATTTTCTGCTTTAAATTTGACACACTCCAATTTTGTTCCTTTATCGTGCTGTAACGATTGCAGACAACATTTTAATTTCTAATGGATTATTAAATACATATTAAGGTTACTTAGTTAGGTTTGGTTTTTAACAGAATAATCGAGGAAAATGTATTCCAATACTGAGATTCTCTCGGCAACACCGGTATGGAATTCTTTGTTGTGTAAAAATTGGTTTATTATAATACTTCAATACGACGTGCGTAATTCGAAAAATTACTTTTGTATCTCTGACGATGGTGAAAAAAGGAAAAAATTAAATCCTATAGTGACTTCAATCTTGATAACTGTAAGATTTTAAGTTAATATGGAATACACGTAACGCAATTTACGATCATTGGGAAATAAAAGTTTCTTTTCAAGCAAGTATAATATTTTGTATTGAATAACATTTTGTATTGAAATTTCAAATTACCCTATCTTCCTTTTAATTAGGTCAATTGCAAAGAATGGAACCCTGTATGGTAACTCAAATCACAAAGAAACCATCAGTTAAAACTTCATTAAAATTTCTTTAATACTTATGCATGATGCGTGACCAAATATAAATACATGCAGACAAGAAGACAAAAATCCCAAAAATAATATTTTTTCATTCCGTTACTTTTGGTATATATCTCTAAATAATTTTTTTTGTAAATATTTTCAAAGTACAGACATGTCAATTCAACAATTTTATAATATCTCTACATGTAATACTTTATTAGAATTTACTATATTACTTACATTTTTATTATTCATTAAAAAATTACTATCACTTCTGAATATGAGGGGTTATTGTCGTACATAAAACCAATTAGCTTTATTTAGTCCACCCTAACGCGTAACTCGCCCACGATCTCTTCACCCGAACCACCCCAACCTAACAAATGAGACAATATTATCCTTCTTCAGCGAGAGTTGTTACCCCAACCGTAGTTGATCGTTGTCTAGTTGACATCACAGAATCCTCCCAAGTCCCCTCTAGTATCGTAAATACAAATCAAGCGCCACTCTGGGCTTTCTCGGTGTCACCGGTGACTCGTACCCGTGCCGCTGGTTAGGAGCTAAGTTATATTTATTATTCAAGAGGAATAAGTTAGTGTATATGTACCTCCAACTCCAATTATTTTCTAACAAAGAACGACAACGAATTATTGAAAAGATTTTTTAAAATTTTTTTGTAATAGTAAATTCAAAAGATTTTGCCTTTCAACGAAATGCTAACTCTCATTTAACCTAACTTTAAAGTTATCACACTGCGTTAATCTCCTTTTAATTATTGACATTAAAGCAAACTAATATTATAATGATAATTTTCGAATTTTTCATACATATACGTATAATACGTATATGTGTGCGCATGTATGTTCTTTACAGGCTCCTACAACTTTCAACTGCTTTTCTTCAAATTATCCACACTTACTCTCTATTCCCCAACAAGTATTTAGGAATGATAATTCCCACCCTAGCCCCTTCTTCCGTAAGGCGATTGTAGTCCTTACATGAAAAATACTGTGTTATTCGTAATGTCAAGAATCACTGTCGCTTTACCTCGCCCATAAAGATATTGTTAGAAAAAGACCAACAAAAACCGGATATTTAGCGATTAGCGTAAAACTTTTAGTATTAGTGCGTTAGATGGCCACTTCATAATAATAATATATTTTCAATAACATTTTCTTGTTTTCATTACACAGTTTCCTAAACATTTTCCTTTTTTTAAGCTTAATATTTTATAAAGAAGTTGCACTTTCAATACACGTAACAGCCATGTCTCCTTTTTTTAAATTTTATATTCAGAATCTAAATTTCAAAACTTGAAACTACATAATTACGTTATAAATATTAAATCAAAATTGGTAACGGTATAAATGCAAAAGAATATGAGATTTTACTGTGTTCTTGGTTTGAAAACTGTATAATTACGTTATAACTATTTAATCAAAACTGGTAACGGTATAAACACAAAAGAATATGAGGTTTTACTGTGTTCTTGGATTGAAAACTATACAATTACATTATAAATATTAAATCTTATGGATGGTTAGAAATTTTTGTTAAACGTTCCTATTTTAACCTTAATACACTTGATAATGACAAACTGCGGTTTAATGAATAATTTAACCCTACAGAGCACTATACACTTACAATCCGGTAGTTGACTCATTATAAATTTTAATATTTTTCGTACAATGTTGTGAAATATAAGATAATTCAAACCAGTCTTGAAAAAAATTCAAAAATTGATTGAAAAATAGGCCAGTTATAGGCTTTTAAATTTGAAGATACGGATAGGGTTGGGTATATCCCTGTCTCTTTTCCTCTTGTAGAATATAATGTGCTATATTAAAAATAACCTCAAAACACAGTATTGCTGTCCTTGTCTACAAATTAAATTTGAACTTTTATAACTCGGTCAATTTTTAAGATTATTAAAAAATTTTGATTTATGATTAATGAAATAAAAAAAATTTAGTCAAATACCCAATTAATAATCTACAGATATGTTATGGGACCTCTGTTTGAAGAATATGACCAATTTAGAAACAAAACGATATAGCACCAGCTAACCGCATACTTTATTCATCGCCTTTACTTCCGTGGATATTATTTTGATTCAAACATATTTTTGAAGAAACTCTTTTTCTGATAATTTCTAGAATAGAAATTCATTGATAATATAAAATCATATTTTATTCTAAAATTATATCCAACAAGGTCTAATGTTCTACTTTACTCTAATAATAAAGTGTCTCGACGCATTTACGTTTAGATACCTAAACAATTCCCATTAATATTTGTTCTCTAAAATTGATATATCTACTTACTAAACTTGATATATCTACTTTTGAAAAATACTTTACCGGGACAAAAACTCAAGCGACAACGAAGCGAATTTATTAGGTAGTAGCATTTTTTAAACAGACAACTTTTAAAATACGTTACACCGTACAAAAAAATTATTTTAATATATAAATTATTTTATAAATTATTAGTGCTTTATTGCCGTCATATTCTAGATACACAAACATCGTTAACATCACGTTTACTCGACGATGCTATTCAACGTCGTCTGCCAACCGAAATAGTGGTACACGTAATTATAACAGATACCCATACCCGATTACTTCTTTGACATATTTAAATGCAGAAGCGCTGTGAGGTAAAATCTATCAACGGAAGGTAAACCCATAAAAACTTTGATATACGTTACTCTGTTTACAAATAATTGCAAAAAGTGATATACTTGCAAAGCCATAGATTCACATTATCACACAAACAATAAATGTGTTATGAAATACCAATATATAATATTTAATATTTTTGAGTAAATTTTGTACGATATATTTGATGATATCTACCTCAAAAAGTCCGTAAGAAAATTACGTTTAATCCCCAAGTTCGATGTTTGACCGTTCGACATTAAATGTAAACCCAATCTAAACTAGTACTGATTGGGTCGTAAATACTTTAAAATGATGAAAAAAGAATAAAGCCAAGTATAAAAAAATTCTAACAAATTAATTAGCATTTTAATATAAACAAAACGTAAACATAATTTGCAATGTTTATGTTATTGACCTTAGCAAAGGTTATTGTTTGTAGTGGTTCCCTTCGTCGGCACCCGCAGCAAAATGGTTTTAAATGGGTTGTAATTTCAAATATTATTAAATAGACTGTATTTGAACTTACTAACCATTGCTTACTAACTTACAATACATAATTACTAACCATTTAAAACTATTCCTGTGACTAAATTACTCAATTTTTCACAGGAATAGTTTGAAATAGTTAGTAAATGGTTAGTTGAGGAACGTCATATGGTATATAAAGATTTGTTTAATGTCTATCTGTCAAATCCACATTGTATAAGAAATTAATATGGAAGTTACTTCAAAACTTAAAAAAAAAACGCCTATCCTATAAAATTTAACCACACGCTTTTAACTTAAAATGCTGCGACGTATTGATGAAAAGACGGACATAATAAAATTTTAAGAGTTCCATTAGTTTCCATTTGCCTACGGAACTTTAATTTTTTTTTTAATTGCGTTTAAAAATAATAACAGCTCAAATGGAATACCTTATTTGTTGTGAGCAATCTCATTCACGATGTACTAGTAAAAATGCGAAACGGTATAAAGAAGCTGGAAAATCGGCAAACTTTTATTCAAAATAAAATTTCACTAACCTTGAATGCAAACCAACCCCTGATAGCAAAGTTTTGACAACCTAACACAAGAATATTGCGTGGCTTCATAATTGATTCCTCTAATTGGAGGCACAATATTTATGAATACCAAAATAAGTTTCCATTAAATGGGACCGATGGAAGAAAAATAAGCTCGGCCTTGTTTCCTTTCATGCTTTGTTTTTAAACTTGTCAGTCTAATTTAATTTCCCACCCTTATCGCGCCGGAAGTGTTGGAGACAAAATTTTCTTTCTCATTTTAGTTCGTAATGGATTAATTATTAAAACCAATTACGGTCTGTTTATTCCGATTCATTTCCGATAAAATTACGTTCAATACAAATATTCTTGTGACCATTTCGTTGTGAAAATATTCAACGATTTAATGATACTAATTTTCTTAAAAAATTTCATCATTTCGATTCGTCAGTCTACAAAATATTGGTTCAAAAACGAGTTGTTTGAATTTAAAAGGATACTTTTATAATAATTCAATTTTCATATGTTGAAACATTTTTTTTTTCTGGAAGATACATCAGTGATTTAAAAGCTTCTAGTGCTAATAATTTACGAGTATATACATATAACACAGTTCGAGAATACGCTGAATATATTCCTCGCTTCAATCGATTTGCTGTTTTAAAAGTCTTTCCTCCACACAGATAAAGTAAAAGTAGAAAAGCTAATACATGTAAAATAATTCGTAATAATTTTCTATTATATATATATATATATATATATATATATATATATATATATATATATATGCAATAATACCTACTATACTTAATACAAATATTATAGTCTTGAAGATTTCTTTTTAATGACATTCGTGATTGTACCTTTCAAACGTCGTATCGCATTCGTATATTTAAACACACATTTTAATTATGATATTAAAAATAATTTATTGATCAAATCAAAATACAATTATAAAGCAGCAAAAGAATTACGAGAACGTTATTCACGACGCGAACTGTAAAAATATAATGTATCTATAAAAACAAAACAACAACATGACGGACGTCTTGTACTGAATACACGGAACTTCATCTATTTGGCGGCTTCTTTTGTTTTTAATTTATGTTACGAAAGTTCATCCACGTAGCGTTGAGTGAATTATCATAAATGAATACGTGATTTTTACTTCTATTAGAAAGAGATACAAGTGGGAAGCATACCAATTTGTATCTCTTTCTATATATATTGCATACAATGCCTTCTAAGTACTGAATAGGTTTTCACTTAATGTCGAACGATCAAATCCACATTTTCCATACACATATGTCTATGTATATACATATATATATATATATATATATATATATATATATATATATATATATGTGTGTGTATATATATATATATATATATATATATATATGTATATATATATATATATATATATATATATATACATATGTACGTGTGTTTGAATATATATTGGTAGTTGCTTTAGAAACGTATGTGGCGGTTCAATAGGCTGGTATACAAAATACAATCATTTTTTGTCATGCAAAAATTTACGTCAAAATAAATATTTTCATGAAAAGTAAGAAATCACCTACACTTCGACAATTATATTTACTTAATGTACAATAAATATACATTTATAATTATCGTAAGTATTTAACTTCTGGTAAATACATTTTCAGTCCCCAGCAGTAATCAGTTACCATTCCTGGACACCATTTCTCTTGATTATGCTTCTCAGTTAAGAAAATATCCTAATGAAATTTCTTGCTTAGCTCGTCACTCAGAGCACGCAGGTTTCCGGGAAAGAAATCCAAATGTGAATCAAGGATTTGTATTTTCAAGTACATGTTACATTCCAAACTTTGTGTGAGATTGTAAGCTTATTAATTAAATATTTTTAAGTTTCAGCTCTACGGTTTCCTAAAAATTGTTGACGATATTAACAAAACATTTCCAGGCGGACTTTTTATGACCATTCAGTTCCTGTTCAAAGTTCTTAACCTTCATTAGTTCCCGTCTTTGTGGACCAACAAATATACCCTGTTTAATTTTTGCGTCGCTGAGTCTCGAAAATTTCTTTTTCAGATATGAAAACCCGCTACCGTTTTCATCCGTAGCTTTAACAAATTTTTTTATGAAGATGTGTTTTATTTGCAATGATGTTAAAAGTATGTCTTCAGTGTTCACCAAAGGGTCATTTTTAACACTTTTATGGCATGGGGTAAATGCTTTTCGTTTGGGCCATGCTTTCTTTTTGTAGTGATTTTTCTGTCCCATTCACAAATAAAACAGCAATTTTATGTATGGCCAAGCTGTAACCCAAGCAGAAGGGAAATGATATTAAAATCTCTACAATATTTCCAAGAATGTTTACTGTATTTAATTTTTTTAAGGAATTACATATTTTCACAGATGTTTTTCATATTATAATACCAAGAACTACATGTATTGAAGGAAGTTTGTGTCCGTAATATAGCATAACCGCTTTCAAACTAGTTTTTAAGGAGTCTATGAACGACCGCCGGTACTTGAATCATATTCAGAATTAATAGATACATCACTGTAGGAATATCATTAAATAATACTAAATCATGTACTTTAGAAAAGTGGTCATCACGATGTCGAAAATAAGAGATTTTCCTGGTAGGAGACAGTAAATTCCAGTTGTTTAATCCAGACCCCAAAAGCTTAGCATTTTATTAGACAAATTTAAATCATGTATAAATCGTTTAGATCGCTTTGTGTCAATAAATGTGATTCTTTGGAAGTAATCGATTCACCAATTGGGACGCTCTTTGCATATACGTTATTGTTTTGACAAGGGACGGATTCCTAACTTTCTTGTGGATTTTGAGGCTTTGTCACAGGCAATTCGGCACTATGTATGATTGGTTTGGTGGCCGAGGAAAAGTCTAGGTACTAAATTAACAGTTAAAAGTCTAGGTACTAAGTTAACAGTTACAGTGTGTTTAAACTTAGTTAGGATGACTCACATAAATTAGTCAAACAAAAATAATAATTACTTACATGATCTTTTGGTTCCGCCCAAATCGCGGGTATAGCAAATGGCAAGTGACTATATCCTTTAGCCCAACATAACAGTAGTCTCGCATATGATATAACAACAGATATGTGAAACCCAGGATTTATCTTTATGGAATACAGGGAAACCGAAACAATCTAAATAACATTTATTTATTAATGATGTGAATTTTCGATGCTGTGACAAAAAATATAAGATAATAATAAGTATTTTCAACGCAGGTAACAAAAAATACCCGGGTTATTTAAATACTTTTGTGGTATATTTTACAGCTTTAATGACGTCAATAAATTTAATTTAGTCGAATAAGATAGGTATCTAGTCCCAGAGGTTATTCTAAGAAAATCACGTCAATGAGGTAAAAATAAGTATGTAGCTCTCACAAAAAAAATTTGGTGTGACTAGAACAAAGTAGTTTTTTTTTGGAGGATACATAAACTCAAACAAAAGTCACCAGGAAGTTCGTGTAAAAAAACAGAGTTTACCAGTGATATTTAAAAAAATAGCCAAAAGGTCATTTTCTAATTGAAAAATATCTTTTAAAATACTACTTTCAAAAAAAAGTTTTTTTTTCTATCTCTTATTAAAATAAAATTAATTGAGCAATTATTATTTTTTCCGTGTTGCGTAAATCTATTGATTGTCTAGAATAATGTCAAACAACTGCTCATTTAGTTTCTTTAAGAAGTCAATATGACGCTGTGTTATTTTGCAGAAATATTGAATTTTCTATTACTAATTTTGTTTCACAAATTGAAAATTAAAATATTTCGATAAAGGTAGCCCAAAAATAAAATAAATTAACACATTCTTCTATAGAAAGGGATAACTTTAACTCATCTGTGTAATTATCACTATTAAATATGTCAAAGCCAGCACCGACAGGCAAGAAAACGATAAAGCCCAGCTATACGTTAATCTAAACTCTTAAAGTAACCAACCGTCAATACAAACAAAGGTAGCTCTGGTTGTAGAGTGCGTAATAAAACATGAGATGACATTTCCACGCCCGCCCAGCGCGTGAGATTGGACGCCCTCGGGGGAAAATGTTTCGATAAGAGCCCATGACGTATGGCTTTAGTGCCAACTACTAAGGAAAACGGTCCGTTAACTTGCGTGAATACTTCAGCTAAGGTCTGCTGATAACGACTATTATATTGCTCATATGGAACGTGTTAATGTTGTGGAGAGATTTACGTGAAGCAGTAAAGGTCTGTGGATGGAAACGATTATTATAGGCGTTAACAAGTAAAACTTTGGGAATTGCTGGGCGTATTACATGATAAGGTGTTACAACGTTTGGTTTCAAATAATTAAAAGGAATATAATTTAATAAACTCAAAAATACGAATGAAAGCAGTCAAAAATGTGTCCAGTTAAAGTCTTATAGTGACCAAAGATAGTAAGAAACGAGATAAACTTTTATATCAAAGAAGTAAGTTAGGCGAAGGCTTGAAATGAGCTCGTAAACTATTTCCACGACCCTAATTGATATTTTTAAAACTACTACGGGTCCGAATATCCCAGCATAGCCGAATAATAATTTACTAGTAAACTCTATAATTTCATTAATTTCATTAAGTTCCTACTAATTTAATTTAAAACCCATACAAGACTAAACACTACATTAAAAAACTAAAAAAAAGTTAAAATAAATTAATAGTTTAAAAAACTAACAAAAAGAAGTTTTCACAACATATTGCACTAAAACGCTAAAAGTAATTTTTTTCTGTTTTCTCCCTCTAGTCAATAATGACTTCAATGTAAGCCATGTTTGTTATTGAGTATTTATATTTGAATGTAAAAAAGTGGGTACTATTTCTCAAAAATAAACGATTTTGCTTCTTAAATTAATATTAAGTGAATGAAAATGCTTAAGATTTTAAGCCCACGCTTTAATAACATGGCTTACTCGACAGTCCTTACTGAGTTGATAGGGAAAACCGGTTCTATAATTATTTTTTTGCTTTTAGTGCAATATTTTATGAAAGCATGTTCTTTTATTTGTTTAAACAATTAATTTATTTATATAGCAATTTCTTTCACAACTACGTTCTAGATGAAATTCAGTTTAGAATCATAATTCAGACGTTTAAATAAATATAAACTCTTTACTGTCTAGTGATACTCTGGCCATGTCCTATCATATCCTAAATTAGTTCCACTGGCGGACGTAGTTCAGCTACTTTCAGCTGGCGAAGATAAAATTTGAGTACTTGCGTCTCACGGCTTGTTGGTAATGAAATAATCAGTTATTTAATACTAAGACTACTGAGGTTCACTTGACAATGTAACATAAAAAAAAATTATAAAATTGAGCAGTAGGTTCCATCATAGAATTTATTTTATGCCTGACAAGAGAGATTTTCTAATAACATATTAGACACCGGCTTTGTCCGGGCTCGCGTGGAAATTCTATAAGTAGTCCTTTTCATGAATAGCACTAAGTGTTACTAACACATTACGCCACCTATTGACGTATTGCAGCGGTAAATATTTATTATAATAAAAAAACACAAATTTTAATTCTACAGAAATTTTGCTATTCTACCATTCTAAATGTAGCTCAAATGTTAATCCGAATCATGAATTATGCTCATATCGAGTTTCATGAAATCTTTTCAGCTTTCCTGAGCTTTTCAGAATTTTTTTTAGTCGTGATAAAGTAAAAATAATTTTCATCATGTTAATATTTCACGCGAGTGAAATCGAAACCCATGCATATCATTCCACTACAAAAACTATGCGTATAAACATTTTTGAAGCGAACCAGTACATGGTTGCAGTTACCTAATTATATTTTTATGTTTTTTTTATGTGGGCCTACGATTCATTGTTTAAAAGGGATTTCGAAATCTATTTAGTATCTATACAATACAGTACTAAGTATCTATACTATTCAACACATAAAATAATTTTTTCTATTAAGAAATGAAATTTCGCAAAATACCTTCTTAGCTCATATCCGTAATCTAAAATGAGGCCCTGTGCAAAATTTCATACTTCTAGACCCAATCGTTTGGATCGTTTGGATATACCACTTAGGTAATCATTATCGGAATAAAGTAATCAATATTTATTGCAATGAAGTCGCTAACGCAATAAAATTAATTTAACTTAAATTATATGTGCTTAAAACGTAACTTATAGAGCAGTGAGACTCGCTTGCCTCGAAACGGTACTCGAATACTCTCACGTACTTGAGTGTCTCGAATAACTTGAATACAGTATTCTAGAAACATAACCAGTACTAGAATTACGGTATCTGAAACAGTTTGCGTGCTACTGTAGTGAATCATGCGAACTCTGGACGGTACTCGAATACGTATGTAATCAAGTGTCTCGAATAAATATAAAAGGGACTTTTATATATCTGCGCAGTACTCGAATTACGATCTTTAGTACTCTGTGAGAACTAAAGTTCAAATTCGAGTACCGATTGTTGACAGCAAACACGCTATTGCTGTTATGAATACTTTCTTAGTAATGCTCTTAACAATCTAATTATTATTTCGTATTTATCAATGTAAACTTAAGTTCTATATTATAAAATTGATATGTTTTTTGTTTTTATTATGTTTTATTAAGACAAGTGAAATATTAGTGGTCACTAGTACTGTTTTGTAGTGACTAAGTATTTTTCATAATACAAGTTCTTTTCATAATACACACAAATACTCTATTTCCATGTACAAAAATACCTTTTTCAAACAATGGGTTTGAGTTCTAGACTTGAATACTAGACAAGCGATCCCAAATCATATCCTAACTCATTTTTTTTTATTTTTGTGTTATATCAAAGCAGTACTAAAATTACTGGTACGGCCTATTATTAAAATAGAGTAACTACCCTACAAATTGTATTGAACACGTATTACTCAACAGAGAGAGGAACACCGCATCAGTACATGAATGCAGTATGAGGCTGTATTGTCACTGGCTACCCAACATTTAAGGAAAATGGAATTTAATAGGTAGATACAAATATTATATGAAGATTAAATAATATTAATTAAAGTCTCCCTAATCAGGTTTAATTTGCAATGGTCTTGCAATATATTAGCATATTAATACGAATAAGATGGAATTTACATGTACAAATTGTTAAACATATTCAATAGGAATTTTTGAGCCGAATATATATGTACCGTTACAGCCTAAATGTATAACAGTGATCCGCCCAACTTTAAATTAACAAGAAATTCGATTCTTGTTTAAACATTTTTTAGGAATCCGGATTAAAAAAAGACAAAAATTTGATAAGATTACTCACGGGTCCGTTCGTCTGTTCGCGTGGCACAACCTTTTTTTTCAGAACTCATTCGTGGAAAAAAACTTGAAATTTAACTTAGTTATAAAGCTTATTAATCCATACCTCGAAAAAATTTATAGAAAACAAATTAATAAGTCATAAGTATTTCAAATTCTCCTACAAAACTGCTCAAACCTAAATTAAAAAAAAATTATTTTACTAAAATGTTATCTAAAGTTTGTAGAAAAACTATAGTGATAACACCTAAACCTTAAAATTTTGGGAAATTCGCTATATATTTGAGCTTATCAAAGGTATACTAGGCAATAAATTTGAATGATGAAAAATAATATTAACATTTGTAAACAGTTTAATAAAAGTACTATGCTTCCTTAAATGTTTATATATCTAAACGTCTATGGAAAAATGGTATTGCTAGTTTCACACATATTTAATGGATTATAGTAATCAAAATCTTTGAAATAAAAAATTAATAGCATCAATGAAGAAAAAAACATGTTTTATAGTAATAAGAAAAGATTTATCAAAAACCAAAAACTGTACAATATTGGCCTTACCGTTGGAAACAAAGAAATGGTAAATGTGTGAAAAAAATAAAGACATTTTTTTCAAATTAATGCACTATTTACACTACATTCACAATAAGAAAAAGATGAACATTTTAGATCGCGTTAACGATAACAGACCCAGTCATACAACTTATAAACTTCAAGGTGATTAAACATACGTCTCCCTGCTGGTATTAATTTTTATTAATGACGGACACCATGACAAAATTAAAAGGCATCTGATGATTACTAGATCTGCTATGGAGAAGCTGAGGAACATATGGAAGCACCGTAACATCACAAAAACAACTAAAACCCAACTCATTTAAGCATCATTTTACTGACATCTCCATTTTACTGAGACGTAAACTCTGCGTGAATGCGAGAAAAAAAGTTAGACGCCCTAAAAATATGGTGCTGGAAAGGGATATTTAGAATACTGAATTCCCTAATAATACATTCATACTTCTAGATTCGGTATAAGGAAGCAGCGACACATGTCCAGCCTATTTCATGATACATGTTTGTCCAATATTATACAAACTCGAATCATGAAATACCTTGGACACGTGTCGCGATATGGCAATGGCAGTATCGAAGGCCTGGTGGTACAGGGCAAAGTGAAAGGAACCAGACTACTTGGGAGAGTTTCTATATAATGGACAGACCAGGTGAAGGAAGCTTCAGACGTCCCATAGAACTAATGTACTCGGAGTGCAGTTGCTAGAGGAATTTTCATGAATTGTTAGACACGTCACACATGTGCTACGTACTTGAAATGTAACGACTGAAAAGAAGAATTTACATGCCAGTGACAGCAAAAGAAGAATTTACATGCCAGTGACAGCACAAAAAAGAAGAATTTACATGCCAGTGACAGCAAAAGAAGAATTTACATGCCAGTGACAGCACAAAAAAGAAGAATTTACATGCCAGTGACAGCAAAAGAAGAATTTACATGCCAGTGACAGCACAAAAAAGAAGAATTTACATGCCAGTGACAGCAAAAGAAGAATTTACATGCCAGTGACAGCACAAAAAAGAAGAATTTACATGCCAGTGACAGCAAAAGAAGAATTTACATGCCAGTGACAGCACAAAAAAGAAGAATTTACATGCCAGTGACAGCAAAAGAAGAATTTACATGCCAGTGACAGCACAAAAAAGAAGAATTTACATGCCAGTGACAGCAAAAGAAGAATTTACATGCCAGTGACAGCACAAAAAAGAAGAATTTAGATGCCAGTGACAGCAAAAGAAGAATTTACATGCCAGTGACAGCACAAAAAAGAAGAATTTACATGCCAGTGACACTTTAAAATGAATTATATAGTGAGTGCTCTATAAAAATAAAACATCAACATCAAAATATCATCAACGAAAGCTTGACAAATTTTATTTTAAAAATACCAGTAAAGATATTTCCACACGATAAACTTTGATTTAAAAGGCTGATTTAAACGTCAAATGAAAGAAAGTAGAAATTTAAAAGTTAAGATAGACGAAACCTTCAAAACAAACAAATGAACTCATTTACCACGGAAAATTTTTACATTAAAAGCGAGAAACTTTGAAATAATCAAATTTTAAAATTCTTGGAATTAGATTTACAATATGAAAAATAAATTTTATACAAATATATTTCTCTATTGAGACTCACGATTTTGCTCACGTGGATCTTTGTAAAACATTATTAATCATAACATTAACGCTTAACGTAATGCCATCATCTATTATGATAATTATGCTAGTAAATTTTTTTCGCTACTTATTTCAATTTTAAATTACCGTATTTTCTTTTCGAGTAATTCTGTGGGAATAACAAATATATTATTACACCGATATCTCTTTAGTGGTTCTAGCGTGATGCACGAACAAATAAAGGAACCAGAATTCCAAAGACAATATATTTGTGCTTTATCACTTGTATTGTGTTCGTTCCTCTAAATCATTTTTTCTAAGTATGTTCCAAGTAAGGATTTGGTAATTCCTCAGTATGATTAAATGTTTACATTGTATTTTCCAGCTATTTTCAAAATGATCTTCAATGCATTTTTAAACTCTATGTTTTCGGTTTTCGTGATTCCATTCTTGAAAAGGAAATAACAGAACCCTTACAATATTACTAACATTTCCATCTGCATGTCTGCTACAGTCGTTTTTCTCTAAAATCATTCGACGCAGATATTATTTAATTTAGCCTAATAAATATCCGCATATACTTGAATGGACAAAACTCAAAAACACTTACACCAAAAACTTTAAGGGAGGCACATTAAGAACTCTAACTTATTCTTTTGATTTCAGATGTTGTGTTGTTTTTATAAACTTTATATATTTTGAAACATGCCGAAAAACATAAAAAGTACCTCTTTCGAAAATTGTTAATTCGTTTAAGATAAATTCCGCTATTTTTATACCAAATATAATATTGGAAAGAGACAAAATACTATCACTAAATTGTGAGTAACTTCCGCAAACTAATGGGTTCTAAAGGATGTTTTTTAAACGAATTTTATGTGTCTTTCCCTATATTTTTAAATTCTACTCATCAACAATTAAATCTCGGAAAATTTGAAACGCAGCGTATTCCTCTTCGAGGATCCCTTAAATACTCGCGAGGAATTTCAAGGGACTTGAACGAATAATTAGCATTTGAGTTAGAACCGTCGACAGAATTATAAATAAAATGTAAGCTCACTTTCTTACGGCCAACGAAGTTAGGATCTAAGTATTTACGTGTTACTGTCAGATCAAATAACACACGCGACGTATAACGCTCTCCAGTAATTTGTCGAGCCGATAGTGAAATCCTTAAAGCTAGATAGACACTTCGCTTGATGTACACATATTTGCGATATAAGGGGCGGGCACAAGAGGCCATCTCGTCGAGTGATGGTAGCTTGAAATAACTATCTACGTCGGACACTCGCAACGCCGCAATTTATAGGGTAGTAATTTCTCTTTTATAAGGGATATCGGATACACTTAAAAAGTACTCTTCCGAAGTACTCGTGAACGGGTTATGAGTGCTTCGAAATATTATGCTTTTAACATTTGTTTGTCACTTAGTGATGATGACAGGTCATCGTCATCATAAAGTGAGTAATAAAAAAATATCTCAATGTAAGTCCATGATTTTTATGATCAACAGAAGAAGTAAGAAATACCACAATTCGACCCTAAACACATATAGATCTCGAGTCTGGGAAACTTTCGATAGGTGGTGATAATTCTCAAAACAAACCCCGAACGTCGAAATGACATAACAGAAAAGTTAATGGTTTTAAAAAGTGTAACGAAAAACAAGCAGGGGTGACATAACATGCAATCAAAACTTTGATTTGATTTTTTTGAGCCACGTGCATTGGAAATTTGAAAAAAATTAAGTTAGAAAGTAATTTGAAAGACACAAAAATTACCTCACAATGATTAAATAATATGGAAATTTATATAATGTATATATATATATATATATATATATATATATATATATATATATATTAATTTATACATATATAAAACGTAAAAAGCAAAAGAAAATGCAGTCTGCCGCAATATTGCCGCAATAGCAAGCGAATTGAAATTTTTTAAAAATGGGTACCGAATTAACATTTACCAAGAAATTGTGAGTGCAAAAAATTATATTCTAATCAATTTTATCATTACGTTGGCTTAAAGCTAACTACATTAACGATGGCAGTTTTAACAATTTTTATTATTCATAAATAAGAATGCAAATATTCATTTTAATTTTACCACTACGTCGGCTTAAAGCTAACTACATTAACGTTGGCAGTTTTAACAAATATTTTCTATAGCGTCGAGGCGCATGAGCATTGCGCAAAAATATTTATACGATAGGGTAACATCGTGTTTGACTATATTTTTCTGTTAATGTCTTGACACAATTACCTCAGCAATATAATCAAATAACTAAAATCCATTTAGAGTTAACTGTTAAACACAGTAATTATAATAAAAATTACAAAGCGACAGGCATTTTTACTGCACGCAGATGGCTTCTATACTTCTGACGTTGAACCTCTCAGTGACATTCAATTATATAAGAAAATAATTTAGTTTTTCAAATATATTTATAAATAAAACCGTATTTAACACTTAATTTAGACATCAACTCCAAATGAGCAATTTTGTTTAAAAGTTAGAAAATATTTAATATCGTCATAATAAACACTGTAAGAATTATGGAAAAGTTTAATAGAGAGAAAAATCGAGAAAATTGAGAAAATCTTTGATACTTATCATCAGCGAAATCGACGTCAACAGAAAGCCCCGAAATTGAAGCTTCACGTCACCAAGGTGAACAAATACCTGATAAAATTCTAATTCACCGTTTAGCCCTAGTAGCTTATCCTAAGCCTTCTACCTAGTAGCTATGTCCTGAGATAGCCCCGTCATTTTTAACGGATAAAACACCGTAATAGTAACGGAAACAGTGTCACTCTGGTCAATCGTTAACAGTAACACTACCACTGTCGTTAACAGTAACAACGTCGCTCTATCCGTAAGAAAAGTGTAGCTCTATTATATTTATTAATATTGAATATATTTAGCGTTAGTTTTGTAGATATTCATTATTCACAAATGAAACTACGTGATGTAGTATTATTTCTACTTTCTTTAAGTTCTTTACCACGACCTAGGTTTCGTTGTATTACAACATCTTCAGGTGGGCTATTAGTTTACACTTTAGGCACGTTTTGTTGAACCAAATGCATTGTATCGTCTTCCAAAATTTAATTAGGAGTCGACGGTACAATATCGCCAATGTAGCTAAATCGGTTTGGCGAAACCTAGGTCGTGGTAAAGGACTTAAAGAAAATAGAAATAATGCTACATCGTGTAGTTTCATTTAATTGTGAATATTTGTTAATTCTATACCACTTACGTTGACTAACCGTTAAATATAATATATATTTTAATTTTAGATTATTAACAGTTCTTAAATGATAATAACATACACATGATATCATAATTATAAATCGTCTAAAACATTAGCTAGAAAAAGTTTTATATTACAATGATTTTGATATAAGATTAAAAAAACTGAGAGATAAAGGAAAGAAGTACGAAAATCACTCGCGCGCCAGATCGTAATGAATTGCAATAAGTTATTCATGTTAGAGTCACGTATTCTCATCCCCTACCAACAACTAGCTAAGCTATTTCTGATAAATATGCACAATAGTAATAAATATAACAAAATTTAAAGGAAAAATTATCACACCTATTTGGGATTTACTAGTTTTTGGGTAATGGTCGACCAACTTACAAGTAATTATGGACATTGACAAAAGAGTTTCTTTAGAACCAGAATGTGCCTAAACCGAAATCATCTCTTTCGACGTGTATCAGTCGTAACATCATATGTAGTTTAAAATAATTATATGATTTTAGTGAAATAATGGATCTGCAAGGAACTTTCAATTATTGCATAGAGATACACTTGCTAATTTTTTACTGCTTCATCTTGAGGCACCTAAAATCATGGGTAAAAATAGGTTAGTTGCATAAGTCGAGCATTAAAAAGGAACCTTCATACGGTACACATTTGTTAATTTTTTACTGCTTCATCTTGAGGTACCTAATATCATGGTTAAAAATAGCTTAGTTGCATAAGTCATTTAATATCTATAAAATATTTACGGTATTACGGTATGTGCGTTACGGTAGAGAAAAATTACGAATAGAAGTGTGAAGGTTCTACTCGTGGAACCTGTCAAGTAGAAGTAGAACTTTAACTACAAGGTCTCCCTACAATTTAGGCACTTATAAACATTTAAGTGTACATATCTGTTAATATATTTACGAATATTAGCTTTTGACGACTTAGATGTATTACCTACCATGTCTAAGGCGTAAAAACATGATGCATATTTCGAATATTATGAAATCAAGATGGTCGTTAGTTTTCCTGTAGTTTCCCATAGTGAGAGATTTCAAATCGTGTGGGGTATCAACACGATAAATAAAATTAAATAAAAGTTTATTTTTTATATAAACATTTTTAATAAGTTAGCTGGAGCGAAACATGTGGGTTAATAAGATGTAAAACAAAGTCAATTTTAATACGTGGCACGATATCACGAAAATGACTGTGACCAATGAAAATGACTGTGACCAATACACAGCAAGGCAGACACTTGAGTGATCTTACAAAAATTCCATTTTTCAGTTTGAGATATGGAAACCTGAAAAGGACATGTTACTCGTAATGACGAAAACAAAACAAAATCTAATTTAATATAATTTATTTTTTGCGATCATCCTAAGCTCAATATAATGATCATCATGATATGACGTCTCTCAACAATGCCGTGCAAAGTTTTGTTTGCCAACAGTAAGTTCGATCCAAAGTAGGCAAATAATAAACATTGTTTACAAAAAATAACCAAAATAAAAAAAACACAGATATTTAACAACCGCAATGATCAAAGATGTTTTTACTCTCAATCGTACGGGGCATACGATTCAACTATACATTTAAAATAAAATATTTGAAGCATGAAACAAAGTGATCTAAACGCAACCTTTTACATCGAGGTCTAACCCGCTACTGATTCAATGAAACTACTGATTTGCGCTTGTTCTAACCATGACGTTCATAATAACAAGTATGGAGAATACGAAATTAATTTGTTTATTTTGTTTACTTATTTGCATTTCTTTTTTCAATATATCCATACACATCAAATATAATTTTATAGTAGACTTATATAAATAATATATCAGTATAATTTGTTTTATTACATTTAATACAATTCATAATGTATTCGTTCATCAAAGATTCGCATAAATAAGGATTTTTCTTCTCTTTTCACCAGTTTTTGCTGTTAATTTTATTATTTAAAATTTTTGAAAACAGGCGAATATAAATGGATAGATTGTCTGTCTTGTGATACCTTTATTTACCAATGTGAATAGAAATAAACGAAGAGTGGGTTAATTATCTTTGTTGGAAAACTATTCATTTCTGAAATTCTCGATGAGAAACCCTGAAAACTCTGTTACATTCCAATGTTTGAACTCACAAAAGTTCGAATTTTCGGTATTATAAAAAAGTGGAAACTTTTCGTCTGCTTATATTTTGGAATAATGTCGTAGCAAGTTTGACTCAATTAATAAAGAACCACCGTCGTACATCAGCCGCGACTCACTTTATTTAGTCCACCCTAACTCGTAACTCGCTCGCGACTTCTTCAACCGAAACTCCACAACCAAACAAACGAGACAATATTATCCTTCTTGAGTGAGCTCATCCGTAGTTGATCGTTGGCTAGTCGACTTCAATTGATCAATGAATGGTAACCAGTGTCTGGGCTGCTGGGCCTTAACTAGCGTCATGCTTGTTATCTTCTCTTATGAGCTAAGTTTATTCAAGAGCAATCACTTAAGGTGGATGTATCTCTAACTCGAATTTTAAAAGGTATTTTTTTAAATGTCATTTCATTAAAAATTCCACATCGTAAAAGATTTCATTTCTGAAATAAATTTTTGTCACTTTAGTGTAACCTTGCTTGTTTAGAAACAAGACCGTAACGAAAAATGGAATATATCAGTACTGAATAGTGCGAACGATGGATACAGTTTCCACCTCCATTGCCACTCATTCAACGCGCCAATAAATAGCGAACCTCTCGAGTAAAGTGAACCTCTCATTATTCATATTTCGTTATGCTCTCAGCCTTAGTAAAGCGTATCTTCGTAAAATATAAATATAAAGTTTCTGTCTCTATAATACATATACGTACAATATGTATATGTGTTTTTAGGGGTCCTACAACTTTCAACCGATTTTCTTTAATTTTCCCCGATTACTCCTTATCCCTTAAGAATAAGTATTAAGGAGGGTGCTGATTCCCACTTCGCCCCCTTCCTATTCCCCTTCCGTTAGGCGACTGGCATTTCTTACTTGAAAAATGTTGTGTTACTTGCTATGATAATAATCACTGTTGCTTTACCACGTGTTTGCGTTGACCACAAGGATATTGTTATAAACACAAAATACTAGTTAGTTAATAATATATAAGAAATTAGCCTAAAACTATTATTTAGCTTCAGTGCTTTAGATGGCCATTTCAGAATGATAATTGAAATCTTTTCTCTCAAAAAAACTCTTTTATATTTTCCTTTTTAGGGTTCCGTACCTCAAAAGAAAAAATAGAACCCTTATAAGATTGGTCACATGTTTGACAGTCTATCCATCACGGGCGTTTTACTCAGAAACCGCTTGATGCAGGAACTTCAGTCTTGGCGTCGAAATAAAAAATAGTAACTCGCATATACCTCAATAGCTAAACCTAAAATTATGAAAGAAATATGGACTTTTAGAAGTCCACAAACAGGTTGTAGGAAAACAATAGTAATGATTCTAAAAGTCATATTTTTTTAAATATATACCATGTTGTTTCTCCTACAAAAATTATTTACGTTTGTCTGTATTTCCAGCCGATTTTCTCAGAAACCCTGTGATAAAAAACTTGAAATTTGGCATATAATACATCTTACTGACCCACATATCTTGCACTAATTAACTTTTTGTTTTTTTTTTAAATGGTTCGTTATATGAAATACAAAAGCGATTATCCCAGATCTTATCATTTTTACACATGCACCACGTTTTGACGACTGTAAAAGAAATAGTGGGCAATACATTTACATGATGTTAAGTTAATATTTGTAAATTATTTAATATGAATACTATGAACCATATAATGTATTTAAATTCCTAAATATGGACGAAATATGGATTTTAGTATAATATGTTATAAAGGAATTTCATTTCCAAAACACATTATTTTAAATTTTAGATTTAGGATCTACATTTAAAAATTGTAACCTATATAATTACGACACAAATAATAAATTAACGCTGATAAACTCAAAAAATACTACTGAAATAAACCCAAAAAATGTGTAGTTCTCCAAAATCCAAAAGATGTTGTTATATCATATAACTATTAAAGAGATAACTTTTTGGAAATATTAAGCAAATACGGAAAATAAATGTTATATATCTTGTAATAACCATTTCACTCGTCACTAAGTGCACTTTTTGTTATAGTTCTTTTTTACAACAATTAATGTAATTATGTGCAATCAACTAACAAATGATCAACATAGCTATTCCAAACAATAACTTTAAACATAAATAGATAATGGAACACATATAAACCTGTTCATTATTCATAGAGGCGATTTTGTGCATCAAACTCAGTAGAAAATAGTAAGGAACTATATAATATTTTCCACCATTTCTAAAAAAATCACTATCAAAAGTTGCAGTTCCCACGAAAAAAAAATTAGTTTTTACAGAAACATACTCAAAATGTTCTCAATTTGATGCATAGAAACACCTCCATGAGTAATAGGCACGTTCTTTATCACGACGTGCATATAAATATACAGACTATAACTAAAACGTGTCTATGATGGATACAAGTGATTCTGTACATCAAAGTGAGTAGAAAATATTAAGGAAATATATGAAAATTCTCATCTGTTTCTGAGAAAATAAAAAAACTGTCAAAGTTACGATTCCAAGTAAAACAATTTACCGTGTTTTTAAATAAATACGCTTTAAATATATTAATAATTATAGAAAATTTCTTTGCCACAACCTGTATACATACATTGGACTTATCTGTATTACATCTCCACCCTAAAAAATGTTTTCCTCGCACAAATCCGTCCTAAAAAAGCATTCCTAGTATTTCTCGGTAAAGACCAAAGCTTGCGAAATAATGAATTTTGGATAATATTACATTTCCAATTAGGAGACAAAAAGGGGGAGAATGTTGTTGTAACCACGGGCAACGCATAAGGTCCTTAAAAATTGAACCCGAGTTCAATTAATTGTCTTCTCTGAATACTAAATCTCCTTTGTATAACGAAACATTTGCGAACGAGGATCTGAAATTAATTCAAAATATAAACTACACTTTTAAAGACAATTATAAACCAAATAATATTTCTGTAACAATTCGCCAATATGAAAAAAAATGCGTATCAGACGATGCATTACGAACATGAAACTTGTTACACAATCAACCATACGTGTATTATGAAAAGCCGTATAATAAGACAAGAAAATATGACGAATAAAAGATTGGAATGGAATAATGAAACAATAATTTAAAAAATCGAAAAAAACGCACGGATGTCATGTATTTTGCATAGCGCTACAAATAGTATATGCATAACAAGCAACAAGCGGAAACAAACGAAAGCGACACCCGATCACTCATCGGGACTCTATATTTGTTTTATGCTGAGAAGTTTCACTTCAGAAACATATTATCTGATTTCTTTATTAAACGCTTAAAATTATAGTACTCTTTTTCAGATCCACATGATTTTGAAAAAATGAATTTTTATTACAGGTAATCGCAAATTTTCTAAGCAAATTATCTATTACAATTCTGTACCATATGATTGATCGCTCAAGATCTTACATTATAAAGATACTCGTTTTCTTTCCAAAGTTAAATAAAAATTAAATAAAATAATAAAAATAAAATAATCCATTACTTAATTACATAATCGAACTAACCAGGTCGCATAGCGGTATCGAACACGTTGAACCCGGAAAGCAAAAGCAGACACCGATAAATCGTCACCCCGT
The DNA here is from genome assembly GCA_039881145.1 of Druceiella hillmani. Classification (NCBI taxonomy): domain Eukaryota; kingdom Metazoa; phylum Arthropoda; class Insecta; order Lepidoptera; family Hepialidae; genus Druceiella; species Druceiella hillmani. The sequence goes on from JAYKKI010000009.1 coordinate 41,623,878, forward strand.
CCTCAATCCGTGACCTCTACCTCTTCAGTAATCATCTGCCCGACAAACAATCTCTTTAATATTATAGTCGATACACATATTTAGCGAAGTGCGGAATATGGTTTGCACGAGATAATGTGTCGACAACGAAAGTCTCTGCAGCCATAAATAAAGGGTCTACATCCTCATCGGTCCAGCGGTTGCGGTCACTGCTCTCTCCCGATATTGATTTTTTTCGTAAAATGTGTTATTCTATCGTTAATACAATTCTTATGCAAGCAAAACACTATTCAAAATATAAAAAGAACAAAAGAGGATGTATTAACAACGGGAAAGACCAGGAACAGAGAAAATTGCACTCTAATAATTCTCCATCCTATCATTGCGAATATATAACTAGATAACTAAACAATATATATATATATATATATATATATATATATATATATATATATATATATATATACATATATAAGTAAAAAAGAAAAAAAAATAAGCAAACCTGCTTTTGTAACAACTTTAAACCAACTCCAAAATTTATTTACGTTCATAAATTACAAAACATCCAACAATACATACAAATATTTACCCGACTAAATGAGTGGAAACCAAAACCATACACATAATACAATAAAGACTCACACTATATTCGCCCAACCTCGGATCGTTAAATGAGCCCACGGTCTATATAGAAGATATATAGAGCTGTAACCTTAGTAATAAAACATAAAATGATTTTGACGTCCGCCCAAAGTATGAGATAAGATGCCCTCGGGGAAAGATTTCCGATAAAAGCCCATGACGTAAAGTTTTAGAAAAAACTCACGTGAATTCTCCAACTATAAATTTTAGGAATGAGACATCTTATTATCAACATATATATATATATATATATATATATATATATATATATATATATATATATATATATATATATAATTTGCAGCATTAAAACTATTTGAAAGAAGGTTTAAAACATTTCAGAAACATGACATATTTACGAGACCAAATAATACACGACCGGACTAAATCCGTAAAATTGCATGGCCTTTACTTCCGTTGAGAGTATTCTAATGAATCGTTGTAAGGAAAAAGTGTTTAATCGATAATTTCCACACTGGGGTATTATTGATAATGCCAAACTATGTTTTATCTTAAAATTTTGATCAAAAAAATTTTGTTATTCTACATTACCATAATGGCCACTCCTATCACTCCCATGTTTAGATACCTAAAAAAAATTCCATGAATAATTTCTTTTCCCAAATTTATAGTATATCTAGTTCGACAAATATTTGATTGTAATAAAAACAGACAGACAATGAAGCGAAATAATTAGAATCTTCAAGTGACGTGGCATTTTATACCGACAACATTTAAAGCACATCCCGTCTTATAATAATTTTCTTTAATTAAAAACTAAGTACAAATCATTAATTATCAAGATAATTACTGTTTCATTATCATCATATTCTAGGTAAACAAACATCATTAACATCACATTTACTTGACAACGCTGTTCAACGACGCCAGCCAGTCGATGTAGTGGTAGAGAGAGCCATAACTAATACCCTTACCTGATTACTTCCTTGACATATTTACACGCAGAGGCACAGTGATATAAAATCTATAAAGCAGAGACAAACCAAAAAACTCATTTAAACATTGGATTTCGTTACTCTGTTTATAAATAATAACAAAAAGTTAAACACCTGTAAAACTAGAGATGGGAATACACAATAATCATTACATTAAAAAAATAAATATACTGGGAAAAAAAAAATATAACAATAAAAATCTAATTATTACATCTATATTAATAAAAAACTCTCTCGTCTCTGACCACAAAAATTTCAAAACGATCGATACTAGTGAGAATCTATCATATGTTACACTTTCTATTTTAAAGCCTATAAAATATACTATAAAATATACGTCCCATCAAATATACGTCCCATCCTATAAAATATACGTCCCATCAAATATACGTCCCATCCTATAAAATATACGTCCCATCAAATATACGTCCCATCCTATAAAATATACGTCCCATCAAATATACGTCCCATCCTATAAAATATACGTCCCATCTTTTCTAATGCTATTTCGCTTACTTCTGATGTTGCTGTCATAAACTGGCCGCCAATAAAACTTTTTCATCCACAACTGGAATATAATATTCAAAACTTGTAAAAACAGAGTAGATTAACATAGTTTGTAAGATATAATTTGTGGGAAAAAATATAGCAAAAAATGGATGTATTTTTCAGCATCTATTTTTATTATTTCGTAACAACATTTGAAAAATGCCTTTCCTTAATAAAAACCCACTTTACTGACGTTCATTTTTAGAATTTCGTAACCAAATGGCACACAATGGAAATATTTTAATTTCGTCATGTCTGTCTATCTATCTGTCTGTCCGTATGTCACAGCATCATAACTTTTCCAATTTAGCTATAATCGTAATTAAAGTTTACAAATACACATACATTAATTGTACATAATTTTTTATTTTTTTTATGAACCTCCTGTTGCGCCGAACGTGTTGCTGACAATTTTTGTTTTCGCTAGCTTCATCATATTGGCTGTCATAAATAGGGCTAAAAAATGCTACAGGTATTTTTAATACAATGTTTCCTTGGCGAGATAATATCCTCCATAATATCAAATAATTTTCTTGAGTATGCTCGCGTAAATCAAAAAAATCACGGTAGCGCCATTTTGTAACTGCAAAAATGAAAAATAAAATTTGGCTATAAATGTGTACATATGTGTGTGTATATATATATATATATATATATATATATATATATATATATATATATATATATGGGGAGCCAATTACTCGTAATTACTTTTATGACATTGTTTTCATACATACAAATATACACTTTTACGACTTTTACACATAAAAATTAAATCAATAAAAGGAGGACGCGTTCGGTCCGTAGCTAAGCACACTATTCCTCCACCATTCCTTTTTTTATATAAATTCAACTAAACATTATTTGTAAGCTTAATTACTGACTCTAGCTCAGCATGATATTATCACGTATTAGTTATATCTTAGGTAAAAGATACATAGTGGAAAAATTGCTGAAAAAGCTTAGATTTGAATTTTGTAATACCAAAAACTTCCGACTTATTTCCTCAATTAATTTATAACATACGACTTTAGTGTGAAAAAGTAACAAGCCCGCTCGAATATTTGAAGCCCACATACAGCGTGATGATAGTACCTGTCAAAAAACGTTCCGATATTTGCATATCCAACAACATTATTAGTTCCCTTTCCGATTTTATCTTAGGTTTATTAGATTATTATATATTACAGTACATAAGAGAAGTAAAATTTGTGAAATTTATTTTCTGATTATCAAATGGAAAATTGAGAATTAAATGAAACTACGTGATGTAGTATTATTTCTTTCTTTACCACGACCTAGATTTCGTTGTATTACAACATGTTCAGGTGGGCTATTAGCAAAGTTTGATCTTTGCTAATAGCATACCTGAAGATGTTAAAGAAAGTAGAAATAATACTACATCACGTAGTTTCATTTAATTATCAGTAATGAATTTCTACAAAATTAATGCCAAACATATTCAATAAATGGAAAATTGTATGTCCTAGTTTATTGGAAAAACTCTCACAATTCGTACTTGATCTGCACTCTGATCTGCACTTCGTCGATTACCAAAAATTGTGAATCTGTCACACACCTCTTCTTCCTATCCTGAGATATGGAAAAAAACAGTTGTTATCCCAATAAGCAAGAAAATTAGCGCGCAGTCTTTAAGCGATCTTCGCCACATAAGCATTCTATGGCAATGTCTAAAATCATAGAAAAATTATTAGTAGCTTGAAGAATTTTCAAATTCAATCAAAGCGCTTCCCCTTACTCAATCAGGTCTCTGTGGTCAACACAGTACATCCACAGCACTTCTATCTATTACTAATGATATCCTATCCTCAGCTGATAGAGGAAAGGCTCCATGACTACTTTTAAAAGGTTAATTCGTAAGTGGATTTTGACCCAACAAATGTAAACAGAATAAACGAAAAATATCGGCTCTTCGAAATTATTTGATTTAAATTATATTTATTATTACTTTCTTGGTTTCTCTTTCTTTTCGAATTTTTGTTTTTACTTCTTTTTTTTTGTGCAATGTCTCGTCCTTAGGTAATAACGTGTATGTAGTTATATGTCTTTATATAAAACATGTATTAAACAATAATGATTAATATTATTTTCTACTGTGTATGTGAGTATTTATATATATATATATATATATATATATATATATATATATATATGTATATATATATGTGTGTGTGTATGTGTATCGACAGGTGCTAGCTGACGAGCCGAGCTAGTTACGTTTTTGTGTATAAAATGTCGAATAATTTAAAGTTAAAGTTAAGGCGTGTAACTTAATTTTTATGTTTTCATTGGTTCTAAGAAAATGTCTGTATAACAGTGTACCTATTATTTTACCTGTTGTATTTTGTATCCACAAATTATTATCATTATTTATTATCATCAGAATTATTATTATTATTAGTATTATTATTATTATTATTATTAGTATTATTATTATTATTAGAAATTACCTCCTTTTCATCATATGCAACTGCTCAACCACCTGACCGCGGTTGCACCAGAGTGTAATATGTTTGTGATGAGTAAGAATAAACTTCTTGAAGTGTGTTATACATTGTAATGTTATTGCGTCTATATAATTGTCTTGTTGTCGTTATTAAAATGTATAATTGTTATAACCGTAATAATTCTGTAACTGTAATATGTAAAATGTAGAAAACGTAGGGTCCGCCTTTTAAACAGAGCATTTGTGCACTTTATAACACAAGGTTGGGTAAAGAAGATGAAAGAAATTACACTCTGTAATTACTGCCTACTCTCGCTGCTGATAATATGATTAATTAAGTCTTTTCTTTAATATTATGTCAAATAAATGATTTTCCTAAATTTTATTTGCATTTTATAAATTTCGACTGTGATTGCGTATATCGAGGCCCGCAGTGCGAGACACATAGAAGCGTTATATATTGAACGTAGCCCGGCTGGCGCTCCCTCATTAGCAGACTCTCTTGGGCGGCCGGGGGCTGGGATAATTTGAGCTAAACACGGGGGCGCTTCGACGACGTACAGAGAAATTAAGTAAACAGTACTTTTCATAAACATTACTGTCAAACTCCCCTTACCACCCCAGACTCCATCCTCCCGACGTGTTAAACAATCGCCTGCGACGCTTTGCGAGTTAAGGAACCATATATTGCTTTCGATCGGTGCAGAGAAAAAACGACCAGTTTTAATCAATCAGATAAAACAATTCTCTCTCAAGTCAACTTATGAAAATCATATGAAATATTAAAAAAAAATACGGAATTACCACCGTGAAACGGAGCATAGTTGGTTGTCATCATCACCATCAGCAGGAAGACGTCAACTGCTGAAGGTCGCCATTCTGGGAATCTCTTTAGATTCTCGCAAAAGTCCATTCCGTCATCCATCCGATGTATTCCTGCAACCTTTACCAGGTCATCTGTCCACTCTTGCGTACGATCGCCATTCGGAAATATTTCTTCTCCAACAGTCATCAGTTCCGCTCGCTATATACCTGCCCATTACCCTTCAGTTTGTCAATCCTATGAGCTGTGTCAGTAACCTTAGTTCTCCTACAAATCTTCTCATAAAGGATCATATTTCGTAGGAAAACCCTGAACATTACTATTTTCATAGCTCGCAGAGTACATGAAAACTTTTTACAAAGTTAACATAACCAAATTTTATATGTTAATTGGATATATTTCTGTTTTAATACAACCTAAATATATGTATTTATTTTTTATAATCCGGTATCGTACTTGTTGAGCAATATAAGTGGGAAAACGAATATTTCAAAAAAATATCTGCCTACTAATTTAAAAAAAACTAAGAAATCACGTATTTCATAATTTCTATGTAGCGATACCATCTTTAAAAATTATTCTTCGCTATACCTTCTATAGCTTCATTTGACTACTGCTAAATATGGTGCTTTTAACAAAATAATATGAAAATATAGGTTGACTAAAAACCAATGCGAATAAATTATAAACACTGATTGAATAGTGAGCGAGTTATGAGCTTCTGTGTTTAATGGTAGGGATAGAGTGGGGATATTTCACAACATGCATTGCTAAAAATAATTCACAACACGCATTGCTAAAAATAATTCAGAATACGCATTGCTAAAAATGATGTCATAATTCAGCATTACCGTCCTTTGCTAAACATTATGTTTACATCTTTATAACTCGGTCAATTTTGAACATTTGTTAAAATTTGTTTCCCTCCTCAGTGTTTAACTTGTTATTACGACTTATGAAATAAAAAAGTCTAATACGCTATCGTGAATATTTCAAATTATATCTGCATAGAACGCAAAAGAACACCCAAAAACACGATAATCTCAGGTTTTATTGGCTAAAATTAGCTATTTCACTTTAATTGTTTTAATTTTTTGTTACTTTATTATAATCTTAGCGAATTATCTCTTATGGAATACTTCTATAATTAAAAATGCAATACGGACTCTTAAAAATGTATTAAACAAACACACAAGGTAGAATCGTAGTTTCATCATCTCCGTCTGTCCGTCTTTCAAAACCTCACTCTTTCTGTGGTTTTAGACCTATATATGTGTATGAAACTTTGTAAGTAGATGCTTCATATAAAGATAAGTATTCAAAAAATGAACGATTTTTTCGTATAAAATGGGATTACTATGTATGTACCCCATACATGTTGTATGTATGGAATCATACGTCTAAAATGAGGATGCATCCGGTCTTTGAGCTGGTGTTTTAAAATGAATTTTACATTTAATATTTTTTATTTTGAAACTCCGTGCAATGACCACCGCTTTTCATTTTGAGCTATTGCTTTGAAAATATTATAATTATAAAATTAACAATTTCAATTTATTTAGCTTGCATCAACAATTCCAAGAGACATAGATAATTATGTCGTTCTGTTTTATAGTATGGCACACGTTTTTATTTATCCTTTTCTTTACTGTATTTAATAACTAATAAACTATATGTTAACATTCAATATTTAACCACATTGAGAATCAAACGATAAATAATACTGTTTCTTTTCGTTATTACTGTCATTTTAAACTTTATTTTCTGGCTATAACCATTAATTACGCAAAAAAACAACTGCAGAAAATCAGTCTACCACAATCATACACGAACTACAAATAGCTGAGTATTTCAAATTGTTTCGTTATCCTCTTCGAACGAGGACTTGCAAATCAAATAGCAAGCGTCATCTATGGCCATACCTGTAAATGGGGCCTTAGCCCCTAATCACGGGCACTCGTCAGCACGCGCCAAGACGTACCGACGTCGCTGTGAAAAGCGTAAAATGCCTCATCAAAACTGTCTCCGGCGTTATTTAATAAATCGTTTGTTAGTTGGAGGGCAGCGTTTAATGTAAGCGAGCTTACACGTGCGCGCATGTCGTCAAATTGGATTCGGCGAGCCTTAGATTTGCAACTTTACATAAAAACAATTGTGGACTAAGGAATAATGCTGAGATCTCTGCCAAGGTTGATATAATGAACCTTAGCAGTTATTTGAACTAGTTAAATTTAAACCAGAGTTTATTTAAGCGTCCCAGGCATTACCGCCAAACTACTAATCCGTAAAATCGATTTGACTGTAAGAAATCCAATAGCAATATTTACCACGTTGAAAAAGTTGTGCTTACTTATTTTATTAGACTATCTGATATTCTATTGTGAAGATTTAACCATTATTAAAAAATTTCGAACCGCCCGTCGTTCAGCAAACGTGCTGTAATTAGCCATAATGAAGAAAGTATATAAGTATTATAATCTCTGACACAATCATTTATGTAGGTGATTTTAAACCTATTCATTTATTTCTTATAATTTAATCTTATTAATTTTGTAATTTCTAAATTTAACAATACGTATAGTTGACATAGCTAAATATAAATGTATATTTTATTTTTGGGATCACAGAAAAAACTATTAAGATAAATTAATATTTAGATACATTTTAAATACAATACTATTAATCAATAACCATATTCTATAATATATGCTATTTTAAAGACCACCACACAAAACCGCTAGACCGTATCGAATTTCCTATCGTCTTCTGTATTCTCCACCATCAGCCCAATCATAACTGCGTATATGGGATACTATATTCAACTTTTGCCAGATATGTATGGTTGGTAGCATTAAGAAGAAGCTCATTGTCGCTTGAAAGCAATATGAATTTATGACCCGACCATAAGTTATTAAGAATTCAACCTTGCAGACAGAATGTTTAACAGTTTGTCCATCACGGCACGCACCGGAAAATGGAGCGTTCGTTTCTTCACTCACATTTTTAGTTCCCTGTTTTAATTTTTTCAAAAAAATGTTTAACGTAGAGATGTTGAGGACAATTTTAATTTATGTGTAAATTACTAAATTACATTTTTAATTTATGTGTTTTTACGATTTTAATTTATATGCAAATTAGTAAGATAATGAAAAATAAAAAATTATCTTTATTATAAATAATAATTTGTCTTTAATAGTATATTTTAATTATGATCTTGAAATATCTTTGATAAATATCCTCAAAGTTCGTATTAAAAATCACCGCTTCTTAACTTTAGTTCTGCTTTTTTGTCTTTTCCTTCTCCCTTACTAACTATACTTTTATTATTTTAATCTTCTTGTCTTTCTATTTAAATATAACTTACAGTTATTATTCTCTACTACCTCTTTGTTTTTCTTTTATATTGATACAACTATTTTCTCTTACAGTCTAACAAGCAACCAATTTTTCAAAACTCGTTTTTGTGGTTGACTGGATGGGGTTAAATAAATAAATAATAGCTTAGTGTAGAATATTGCTATATTAGAGCAATGGCACCGATACTACCGTCGTTTTCTGAATCACTCTATTTAGTAATAAGAAAATAAAACAATATTTAAAAAATTGGCATTATTCAATAAAGAAAATGAAACTGCTTGAGATTAGGATGAATGTAATTTTACATATGTTCATTCATTTTTAGTTTCCAATTGATTCCAAAAATTATGCTAAAACAAGTATCGTTTAAATTTAGAAATGCTTTTAGGAATCTACGCAGATTTTCAGTGCATAATCCAAGACCCGTTTCTGAAAGAAATTAAACTATGTAGATGAATAAAAATATTGAAAGTAAATATGTAGGTGTAGCCAATAATCAACCTCGAACGCAAGTTAAACCGGAGTTAGGAAATATGGTCGTATTCCCTGAAGCCGAAAATAAAACAGAAACCCCAGTTAATTATTAGAAAATAAATTATAATATCAATAATCATAAGGTACTTACATTTTATTGTATTATGTAATAATACAATAAAGAAAATATATGAATAAATAATATTAAATATTCGCTACAAAAATCAAAGTTGTTTGACCGCCACGTGCGTCAAAAATAAACTCTACGTATTATTATTTTGAAAGAAAGAAGTGAAATAACATAATCAAAACAAAAAATATAGTGTCCATTTAATGCACGCACAGTAACGAAAACTGAAACAAGCTAGGTTTAATGTACTGGCGGTTTGCTGTTCATTGACGAGCTGAGTTAAGGGCAGTAGAATGAAAAATACAATCCATCGCTGGTCTCCCCACTACTGATGTGTTTCACTTTTCGTTACGATCGCATTTCTCAATATAGGAATTTACATTACCATGAGAAAGGAAGTTTTGTTATTTTTTTATAATTACAAAGGAAAATGACATTAATTACAAACCTACTGATCCTCAAAATACAGTTACTGAACGTTAACAAATTTATTTATAACATATTGATGAAGCAACTGATAACCCGCTCATATAAAATGTTGCCACATTGGTTAAAGCTAATACGGAAATAAATAAAGACCATAACGAATATTATAGGCTCGAAAGACCGATCTTTAAACCTATAGGTGCCTGTAATAAATTTGGACAATGCATTTGACGGATACTAACGTGCGGGTAGGTGGGTCATTAATCACCGCGATGGAGACGTCGACACCGCTTGATAAGGGTAGACGCAACAGACCTGGCCCTGGATCTGAGATTCCTCTACTGAGGAATGCCAGAGGGACCGCTGTGGAAGTGTCCTAGCTCAGGAAACTCTGAAATATTAATGATATTCATGTTTCTATACAATACTAACAAAAGTATCCCGGTGCGTTAATATACCGAAAGTATCTTGGTGTAGTTAGACGTGAGACGAATTTAATTGAAATTGAAATATCATAACGATAGCAGAAGTATGAGTCATGATACCATTACGATTCTGACATAAAATACTATTAAATATTTATACCATTACCATTTCTCTCAATACCTAAGTGGAAGATGATGTGAAGGTATTAAATATCCATCTTATAGATTATTACAGATTGCAATGCTTTTCACAGTTTTAAGATGCTGTAACACATCTCAGTATGAAATTGTTTGAGACTATTCCATCTGATAAATATGGTATCGAATTTCACAACTTACAAATGCGCCGCTAAAATTACAATAGCAAAAATCTCTGCTCTCGCCACTGGTCCAGCATATTTTTGAAAGTAGTAAAATTATTCCTTTCTTCTTCATAATTTTGAAAATTAGCCTGGTGCAAGCTCTCTCTTGGCCGAGATCATTTTCCAATCACATTCCGCTTAAAAAAAATATTTCCCTATTATGTTGTTCCCAATTTCTATTTAACCTTGTATTTATAGTTTTTAAAAATACTGTTAATCCCAAATATAAGAATTTAAAAAGTCCCATTGAAGGAGCCAGTTGGAAAAGTGAATTTGGTAAAGTTTTTGATTACCCATACAAAGTACCAATTAAACTTAAAGTAAAAGTAACAATGATAAATATGTAGCATTTAACGTATTCAAAAATTCACTGATATAATAGCACCTTTTTTGCAAAAGAAATTTCCTGAACAGAAATATTTCTGCGAATTTACTTCTAACAGTGATAAAAGTAAGCGTAATATAATAGAAGTAAGAGTACAGCACATCAATGTCCTGTATCATAAAACTCATTATATAGCTTGAGTTAATAACGCATACTAGTAGCGTTGAAACTCATTTTTTTAGTCACATAATCAATTTCATTTGTCATCGTTTGTTTTAGCAAATATTATTTTTGGGAACATCGTCAAAACCCACTTATAAGTTTATTTCTAACGCTATTATTTATTTTATATTTTGACATCATCTTTTTTTCCAAATAGATGCGGAAACCGCTTCTTGCGTTACGTTATAAAACAAAATTCTAAAGAAACAATTTTCCTATCCTCCTAAAGTTTAGGTCTTTTTAATCCTTTAGGTCTTTTTAATATTTTTAAATCTACTATTGAAATATATTTAATTTAGAAAATTGTACAATAATTTCAATTTCCACTTATGCTTTAACTTGCACAAACTATAAAGAAAAAGAAAAATTATAAAAATTTTGACACTGTTTCCTTGTAATCTTCATGTGCCCCTTTAATTTCCAAAAAATTGCAATTTAAAAAAAAAGATAGTTTATATAATAATATTATATAATTTAAGCAGTTTTCATCTTATCTATAAAATTAATTATCCAAACAGGCAATAATAAATTAACTTTTGTCTAATGTACATATCATATATAAAAATAAATAAAACCGTTCAGGTATAAGTAGAACACGTACTACGAGGTTTCCTTGCATATTTATGTACTTGAACGTTTAAGGGTACATGGTATTTCATTTAAACGAGTATTAATTTTTCACAACATAAATATACTACTATATCTGTTACAGGCCTAAAAAATGGTGCAAATTGAAATAATATTATTTCTCATCATGTAAAGATATAAATACATTGCCTAGTATATCTTTCACAGACAAAACAAATACATTCTAAAGTACAAAGTTATTTTTGCAGTTTATTCAAGTTACTTGTATGAAGTTTCAATGAACTTTTTACAGACCCAACTACATGTCATAAGTTGATCGACTATTGCTCGTAAACTAGTAAAACCTACTTAGCTATGACAATTTTCCTTTTAATTTCATTATATGCATATAATATTTTTCAAAAGTAACGGTTCAGCTGGAGAAGACACGTAACTTTAACCAATATGACCACTTCAAAGCTTAATATTTAGCAAACGGGTGCCTGTGTTGAAAACGTGTTTCTGACGTACCCTCGATATTTTTGAAAGACCTGTTTAACGACACCCCACACAATAGGATATGAAAGACCTATTCAATAATACCCTACACAATAATGTAAAAAAATCAGCAATTTTTACTCGTACGTACCCTGAGAAACTCTGTTTTAAAAGATTTTATTTCCCATCACTATAGGCGTTTTAAATATTTATAACCATGAGAAATTTTATATTCGTAGCACTTATAATCTGCAAGTAAAACAGCTGTGATATGTAGGTGAACAGACAGACAAATGGACATGGCGAATTCATAAGTGATTCGTCCTAGTTTGGTTACGGAAACCCAAAAATTGACTTTTATTCTTTTCACAGATGTAAGGAAAATAGGTCCTACAAAGTTTTCACTTACCTGGTCATGACCCCGAATTACATCATTCAAGCACCCTCATACTCCTTATAACTTACCATAGGTTTTTTCTATCATATATATATATATATATATATATATATATATATATATATATACGCAAAAATTTCCTAAATATTTTCTTGCGTTTTCTTGTTGTAATTTTCCAAACGACTTACAAGTATTACACATTCAGATAAAACGCCTCTCCAATTCCAAAAAACTAAGAGCATGTGAACAAAATTTAAATAACGACGTAATTACACGCCGATTTGAAGGAAATGATAAGTACTAACGACAAATGCAGGCGACCTTCCCTAACGAAATTTGATCCAATTTTTAAAATCTTTGATCAGCTATTCCTTTGAAAGCCGTGCATATAAATGTTACATTAGGATAAAAAAGGAAAGTAATATTACGAGAAAGGGGCTGACAAAGAGCTTGGCTCAAGGACGTGCAGATTTTGTAAATATGTACATAGATGGAAGATAAACCGAATATTTTTGTTGGAGCAAATTCGCAATTTGTTCGCCGAATGGTTTTAATAATTTTAAAATTAAAATTCTTGTAAACAGGCCCCGCTTTTTTTGACTGGAGTTTCAGGAAAGAGGATTTTTATCATTTTAGGTTTTTATCGCTTTACTAAAGAGTCCAATCCTTATGATAATATTTAATCTTTATTCAGATTTTTTTATGAACGTACAGGATCGTGTTCTACTAACTCGCTTGTTTTGTTATCCATCCTTTTCATTCGAACGGTCAAAGGATTGTATTTTTCTAAAGCTTAAAATTATATTTGCAGTTTTTTGCATATATGTATTATTAAAATGATGCCCTCATTTTCCATTTCCCACGATTACGACTTAAAAAACTACTTACTCGAATAAGGTCCGTTGATTAAATTATTTCTTTTAAAATAAATCAACTTATAATCGACTTATCTTTTATATACAAACAAAATACATATCGGTATTTGTAATAATAATAAATTAAAATAATGCAATAATCTTCTTTTTTTGGTAAATTAAATAAGATAATTATATTAAAAACATGCATTTTTTATAATTTCCGCCACTTTGTTTTTATTAATATTCTTAGAATCATGTTCAAAGATTATTCCATTCACTTAACTCTTAAAAGGATCACTTAAAAAAATCGGGAATCTAATAAAGCCCAATCTTAAATACTCACAGTTCACATCTTCATGACATTAAAACATACAATATTAATTTCACAAAATACATATTTTCAAAACTATAAAATGTATCTTAATTATAAAAGAATATTATTAAAGCAATATCCAAATAAAATAAGTATACAAAAAAGCCAATGCAGCAAGTAAAATTTACTATTCGTCAAGAAACCACCAGATATTTGGTTTATTTGCGATTGCGTTGTCATAAATCGGCTGATTTAGATAAAATATTTGCCAAGAATAACCCGCACAGGCAGAGAGACGCGATGGGGAGCTTTATTTTATATTACGAGTATATGATAAAAGCGATCGTAACAGGCATCGAAAACGAATTTATTTGCCGCAAGAAATAAGTTCATCTTCGATGTTTGCAAAGTACATTTGCGTTTACTGAAATTTTCTAAAACAATGGATGATGCTCTTCATATTCAGAGTAAATGAAGATATTTCAAATGTACTAAGAATTATTGTTCTGCATAAAATAGTTTACAATGGGAAGGCCCATTGCAAAATGAAGCTCAAGTTTAATTTGAAAGTTTATCTCGAAAATTAATGAAAGTCTAATTGAACTAGAGGCTAAATAAACTTAAATTCTTCGACTAAAGACATCCCAACTTGACTTATATTTTCATTTGCGTTATTAGGTATTGGTAAAATGGCCCATTTAACCAGTCTTTTCTCAATACTGCCTGTCTTTTCCAATTTTGGATACCCAATTTTCGTTAGTCAAACTCCATGTCATCTAACTAAGGAATTCTTGGCAGTCCCACCATGTGGTTGCCTTCCAGTTTGTGTTTGCATACCTTCTTAAGTACCCATTGGTATTCCATTTGTTGTACGAGCTTAGGTACCCGTTGGTATTCCATTTATTGTATGGCTCACCCATCTGAATCTTCGGGTCTTTACGTCCATCACTATAAAAGTGTTATTGTGGAAATCATAAAATATATTCTATGTTACACTTCTCATCTTTCACAGCTTATTTTTATAAATTGCACCATAAATATTTCTTTAAAATCTTGTGCTCCTGTCCACCCAATAAATTTTCATCTTTTTTTATTAGAGTCCAAGTTTTCCCGCCATATAAAACTACAAGCTTCATAATCGTTTTGTATAATACGAGTTTTAGTTGTCTTATGACGAGAAAAAATCCAGAAAGGTTTTCGAAGTGAAGATAGCAGCGGTTCCTTACTTCTAGTCCAGCCTTTAGTATCTTTGTTTTGTACAAAGTATCTTGGTTTTGTACTTCTCTGACTATTCTCCATGATATTTAATTTTTTTCGTTATTTCGAAGCCTTCAAAGTTTTACCCTGCGTATATTTATTATGGTTTATGCTGAGCTCAACATTCGCTTCTTCTCTCAGAGTACCAACTCTGTATTTTTCCCTTATTTAAAAAATTATTACTCTATTAAGTTTGGCAAATTTCAAATGGGTATCAAATTAAACTTGGTAGTCATATCGCGTTGCTAAAATTATAAATTACTCATCTAATTTTTTAACGGTCTAAACGGTATATTGAATATTTATTTTAACGTAGTGTTCTGAATAAATTAGTACTCTATTTAATAGGCAAAATTAACATTACGTTCATTTATAAATAATATGATATTTTTTGTTGGGCATGCCGATGTAACGAAATAATCCAGAATTTTATTGCTTTTTGGAGTCCAATGTATCGTATATTCTTTGCAATTACATATCATGAAGATCAGATACTATTTTCTCTACCCAATTCAATGATTCACTTGTACTAACAAGTGCTGTGAAATTTATTCGTCTAAGTATTTTTAGATGTCAAAACAAAGCTGTGTCTTCTCTGTAAAGATTCTTCGATTTTACTTTTCCCTTCGTACACGTACTTCTTATACAGATTTACTGATGTAGGCAGACAAGGTATGCGGGCTCGAGGATTAGTGACATCATCTTCATTAAACCTTTTCGAGTCATATTCAAAGCGTTCGACATATCCAACCGAAACTACCATCACTACTTTGCCGGATATTTATTATTTATGAATTTGGTATCTAGAAAGAAAATGTGTATACGTTTTTATTACTTACAGTAATAATGTACAATATTAAGACGTTGAAACTTGTTTCGCTGTTAATAATGGACGAAAAAAACAATTCAAAAATATTATTTGGAATTATGTAATATCGTTTTTCTTTTTATTTTTGTACCAATATTTTTATTTTTGTACCAAAATTTTTGTATAAATATTTATCTTAATATTCAATACATTACTGCAATAAAATTATGAACAATTTATTTGATTTTAATAAAAAAATACTTCATTTTGTTAAAATAAATTAAATGTTAATATTACAAATATTGTTTGTCAAAATATACTGTCAAAATATATAACTATGTTTACATACTTATAACAAATATTTTACAATTAAATACGTACCGTTCTTGACAGTTTCCATACTTTTCAATGACATTTAGAAAAATTATGGCTATTGATTTAAGTTGTTTACTGATTATATAAACTTCACTCCCGTCAAATTTGTATTCACTCCCAGATTACGTTTTAATACGTAACGATCGTACTTCCAGACGTGGTGGTATTGCTATATGTCTTCGGGTTGCCTACCTTTCAAAATTATCGCAAAATCGTCTACTGGCTGCACCCCATAATGGAATACATAACACCAAGTTACTACTTGGTGTTATATATTCTCCTCCTGGTGTTTCATATTTCGGTGATTTTGAAAGTATAGTTGACCACTACTTACCTTCATACCCCCATGCGTTGATTATGGGTGATTTCAATACCTGCCTATACGAGCATAATACTAGAATCGAAAAGTTTTGTGACATCATCAAGGCTGGCAACCTTATCATTCTCCCATCCTTTGTTCCCTTTCATGATTGCAGCAGTGTCATTCCCGTCTCGATCTCATCTTAGTAACCTGCCCTAGAAGTGTATCCTTCTACAGTCAACTTCCAGCAACCAGTCTTTCCCGACATGATCTCATTAATATTTCCTATAAATTAAGAAGCCCTGAAGCCTCCTTAAAAAGCATTTTCCTACGTGAGTTTAATCGTATTGACTTACCACCTTTTCTTGAGGATGCCAAACCCATTAACTGGGATACAATTGTGATCAATGACTGTGTTGGTGACAAGCTCACTGTTTTCAACAGTTGTATCACTAAACTGCTCGATAAACATGCTCCACTAAAACTTATAAAAATAAGCGGAGAGCTGCTCCTAAGCTAAACAAATCCATTAGAAAAATTATGGCCTAACGTGATCACGATAAAGTATAGAACGGATTCCATTCCAAATTACTGGGAGAATTTTAGTGCTGAGAAATAAATGTTTGCAAATGTGTAGAAATGCCAAAAAACACTATATTTCTTCATCATTTCGAAATTGTACTCCTAATAATATTTGGAAGTTTCTGGGTACTGTGGGCATTGAAAAATCTCCTACCACTTCAGAGAGCTAGCGATTGGATATCGACAAATTAAATTCACACTTTTCTAGCCGTACTAGACCCAGCTGTTAAGTCTGCAACTCTGGTATCTTGTCTTCATCTGTTTCTAGTGAACATCAATTTACACTAATGGATACCTCTGAGTCCAAAGTTAAAGCTAATCTTCTTGCTATAAAATCCAAATCCAAGGAAATTGATGGCTTAAGTATTAATGCTCTTAAACCAATAATATATTTTTGGCTCCGGTCATCGCTCATATTTTTAATACCCCTTTGGCAACTGCTGTCTTCCCTTTGGAATTAAAAAAGCCTATATCGCGCCTGTGCCTAAAATTTTATTACCTACGCAACCCAAAGATTTTCGGCCCGTTTCTATCCTACCGCTTATATCCAAAGTCTTTGAATGTATTGTTCATGGTCGACTTGTTATTTTCTTCAATACTCATAAGCCTTTAAATCCACTTCAATCTGCTTTAAAGCTGGCCACAGTACCTCAACCGCCCTTATGAAAGTTACTAATGATATACGCTTGGCTATGGATAATACACAAGTCACTGTCCTTATGCTTCTTGATTTCAGCAGTGCGTTCAACTCTGTTGATTTCGATATTCTTCTTGCCCGCTTGAAATATCTTAATATATCCCAACATTCACTTGAGTGGTTCAGCTCCTATCTTACAGCTGGTGTACCTTACGGTGGAGTTCTATCTCCTCTCCTTTTCTCAGTTTTTATTGATGATGCCGTTAAGGATATCTGTATCAATTATCATCTCTATGCTGATAACCTACAAATCTATGCGCATTTGGACCTCCATTCCTTATCAAAAACCATCGACATCCTTAATCGATATCTCGCTTCAATTGGTCACTGGACTCATTAAATGGGTCTTTTGGTTAACCCAAGCAAATCTCAAGCTATTATCATTGGTAGTCATTGACTTATTTCTAAAGTAAACTTATCTAGTTTACCAAAATTAGCGCATAATAGTAGAATAATACCACATATGTCAACTATTAAAAACCTGGGCCTGCTAATCAATCAAAATCTTAGTTGGCGCCTGCAAGTAAATGATCTTAGTCATCATGTTTTCAACAGAATACACTCTTTGAAACGTCTTCAAAATTTTCTAGCGACTAAATCGAAAATCTACTTTTTCAAACATTCCTATCACAACTAATAAATTATAGAAATGTGTGCTATCCTGATCTTAATGAAGAATATTTGTACAAGTTGGAACGTCTTAAAGATTTATGCATTCGGTACCTTCAGCCCTAGAAAATATGACCATATTTCTGAATACAACTCAATTCTCAAATGGCTGAAGATTCTTGATCGACGCCAACTTCACATGCTTACACTTCTTTTTGATATATTAAAAAATCGTCTGAGCCCAAATTACCTTACTGGCAAATTTAAAAATGTGTCTGCTCACGGCCTGATCTGAAAGTTCACTCACCCTACTTAATCCTAAACATACCTCTATCTCTTATGAAAAATCCTTCACTGTCCAAACAGCAAACATTTGGAATCACCAGGATTCTGACACCATGAAAATGACGTCCCTAAATATTTTCAAACATCGAGTGAAAAGTCCTGCCTCTCCTGAAACCTTTTCCTTTGTGCCCTTGTCCTTTCCTGTCTTTTGCATCCCAAATCAGATCAGTATTTTATATTACTAATAATTTTGTATTTTTTTCTGTCTAATATACTATAAATAATTTTCATTATAAAATCTCTTACAGTCTACCAACTAAATTTCAATACCAATTGTTATGGTTGACTGGAAGAAATTGCTTATGTAGCAATAATTCCACCATATGTATTATGCATAAAAGTTGATAAATAAATAAATTATCTCTGTCTATACTTGAAAATCGTGTAGTTTATTAATATTGTTAATTAAGTTTTTTTTAGTATTTGTAGTAATTTACGACGGATAAGATATTTGGTCTTAGAAAGGATAAAAATTTGCGTATTTGGTAGTATTAGGTTTCTTTAACTTAGTATTTTTGGAATTAATACTTCCCTTTAATATTGTTTATGAATCCTTCATTTAATATTATAACATATTTATATAAAACTAATTTACAACTTTAATTATGAACACTGTATACTATAGTTTAAAATAAATCTAGGTTTAACATTAAATTCACTAAACATAAGAAAATTATTGACATTATTCTTAAAATACGCAACGTCGGTTACCCTATACTTGTAAACAGAGTATGGATGAGTCGTGCGTACCCTATACGTGTAAACAGAGTATGGATGAGTTCCTATATTTTGCAAATTTACTGGAATATTCACAATATTATAATCATTATGTAAATTGCACAGCTCATTCTTGAATTGATTGTAATTCTTAACCCTGAAAATACCAATAAAGTTATTCCATCATGTGGAAATATTAGCAAACAATGTTAAGGTTATAAATTTATGTTTAATGAATTTAAAAAAGCAGGAAACATGCAATTTGTGTATTCCAATTTATGGTAACTTCTTTTAAATTCCCAGTATGACTCTTCACTTTCGAAACATTTTTCTTATGATGCCGGTAATTTCTTGGAAATTAATACTTAATTGAATTAGTCTGAAGCAATTAAAATTTTAAAAAATGTATTTGGTGGGCTGCACTAAATTTAAATTAAATGCAAAACATAAACATGAGAGCTTATCCTTGCCTTATTAAATAATTACTTCTAAAACACACAGTCCCAAAGTAATCTGAACACGTCACATGTGTGTCATAAAAATAAACTAATAGGCCGTTGATAATTTGTTATTAGATTAATAATAGCTTACACATAAAAATAAATATCACAGACAGGATAAATAAAAATGCCACGTTAATTTTTTTACTTATTGTACTTATTTATTTTTAAAAAAATCCATAGAAAGATTTGCATTCCTTTAGTCAGTTAAAATTTCGGTAAAAATATTTATTACCCAATTTTAGCTGAGACAATTTATTACACACGCCCAGTTACGTAATTTAGATATTTATCATTTTTTTCATTCTTTTTGAATTATTCTAGACTACTTCTCATTACTTTGTAGACAATGTAGAAATCTACAAACATAAAACTTAAAAAGTATGTAACGGAATGTAGATTTTTATATAAAATCCAAAAACATTGCATACAAAAACTATATTTTATGAAACCACGCAGGTTATCAATGTCAGCCGCTTAATTTTTAAGACATCTTGTGAAAAATTACTTGTCTACATTTGTGTAGCGAGGATGTTAAATATAATTGTATACACTAGACACTCAAACATATTAAAATCATGAATTGCTTCATTTCAAATAGATCATATATATTCAAGATGATTTATTTAAAATCTAGACATTATTTTTTCCTCTAAGTGTACAATTTTTAAATGAGAAATAATAAAAGTAAATAGCCTTAAGGACAGAGAGAGAGAGAGAAAATTAGTTTAGATCGATCTTCTCTAAAATAATTTATCTTATACAAATATATTCATCTATCTCACGCTCGAGACATTGTATTGTTTTCATCTCTTAGAATCGACGCCATTTTGATAGTCGACGATCGGCGCATTGCAATCATTTCATTTTCACCGTTCATATATTGTTTCATCTCTTAGAGAAATAAAATTCACAATTCCTTTCAGACATAATCGTCTATTAGAATTAGAGACTTTATTACGAAATCTACTGACTCTAGTAGTTATCTAATATTAAAAATGAAGCCAGAAATTTCAAGTCAAATAATTCTATTGCGGTTCGTTATAAATAATTTTATTATAAATAACAAAACATGCTTAACTGTTTATTAAATAATTTTTATTATTTACGATAAAATTGTTTTCTGTTAACTATTTCTATTGTATTTTAATTAAAGTCAAAAATGAAGAGAAGAGGATACTTGAATTTTTCGAAAATAATATGATATCCTCCATCATATTGAAAACTAATTACTATATTTGACCACCTGTCCAAGTGAAAAATGTTGAAACTGTACAATCATTTTATCGCACTGATGTAATTATAATGTTCTTATTAATATAAAAAATAATCACACCAAATGTTAGAAACCTAAAATTTTGGCAAGTTCGCCTTCTGTATCAAGCTTATAATTGAAAATATTTAAGGCACAAAGTACACAAAACACATTTTTACAACTTAATATTGAAGTTTGAACTTAGCAAGTTTCATAAAATTCAGTGGATATTTCAAAATTCTATAAGCATAAAAAGTTATACAAAAGTTATGCAATCTCCGTATTAAACTGAAAACTTTTCGCTACGTTTTTACAAAATTAATAAAGACGAGCATGTTTTTCACGTGCATTTTTTGTTGGGATTTCAACTCTTTTTTAAAGCTGAATTAAAGCTTTATTTTTTTAGAAACTTTACATTTCACAATTAAATGAACCACGTGATGTAGTATTATTTCTACTTTCTTTAATTTCTTTACCACGACCTTAATTGTGAATAATGAATTTCAACAAAATTAACGCCAAAAATATTCAAAACTTTAATTTTGTTATTAAATTGTGACTTCTGCTGATCTAATGTTTGTGCTACGACAATATTTAAACTTGGAACCCACTCTCTCTCTCAACTTTTCCAAGCCTTTTTGATATAATTTTTTCTAATACTTATCACCCCTTCGTACACTATTTCCATTGTCGTTCCTTTTTGGGTTCTCTTGAAATTTTAGCTATTTATTTAATAGTCGTTTCTACAATTCCAGTGAATAGAGTGAACAGCATAATGAATCTCTTTGTTTTCTTAACTACTAGTATACAGTGATTAACATACTACTAAATGCATAAAGTCTAGGTGACACGCCACTATTTAGAGAAGCATCTGCTACTGGAAGGTATGAAATAAATCGACATAAACATTCTTTCCAAAAAAAAAAATTTGCTAAAACTACTTTACTGTGAAAGGCCTTTTTTGCAATAAGTCTTTCTCGCTTCGAAATTAAATTTAAATAACCAAATGACAAAATGCTAGGAAATTAAATCAGGATCCTCGTTAACTCGGAGATATTTTGAAACGAGTTATTACCGAATTTAATTCACAGAAGGTTACGTTATCGTAAGTAACAAGGTATTTCCTTTCGTTTATGCATGTGATTACTGTTATTCAAAACACATGTAACTGTCGTCTTTGAACATCTTGATAGGTATGTTTACATAATCATTAACTTTTAAGACCAGCATCTATGTAGCTGAGAATTTGAATACGGTAAATTATATACATTGAATTTGAATTAGAACAAAACTCTAAAAGAAACGTATTGAAAAAATGTTGCGTGGATTTTACTTTGGATCGTATCATAAAATAAGAACTTAATGCTAATTCAGGATGCAATTTAAATGGGTGCAAGTTGGTAACTAACCCATCTGCACGTACTGAGGTTTCCTTACAATAATATGAAAAAAAATCGCAACCTGTATCAGAAGCTGAGCTGCCTACTCATGCACCGGCTTACGTCTCGAAAATTTGCTTAACCTTATTCATCCTAGACTCATATGAAAGTATCTCTCTTCGAACTGAAAAAAACGACACGTTATGAGCATCATCTGATTCCTGATAACGGGAACTCATTCTCTAATAATGTTTTGAACAGTTGTCAAAAAAGTCATAAAAGCCTTAATCATGTCATGCCCAATATACGTAACTTTGCTGTTTTACGTGCATTATTCTTTATTTATTTTTTTGTTTCCTTTTTTCCAAATTTCGTTTATTTTTAATCACTAAATTAAGAAATAGTTTAGTTTCATAAAGTCTTTTATAATCTTCTAGAAGTTTTCAAATTTAACCATTGTAGATCACTGAAAGAAGTTGCTTATATTACAATAAATCTGCAAAAGTATATATTTTTAAATGGTTAAACTAAAGTTAGAAATAAATTAATTGTTTCTCTATCTACGTAATTCGTTTTTTTTTATTCAAATAAACGTTACGTAAATTCGGACTCAGCAGACAGTTTACGCCGACAATGAACTTGGAGATCAATATTAAGTTGTTTTTAATATTTTATCAACGGTCAATTATTGATAATGTTGTGACGACTTTATATCTTAATTTCATTTGACGTTGCTCATCACCGCCTCTTTAGCTCAGTGGTAGAGCACTGGTCTCGTAAACCAGGGGTCGTGAGTTCAAACCTCACAGGAGGCATCGGTTTCATTTTCGTTTTTCCTCCCTTATATATTGTATTTTATATTTCATGATATTTCACCACCCAATCAATATCAATATGGTTTTTGAACAAATCTTGGGAATATTTTTTAGATTTCATAGCCAAACTAGGAACCCTAATAGTTTCGCTATGACCGTCTGTCTGTATGTCACAGTCGTTTTACTCGTAGGCTATTAACGTTATAAAGGCGTGGTTATACATATTTATACCGTCTACAAAGTTAAAAAATAAAATATTTGAGTACTGGATTTTTTAGGGTACCTCCCATGTGTAACAAGGGTGATTTTTTTATTTGCCTATCCTATTATATAGGGTATCGTTGAATGGGTCTTTTATAAGTAATGGCTAAAAAGTGGGTTACTGTTAAAAAGTGGTCATTTTTTTATTTTAGAGTTACTGTTAAAAAGCGGATATTTTTGAGTTTAGAGTTACTGTTAAAAAGTGGCCAATTTTTAAGTTTAGAGTTACTCCTAGAAAGTGGCCATTTATAAGTTTAGATTTACTGTTAAAAAGTGGTCATTTTTGAGTTTAGGTTTACTTGTAAAATGTGGCCATTTTTGAGTTTAGAATCTTGACTTTCTACCAGCTAAACCACTATTTTTTAATATCCGAATAGTATTCAAAACAGAAGTACATGTAACGAAATTAAAAGTAAAATTATCATAGCTAAATAGGCCCTACTAATTTATGAGCGATGGTCGAACAACTTATGACGTGTAGTTGTGTCTATAAAAACTTTATAGAAAATGAACTTTTATCTCTGTAACACATCTATACTTTTTCCAACGAAATAAACAACGTTCCTTTAAAGTTGCAGTGACCTCTCAGGCAAGCTAGACAATAAATAAAAACTTGAACTAAAGTAAAATCGATTGCATGAATCTTCCGTGAATCAAGAAATACTCATATATCTCTTATGAACAAGTGTGTTTAGGGATCAGTTGAAGAATACAAATATAAATGTCGATATACTGTCTTTACGATACGTTATGAGATAATTAAATTTTTATGATTATTAAGATAAATTAAAGGATTTCGTAGTCAGTACAGCTATATGCGTGCATAGATGCTTTAGCCAAGACTTAAAAACGTTCCCATACAGAAGAATAAAAAAATAAAAAGGAACCATATAATCCACCTTCACTGAAATAAAGTCGAGTCGAGGTCCATAATCTAAAATGCTTTCGACTGTACCTATGTGCTAAATTATTCTTATTTCTTATTGCATATATATGGTGTAACGTCTTCGTCAGGTTAAAAAATTAAAATACATTTTTTTGCTCAAAATTAAAAAAATGCACTGTTTTTTTTATTATGAAAAAAATTAACGACTCGATAACGAAGTCTTTAGTTAATTATATTATATTTTATTTTGCCATACCAACATGATACTTGCGAAATCAGCTTGAGAATCTGCAATAGTCGATTTTCTCAGAGACCAAGCGACGTAAAGACCTTTTTGGACGTAAGAGATCTGGCTTAGAGAGACAATTTCGATATAGTTACGATCAAAACATAAATGTATCGTACAAAAATCTTATTCATAATTTTTGAGGTAACGAATGTGATGTGAAATGTGTCGCAACTTTTTTTAGATTTCGTAGCCAAATGGCAAAAATCCGACCTTCATAACTTCGTCATGTACCTTGTCCGCCAATATAAAGGGTCATCATAATTTTTAAGACTGATTGGATGAAGTTATAAAGAAAAAGGTTTTTGGTAAGATAATAGTAGCATTTTTTTTCCTTTGTCATACATTGAACTTGCATTTCTGTATTCCAATTTTTCACGACACGTGTAAAAATCTGAAGAAATCTGGATAACCGAATTCTGTAATTCAATATAACTAAATAAACTTTGAATTAATAAATTAAAAATATATAGGCAAACATTTAATTGTTTTACGCCAGTGAAATACACAAAAAATATATTTACGTAATGAGATATAATATCAATATTTAAAACTAACTTAATAGAAATTCTATATATTATTAAAGGGCTATTCATTATTAAGTCCCTTTTATTAAATATTAAGTTTTTACGTGACACTTAATAAATCTTAAAATTATTTGGGGTAACTTTCCAAGTCATATAGACAACTAGGGAACTCTACGCATTTGCAAGTTCCTATATATTTTTGGTTGTCTGTTTTAAATGTAGTCCAACTTAGGTAGTACTTGATTTTGGTGGATTCTTCCTTAGAAAAGATAATCGAAAGAAGTCATAAACTATTTTAAAGAAAGGAAGTGTTTGTATATGTGAACTGTGGAATTATTTGTCATTCCAGCTCTAATAATGCGAACACTGTCATGAAGGAAGAATACTTTGACGCGTTGTGAATGTTTTCTTCGGAGTTCGATTCACAAATTTTGAAACTGACTGTTGGTATACTGTGCAGTAATAGTTTTATTTCCAGGAAGTATTTCCCAATATATGATATCATGAATATCCCCCTATATACACATAATATTTTTATTATCGGTTCGTTTTTTCGAATCGGTTGGCCCAATTGCTTTTGGACCTGCTGGCTACTGATGCTTATTGGTATGTTAAAGTTCAACAAGTTGACCGTGCAACAACAGAAAAAATAAGTCGTGTACATAAATCTGGACAATTGAGTTGATCCTTACTCGACTCATGGGGTATCCAAACACTATATTTGTAAACTTTACACATCTAGTTTAAATGTTTTTTCTGCTGTACCATCAAAACATTGAAGTTCATAGGCCAAAGCGCTGGGAAAGTGGAAATTTTAGAATCTGTGTCAATTGGTCTTTTAACATATAATAACCACTCTGAAATTGCTGGAACATTGCGTTACAGTAGCTTCAGAAACAGCATCACCAGTTATTTCTCTAATATACACAGCATTTGGCTGTTGCTACAGAAAGACTATATTGAAATTCATAATGCAAGCAACGGGGTTTAACATTGGTGGAAAGTCAAGGAAAAAATTAATTTTAACATGGTCGTAATGTTTTCGAAGTTTCAAAAATTTTAGATATGTGTTTAAAACGCTCCTTAGTTGTTGGCTAACCTAATATAATTGTTCAATATTTAGTAAAATTTAGTAAAATAAGACCACTAAGGATCAATGTTAATTAAAATACTGACAGATGAGGTGTTAAACAAATATATCAAACTTAATACAACCAAGAAATAGTTTAGTATTTAGAATAGACAATTTGGTCTTTTGCGCCTCAGGGAAAAAAATTAATAAGCTGAAGAACGCCCATAAACACGCCTATTAGTTTATTATATAATAGATAAAATAATAAAACTACCTTCAAAGCCATTATTTATTTTACTAAGTGTTATTGTTACGAACTTAAAACTAAACAAAAAGTACCCCTACTCTTGAAACTTGAAACTAACTGACTTTTCAGCAATTGAGAAATTTTTATGTCGGAACAAATTCAAAAGACGGCTTTTTTAATATCTGACACCAGCCTAAAATTACTATATCCAATAAAAATAGACAAAATATGTGAGTTTCCACTTTCTAAGGCTAAGGTCCTTGACGAACGTCTAAAATTTAAAATACCTATATAATGGAATAAATGTAAGGGTGTGACAATAACGTGATACGTCTGCATCAGAGGCGTCTCGTCCCATGGAGCGCTGGTGCCAGTGAACTTGCACTCAAAGTTATAAAAAATGTTAATTATTAAGCTCATAAGCTGTAGCATTAATTATAACTAATAAAAAACAAACATAACATCAATTTTCTTTTACACTCTTGCTTATTAACGTCTCACCGAAACAACTCTTAGTATTGGTGGTAAGTTTTAAAGCAACTTCGGTTCTTTCACGGCGATACGCTCCTATGAACCTGATGTTAAATATAATGTATACAGTACTGGATCTAATAAATGCGAAAGGAAAAATTCGACACGGTCTGGCACGTAAAACTAAAGATTTGTATGAGAAATTATGCACATTTGGAGCGGCACCGGCACTCCCCGTGACCGATTCCCGGCGATTCGTCGAGTGGGGCTAGACTCTTATTTTTGTTTTCAATAAGTCCGCTAAATATATGAACTGCTACAATATATACATAAATAAATGAATCCATTTCTGATTCATTTTGAGATTATATTACCTGTAGACGATTTAAGGAAGACGTTGAAAAAATATAGACACCGAAAGAACATTGAAATATTTCAATTGGCCATCTTATGGCACTGGCCATATTATCCCGAATTACCCTATGAATTATGAGATATATTATGAAGTTTTTCCATAACATTTATGAACTTATTCCACTGGAATAAGTTCATTAATGTTATGGAAAAAGTTCGTAATGTATCTCATAATTCATTATGGAAAATATTATAATGATGGTACCTATACGTTGTTTAAGATAATGGGTAGTAAGTCTGATGAACGGTACAATATTTGAGTTAGGTTTAATTCGTTATTATTATAATATTTATATTTGTGCACACTTGCCTTTTTACTAGGATAATTCAAGGTAATATAGCAAGTCTGATAAGTTTTTTTCTGCGAAAACATCTCTAGTTAATATCAGTAAATGACGGATGCTACCAACGGATTTGAACTGACCCTAGATTTTTAAGTATTTACAATAAGCAGGTTATAGTGCCTTTAGTATCGAGAATAACGGTATTTTTTATTAGTCTAATTAACTGCCAATAATATAACCCTAAAATAAAAGACGAATTAAAAAGTGACGCCAGATTTGAAGATATAGCTATGTCATCAGTCAATTGGATAAGATAGCCAATTTTTAGTAAGATAATATAGACATGTATTCCAGTGTTCCGTACGTATTTTATATAAAATTGATAAATTAATGTTATTCCAATTCACCATATGAAAAGGTCGTTTTCACCGCGCCTCCCGCACTGATATCTCTATGTTAGAGAGAAGCCTCGCCTAAGACCATAAATCCAAAGGATTATTAAGTTTTTACTAATTAACTCATATTTGTCTAGAGCTATAATAACTCAGCAGTTAGGAAAAATGCCTAGACACTAATTTTTTTTCTTAGTTGAATGGCATCATTTTATAAACAATTATTTCCGTACTTACGAAAGACCTTATGTTTTAAAAGTGATTAAAGGTCAGTTTAACAAAAATTAAAGTATTTTATATTAAGTCTTAAAATTGATTCCTAAAAAAACATGGCCATATTACCTTAAATTTGGATAATTGAAGGTAATATGGCAATTGAGATAATGGGGTCATATTATACGATGGATAAATTTAGAAAGTTTTAATTATTTATTTCATAAGACTTTATAGCGTAAAAAGTACATTTCATGAATACGGTTTCACAAAAGATTAGAGATTTAAAATTTAGTATTGCATTATTATTACGTTATGTCCTTTTTAACAATGAATAAACACATTAGGAACTTTCTTTGTCATAAATAAATTAAACGAAAAAACGTTACATTTCATTTATTAATTGTGCGTTAATTTTAATTTCATACTTGTCAAATATTTTATAGAAATTTTTATTTTTTTAAACGAGTTTAATCGTTGTAGTCTTTCGGTTAAAACATTTAATAATAAAGGCTAATTACAAAAACGATATTTTTCTTAAAAGTATTTAACATTTATTTTTTCTTAATCTTCTCACTTATCCCAAAGAGCTAGAAGATTCTTAAAAAATATTAAAATTACTACGAGTTGTCCTGTGACAACGAGTATATTTCCCTACCGGCCGCTTGGGAAAGTAACATAAGACAGATACTTTTTAAACAATTACCTTTCATATTAAGAGTTTTGCTAGTTTTCAATATATTGAATAGTCACAATTTCTCTATTATACGTCTATAAAGTAACCAAAAATGCTATTCGCAAGCAGCGTAAAACCTTACCATGACTGCAAAAGAACTTACTTTCTGTGAAACTTAATTTATATATAAATATTGCTCAGGAGTTGGCATTATACCATGTCGTTAATATAGGACTTTATTATTTGGAATACAATTTTTTCGTCGTATTTTTTGTTTCAGTATCTGACAAATATCCTGTGAATAACCCAATGTCAATGAATAATGCAATAATTTCTGGAAAATAACCAGCTTCCGCTAAATAATCTAAGTACCCACACATAAAATGTGATTATAGTCTCCACTATTTAAAATCAGTTTCCGAAAGCAACTATATACAAAACGATACAGTTACAAATATTCAATTGTATTCAATTATCTGTCATATGAAGTAACTTTAAAAAATATCCACAATAAACCACTATAATTTTTCAGAAGGAAATAATAGAATTTATTTAAGATAAGAATTTATCTAAGATCTAAGATAATAATAGAATTTATGCTTTCATTTGACTTTTTTGCTTCAGCTTGAACCTTCTTATCATTTTGTTTGATTTCTTATTGATTGCCAATTTAATATAAAATAAATTTAAGTAATCGTGAAATCTGTCTATCCATCTATATATACCTTCACACATTCATCCATATCTCGTAAATCTTTAACTTGGGTTGTCCGATTACTTGTGTGTGTATATATATATATATATATATATATATATATATATATATATATACATATATGTATTTATATATGGACAACATTTCTACTAATGGTAGAAATCTCTTTAATATGTGCTGTAAAGTTCACAACCTTTGTGTTATTTTTTCTAAATTAGCTCCTAGCAGTCCTAGCTGGCTACAGATTTGTAAACCTGTTCAGTGAATCACACCTCAATACCATAGTATCAAGATGTAATTCTGAAAATATTTGGAAAAACTCTAAACAAAAAAATTAATTGAGTTCAAATTTCAATTGAAAGTAAAAATGTAAAAGATGCCGAAAAACGATATAAACATATGTCAGAATAATTTTTCAACCTTTTTTGCAACCTGCACATACGAGATATTATAATCGACTATTGATAGGACGTACAAAATAGATATTATACTCACGATATGTATCCTTATTAGAAGACATCGATCGCAAACAGTGCGAGACACCTAAGGTGAACAATTGAATCAATGATAGAAAAGTCTACATAAATATTATTGTTCTCTAAACTATTTTCATCCTTTTGCTTAGACAAATATCGCTAAAATGCCTTTATAAAAAAGTAAAATCCTTATAGAGTATCCCTTATTTTGAGTGCAACACGAGAGTCAGTGGAATGACTGGAATGACAGAA
Source organism: Druceiella hillmani (assembly GCA_039881145.1). Lineage (NCBI taxonomy): Eukaryota > Metazoa > Arthropoda > Insecta > Lepidoptera > Hepialidae > Druceiella > Druceiella hillmani. Next base: position 41,654,459 of record JAYKKI010000009.1, read on the forward strand.
ACCATGGTTATTTGTGAACTACAAATTGTTTAAGTTGTTTCCTCAAATGGTTTTAGGATCTTTACACATTGTTCCATATTTAGCCATCCTTTAGGAGATAATTGCTGTACGTGCTTCTTTTTGTTAGCATGTTAACTCAGTACGTCTTTGATTTGTAAAAAGCTTTCCATCATACTCAGTGACGAATTCCATCTAAAAATTATAATTCAATTGAAAACTGAGTAAATTAAAAAAAAAAGAAAATAACAAATTTTAAAAACTATTAACTTACTTTTAATGTCAATCAGCACGTAAATTTAATACTTAAGGAATAAATAAGTACAAAAAGAAATAAATAGGAAAACTATATTATTAAACATATCTTTTTGGAAAACGTTGTATCCCAAAAAATAAAGACCGAGTTAAAAGCTCTATTTGTATTTTCTTCAAATGACCTTATGCGATCACAGAATGTTTAAAGTGTCCCGCGACATGTTTGCAGATGAATGATACATTCCTGTGATTCCAATGGTATTCTTATACATAACTGCAATTTATGGATTACACAATCTACATATTTTGCTACTATAGTATTTCGCTAGTCTTATTACCTTTCCATTGTTAGTACCACCATCCCGAAAAATGCAATCAAGATTTTTCGACAGTAATATCCCAGTATCCCAATCTTCTACAGTTTCAACTTTTGACATTAACGCTATTCTTTAAAAATCTTCAGCGACACCGTGTCGCTTGACGTGATACGTGTCGCTAAAAGTGATACACCTGCACTCAAATTTGGCCAAATATTTGTAGTAAAAGATATGTACTCCACATTTTTCAACAATTATTTTACCACCCTTGGATAAATTTTCTCAGTCATATTGTCGCATATAACTGACGACGTCATAAATGATTCTATGGTTCCATAGCATGCAATAGGCATCGAAAACCCATCCCATCTACAAAATCAAACGCCAACTTTTGCATTGCAATCATTTCTGTTTATCGAATTATTTACTTTTAATATGTGAAGGTGCTCATGCATTTTTGTTTGAAAATAACACTTGTAATGTCACCTGTTTTTAAGCTTGTTGCAAAGAGGTAGTTTTTTCGAAATTTGTCCACATATAACTAGTTTAAACTTCACGTAAATAGTGACGTCTTAATCAAAATTCTCGACAATTACGAAAGATACTGATCGACCCGACTAATGAGGGATTCGTTCATTAAGCCATGCCTCAATTTCATGTTTTGACACTTTTGTCTTTTTTTCATGAGGTTTTGATTCAAAATTATTCTAATAATATTAAGGATATTATAAACGTGACGATGTGGATGAGAATGCGGATGTGGAATAGTTAATGAGGATAACCTGCAGTTACGATATTCCCTACATCCCTAATAGAAACTAACTGTGTACCTGTATATTTGTGTTCCAGCCCAGTATATAAATAAATATGCAGATGTCCAGGAAATATTATTCCAAGGACTTCAGGAGGTGGATGATACCATTCCTTATCTCATAAATATTATAATGATCGGAACTCAACAGTTTCAAAAAAACTATTTTTAATGTTTTCAATATTTCACTATTTAAGATTATAAAAATAAATAAACACAGTATGTAATAAAATTACTATCAGACAGAATAAGAGATTTTTCCTTATGATAAATGTACAAATTATTAATTTTATTTATTAATTTTTCAAATTTAATTTTTTTCTCCTAAATTTTTAGATTTCTTTTAAAAGAAAATACTAGTTTTGGTCAATTGATTTTACTATTAAAAACTAACTTAGTTTTTGCTATAGCTTTAAGAAAGTAATTTCATTTTTACTCCTTGTGACATATGCATCGAAAATGATAAAATTATTATCTCAAAAGTAAAAAGCGAAGAACTCCTCCTTGCACTTGAAAAAAGTTCGAGATTCATTGATGAAATAAAAACATTTTGCCTCATAGCTACTTATGCATAGCTAGAAAAAAGAATATTCACTTCTGTTAAATTACATGTTTAACTAAATGTCAATTGCGTTGAAGCTAGTGAGCCATACCTTACGCACCCGTGCTTTGTCGTGAGGGATGATACCTATGTTATTCGTAAAGTAAATAATGATATTTATAGAAATTTTATATCTATTTTTTTACTCTGATGTACTTTATCGTTCTTGCTCTTTACTGTACGCATATTTCTCCAATTCCTCCACGCCGCTGTTATTTTTGAATTTGTTTAATGCGGACTTATTCGCGGTGCCTTCGCGATTTGGACTCTCATCATGAAAAAATGACTTGACGTGTTTAATAGATTTGTTTACCTATTTAATATTATCTAAATCCTGATTGACCGCAGTAGAAGACCATACTTATCTCTTGAATATACTGTGGTGCATTACTATTATGGTCTTGTTTAAGGAAATTCTCGAGACTTCATCGAGCTCACGCGGAGCGGTAATAAGGACTTGCTCTGCAACGGTTTTCCGTTCATTGAGTATTTATCTGCTCACATAGATCGCATTACATAAATAGAATTGCTATTCTGGTAACTTTGTATCAAGATCCAGGACCTAGAGGTGATGCAGATCGAGAAAAAATATTTGTACGTGAGAGGGGAGAAGATCCGATGATGAGTGTGAAACGACTGGAAAGAAGAAAAGAAATCCCGAATTCAATTGTTTCTTTAATTCTGCGGATCAATAAATTGCATCTGAATATAGCACTTTTATCGAGTGCAATCTTAATCACCGGCTAATTATCCAATTATTATAAAAGAAGTCTAACAAAATTGAATAGTGTTGAGCTAAAATGTCACAAGAGTAAAAATGAGACTCCTAGATAGATAGATAATATAAAAAAGATTTGCTTGCTAAAAGGTTTATTTAAATTGTCAATTACACAAAATGACATCTTATATTTTTTATGAAAAATCAGATTCCTTTTCATAACAGTTTTTAAATGCTGGTTCTACGAAACTCTTTCAACCAGCAAATTGAGAAAAATGCAGATTGTATCCTCCATATATAGAGATATAACATAATAATCCATGAAACATAGGGGAAAAGCCGTCTATTTTCACAACAATAGAATGAATGTGAAGTTCATATAATAATTTATATTTAATTAATTAAGCCAATGGCTACAAATCAAAATAAACATCAGTATTGGCTATTTTTGGAATCGTATCTAAAAATTAATTACGTACTCCATATTTTTAATGTTATTTTTATTTCTTATCAACAGTTCTTCAAATATTAAAAACATAATATTTGCGCGTTTTTGAGACACTTTTTTCATTTTGTATTATTGTTACAAATTGTATTATCGTTTTGTTTTTCCCCGATTGCAAAACGGTAAATTGTTTTTTTATATTTTAAATAATGTTAAAACATTATATTTTATTTTGTTGACACCAGGCCAATTTTCGCTGGTCTCCTTCGCGAAGAAATAGAGAACACTCAAATTATTTCAACAAAATTTTGTAAACCCGCGAATCCTGTTCACAAAGTTTGGATTGTTCAACACACACACAATGCGATATTTTTAATCCCTATAAAGCTCTAGAATTTAGTTTCTAATATCAATTTAGTGTTAATTTGTGAAGTGAGATTTTAAACGGGCAATCAATCGGTCCCTTCGAACTACCAGCTCGATTAAATGCAGAGATTTATTTAAACTTTTCAAGTATACTGTAAGAGCCTTATTTTTTAGCTGAGAAAACTAGTTACAACATATTGTTGATTTTTTAAAGGTCGAAACTTTAACTAGGGCGCATCCACACATGATTTTATGCTCTATTAGCACTCCATTACTACATTAGAACTAATATTTTCTTGTTCGATCATTGACAATTAGTATGAAACTCAATTACAAGGTTAAAAACCAAGTAAACAGTGGCGCACTTATCGCTACGAGAGCAATATCTTACAGCCAACCACAATGAACCAAATGAAAAAAATAAGTTCTGTGGTAAACTGTAAGTGATTGATAAACTTTAATTAATGCCACGAAACAAATACATGGAATAAGAATATTCTTATACACAATTAAATGAAACTACGTGATGTAGCATTATTTCTACTATCTTTAATTTCTTTACCACGACCTAGGTTTCGTTGTATTACAACATCTTCAGGTGGGATATAGGCAAAGAAAGATAGATAGAAGATCTTTGCTAATATCCCACCTGAACATGTTGTAATACAACGAAACCTAGGTCGTAGTAAAGAAATTAAAGATAGTAGAAATAATACTACATCACGTAGTTTCATTTAATGGTGAATATTTAAAAAATTAACAACATGAGTATATACAATTTGATCAAAGACTTGACAGCAATGATTGTCTTCACGTTTTAGATTAATATATAATCATAAATAAATCGGATGAGACATATTGTCGATATTGATAATTTCCTCAATATATGAAAATGTTTAATTCCCAATAGCTAGATAGATGGATGGATCGGCAGGTGACAAGAGACAAATTATCACGAAGATAGATAGCTATACTTCTGCCGAGTCTAGACAAACGTTACAAATAAATTGAAACCGGAAAGTTAGAAAAGATTGGAAGATAATGAGAGTTTAAGACCTGCTCTGCTGATAAGACGTGCATGCATAATAAAATTACCAAAGTTGGCAAGAAAATCAGAATAATATGAAGACAAACTTTGGACGTTTGTAAGAAAAAATTTTAACATTTTTCTTTCCGTTTGTTTAATACCGAATATAAAATATGAAAGATGCAAGTCACCTGAAAAAATTGTCTACTTGTCCCGCATTCCGAGGAGATATGCTGCGTATAAAAAATGATGTGTAACAATAATTAAATAACTACATGAAAAAAAAAATAAAAATAGAAAATTACAGTTATAATAATGAAAATAAAATAATGAATAACGAGGAAAAGAGAAATGTAGAGAATAAAATAAAACACTCTACACGTTATTGAATGTTGAAATAAAAATAAATTATTGAACGGATTGCTGAACAAACAACAATGCCTCTTACATATACTTCATATTGGAAGATGGATCCAACGGAATATGCAGTTGTGATAGAAAAACTGTTATTTTACCATACCTCTTATATTGAATAACATCATTAAACAATAATACATCACACCTGTTAAAAATAACATGTTATTAGATAATATAGAATTAATTTTTATTTAATACGTTCTCGAACAAAATGTGCCATAAATAACATCGATTTTCCCTCTGTAGTCTGTGCAATGCTCTATTTTAGAGTTAACTACAATATTTCTCTATATAAAAGATAGATCTGTTCGTGTTATTTCAATGGCACGTTCATAATTTTTATGCGAGGGGTTTAATTTATATTTCATTAATCTATGTTAAAAGGAAGCCAAATGCTGGCGAATACAATGGTTAAAGGTGTTTAAATTTAAAACTATCTACTTGAAAGAGAGTCGTAAATTACAAATTGTATGGGTCGCTTTTTGTCGTTTTTGTTTCCAATATCAAATTAATGAATTAGTTATATTTAATCACAATTTACTGATTTTTATCCCCTGATTTACATTACACGTCACAGTTTTTAATAAAAATAAAATAAGTGTATATTTAAAAAAATATTAACAAATGTTAAAAGTAAACTAATGTTAAATGATAACTTAAAACAAATCATAACATTTAAAAAGGTCAACTGTGCTCACTTCAATATGTTCAATTCAAGGAAACAATAATATTCAAGGAAAAATAAGCGGAATTCAGATAACAGGTATGGATTTAACCTAACGAATATTGCCCAGGTGCGCACTACAAAGTGAGTGTAATAAAAACAAAAAAAAACAAACAAACAAACAAACAAAATATATATATATGTATATATATATATATATATATATATGTGTGTGTGTGTGTATATATATATATATATATATATATATATATATATATATATATATATATAAAATCTAGTGAGTCGCGTCACCGCCATGGTGTAATAGCATAGCTATAAGGGTGACGTGTTGTGCAACATTAGTGGTGTGTGTTTTAGTTTATTATTTTATAGTTTAATAATTCTAAGATCACTGTGTAGTACAACAATGAGTACTAAATATGTTTATATAGAAAGATGAATAACAAAACCAAAGTATTTATTTTCAAATATTTACAATATTCGTATCAATATTTAAGTTTAAAAATTTGGTATTATTTATTTTTTTTATTATTTGACCTCTGCAATACATCATGTAATGAGTATTTCTTAGTAGCTTAAGAGTTATCTTACTAGCGTGATAAAGCAGATTTCTAGTTGTTCGATAATATTTATATCGCGGTTCTGAAATTAAAAATTCTCTATAAATTTTAGAATAATTTTAGATTTGTGTATTGAATTTATAAAATATGGTTATTAATGCAAAATCATGGTATAATTATTTCATAGTTTTAGGTTTTCATTTATGTCAGCAGTCCCCATAACTGCCTATATTTTTTAATGGATATACATGAAAAACAACGTATTTTAAAAAAATAGCTCTCGGCCGCAATTGTTTTATTATAACAAATTTATTGGATTTAAAAAGACTCTCAATAGTACCTCTATTTTTCATATTACAATTTTTTTCACTATTTTCACTTTAAATTTGTAATTAGATACCACATATTTAATAGATATCTATATACAAATAAATGGCGATAATAAGAGAAAAAGTTAATTAAGAAATTAATAAAAACTTACAAAATCTTAAAAAAGTGACATCTCACTTAATATTAACAAAAACAATTAATTCCACCAATCTTAAAAATTTATTATTAAACCTTTAGTTCATGATTTTTTTAAATTATAAATTAATAAATGGGAACACATGTATTTAGAAACGATGAAAATTTCACTGTTTATCAACCTATAAAAAATTGTATTTAAAGAAGTAAAGAGGATCCATGAATATTGCTAATATATTGATTATTATATATTCTGGGTATGAAAAGCTAAAATCTTCTTATTATTCGTTAATAAAAGCATTTATTTAGATGTTTTCCTATACTTTACAATAAATAGCAAGACAAACAACGTAAACTAATCTAACATAATTTTAACGAAAATACGTATAATACTTACTTTTCTTCGACAAAAATAACAAAGGAACAATTCATACGTAATCAGAAGCACAATATAAAGAAGAAATGCACAGTTGATGTACCATAGCCGATAATTTGAAGTGTACACTTTAGTATATGTATACACTTTAGTGGTGGACACATAAAATCGACGGCTCGATTGCCGACGCTAGGCGGCGTTGATATCACGAACCCAGCCAATAACACAAGCAGAATTCATATAACAGGCATGATTTAACTTTCAACAGATATAGAAGATTTTAACCACAGAACAAACACGAATTTAACTTCAACGGAACAGTTTATGATCATTCGGAGAAGTTCGATATCATTCGGTTATATTCGGCCAATATGAAAAGAGACATGCTGTCTCGCTCTCTCTTTACTCAGCGAGTTACAGCCATTGTGACGGACGACTACGGGCGCTGGTTGATAATACCGCAATATGATAATTTAATTTTAGCGAAACGTTCTTTATTAAAATAATATCTGTAAAACGTAATAATATAATATATTTCTTCCAATCGATATAATTTCATCCATACCCATTACGTTATAATTCTATCATCATGTGATGTGCAGTAACTTCATATAGCGCGGGTGTGACTATTCTAAACATCTCCGCGTTCGCGCTATTGTCGGTTTTGTGAAAGAAACAAATTGTCATTTTTTCAAACGCGTACGACGGGGCGTAAATATCCTAAATTGCTCTATTCTGCCTATATATTAGAGAGTTCAATGAACGTGTTGATCAAAATCAATACATTTTAAGACGCTTCAAAATTGTATAATATTTTGTGGAGCACTGCGAGTTACTTTACGGAGGTACCATATATCTACAGAATCCTTGAATTTTGGAATGTATAGAGAATTGGCTGATACTGTTTCTGAAATCGACTTAGCCATGAAACAGAGTTTATCTGGCAGCTCGGTTTTAAGAGCACCTTCAAGTCAATTCATAACAACATTTTAATTTACTGTTCAAATTAACTGTACTGTTCAGTAGCTAGTCTTTATTATAAGTCATATGTATACATTACGGCAAAATATATGAATCATTTTTGAAATTTTTGCAACCTAAAAGTAAAAGATGAAACTATGAAAGGACTTCATTCTTTGAAGATTGATAAAAATTAATTAATCAGGCAAAATTGTAACGGAGCTGTCGGCATGATTAGAAGTGCAAATGGTTTTCAAAAGATTATAAGAAATACCTAACTGTATACATTTTATGTGCACTGCTGTGCGCACAATTGAATTTGGTTTTGGAGAGGTACCCATAAATTAATCATACACTATGGAGTTTCTTTTACAATTTCAATGCATTTCAAATTTTTTTACTCGTTCACCGAAACAATCTGAATTTTTAAAAGAAGTCATTCACCGAAGAATACCCGTCGCTCGACATATAAAATGTAATTATAATACCCGTACAGTGAAAGTTATAAACAATAAAATAGAGGGACTAAAAAATGATGCAAACTATAATTGACAGTAGCTATGATGTTCCCAATACCTTTAATCAAACACAAACCGTCCTCTCATATTTACATAATGACGATTTTTTTATATTGACTGGTCTTTTAGGCGTGAAAACCTTTTCAAATCACTTTCGATCCATTGATTTAATTAAAACCATGAACGAAGTTAGTAAATCCGAAAACATTGTAATTGAACGCTTCGTGTATGAGAAGCATAAAAATAAGATTAATCAAATCCATCTCCGATTTTCGCCAAAAATAATAGAGGTTTTCTCTCGTCAAAAAAGTTGACAAATGAATTTTACATACAAATAAATAAATCGTAAGCATTATTTTCATTCTGTTTATTTTTTCCACGAGCGTCCCTTATCCCCACCGCGAATCCCATCGTGAATCATTCGATTACGTACATATAATCGAGTATGATAAAACGCAACGTATTCTTTCTACGATTTTTATTTGCTATTTCTTTTTCCTTAATGTGAGTATTAATGCATGTCTAAACACGTACTTTAAACAAATTTCAATTCTGTTGGAAAATGGCTTTCTTTTTTGGAAACTTCTTTTATATAATTTATACACAAAGTTACATATTGTAACTGATGGTCATTGCCAAGGTAATGAAAGTTCCGTGTCGTGCTAATTAACGAGGCAATTGCGTCACGCGAGGAACACAAGGTGAAAAACATGTATAGGAATTAATTAATAAACAATTATAATTCGGTTACTAAACGGGTTCAACAACTTAAATGTTAGAGTTTACGAACTCTCCACTCATTTACACGAATTAAACCACGCCTCCAAAATATTCGTTTACCTCATTGTATTCAAAATTTAATTTATGTAAATAACATTACTTTCAACGAATTTTATCGTTTACAATCGAGGAAGAGAAGTTAAAAATCATTAATAATTTAAAGTTTATTAGGCCTACTTCTTTCAAAATGTTTGAAATGATCGTATATATTTACAACGATTAAATTGATACCCAAAATTGAAGGCTAATAAAACTAAAATATCTACATTTCGCATGGGGCAGCCTTAAAAATCGGTTAAATACGCGTCGAGTGTTTCGGACCTGTAAAATTGAAGTAAATTTATGTGTCATAAGTTATTACTAATATGGGCGTCCTAGTGCAATACATATTTAGTAACACATAATATTATTTTGTAGAGTATACATTCATATTTTCCTGAACGTCTCAAAAACTATGATATTTAGAATTAACATTTACTTCTAAACACTCTGTTCTTTTCATAATTTTATGTTCAGAAATTTCAGGAATTAATGGGACTCAATTTTTTTTACTATATTTTCAGAATATTTTTTAAACTACACATAAATTAATTTTATTGCTATGATGTCGCACCTGAATTACTGTCTCCAATTAATTAATTGGAGGCAGTTTGAAAATTATTCTAACGAAAAATTAAAACTTAATTTTTGAAGAAATTATTAAAATTGTTTAACCTTAAAATAGTTTTATTATTTTTCAGGAGTGTTTAATAGTTTCTATAAAAAAATTAAAGAAAAACACATTAACATGAAAATTCAAACGTAGGGTAATTTCTCATAAAGATGCTTTCCTTGTCAAGTGTCTTTTTTTTAAGTTAAAAGCGTTAAGTCGACATCTTTGTACTATAACTTTTGCATTACATGTGCCAATTTTTAAAATAGTTTTCTAGATTTCAATGGTACATTTTTTTTCAGCAGAAACAGCCAAAGTTGGATGATAACAATTACAAAATCAGTACATTTTTTAATTTTTTTTATGGGAGAACCGTACCAATTTTCGTAAAATATTTCAATTAATTAAAAAAGCGTATTACTAAACTATACTCCAAAATATCGACATTATTAAAAATCTTAGCTTTCGAGGGACTTTTTTAAAATTTTCAGAAATTTTAAAAAAGTCCTTCGAAAACTAAGGGATTTTTAATAAGGTTAAATTTTGCCAGTAACCCAATAATAGCCGAACAGGGTCGTCATAAAAGGCCATACAAACCTTATAAAGATCCAAAAAGATATTCATTTTGATTGATAATCAGTTGATATTTTAATTAATTTGGGAAATACCAACACAGTAAAAAAGCAAACGGTGTTGATTATTTATCTTTATCGTAAATAATTAGATTTTTATTGTTATCTTTATTTCTAATTAACATTTATTGATATATTAAAAGTGTTATATATGCGCGTTTATGAATACAGCTTTTTTTCGGACTATGATTAAAAATTGTATTTTATTTCTTGCTCTTTCTTGATCATTAATTTGCTTTTTTATATTCTAATTATAGAAGCATTTTTAAAAATTATATTCCATTTCTGTTACGCTAGACCCACTTTCTTCGGTCCCCTTTGCATTACAATTAGGAGGCCTGTCTGATAGCAAATTGGTCCAAATTATCAAGCTTAACATATAGTACATACTCTAAACCGATAATTTTGTTTAATAAAATTTCTATATCAGTCGTAGGTTCTTATATTGCACTTCTGTAAATCCATGATATTCTATTACCCAGCCCACGAATGTTATGATGATTCAATTAAAATAAAATTATATGTTTATAAAACAAGTGTTGTGCTTGATAACTTGAATAAATATATTATGCTGATGAGCCCCTCTATGGCATCTAGCTGCAGACTCGCTCCCACTCCCCTGGGACTTGTGCGTGACCTGCCGACTAAGCTAGGATTTACTGCCAAACGTAATTATTGTTATTATTACAATAATGTTTGAACTCAAACTTTTGTATAAAATCATAAATTTTATTTTTTATTTATTATGTCTATATTTCTGTTTTATAATTTAATGCTACCTAAACATGTTTTTCGATTCAAATAAAATAAGTTCTTAACAATGGTACCACACTCAACAGGTTTTGCTATGAATATATTTTTGAAGTAAAAACCTCCTTTTTTTTTTTGCTCGCTTTGTTGAAAATTGTTTAATGAGAAAAGGTTTCCCATTTCTCGTCATGCCAAGAATCATCACGTCTTGTCGCATACGAGTATACGTCGAGACGGACGTGACGACTCTTGGCGGTAGGCCGAGTACGATCGAATTTTGCATCGTTTGCAATTTTGCTTCGGGTATAATCTGAGCTAGGCCGAGTATATCCGAACAAGAGCAACATCGAGCGACTCAATTAGTAACTATACTTTCATTTCATCACTTTGCCAAGGAAATCATTGGCACAATGGTAAAATACTAGATTACGCACGAAACGCGACGAAAGTCTGAGTTCGAATTTCGATACTTGTATTTTTTTCTTAGATTTTATTTTACGAAAACACATTTTTTTGTCACACATTTGTTAAAAAAATACTTAATTTTATAACAGGAGTTATATGTTATAACTATTGACTAAATATCTAGATATGGTTTCATGAAAAAGAAATGTTATTATAGGCGATCCTTGTTCCAACCCTGCTGCTCAAGTTTTCATATGTTATTTGTAATAAAAATATTATTTATTAATATAATTCAAATAACACTCCCTGCGCTAAGAGTATACTATGTGTTTTATACACTTTATAATAAATATATATATATATATATATATATATATAATAAATTAAATATTTTGGATTTATATAAAAATACACCATATTATAATTGAATGTGCATTGCACTGTTTTTATGTGTTTACGTGTCTCCGTGAACGTATAAGTAGTACGAGACTACTGTTAATGTTAATTATTTTTAATTTTTAATTTTCTTATTCAAAATTGCAAACAGTATGATTATACTGTGGCCAATTTTTTCACTTCTACAGTGCGGTCTTAAGCGGACCTTAATGACGGTGGTCTTGAGCGAATATTTATTTTTTTGAATTAGAAATTTAAATATTACTGACCCCATTTTCGTTAGGTGTAAAATTATCTAGTCTATGTTATTCAGGGTTATACACCTATTTCTGCAAAATCGGTTGAAATGTTTAATCATTACGAAGGAATAATAAAACTCGCATAGTTACATGAATCCTAAATACGTAAAACTCCTTTTGGGGTAGTAGTATTTTTTCAAAATAGTAGCGTTTAGAATAATAATAGCGTTAAGTTCAAAAACATCGGTATTTGTTGCTTACACTTTTTATAATTTTTATGAAAAATGTTTTCCATTATTCGTATTTTGTTTAATCGCAAAGTGAAAATGTGCAAAAATATACTACAGGTATGAGAAATCGACGGCTAGGCTAGTATTAAATGAATCCTAAAACTTTCTCATAAATATCAAGTATTTGTAATAAAAAATACCAAAATTTTTTGCCATATTTCCCAAGTAATATGTACTCGTGTTACGTATATCATAATTACGTATAATAATAAGACTACAGAAGTTTCGACAAATGCTTTTCTTAGGGGAAGTCTGTACCCCGAACCTGTTTTTAAATTTTTTCCCGTATTAATTTCAAGAGGATAAAAATTTATGACATTTTTACGTAATTATTAAATGAAATCTCAAGAAATGCATCTCTTACTGTGCTATTTAAATCATAAAACAAAGAGTGCGCGGCCACCAGGCGTGTTGGAAGTGAAATTTCTTTACATATTATTATTATTTTTATACAGAGAAATATATTATGATAATTGTGTAATAAACAAGACTATTTTATTTACATAATTTTTTTATTATTCTGAAGAGCTATGTAACGCACAGACACCATGAGTGACTGGCGGCAGAGGTAGAAATCTATCAATTGCTAGATTTCACTTAAAGACGATCTCATTTCTCAAAATACGAAAATATATTACAGTTAGCAAATTTTATATATATATATATATATATATATATATGTATATATATATATATATATATATATATATATGTATATATATATATATATATATATATATATATATATATATATGTCTATAATTTTGATCGAATATATTCTTAAAACCGTAATGCATTATTAACATTGAAAGAAATGAGAACGGATGGGTTGCGGAAGTGAAGAAAAAGGGTGTGGACAATGAATATGTGCAAGAATTCGACAATGTTCCAGGACATTATAGAAATTTCTTCAAATTTCTAGAACTTTCTAGAAAAAACTGACACTTTCATATTGAAATTCACACATTTTCGTGGTCGACTACTTTCAACCCCCATATCTTCCACACCCTTATAGTTAACGACGTGCAACCACAACAGTGCACCTTGAGTGGTTTGAGACTACTACTACGCGGCAGAGTGGGTTTTGGCTGCAGAGTGGAATATAGACACACACACGACCAATTTTATATTATGTATTTAGATAATCTATACGCGCAAAAGATTCCTATTGAAGTTTCACACAACAAATTACTGAGACACTATAAAAGCCGTTTATGCAGTAACGCTCGCATTTAGCGTAATGCATAACCCTTACTCTAACCATATTAATTCCGTCACACATATTTGTGACATTACATTTCGCTACATGCTCGTTTAAACTACAATTTAATACTGCGTACTAGTAATCTTTATTAAATGTTAATTTGTTGATATTATCTTTCAATGTTATAATAGTTTTTGTTAAACCCAATGTGAATGTACCGGTCTCATAAGAAAATCGCATTTTACATGTGATTATAATATTTAGCTAGGAAATATTCAGACACGCAGATGTAAATATAACTGACACTTTTAAATTTCTGGACTACCCCACTACGTTGTCTAAGAAATGAACATTTAAAAAATGTTCATTTCTTAGACAAAATAAGCATGCTTTCTTCAGGAAAAAAATTCAGGCCATATGGTATCGATCCAGTAGAACGACATTTTAACATTAATTAAATAGAAAGCTTTATTTTGAATTAGTAAATAATTAGCTACAATTTTTTAAATCCAAACACAGTTATCATTTCAATTATAAACATAAAAATATTAAACAATGCAATGTTGTGGTAAGCAACAGTGGATTCATAAAATAATGAAACGATGAACTAAATATGATTCTATGGAATGTGTAGTTTTAAAAATACGTGTAAAAGCAAAAAACAATGTGCTCGAATAATAACGTGCTCAGACAATGTGCTCAAATAATAACAACGTGCCCAGACACTAAACTGTGCTCAAATAATAACAACATGCTCAGACACTAACAATATATAACGATATACACTTCCCCTTTTATACCACCGGCACCCTTTCACATCCCTCTGCTCGTACATTCAAATTAAATCGAAAGAAACCAAACACGTTTTAATGTTTTTCTCAGGTTATTATAATATTAAAATGTTAAGTCAAAATGATTGATGTTAAAAAACCTTCATTAGTTATATTAAGTATATGATTGTTTATGATTGAATTTATTTCAACTTTGTGGCCAGCCACCAATGAGTATAAATGTACTTTGATTGTAAACCACAATTGCAGATTTTCACTGAACGATTGGGAACTGTCCTGCTTTTTGGTTCCTTGTAGCGATTTTTTTAACAACCAATCCCGATTTCCCCCAAATTAGATCTGACAACACTAAATGTGACTTACCGATCGACATTATCGATCGAAAATGCGTAAATACCACGTGGCATGCAATTTAAGCTAATCGGCATGCCAATCCGAATCTGACCACCGGTGGTCCAGTTTGATGAAATCCGGTCAGCATTTTGGAATACGTATGCTGGATCATCATCTCCTTCATCATTCCCTATTTCCAATTCAATTCTCAATTATAACGCTAGCACTTACGAACAAAACGAAATAAAAAAGGCATGTTTTCCTTTAAATATGAGTTTTATATGGTAAAACCAAAATAGAAATAAAAAAATAGGATACAACCCATGTCGCCACATTCGCAAATTGAAAAAATAAAACACCCTGACTAGCGTGGACTCTGACAATAAATATAAAATAAAATTACTAATTTGATTTTAAATAAAACTGAATAACTTTTAATTAAAAATATGGTATTTTTGCGGCTTAGAAGTAAGCCCAGAGAACTAAAGGTATTGAGGCTAAGTTTATTTCGTTTGTATAAATGTACTTTGATTCCAAAAACTTTCTCATAAATATCAAGTATTTGTAATAAAAAATACCAAAATTTTTATTTTTTCCTATATGAACCCAAAATCATTTCTTTTTTCGCTTCAAAAAGTGACCTAGAAAAACTGACCTAGATCTTATCACTTTCATGTGCACACTGCGACTGCAGTCATTTGCAGCGTAGACCCGATCCGCCTGAATTCCGATTGGCAAGTACCAACTCGTAGTCAGGATACACATCGTATAAATGTATATATCTTTACCATTGATTTAAAATTTTAAGAGTTGCGACAGTCAAATAGATAGAAGTTATGGAATCCATCCATCTTAATAAAATAAAACATAACATTTCGAAAAACTGTTAAATGCTCCAATCACTGAAAATCTTGAAAGCACTTTTAAAAACACAATTTCCGTAAATAGTCTAAAATCGTATTGAAAATGAGTATATATTAATTATTTTCAACATTTATTAATATTTTTAAGGGTTTGAAAAGTGATAATCGTTTTATTTTTAGTGGTTTGAAAAGTAATAATCGTTTTATCAACTATAATATATAAATTATATAAAAATTACCAATGTTTTAAATCTACCATAAAATAAAACTTTACATCCAAATCAAATCATCTTTCACAGTCATACAAACACACAACGCTCACAACGCTTTTATTAACGCAAACCTATATACTTTCTCGGTTCCATCATAAATATAAGCTGGAATATAAGCGAATACTTTTATGGATGTAAGTATTTCATATAAGTAGGTACAGTAAACATGTGTGTACTGTCAACCAAAACGTACAAGCGTACCGCGAACCGGGGGCCACATATAATTAATGAGCCATCTTTCCTCGCATCGCATCCGCGACAGGTACGACCAACCGCTCGTCAAAATGTTACGAACAACTGTCTACGTACAGACTCTGACGTTTTCCCGGATTTATACAACGTTTAGATATTTCATTTCATGCAAATACGTGGGTTGTAAATGTATAATAGAAGGGAAGTTTTGTACGGCTAATTTGGCGTAGCGAGGACGGACGGACGGACTGGGGGAGGTGTAACTGGTCCTTTATGTGTTAATAATATTTAATTTTATCATTATAATTGCTAAGATTGGAATTAGTTTATTTATTTAGAAAATCTGATAACAAGGAATTATTAAGAAAGGGCACAAAAGTGATTATTGTCAATTGAAATAAAGTAATAGAGATCGAAGTTAAATTTACGATAACATTTTATACCAGCAATTATAGATTCACAAATTCTATTCGTAAGTACTGCAAAACGGGGAAGTAAATAAGCTGAATTCTGATGAAATAGAAATTATTTCAAAGATACTGGATAAAAGCATATTCATTGGACAGAAAACTCCCAAATTGGGACTAAGGACTACTTTTGACACTATTCCCAATTAATTTGAACGCTTCAGCCATGGGTAGTGAACTAGGTTTTTAATCGATTATTCAAAAAATAATCTAAAATCGTTAAATTGCCAAAAATGGCCACTATGGAAAAGACTTTTAGGAAAAATGTCCATGTACATTCTTTAATACATAATAATGTCCGTTGTTGAACAGTTAGAAGGATTTTTTGGTTTTGTAATATTTCTTTAGAAATCTTGATAGAGGTGTTCAGTATTATACAATCACTAGATGTGCTCGTATTAATAATCATTAGATGAAATTTGCTACATATATATGATACATATCTCTAAATAGATATGTCTTTCGTAAGAATATGTATGAAGGAATTTCCCACCATCATTTTCCATGTTCTGGTATTATTGTGTATAAATTACGGAAATTAATTTGAAAAAATTATAATTTCTTGTACATAATAAAGCATGTTATGGCAAATATTAAGTATTTTTTGTTTCATGACTTTTCATGAGTTCATTTATCTTTTAACAATTAGTTCATTTGCTTAATGGATTTTAAAATTTTAACTGATTGTTTTGAATGTCTGATGGATTCATATGTAAAATGTAGACAATTATATTGTAAGTTATGATGTTAAGCATAATTTCCACATTTAATTTTATTAATTCAAACAAATTAGTTACAAAATTGGAAAAGTTATGAATCTATGTTTGCCTATGTTTGCCTATATTATTATATTCATTTCCACCTAATTGAGGTTAGAGCGAAAACTTCATTAGCGCGGAATAAGGAAAAATTGTTATATTATTTAAAAATTATGACGACATTAAAAAAAATAGTCCACTTACTTTCTAAATATATATACATGCTTATCTTCCCACTGCTATCTATAACAGGTTATTTTTTTATTTACCAAAAGGAATGATATTATGGGATAAATATTCTAGGTTCATCCCCATAGCCCAAGCTACATATATACGTAATTTCGCGGAAACGAGGTGTTATAGCGAGAAAAAGAGACAAATAAATAAACAAAGTACTTTCATATTTATAATATTAAAATTAATTCGAATTCCTCACTTGGAAATGTGAGGGCATTAAATACTCGACATATATGAGATCAAAAACAATCACCCAAATTTTTTGTACGTACATAAAAACAATCCCATTACAATTGATATCGGGATTATCTATTAGTAACGCTAAATTTATTACTTCAAATAAATGTTTGAATATTGAATATATTTGACGTTAATTTTGTAGAAATTCATTATTCACAATTAAATGAAACTACGTGATGTAGTACTATTTCTACTTTATATAATTTCTTTACCACGACCTAGGTTTCGTTGTATTACAACATCTGCTATCTTTGGTAATATCCCACCTGAAGATGTTGTAATACAACGAAACCTAAGTCGTGGTAAAGAAATTAAAGAAAGTAGAAATAATACTACAGCACGTAATTTAATTTAATTGTGACTACAAATGTTATTATAGTATAGTTGTAAAATTAAATTCATTTTCGAAATCGAGATTTTGTAGTGAATACTTGTCCTTTAGCATTTCTTTACAGAAATTTTTAAGTACTTATTTTTGAAACTTTCTATAAAATTAAAATATTTACAGTAAGCTGTGATTATTTTGGAGTATCTTTACATATTGAGAAACCTTCGGTTTCTTTAATTATTTATTATATTAGTTTTTCATCACATGATTTTTCTAGGTTAAGGTTTTTTCATCTGGATTGATATAAGAAAATTATATGCGAGGTGTATATAATAAATAAAGAGACTGATTAAATAACTTACATTTAATTAAAAGTATTACAAATTTAATGCTCGTCCCCTTCAATAGTCCCATTTGCATTAATACATTGCTACAATCTTATTTTCTACTAGTTTTCTCTACAGATTGCTCTATTCTGTATATGAAAATAACGGGTATTTTTGAAATGTGTACATCTTTTTCGTTCCTCAATCGAATGGCATTAATGTTGAAGAGCTTTGATTTCAACAAGACCGTGCAACATGCTTTACAGCATGTCTGTATCATGCTGTATCATAGACATTTAGACACAAATGGCATAAAATTGCCTTTTCAATAAAACAAATACCATTGCCATTACCACGACTTTTATCTGTTTTTTTCTTCATTTCAAAGTTGTATATCTCTAAAAAACATCCGCTAGATACAAGGAAAATACCGAAAAGTTACTTTATAAAGGAGATCGGAAAAATTCGCACGATGGTGGCACAAAAGTAAAATTGGGCAGGTTTGGTACAAGAACAAAACTATCACTAGATAATGAGAAATCTTGATTTTTTTATGAAGAGCGAGGTTATTTTTCATAGTCTGTAAATGTTATTTCTAGTGAAATCTTTAAGGCATTCAGATGAAACAAAGTGCATATTATGCCCTCTTGTATCTTCTATATATATATATATATATATATATATATATATATATATATATATATATATGTATATACATATATATATATATATATATATATATATATATATATATATATATATATATATATATATACGTAGGACGACTTCCATCGCATAAAACATGGAACGAATGTCACTGACAGTTAAGAGTTTATTTTCTAATTCATTTTGCCAA
Source organism: Druceiella hillmani (assembly GCA_039881145.1). Classification (NCBI taxonomy): domain Eukaryota; kingdom Metazoa; phylum Arthropoda; class Insecta; order Lepidoptera; family Hepialidae; genus Druceiella; species Druceiella hillmani. The sequence continues at coordinate 41,673,988 of JAYKKI010000009.1, forward strand.
TGGCCACACATTGCAGTCACTCGATATGGAATATTTTTATAATAGTTTCAAAATAGTTATTAGGTACTCTGTTGGGTTTTTAATTGTTATTTTATTTCTTATTAACAATTATTGATATGTTAGCATAATAAATTTGCACCATTTATGAAAATAGATGTATAAATTTTATCTTAATTTATAGATTTTAAATCATTGAATTATTTAGGTTTTATTTTCTAAATAACATCTGCTTTTAAAAATCATATTCCGTTTCCGTAAAGTCAGATTTATTTACGCCTTTTTTCTTTTCATACAAAGTTTATTAAATTTTTGAATCCAGATCAAAATGTTTCAAATATAAAAAATGAACTTTCTTTGTAAAAATTATCAGCTGCCCTCCAAAAATTATCAGCTAGTTTGTTGTTATCTTTGTAACTGTGGAGAAAATGTAAAGAGTTATCAAAGCATTTAATTATTACTTCAAATTTATTTTTAATACACAAATACAAAAATAACATACATATGAATTAGATAATACACAAATACAAAAATAACAAACATATAAATAGAGGAAAATTCGGTAAGAGATTCATAGCTGCACTATCACTACTGACTGACGACATAACGATACTACGACGTATATCAAAAATACTTTCCTTTACGCCAAACGGAATCTGGTCTTCTAAATGATTATTTGACAATGACAATGATAAAATTGGTGATGAAAATTATAAAATTGGTCGTGAAATCAATTTGATGCTTAATCAATACACAAAGAAAAATCCCCAACACTTTTTTATTACCTGTAACTTTTATATTGGAAAAGAAACATTATAAGAAACAGTATATGAGGCAGAAATAGTTTTCATTGATGTTATAAAAAAATCGTGAAAAGAAATTAAATGTTTCGGCGGAATAAACAGCCTCATCTAGTTTACTACTAGTAAACACTAAATTAGTGATTAATTTAGGTACACGACTATAACCGATTAACTAATTAACATGAGTTTAATTAATAAATGCACTTTAAATATGGAATCCCCTGTACTATTTCTCAAAGAAATATTTACCTCGATGAAATTATATTTTATGGAGATCCTTTTTATGATGGAATAAGTAAAAATAACATTTTTGTTGTTTTGTTTTAAGAATTCTTATCGATTTTCTTTTATTTTAACGGCAATCGCCAGTCGAAAATGAACTTACTTAAAAAGAAAAAACCTTAGAGTTAACTTTAACAGAAGACATCACGAGATATAGGTACATAATATTAGTACTTATGTACACAAGTAACATACACATACGCTTGTATATACATAGATATAATACACGGAAACGTAAGTAATACGTTTATTATAAAAGCAATGTTAATAATCTCGTTACAACTAAAGCAGAGTTGAAATTCGGAGTTAATATTTTAATTCAGTTAGGCGGCTCTCTCGTAGGCCCCCTTCTTGACGCGAGGGGCGCAGACGTTGCACGTGTCGCGCCCCCCTCGCGATACCGTGCGGGTAGGGGGCAGGAAACGCGCGTCAGCGTTTTCTAAAGGCCTACTTCTTAATAAAGCGATATTTTCCATTTTTAAATTGTGTTAAGGTTTTACCTCACATATCTACTGTGTCTTGAATTGTGACTGGAAAAATGCCTGGGACTCGAATTCCAAACAGAGCAGAAAAAGGTTTTCCGTCTTATTTCAATACTTGTTTGTAGAAATATGTTGAAATATGATATTTAAATATACCTAATGCAAGACAGCATTTTCCCATAATTTCATAATCCCCTTTAATAATATATTTAATCGATAGCGGCTTCACTTTAAATAAAATATATCGTTGCCTACATCTTTTGCTTCCGATTTTAATAATATCTAAAAGTGACCAGCGAATATTATCCGTCTTTTTTTATATTTTGGGTCAAAATTGAAGAATGTGGATAAGACCAGTTAAAATTATATATTATAACGCTAATGTCGATGAGAATATTATTTAGGTCAAGGAGAATATTATTTGGGTTTTAATATGGGTTTAAATATAAATATTTCCCTATTTGGTAAATGCAAATTTTTTATCAATCTGTTTTAAATTATTTATTAATTTTTTGTTAATTCTTATCTACATAAATAATAAATACACATAAAAAAGATACAAGGTTTTTTAAATAACATTAAAATATTTTCTTTAAAACGAATATAAGTGATGTTATTTATACAGCATATGAATGATGTTATTTATCAGCATACAAATTAAGTTATTTATCAGCATACAAATTAAGTTATTTATCAGCATACAAATTAAGTTATTTATCAGCATACAAGTTAAGTTATTTATCAGCATACAAATTAAGTTATTTATCAGCATACAAATGAAGTTATTTATCAGCATACAAATTAAGTTATTTATCAGCATACAAATTACGTTATTTATTTAACAACCGTATACAAATATACACACGTACTCAGCACATATTATGTACACATAAATTAACAAAAATACACACATCTGTGTGTGTTATTTTTAATAACTGTTTTATTTATTGCTATTATAAATGAAAATGTTGTTAAATGCAGACCGAAACTGTAGTATCGTAAAAGTTTAATCAACAATGCTTTATATATTTTAAAATGTGCAAAAACACACAGATTTAATAAATGTGTGTGTGTTTATTTGGTATTTATTAAAATTGTATATTTCTTATGCAAAATATGGCTAGTGTATTTTTTAATAAACTAATTGAATTTCTGTGGGTTTCCAGATAAGTTAAATAATTATAATAAAAAAGTGATAATTTTGACAATCATAAAGTACATTAATTCATAAAGTACATAAAAAAGTTGACTTACTTAAAAAGACAAATTAGACTATTGCTATTTTCCGTTATATATCAGCACAGATAAAACAGTAATAACTGATTATCCATAAGTAATGAAATTCTCAGAAATACGCGTAAATATTACTTTATTTGTTCGATATAATTACGGGAATTGTTTAAAGTGTAATAAACTGACTAAATAAATTTAACTGAAAGCTTAATTCATTTCATTATATCGTTTACTTGCTCTAATTAATTAGACATAATCAAAACTCTGTTTCTTTTTTAAGATTGATCGACAATCAATGATCATTACCGAAAGATTATATTTGAAAATTTGTATGAAAAATTACTCCGCTGTTTGTCAACTGTAGATGCGTTTTTACTATAATTTATGCGATAAACCAGTTTCTTAATTAAATTAAATGTGTAATTAAAATAGAGTGTGAACATCAAAAGTGGAAACTCATTTACAATTTGAGGAATTTACTTTTTATTTACAAGTAACGAGTGAAAAAATACATGGACACCTTTTTTTTAAGCAATTAACTGTTATAAAATATATCAATTAACTTATAATCAATTATCTCATATCAAAATACTAAATACTCGTCTTTGTGGCCAAGCCACATGGCACGCTCCCAAGAGACAGATATAAACTCGGATAATTCGAGTGCCTCGAAAAACTTCGATGGCATTGTAACAAAGAATTGGACATCTGTCAAGAACAAGTTATTGTGAAAGAAGCTTCTGGGAAAACGCATAAGTTGATTTGCTAGTAAAAAAAATTTCTAGTATTAAGATTATATCTAAAAAAATACTGAAAAGGAAAAATGTTCATACTTTCACTTCCATCTTATTATTTCAATAATATTTATCAATATCGATAAAACATATCGTTTATTTTTATGTAAACTAATAAATTTTATGGTAATCGGTTCAGCAAAAATATCTTCGAATTAATAAAAATATCGACCAAATATGTGTTGAACAGGCATCAAGTAAAGGATTCCTTAGTTGTTTATATCTCTTGAAATTATGGATAGGTCACCCTAATATTTATTATTAAAATTCCTAATCAAATGCACCTCCTGTTTTTCAAATATATATATATATATATACATATATATATATATATATATATATATATATATATATATATATATATACCTGTTAATTGCGAGCATTATCTAAAGCATTTTCAAAAATTAATTTATGTTGGTCTAAACAAGTAGAAAAGCTGAAGCTGTACAGGATCTCCACTATGTTATGTGCAAAATGTCAAAACAAAGACTCGAAGGCTCGTTAAACTATAAAACAAGTAATATATGGGTAAAACCATAATTCGGTTTGTTCTCATGGTCCCTTAAAAAATTATATGGATGCCTCAGGGCAACACTGGAATATATAGAAAAAGAGTATACATATTTCGGTCACGTATTCTCAATTATCGATCGAGGCAACATTAATATAATTTTTCTATACTCAATTAAAAAATATACATAGAGTTTTACAGATTAAAGATTGTTAGAACTTAGTGCTGAATTAAAAGTCCCGGTATCACATTGTATTATTGATAAAGTAATACATACAGAAATTAATTTTATCTAACTTTTACGTCAAATATTACTCCGTTCCATTTATTTTTTGAAGTAAGTTTAAAAACGTTGCCAATATTTCAAATTCATCCACAAATATGTTTATTGTAGGTTTTTTATATTTTCTCGTAACATTGACTCGTAATCGTTTTCGTAAATCAATGTTGGAACCTATCGTAATGTATTCGCTTCCTGGCAACACCAAAATTCCAAGCTATCAATTTAAGCAATCATGTCAAAGAACCGCTATAATGTAATTTGAATTCCAAAAAATCACATTTTAAATGATTCAAATATTAATCGTGATATGCCAAACTGATTTTGAAACAGGTTTATCTTTCGCTGAAAGTAATTTTATTGGCTTACTAGAATGGGATAAAAAAATTGGGAACAATATACCTTTCGTCTCTATCTAATAAAAAAAAATTTATTTATTTTTAGTTCTTTTATGCAAATTGAGCTAAATAATTAATATGACATTATTATTATTGAAGCAGGTATTGATAACATGAGTGTCTTCATATTCTGAATATTAAAATTTATCCCTTCACATTCGAAATTATTCCGCAGAATAAATTTGAATCTTTTTTATATTTAATAAAGTATAATAGAACGTTTAAACCCTACTACTGGAGCTACTAACCCCCCTCTGATAGAACAACTAAAGCGATTTTCAGGATGGCCAGCGAAAGGGATATTTTTAACACTTCTCTATCAAAAATAATACTGACACGAGAACTGTTTATATTTATAATTAAATACGAATAATAACGTGTCAGGTCTCCGTTCACGCATGTACAAATAGAACGAAACAGATGATTATCTTTCCTGCTTCCCGCTAACATTACTTCCCCTCTGAACTGCCGATGCGTACCTATATAAAAGACTATGAATAGCGTCTCCGGTAAGCCCGCAGTGTGTCATACCATGCCCGCAGCGTCATACCTGTATACTGAATACTACCTTAAATTTTGTAAAGAACAACAGAATGAAATCAGATGAATGTAATTTATGTCACTACAAAGAATCCATAGAATGACTGACATACAAAATATAATCAATTAAAATTATGGGCATTATTAATCTTTACAAATTGCCCACCTGAAGATGTTGTCATGCAATGAAACCTGGGTCGTGGTAAAAAATTTAAATAAAGTAGAAATAATACTACATCGCGCAGTTTCACTTAGTTGTGAAACATTATATTATAATGAATTTCTACAAAATTAACGCCAAATATATTCAAAATTATGGGCCTTAAATTTCCTCTGAAACTCCACATTATTCCGAAGTGAAGAACACGAGACGAAAATATCGTCTGACGAGAGAGGGCAGCAGAACGCTTAGAGTATACATCCTATGTATAAGATGTATACTTTAAGTACATACTAGTCATGGAAAATGTTCATTAACAAAAGATTGAGAATCGCTGTACCGGCTCGGGCCACATAGTTAAAGGTTCATCCCGCCAAAGGCGCAGGTACACATAAGGAGGTGCGTTCTCAAACCTTGTCTACATTTTGAACTTTATTTAAATTCAACTCCGTCCTCGCGATCCGTATGCAAATTCACGAAAAACTTTCCACCGAATGGATCTGAATATTTATGGGGGCTGATAAATTTAAGGAAATAATAAAGCATTTCCATATGGATATGTGAATTGACCTAGATTGTAAGTAAATATAGTCTTTCTGAATAATGGAGCTTTTGTTACTTTAAATTTTGACTCGTCTGTGCCTTACAATCGTTATAATAGAAATTAAATGATTACTAAATAAATGCATTCTTATTAATATGACGTAGATACATCGAGCAATGGAATAATAATAAAAAATAGAATTAAGCGATTAATTTTTACCCTATTTCAAATTGTAGCATCATGAATATCTTTTATCTAAAAAAAACAATTTTGTGTTTTTTTTCGTCAAATAGAAAATGTTATAATATGTCACAAAAATAATATACCAATAAGCCCCACGGAGTCATTGATAAAAAAAAAGTACGAAATCAACGTCGCATACCGCCAAGACATACGACGCCTAGTTATTGCATATAGAAATATTAATTAAGACAATTTAAGAAAAGCGGATCGTGATGATGTTCGATACCAATTTCCCATTTTTTTTTGTATGAACAATCAGCGATTATCTCGTTATCAGATAGTAAATACTAATGACATATATTGATCGAAAATACTGTAAAAATTAATCGTTCAATTAATTTTTTTAATTACTACGATACCTGCACAGATATACTTGTTGAAGATATATGAGCGGGTAGGAAACGCATAGTGTCACATCTAATACAAATACACTCTGGTTTCATTAGCTGTATAGTATATGTTCTGGGATCTTCAAAATAGTAGGGCGGAACGTTGCCACGTTTGTACATCTGCTTCAACGAATATTTTACGACGAGTTCCCTAAAAATACATTTTGTAAAATAATGTTTCCATCACGAGCTTGTTGAAAAGAATTCACAGAAAGTCGCTCGTCATAATTTTTAAAAATCCTTACCAATTCTTATAATCTACAATAATGTTAAATAAAGAAAATGAAATGTAGGCAACTGTGTAATGGGGATGGATCACGAAACACTCACAAATAAACGTGACCTTTTTTCAATCACTCTGCACAAATAATAAAACAGGGAAGTTTGTTTTGAAATTTAAATTCTTTTATGTTAAGCGACCATTTAGTTTCTATAGTTTTAGACACTAAATGGCTAAGAGATAAATATTTTTAGGTCTCCTATAGAATATAAAGTAAATTTTTCCATAATCATTTATTTGTTTTCAGTTTACATCGCCATCATCCGTCAACAATTTCGTTAAAAAAATACGATGCCACTCGTTTCTCAATGACCGTATTTCGCCGATATTCCTCCAACAGTCTCATCCCTTGAAACTGACCTTCAATGGGTGAACGAAATTAAATTATCGCAATACCGTTAAGAATTAACTGTGATATCACAACGGCATACTAGAAGCTTTTCAAAGACTGCTCAAAGACTGAAATAATTAGTGGCAATGATTTATTATAAAATATGTATAACTCAACCTGGTTGTATTTTTAATCTATCTTATTTTTCAAAAGATGTTTTTCAATCTTCGGAGTGTGACACATTTCCAACATACTTCGATAGTATATAGCTGAACCTAAATATTTCATGAAATAAAAATGGAAACCAAAATTAATTTTGAAAAACCTATTTAATAATACCACACACGACGGAAACCGGAAAAAATATTTGCACCCACTTTCTATGTAAGGTAGGACACATGAATTGTACTCTCCTTATGCTCTAAATGCATCAATTTACTTGCAATTTACGGATATAGGTTTAAAACTGTAGAAACGGTAAGGGTTAGTAGACTGATGGATGGTCATGACGAAAATGTGGAAGTTCCAAAAGAACACAAAACGACGTGACTGAACTAAAAAAGTTTTTTATGTATTTTCATAGAAATTGTCACGATATCAATCATACTTAGGTGATAGTCAAAAGCCAGAATATATAAACAGATTATAGCATTAAATTGGTATATACGTAAAGGGAATACAGCCAATCTGACGTATGCGTGAAATAATATACGAGTATAAAACTCATTTTAACTGTCAAACTTAAACCGGAAGCACAAAACAAAATGCTGACTCGCCTTTGCGAATTTCATAAATTCCCTTCTTGTCTATGCCCGGTTAGTTATTACTATCTCGGTACAAAACTAACTGCATTATCGTATTACCCGACGAAATTTGACGCCGCCCGAAAGGGAGAAGCAACTTCTCTCTGACTTCCGACTGGCGGCGGCTTAGCGCTCCGCGCCATAACGAGTTGAGTCGAGTTTGTTCACCATATTTAAGTAAACAAAGTCTGGTTCGTGTGTTTTTGGAAATGTGTGTTTATTAACTGAAGTTAAGCCCGCAATATCATGCGCGGTCTTGGATCCGATTCGGGAAAGCCTTGACGGCGGTTTTAGCTCAAGGCGTGTTTGAGTAATGGGCGGGAAAGGATGTTTATGATGAATTCGACATACAACTTAAACACGTTCTCACTTGAATAATTCCAAGTACACAATTATGTCCCAAGATTTTCAGTCTGGAAAAGGACAAACTCTGCTTATATTTAAGCCGAACAGATTCGTGTGAAGGTACAACAATTGTGCGTGTACTTTATCTACACGTGTCATACTTCTTTAGCATAATATACGAGTATGATATTATGACTTTATTTAGCACGCAAATTTTTAATGAAAATAAAATAATGAAAGGGCTGAAGCGTGATTATAAGTTGGTAAAATCTAAATTCAACGAAATAATACAATTTTAAAAATTAAAATTTATTTTCTCATACGGAGTAGTAAAAAATTTAATATTTTTGTCTGGAATTATAGTCACTATCATTTAATAATTAAAAAAACTTATACAATATACCTTAAATTTAATAATTAAAAACTTGATACAATAATTTAAAATTTATATAATATTCCTAAATAAACAAATGTTTTTTTATTATATAGAGCACTATTAAATTTCAAGTAATAAATCTCAATTAAAAAATATTATTCAAAAGCACAGATGTAACTTTGATTTGTGTGAATATAAACCACGTGTTGTATATTTACTAATACCTCAATAACTATCATGAATATAGTATCAGTCACTACAAGTATATCAATATATGTTTAGTGAGCAACTTCATCCTGTCGATTATTGTTGCATCGTCTGCACGCATCGTAAAATTTTACTTTCTTAATTTTTTCCTAACGCGCCTAACGAAGTATAACTTTTAAAAGTGCGTAGTGCTCGAGTAGGTACTCATTTGAGACGTATTTAAAATTGTGAAAAGTTTGATGCCGATCATTTTTTTATCCAAAGCAACGCCTAACATAGGTTAAGGTGTAAAAATTATTTTGCGTCTAAAAATGGAGACAATTTGTGGTATTTTTTTCTAAAAAATAATCTGATTAATTATTGAAATACAAGGCTTCATTCCACATATCTAAAAATATATTTAAGATATTTTTGTGCCCTTATAAAATAAAATAGCAATGATAAAATCTTATAGAAGTATGTCTTTGCAGAACGTTTTTCCAGGGCTTGAAGCATTAGTGCCGTAAGTTGAAAAGAAAAATTTACTTTTTCGCCCCAAAATCTTTACGTATTCCGTGAAAAACTAATTTTGAAAGTTTTGGCAAATCAAAATGTTTAGTAAGTTATTTAAATTTTGCTAAAAACTTGCTAATTGAAAACATATTTGAGTTATGCCGCAAAATATGATACTTTGAAAAAGATTATGTAAAAAGCGTTTAAAATTTTCATCCCATTAGCGATGAACTACTTTAGCTACAAGTAAATCAAAAGTTTTTTATTTTGTGTTTATGATATTTTACTTTCCGACTCTTAAACTATAATTTGAAGCCAATATTTTAAAGTTGATTTCTCGACCCCTCTGAAACAGCTTTAACTTAACCTAACTCGAGCAAATATCCATTAGAAAGTTAATAATAATAATAGTTAATAATTAATATTTAAGTCAATTAACGTTCTATCCGTTTCGAATCGAAACACACTTCTGTTAGTAATTACAGTGGCTATGTATTCTACCAAGCATCAGTCTCATATCGGTTTTGAAGATTTTACTATGGAGTCTGACTTACGTACACTAGATTTTTTTCAAAATGGCGACCATGCATTAAACCGATAGCTGACATCAATAAAAACGAAAAATGTTATGAAGACAAAATGTCACGTTTCCAAGATACAAGCTATCAAAATTTAGATTTTATTCTCTTTTTACTTTTGGCGCCGTACTTACAAGCTTGTTAGAAAAGTGACACTTTAAGGGGTTTTATTAAATATAATTTCTTATTTCTTGTTTTTTACATTATGGATATATTTTCACATTTATGGATATCGAAATATATCTCAAAGTACGGATGCTTGCAACAGAAACAATATTATTTAATAAATTATCATGTTCTTTTTTATTATCACGCCTGTTTCTAAAGGATTGTTGTTCTTCATACACTATACACACCATCTTTTTGTAGCTCCTTTCACGTAGTATTTGAACGAAACCCTATTGTAAAAACAAAGAAATATGTTCTTAATGGTAGTACGATAGAAATACTGTCCATCCATACGTACGCCTCATAAGAGGCCTCTGACACGTAAACGAAACGAGCTACATACGCACGTAATACGCAATGCGTTAGTCTTAAAACGCAATAGCCTATTTAAAATTATGTATAATTTAATTTTAGGGTATTGCCTGTATTGCCATAACTTTTCACTGAAAGATTGACCTTTAAAAACCGTCAAGAGGTCGATTTTAAATCCGATTCATCTTGTTAACGGCAATGACGAGGGATCTGTGAATTGTCTCAAATATTACACATAATCTGTACTTGTGCAAAAAATTAATTAAGAATTGCTATACGTGAAATAGTTAACAAGTAACTATATAAGCAAAACATTTTTTACCCAAATGAAAAATATACTAAACAATATATCTACATGCATGCCCTTAAATTTTTGAATATTTTTTACCTGTAACCCCCCTAATGGGTTCTATTTTGTACTTAACAGCATTTTATTCCGTTTCCACCATGTACCCCCTTCATTTTACTTCATTTTACCCATCAACCACCTAACGGCTGCAGCACAAGCGTATGATATGTTTATCATGAGTGAAAATTAAGGAACCATTGGAATGAATTATCTCATTTTTTAATACTGAAAAGCACGTTCAGTTTTATGTTAAATTACTCATTAAGTAACTTTGTCAGAAACAGTTAAAGCAATAATCAATTTTATTTATTGCTGAAAATCAAAACAAGTATTTGTTAATTTTTTATAATTCGATTCACTTAGTAGGTACGTTAATTGGTTTAATAAGCGCGGCGATTGCCCTAATACATAGGTTGATTGGCTTAACAGGTGCGTTGATTGCCTTAAAAGGTACGTTAACCGGATTAATTAGCACTTAATGTGTAAGCACATGATCAACATAACCGACTAAAGATTGAAAGTATCGTTTATTTTGTTTCCTTATTTTATTAATTTGTATTAAACCATGTGAGACCCAGCAAAGACTTGCACCATCCTACTCGAATTGAAGAGGATTAAAGACGAAATAAACTTTACGCATGTAAACTTCGATAATAAAAGCGGATTAAAGATGAAATAAACTTTACGCATGTAAACTTCGATAATGAACTTTACACATGTAAACTTCGATAATAAAAGCGGATTAAAGACGAAATAAACTTTACGCGTGTAAACTTCGATAATGAACTTTACACATGTAAACTTCGATAATAAAAGCGGATTAAAGATGAAATAAACTTTACGCATGTAAACTTCGATAATGAACTTTACACATGTAAACTTCGATAATAAAAGCGGATTAAAGACGAAATAAACTTTACGCATGTAAACTTCGATAATAAACTCAAATAATAAAAACAAAAAAAGGTATGTTCATAATTCAATAATAGAAATACAAAAATATCTACAGCGCAAAGAAACAGTAGTCTAGCCATAATTAAGTACTGTTGTTGCTGAGGGTAAGAAATTTATTCTCAAATTAAATCTGTGTAACACAATATTTATATAATAAAATTTGAATTAATTACTGAATACATTAATCGAAATTTTACACAATACTGAAGAAAATAAAGTTTCGCAGCTCGACGGTAAATAAGGGCGTGTCTTCGTTTAGAGTTATGTTTGTCTTGCTGTATACAATCTTATCATTAAGCAAGCTTCGCCTCAGACTCAATATATGCGTATAATTCGTAAATAACTGTGAGAAAACACAAAGTAAAGAATCATAATTAGATGTAAGAAAACACAAATTATAGAATGTTTTATCTGAATTTCTTCAACTGTCCAGACTACTTCAAGACATGAAAACCCTCCGAGGATGAGCGCCGTCTAACAACTTTGCGAAATTTTCAAACTTTTTTATCTGTTTCACTTTTTCCGCGTATACCGCTGCCAGGGTAACAATACAAGGCTGACAAAAACAGTTAACACTACATAAAAACAATATGCTGCTAATCACACTTGTCAGCATCAATTCGCAATTTTCCCAATATACCTATTAGTACCTATTAGATATTGAATATATTTGGCGTTAATTTTGTAGAAATTTATTATTCACAATTAAATGAAACTACGTGATGTAGTATTATTTCTACTTTCTTTAAGTTCTTTACCACGACCTAGGTTTCGTTGTATTACAACATCTTCAGGTGGGCTATTAGCAAAGGATCGAAAAGATGCGAAAAATCTTTGCTAATAGCCCACCTGAAGATGTTGTAATACAACGAAACCTAGGTCGTGGTGAAGATATTAAAAAAAGTAGAAATAATACTACATCACGTAGTTTCATTTAATTGTACCTATTAGATATTATATTTCCAAGACACAGCTTACGGTACATTGTTGATTTTGCACAAGTAAAAAAATGCACAATTTGCCGAATTTATGCAGACAAATGTGTTTTGTCCCTTATTATCTTTTTAGTATAAACTGTTTTGTCGGCCATTTATAATAATTAAAAAAGTTCTTAAGCACATCAGTTGCACTCAACTGCAAAAACATTCAATAGCATGCTTGCAAAATAATGCGATCGTATAGGTACTTATAATCTTACGAATGTTAAAGAAAATGTACTTGCTCTACGATACAATACCCGCCCATCTCTCCTCTTTTGTTCGGCACGTACTTGAGACGCAATTAAACGTGAGTAAAAGATGCGAAAAGATAAAAAAAATTCTAAAGCACCTTAAAACAAAATGCTAATTTTCTATGTGTAAGTTGCGAATTGATACTGGAAAATGTGGTTGGTTCGTAAAATGTTTGGTACATTAAAAGCTTGCATCGCATGCCATCTGTCCTCAAAAACAGCAATTACTACAAATGTAAATTAACGAGTCTCGATGAAAAACATTAAGCAAAGCCGTTAAAAAAAGGAAAGGAAATCTAAAATTATAAAAGTTTTCCAAGTTGCCTACTCAAATTAAGAACTAAATATATAAATCCGTATTTCCGTAAACTGAATGTTGGAAAGTTGTAATGGCAAATGGTAGTGGCGCCATTTTATTTCGCCTCTCATGGCGTCGGGGTCGGGTGTTAAGCAAGCACCTCTCCCAAATTACTTTGTTATGACCTTTTTTTGGTTCCATCTCGCGAGATTACGTTTTTAATTAATCCATGGAAATTAATGTTTAAAAATCTTGTAAACTTTTATTACCTTAAATAGATTAAATCCGTGTTAAACATCATACAGAAAAACAATTTTGAAAATAATTTGTTTAGAGGAATGTATTCGGAAAACTATCATTCCTAAATTTTGATAAACTTATTTTCCTTTCTAATTTTTTTAATTATAAATGCTTTTTACAAATTTATTATATAATATGAAATGTAATCGTAAAACCCAAAATAACTTATTCATTAATTTAGAATGCAATAATTGCTCAAATACATATGAAAAAGCTTACTAATACCTCAGAGTACATAATGATACAAAGGGTCAATACCCATACTAGAAAAGTTTAAACCGTAACTCGCGCAAGTACGGCGACGGTGGTGAATAATGATACTACGTAAATGTTTTGTTACATTTATTTCTCAGTAATAAGACTAGATGGCACTATTTCTGTGCGTCAGCCACGACACCGCGACGTTTGCGTTGTCTCAGGGTCTATATATACCTAGATATTAATTAGGTACCTAGATATTAATACCTATCCTCGAGCTCATAAAAATAAAGTTAAGGAAGGTGCGTTTAGAAAAATCTGAGCGTCGTTCGTCAAAATAAAATTTTGCCCTTTACAGAATTGAAGCTATTAACATAGTACCTATCTGTATAATTTATTGAGATAGTACTTGGTACGTATATACATTTTACACTTCAAGTAAAACAACGCGTGTATGTACAGACGTAGTATTATAGTATATGATCTATGCGTAGTACATTATTTACTATGAGCTGGCAGTGTTACATTATACTTGATGTAACATTGACCTTATATTAGGTTAAATAAAACAAAGGGAACATTATGGACTTTAATTGTTTCTTAAAATTCTTTTTTTTAAGAGTTTAGTCCATATTTCTTTTTGAAGTTTAACAATAATCATACGTTTTAATTACAACTAATTTTTGAAAAATAAAATATAGGTGTTCTTTACAAACTGTTACTTGTGTGTATTTTGTTATTATATTTGAAATAATTTTTTTAACATTAAATTTTCAAAAACATCACAATAAATAATAATGCATCCTTAATAGTCGTATTGAGCATCTCGCTTGGTGATTTCAGTGCCTGTTCTTTGATCCCATAATTTTTATTTAATATCAAAATTTGCTTTTGATCATCGTATTTTAGTAACTTTTCATTACATTCTTGGTAATTGTGTTTTCCTATACACTTCTTGGTAATTGTGGTAATTGTGTTTGTTGTGTTGATTCTTGGTAATTGTGTTTGTTGTGTTGATTCTTGGTAATTGTGTTTTCCTATCCTCTTTGCAAGATACCCCGCAAAGTAGGCGGTTGAACAATCCTCTAAGGTACTTAGGATCGCTTCAGACTGGCTCTCTCTGCAGTTGAATTGGGTAAATGAGCTATCGATGTTGATGGTACAGCTAGTAGATACGCCTGAGACGGTTCAGCAATTCTAAGAAAAGTTGGTTCCATCTGATCGATGATGTTTCCTATACACTTCTTTGCAAGATACCCCGCAAAGTAGGTCATTGAACAATCCTCTAAGGTACTTGGGATCGCTTCAGACTAGCTCTCCCTGCATTTGAATTGGGTAAATGAGCTATCGATGTTGATGGTACATCTAGTAGGTACGCCTGAGACGGTTCAGCAATTCTAAGAAAAGTTGGTTCCATCTGATCGATGATGTTTACTATACACTTCTTTGCAAGATACCCCGCAAAGTAGGCGATTGAACAATCCTCTAAGGTACTTGGGATCGCTTCAGACTGGCTCTCCCTGCAGTTGAATTGGGTAAATGAGCCATCGATGTTGATGGTACATCTAGTGGGTACGCCTGAGACGGTTTAGCGATTCTAAGAAAAGTTGGTTCCATCTGATCGATCCATCTCATCCAAAATAAATTTGTCCTAGTCCTCCTTGCAGTTTTCTGGTATTAATGCATTTAATAAGTGGCTTCGGAATACAGACCTCAATTGCTTAATGGTTGGGTTTCTGATGCATCCTCTTTTCATCCTGTACTGACCAAACAAGTTTTCGATGACATCTTTATTAAGTCTGTATGTCATTATATGCAACTTTCATTACATTATTGGTAATTGTGTTTTCCTATACACTTCTTTGCAAGATATCAATCAAAGTAGGCGATTGAACAATCCTCTAAGGTACTTGGGATCGTTTCAGACTAGCTCTCCCTGCAGTTGAATTGGGTAAATGAGCTATCGATGTTGATGGTACATCTAGTAGATACGCCTGAGACGGTTCAGCAATTCTAAGAAAAGTTGGTTCCATCTGATCGATGATGTTTACTATACACTTCTTTGCAAGATACCCCGCAAATTAGGCGATTGAACAATCCTCTAAGGTACTTGGGATCGCTTCAGACTGGCTCTCCCTGCAGTTGGATTGGGTAAATGAGCTATCGATGTTGATGGTACATCTAGTGAGTACGCCTGAGATGGTTTAGCGATTCTAAGACAAGTTGGTTCCATCTGATCGATCCATCTCATCCAAAATGAATTTGTCCTGGTCCTTGCAGTTTTCTGGTATTAATGCATTTAATAAGCGGCTTCGGAATACAGATCTCAATTGTTTAGCGGTTAGGTTTCTGATGCATCCTCTTTTCATCCTGTACTGACAAAACAAGTTTTCGATGACATCTTTATTAAGTCTGTATGTCATTATAAACTTAATTCCGTTGTTATCCTCTTCTTCAAAAAGTTTTAATGTTGCTCCGATCGACTACCGCATTCCTGTGAAACTCAAAGGTACTGTTTTCAATTTAGTGCCATCTTTCTTGTAAGTAATTTCTTTTAAAACCTTGATCATATTTAAACTTTTTTCCTTTTTTTTAATCCTTCATCATTCATTAATTTTTTTTATAAAGCACGTTTGTGTGGATTTTTATGTTTCAAGCTTCTGCTATTTAGTGCTTCAAAAAGGTTATTAATTTTTTCTATAAATTTGGTGTTATTTGAAGCTTTTTCGCTTTTTAATTCTCCTGTCGAGACTGCAGTTTTCATTGTCGCAGCAACCGAGTGACTGACTTATGTAGCTAACTTCACTTTAATTTTTTAGAACGCGTTTGGGCTTAAGTGCTCTTGTGTTATTTATGCATTTACTTAAATGCGCTTGGCTTAAGTGTGCTTTGTGTTTTTATGCTTTTACTCTTATTACTTTGGTCAATATTATAAAGACCAATTATGTCAGTGAAACTTACTTCATTACCTTGCCATATGAAATTGTGTGTCAACAAATTGTGTCTAAAATTTTTAATAAAATGAGGTACATCAATTATGGAAAATATGTTTTTATCATCTAACATAAAAAATGAGGTATCCGGTGTTACCCCTAGTTGTTTTAATGCATTTTGAGGCATTTGTTGTTCCCTGGTCACACACAACTGCCTTTAGCAGTAATTCCGAATCAAAAGTTTTTCTAGCACCCTTATAATTGTGTGTTTTAGATAAAAAAATAAGCAAGAATAATCTTTCAATTTTGAGACTGTACAGTCTCCTTGTGGCATTGAGACTGTACAGTCTTCTTGCCACAAAAACCAACGCAGTTTTGGCTAATTTGTCTTTTCTTTGACCTTTCCAAAATCTTCAAAACCATCTATTAAATTAATTTTTTCATTGTATTCCAAATATGGATAAATATGGCCATTTCGTCAAAACAATTATACAAGTTTTTTTTTGGTCTATGGCATACTCAAATTTCTTTTTAATTTTCTTAAAACCGGCTTTTGAGAGCCCCGAGAAGCAGCTTGCTTTTTTAACTATATTTTTATTGTACCAGGAGCTGGTAATACAACTCCAGTTTTTCTCATATGCCTGTACGTAGAACAAGACTTGTAAAATAAGGCAAGGCAAAGATTCTTTTCAGCAGTCGTCCATTTGTTAGTATCTCTTTGAAATTGCATTTTTGTTTTTTGTTAAAATTTTAGATATTTTACTTTCGAAAGGGAATTTTTCAATACCAATTATGTGTTTTCCTATCAACTTCTTTTTTAAGTTTTTTGAAAAAACCATGTTTCTTTTAAAATTGTGCAAAAAGTTACAGTACATTTCAATTTCTTTACACATTCTGATGTTTCTTCAAGTGAAAAACAACGGCGCTTGGGTTTGTTTGATGTTTGAAAACTGTATTCTGGATTCACGGGTTCAAAATTGTCTTTTTCCAATTTTAATTTCCTTTTTCGTTTATAATTTTCTGGTGAAGATAATTCAGCTTCAATTGAGGTAGTTTTCAGCATGGAGCTTTTTTCTTAGACGGGCCTGAATCCTGTGCTTCTTTTAATTTTAAAAGATTCAAAATGGGCTTACATAAATATCTGTTTAATAGATCATTTTCGGTTAAATGATTCAAAGCCATATTACATACAAAAAGTCAAACGTATATAAAAATTAGGAGTATTTTACGGAAATACTGCACTTTTGGGAGTGCGTTTAAGCCCGAAGCCGATTTAAGTTAAAGACAAAATAAGCTACTGCCCACACCCTCATGGGGCCGAAGATATAGTATACGAGATATAGTATAAGATATGGATATTGTAACATAGCATTTAATCTCAAGGGGTCTCCCCTGCTCAGACCTAGGTTTAAATTAAGAGGCTTGGAAAAATTTTACAGTGAAAGCTTTAAAATTTTACCCCTATCAACTCGCACTGCTCACTATAAGGAATGAATGCCAGGTCACCCTTCCTAAAAGCCTCAGATTGATACTGAAGATGATTAGTCCCGGTTACCCTATATAAAAGAGGTGATGGTCCTAACCTTATGTTGCTTAGGGACCTTTTCATGACTACATCCAGCCCTGCTTATGCTTTATTTATAAAATTTCTTAAAACATATTTACATGTATATTCCAACGGAAGAAATAGATACAAAGGTATAGTTGCCAGGTGCTCGAGGCTCACCGGGATTATCCCGGAACGCAAGCCATGTCCCGGATTTCGCAATTTTCAAAAATATTCCAGGGAAATCCAATTTGCGTCTAAAATAGTAATTGCGAAAGAGTTTAAATTTCACACGCCTCGGAGACGGAACCTAAGGATCCAACACGCTATACGTCCGCTACCGCCACTCAACTCCCAGAAAATACAAATAATAATATATATAATAATAACAAACACGATAGCAAAAAACAAGTTATAAATAATAATAAAGCATGTTGATTATATTAATTCTATGATACTAAAAATGTATTAGTATCTTCATAATTGGCTTTGCTTTTCGTCCCTGAATTAACCTCAGAAAATCTGGCAACCTTAATTGTAGTGGTTGTTAGCAAGCATGTGTCATTTATTCACTCTACCTCAGATTAAAAAATAAACTACGCTTTGTACTGATCGATTCGATCATGGATCCTTTCGAAAAAAAGATTGAATCTTTTATATCAATCATTCATTCCCTTCGATGTTCGATTGTGCGAATGAATGAGGTGATGATTCATTCATTCGCTAATGCAATATTCAATCTAAAAAAGATTCGAATGAACGCGTTCGTTCCGTCGATCAGCATTCATTAAGATTTATTGTCTAAATACAATAATATCTAGCTTAACTAATTAGATGATTGCAGGGCAGATATTCAAATTTCGTACTCGGCATACTAATAAAGCAATATATTTAATCTATAGTTATGGTGATAGTACTTTAATATTTTGATAAATTTTCACATTGATTATAAAGTCTAATGTCGTTAGTATAATTTGTAAGGTATTTTATAAAGAAAATTCTAAATAAAATTCTGCTAATAAGTCTTGATTCTTGAAAGATAAACACGCGCTATTTAAGCTTTTTATAAATAAATGCTTTCATGGTTATTTATTAATAGTTTCTATTGATTTATGAATCGACTGCCATAGAATTATTTTTCGCTTTGTGGTGGTATTATACGGGTATGAGGCTCTACTGATAGGATTATATTAATTGTTGTATAAAGAAGTAAGAAGAACAATTCTTTAATTAATTTTTTTACTTTATTTTTTTTTATTTAATATAGTATTGCAATAACAAATTGTTGAAATTTAATATTTCATTAGATGCGTGACATAAATTTTAATTTTAATATGTTATGTTTAAGCAGGAAACACAGTGAAATGTGAACTTATTTAACCAATATTAGGTCGAGTAAACGGAAATGTGCTTCTATTAAAATTTAAGATAAATATATTAGTTATAATAAACTTGCTATATAAGTAAATAATACTGAAAAAAAAATTAGTTCCTTCATCGGGCATTAGTATTCAATGTCATATAAATTAATTACAAAATTTTGCTCTACAAGTCTTCTCATTATTGTAAACAAAATGAAAATTGTATTATACGTATAACCAGCCGCGTTACGCACGAAACAATAATATATTCACTATTCATTCGACAGTTTTATATTACTCGTAATTGTCGTGAGTCAGTCGCACGAATGGTAATCGCACGGACGAGTGGTAAATCGTTCGATCAGTTACGGTACAAAGATTCATTCGTTTTGACTTTGAATTATTGAAACTGATTCGATCATTCAAGACTGACCATCTCTAGTTTTTAATTACTCTAAGTGGCATAAGTCGCCGTAGGAAGGTATGTACCTACATGTTCAGGTCATAATTCCAATCGATTTTTATCGTTTCTGGGAAATCGAAACATATAATATTCAGAACTCGATGAAATGATGCACCCGGAATACGCGCCTTTACGTGGTGCCATATCCTGCCTTATTTTACAATAGCTCACAGTCAATTCAACTTCCAAATCGATGACAGAAACAATCCAAAAATATAGCAAAAGACGTCGTGTTGCCTAAACGAGAGTTCAAACATATAGGTGAAGTCGTCAAAAAAATGTTTTCGGGGGTCCAGGAACAATGCAAAGGTCCTAAATAAAATAACAAGAAACACAAAAAAAACATGCAAAAGAATAAAACTCCAATGAATCTGAATCAGACATAGACAGGCTAATTGAATTAATTACTCTGAGTGGTATAAATTGATGTAGGGAGGTATGTACCTGTATTTTCAAGCCATACTTCCAATCGATTTTTATCGTTTAGGAAAAATCGAAACATCGAATGTCCATAACCCGAGTTGTTGCACCCATAATACGCACATTTATGTGGTGCCATATTCTGCTTTATTTTACAATAGCTCGCAGTCAATTCAACGTCCTAATCCGTGGCTAAACGAGTGTCCAAAAATATAGCCGGAATCGTCAAAAATGCACTCACGGAATAATGCAAAGGTCCTAAATAAAGTAACAAGAGACTCAAAAAAACACGCAAAACAATAAAACTCCAATGAATCTGAATCAGATATAGACAGGCTAATAGACAGATGTTAAAATATTACGTTCTTTTTCAATAAACTGTCATTAAAGTAACGATATGTCGTCACATTTCTTAAAATTGTTTAATTGGAGTTTTAATAACTTTAACATATATTTTTACCGTTTTAATATGTTTCCATGTTAAAAAAAAATTATTATCGTAATAATTTTACTTCTGTACGATGAAACGGAATGCAAACAAACGACGCGTATGCCACCTGTCGCAAGTACAAAGTTACCTTGCAGTTGAGTCCTAAAAAATATCTAGATGGCATAAAATAGAAAATTCTTTAAATACGTGTCACTTTTGAAAATATTAAGAAATTAATCTACATAATTTATTTTCGTGAAACAAAACTCTATGAAAGTGGTATAATAGCCTTTTAATTCAAATTTATCTCTCAATCAGTCAAATGATACTTGTAGCGACATCTATCCGCGCTAAATCCGTATTAAATCTAAAATGTATGGGGCTGACCAGACATACTAATACTTAAACTAACAAGAAAGTTTGTAAAATGATTTTACAGACTGGCAACACTTTAAAAGGTTTTCAGAGGTCAATTAGTTGGCCGAACACCAAGAGTTAAGCAAAACCACAAAAGTTTATCAATTTACATAACGTAAGCAAATTAAAGATGCAGATATATTAATGGTGATATTACTAAACTTAATGAATAATTTACCAATGTATAACTCATGTAATAAAGGAACAGTCAATGCTTAAGCAGTTTATTTGTTTTCTTTATATTTTGTACATATAAAGAAGTTTTTGTAAAAAAATATAAGCTAGTACTATCTATAGGTATCCATCTTCCCCAAAAATTGATCGATTCTATAAGGAAAATGATTATGATAAATTTTATTTTATTATGTAATATATATCTATTTAATTTCGGTAAGTTAATCAAATAAAATAATAACTATAATAAAGGAAATAAAAGAGTTCTTGTAATGATATGAAAATTATAAAAACTACAATTTGAAATGGTCAAATCAATTAGTCTGTTCCAATTGGTTCTACATCACTGGATATTTGAATTTATATTCATAAAACATACCTTTTAATAAAGTAGAAAACTATATGTAATTATGTTGCAACTAAAACTTTTTAGTGAATAATTTATTTCCCAATATTTTCAGTGCTTATTTCAAGTTTTTGTATCGAAATTAATTTGACACTATGTTAAGGTGACCAGATTTTAACATTGGTAAAGCGGGATACCATTGACCGGGGTTCTTGATTGATCAACATAAGTACAATTTACAAATTAATACATTAAAAAAAATTATGTATAGTATTATTTTATTCTTTTGGTATATATCCCATTTGAACAAATTTATTTAGTAGATTGCTGTCGTTTAAAAGGTCATGAAATTTGTCACAAGAATTTATTAAATTATATTTCACACATGGCTTTCAAATCTCAACACTTAATTGTGATTTTATTGATGTCCATGCTTTATTTACCGTAGAAAAAATGTATTCAGTTACAGCATTAGTTCCTGGTAATGACACAGTTTTTAATGTTTTGTTGTATGGAACATGATTTGTTTCAAAATGATAATGAAATATTTCTAAACATTTGTTCTCTATTGGGACTTTTGCTGATGCCCAAGATTTAACCTTTTCCTTATCAATATATTTTTTTTAATAATGATACCTAATTAAAAATATCATTTTCGGAAAGATTTCTATATGGGAAATTTTAAGTAATATGATCGAATAATTTTTGCACATCATTCCAATTAAGTTCTTGTTTTAATGTAACTCAATGATAATGTTCAATATCAATGTAACATACCGTCCACTCTTCTAAATAATCTATACAGTTACTATAGAACTTTTTAACGTGATTCATGATAACTGCAGTATTTATTGCTTTTCTTCTAGCTGGCTTATAATATTACGGATAATTAACGGAAGAAAATTATTTTCTAACCGCTCTTGACACTGAAATTTTAAATTATTAACTTCATTTGCTACTTCGATTACCGAAATTTTGTCATCTTCAATAAGTCGTATAGCATTTTGAAAAAGAGCTGCTTGAATGTGTACAAACTCTAGCCAAATTTTCAAAGATTTTTTTTGAAGACTTTCACAAAGCTCTTCTAAATTTCTAGGACATTTACAGTAATGCAGCAGTATTTTGTTTGTGTCTGCAAGTACTTTGAAATATCATTCTTCCTGTCGTGCGAAATAGAAAATTCACCATTACATTTCTCACATTTTACCGTGTTCACTTTTGGTTTTTTTAATAAAAGAAAATTCACTTCTGAAATTTCACTGTTGAATTTGCATCCTCTTTTATTACTAGTTATGTTAAAAATCTAAAAATAATAACTTGAAATATATTATAAATTATTATGTACATATTGCTTAAAAACACATAGGTACATAATTACATGAAAATATTTTATTGTTAATATATAAATTAAATTAATTTGATTGTTATAAAGTAACTATATTTTCAAAATTATTTTAATTTGAATCCTATATTTCTTTCTAAATTATAACATTACTAACTGGTATTGTTTTTCCTCTTAAGTTTTAAATCGTAAGTCGAAAGTGTCACTTTCAACGGCCGGCACTAGACTTTTTGCCTTTAAAAATTTTTTTTTTGGCTTATAAAATATAAATAATACGGGTACTGTCTGCTAAATTCACGAATATTTATGCATTTATGAAATAAATAAATTACTTATCTGAATAGCTGATTTGTTGACATCACTTGTTTAAATAAAGTTTGTTCATTAATTCAATGCAGTAAACTGACAGTTCTTCGAAAAATAATGTTACCAGCTTACATGAATAGCGAAGCGAATGACTCATTAGAGTCGAGTGAGTCATCTGCCAAAAAATGCCATTGTTCATTAAGTCCAAACGATGGTGGTCGAATTCTAACAACTGATCAACAAGGCGAACTTTGACAAGCAGTTCTCAACAATTATTTGTTATTATTAAAGTTTAATATTATAAAATTAACAAAAAAAATATAAAACTAGTATTTTTGCGAAATAGCCGTTCCCTAGCTTGTCGTGTATTCTTTCCAAAAATCGGGGCTTTTTTAAAACGTCGCGGGACACGGGACAAATTGTTAAAAATTGGGACTGTCCCGCTAAAAGCATCATCCACCTTCGTTCACTTCACACTATGTTAACTAATAATTATCGCATATCTAAAAAAAATTAGTTTGCTTTTTTAAACCAGACTATATGTTCATGTAACTTTCCAGTCAATTTCTCTTTTCTATTTCCTTCTGGGTTTTTCTTCATGATTATTAACTTAGTCTTCTCGCATTGTCATCTTTTTGTAGTACAAACACATCTAGGTCAATTATATCAGACTTCACTTTTCCACTTTTATTCAGCTGTTTAACCACCTGATCATAGTCACCCTTGAGTGTCATGCCTATTAATATAACAAATATAAAAGTTGGTTTGTTTGACCGTTTATAAATGTATTCATTCTTCAATAACTCTGTGAGCAAGTAACTAAAACCTACCAAATTTGGTACAAAAATGAAGTCACAGCTTGTCAGCCAGGACTTGGCTCGCGTAAAGTATTAATAAATTGAAATGTATAATTGGATATTTGTTAAACAATAAAGCCTAAATTTAATATAAATCAAATTAATTACTTTCTACATGAAAAATAGCTTACTTCATGTAGAATAAAGCTTGGTACTTTTTACCGTCAATTCACATATCACCAGATGGCACGTGTATATTAAATCACTTGCTCAAAACCTGCTAAAATAGCCCCTTTAACCGGAAATCCTCCCAAATAAAGAGAACCAAAGATAGTTTTTTTGTAACTAAAAATGAATGTCCTTGAGTACATCATCATGTACAGAATTTATCAAATAATAATTTATATTGCAATTCGATTAAAATGTTTGTTTCTATATACTATGTTTATTTTTTCCTACGACATCCTTCACACTGATTCCTTTCATCATTCTAAACATGAAATGTTTCTATTGAATGTATATATTAATGATACACCTACATTATATCTTATTACACCCAGAAAAATAAAATGTAAAATTGGCAAAAAACTCTTCCAAAACTAAATATCACTAAGAAGATCCATGGACGATTCCCAAACTTAGAGCATAATGTTTTTGCATCATTTTTAATTTGTTTCTTTATAAAAATACTAATATCATATCCCAACATTTCTACACTACTTTTACTCAAATATGCGAAAAATAAATCTTTCAACTAATGGTACTTATCTTCTTTCTAATCATGTCAGATAAGTTCGGTCATATGGAGATTTATTCAATACGGTAGTTGACTCATTCTAAATTTTGATATTTTTCGTACAATATTGTGTTAATTAAAAACCAATCTTGAAAAAAATTAAAAAATTAATTGAAAAATAAGCCAGTTGTAGGCTTCTAAATTTGAGGATACGGATAGAGTTAGGTATATCCCTGTCTCTTTTCTCCTCATAGAATATAATGTGCAATATTAAAAATGACCTCACAACACAGTATTGCCGTCCTTCTCTAAAGGTTAAATTTAAACTTTTATAACTCTGTCAATTTTGAAGATTATTAAAAAAAATTTTCACTCTTCATCAGCTTGTACCTTGAAATTAAGATTAATGAAATAAAAAAAAATTAGTCAAATACCCAATTAAATATAAATGAAACACAATTTGATCTATAGATAAATATATAATTCTCTTATTAAAAATGTCCATTTTTGGTAGGCATGCTTAAATTCTATGTCTAGAAATACTGCATGCAGTATTAATTATAAATTATTTATTTGTAAAATAATTGAATAAATAACGGCCATCACAATATTATCTATTTTTTCTGACACACTTCACATTAAATGGTGTAAGTATGCTTTGAGAAAGTCAATAACAATACGATTGTCATACGAAATTTTAAAATTATGATAACAATTCTTCATCGATGAGTAGCGTAACATTAAAGATGCTTATCGCTATTACAATCACAAATTCAGAGGGAAACTATCAGAAACGCGAGTTCAAGTAGACAATTTGTTTCCTATCTTACAATATTACTAGACGCTGCTCTAAATCCAGGCCCTTTAGTTCTTTGCTACAAATTCCTCACCCTTCTTAATGTTCTTGTGGAGCTCGGGGATGGCAGCCTTAAGCAATTCCTTCTCGTAGGCATTTAACTCTCCAAATCCTAGGTTCTTCTCTACTCCATTTTTACCAAGAATAACAGGAGTTGCAAAGTACTTCGCCTCGGTTATGTCTGAGCGTACATATGTGCACTCGACCACATTTGACTCGCCGCTGAGCGCTTTCAGAAGAGAGAAAGTGAAACGAGCGCCGGCATAGGCCATGGAAAGAGTTGCAGAACCACCACCGGCCTTGGCTTTTACAACCTGTAATTAGACACGATTTGAAATATATAAGAGATTGTCTAACTTTTAATGTTTATGGTAAACATATAATAGAGTGTTGGTTTTAAGTCACGCGCATGATGAAATTAAAGAAACAAAATATAATTTCTTAATTCATAATTTTGAGAAAATAAGTTGGATATTCATTATACACAATACCCATCAAATGTCGACTTTCTGTCTGTTAGTCAATTTATCAATCTGTTCTGGTTTGCTGTGGAAATTATAGATGTCAGTCTTAGTCTTGGTAGTTATTAATTTTTTTCAAGAAACCTCTACAGTCTGCATCTTATTAATTTTTTTAAGACCTGCTAATTATTAATTTTTTTTAAATTTCTACACGAGTTTCATCTCAAAGCGAAAAGAAAATTTTGAAGTTATTAATTCATAAGACAAATGGATAAACAATCCACTTGTCCTACGAACACAGGTATAAATCAAGGCCAGAATATCCAAGCATGCCTATTAGCCTGGTATGAATGGCGAAACTTTCCTATGTGCCATAAGAGATACAAGACATGCCTCACAGTAATTATATGAACTGTATTTTACCTGCAGTATACTCTTATAATTTAAAATTCAACACACAAGAGACTAGGGCGAAATCGTCAAATATGGTAACTAAATTTTATAGATACACAAAATTTCTCACAATAAAAGGAAAACAATTTCTAATTAGCATTATCTATACAAGGTTTAATAATTATTTTCCCCAAAATTATTTAAAAAATAAGACTAAAAATATTTAAAATAAAACCCTTGTTTATTCCCACTGGCAACACTACAGTTTATTCACCACATTAATTTATAATAATTTCCGGAATTGCATAATTTGGCATCAATTTTTCAGATATTACAGTTCTGAAATTGAAAAATTCAATATCATAATTACAGAATCACAATAAAACTTTATTTCGTATAGAAAATTATTAAAAGAAAAGATTAATTTCACGCAATATCTTATTTCAATGATTACTTTTGTTACATTACAGTTGTTCCATTTTTCAATAAAAATAGTCAATTATTAAATCTGAGATTTTTTTAAAAAAACCCACGACTTGACCTAGATGCCATCGCACATCATATGCTTAAACAGTCTCAGCATGGTATAATAACAAGCATTCTTTCATAGCGTTGATCTTATTTAATTATTACCAAACACACAGTTGTATTTCTGTAGGTTTTAATGGTTAACTTCTATTAAAATCTATTCCGATTGAATCCGATTTTACGTGAAAATTGTCTTTTATTTTCAAAAAATGCCATTCACTATTCTGATTTTTGAATTCTGAAATTGAGTCCACCCCGATATTGAATTCCAGTCCCAGAAATGAATCAGCTGATACTGTATACTCCACTATTAATGTTTAGAATCAATCATATAAATTTTAGGCTAATTGATATACTCAATTAATTATAATTGGCAACTAAAAAATGAAAAGGGTATGACTATTAATTTCATTCAACTAGTTTTAATTTATATGTAAGTCACAAAAGTGACATAAAAATACAAACAAAAATGACATAAAAAGGCACAAAAAAATTATCCAACTTTATTTACCTGTCAAATGTTATGTCAAATATTAGCCTGTCAATGTATTTTTTTAGGTGGCTTTCATGGTATATTTGATTTACTTACCTTATAACTTTGAGTCAACATAATTTGACTTTGTCAGTTAAAAAAATCTGTGATTTATATAAAAGACTTGTTTTGTCCAAGAAACTTAATGGTTACAATTTCCTAAACCTACAAATTCAAGTACAAAATGTACTAATCAAAAATTTTTTCGTAAAATACCAACTAATTAAATCTTGGAATGAAATGTTTTTTACAATGATCCATAACAACGAACGGGATACTTTGTATACGATATATTAACGACTTTCTAACAATTCAAAGTTCAATATATGTAATGACCTACCTCAGTACCAGCCTCCTGAATCCTTTCTGTGAGAGCCTTGATCTTAGCCTGATCCTTCAAATTAACAGCAGGTTTGCTCTGCGACAAAATAGGTATGATGGTGACACCAGAGTGCCCACCGATTACAGGAATATGCACTGTGCGAGGATCAACTCCGTTTACTTCACCGATGAATGTAGCTGCACGGACCACGTCGAGGGTGGATACTCCAAACACTCGCTTCGGGTCATATACACCGGCCTGGAAATTTTTGAATTGTAAAAGTTGTGTTTAATAAAATTTTAATAAAACAGTAAAAACATACTCTAGTTAATAACTTTTCTTAAAATACTGATACTCAGTTAGTATCCAATGACCAATATATTAGTAACATCTTACTTAAGACACACTTGTGGTATCCTCATCATATTTACTCTTACAAGTTTATTTAACTTAATTTTATCGAAACAGCTTTGGTTTTTATATCCCAAAATTCAACTTAAATTTTATTCCATCATGACTGCATTTCGAAGATTGAAACGAAATATGTTTCATATTAATATTAAATTGTGTGTGCAAATGTGCAAACTTATCACACAAAAATAAAGTATGTGAAATCGATCTAGTTAATCTGTAGATAATAATATGCAAAAATAATTCAATACTTTTGCCATTTTGCAAAAAACCATTGGATTTCAATATTATTACCATGGTATGTAAGTTTTTCTGCTTATGTCTCCCTTATTTAAAACATGAAAAAATTGGCAATTAATTAATAACTAATAACTTGTGTTTACACTAACTACTCTCAAGTAAACATTAAATTATATTTTTCATTCTTTTATCTTTCTTATATATAACTGTAATTCCTCTTGTTCAAAAAGTAATAGAAACAAATATATTTTAAGAAACAAAATTACAATACAATAACTACATGAGCCATTATATAAAAAAAAAATGAGTGTGCAGAGATTATATGATAGTGCAGGTAATCATTGGCTCAGTGCAATGACACAATTGTGCAGAGTTTTGTAGAAAACACATGAGCAAAGAGTAATGAAAATAGTTTTGTTTACAGCTAAATTTAAATTACATTTTCGGCCGAATCTGAAACTTCAGTCAAAACTGGCTGAAACTGATACATAAACAATCTTGCCAATATTAGGACAATTAATAAGAAACATTAAAAACCGTTATTTATCACAATTATTCACCTATATAAATTCTGACTAATAATAGTGATCGATTGGTATATACAATTGAAAAAATGTATAAATTATACTAAATGAATAAAACAGATGATTTAAATTTAAAAATTTATTTTCATTTAAAATTACCTTACACCTATGAAAATCATCATTGCATTTTCATAACCGACTAGTCAGTGGTCTATCTAGACTAAAGACCAACTACCAAGGTCGGCTATTAGTCTGTTCAGCTTATTAGTCACCAACTACTTGATATATCTTTAGCAATTACCAATACCTTTTGACAGATAGTAATTATGTAGTGAAATGTTAACAATACAGTAATAAATATAGCATTTAGGCTTGGAACGGAGACATAAGTTATATACAATAAATCACTAACCAAAAACAACTGCCACCTGCAGCAGTATAGATAATCGTTACACTAAAATAATTCAATATTTTCACATCTGTGTAAATAACTGTATTGATATATGTAAATATTCAGTTGCCCCATTAAAGAAAATGAATTTAACAATCCTAAAGAATTAAAATACCTACTTAATTCATTATGCTTTTCTCAACAACATACTTTTTTGTAAATAGACTATTGTTACATGAAAATTGTTTAAAATTCCCATAAGCATTTATATACATTATAATACTAAACTTGGACTATATACCTTTCAGAATTTATACTTACAAAAATATAAAATAAGAGAAAATAAATAGTTAAAGAGACATATTGTACCTCCTAGAAACTAACAATACTTGCTTATCTAAAAACTTTTTTATTCTTTGATTGATGATGTTCGTGCATCCACGTACACAAATAAAAATGTGATGATAAAAATGAATGATTATTGTGTGAAACACCATTGACAGCTGTCGTTTTTTGCTATAGGTATATATCTAAAAAAAACTACTTAGTTAAAACGATAAAAGTAAATTCCTAGTTGTGACTATAGCTAATGATATTAAAGATCCCTTAATAAGTGAAACAATTAGAAATATCTCCAGTATGTCATATCAACCAGCACGTTAACCAGCATGTAATAATTCTTACAACAAGAAGTGAATAACAAGAAAAAACTTTAAAAGAATTCACATCATTTTACGTCAAAACTTTTATTAGTCCACAGTACTTCGTTCTCACGAGATTTTGCATGTCACAATTGTGTCACAATACATTACTGTGGGTCAACTGTGACCAGAGAGAGAGCCATTCTCTATTAACACATTTAGCACCCCAGTTGTTAATGGTACAAGCCTGAAGGAAAAAAAATTGGGCCAGAAAGAAAATTTGACATCAGATAGGCAGGTGGCGCCAATGGGTTAATTAATTTATAGTACTATTTACTTTATACTTAAATAAGAACATGAAATTGGAAAATAACTATCAAATAGAGGAATTGTTAAAGTGAAAATATTTGTTAAGTGATCCTAGACAAAGGAAACTGACAAAATCCACATATAATAGGATCCAGGTACTACAAGAATAAAAATGATACTTCTAAAAAGAAAATGAGAAAATAAGCTCCTTAAAAGATTTATTTAAATCGTCATTCATACAAATGTATTTCTTTTTTGTCTTTTTTTTTCAAAGTCAGGCTATTTTTCATAATAGTTTGTAAATGCTATTTCTACTGAACTCTTTGAACCAGCATTATGAAATTAAATGCAGATTGTGTCTCGTTCCATCATACACAAATCTAACATATTAAGCGATGAAACTTGCAGGTTTGACAGCACATTGAAAAAGTCATGTAAAATTCAAAACGAGTGAATGACATTCATTTTGACAACAATAGAATAATTTTCAAAATGTCAGTTAACAGTTTTTCATTAATTTAGGCAATGGCTACACATTAAAAATGCAATTTGAATTGTTTTTTGCCATTGTTCCTAAAAAGTTTTAAAAGTCTACAAGTGTTAGGTTTTTATTGTTTTTTATTTGCTATTAATAATTCTTGATATATTAAAAATAGAATATATGCACATTTATGAAAACTGCTTTTATTTGTTACAAATTGTCACAATTGTTTACAAATCGTTGAATCATTTACTTTTTTATATTGCCAAAAGAACCAACTTTTAACATTGTATTCTATTCCAAAATGTCAGATCACTTTCGACAACATTCAATAAAATTTATATCTTTTAAAGATATAAATTTTTAGAATTTTCAAAACCAAACTCATTTATTGCAAATATTGAAGCAAAGGTTTCTCTTCTTATGAAGGTGATCTTCAGCAAGGCGTTTGTGTGTATCTTGGTTTTCGTATTCATGTTGATCACATAAAATATGACAACAATTATAAATATACTTGCCACATAAGTGAATTTTATCATTTGCATATATATGAACATCTCATTAGCAATGGCCTTCGTGAATTGAAAAAACTATGTTGCAATAATTGTAATGTAGAGCAAGCGCCATATTTTTCAAACCAACTTACATTTCTTTTGGTGTCTTTAAATTAAATACAATAGCTTTGTACTGGTTTTGATAAAAAGCCATTAAGATAAATCTAAGTAGCAATACACTTCTTACTCAAAACAATTAGCAAGATTGTATGTACTGATAAAATGCAATGCAAACACATTTCAAGATAAAATGTATATATGTGGAACAATTTATATTATAATAAACAGTTCTATTTTATAAACTAATTCCTGATTATAATATTATTACCTATTTTCTATGTTATTTTATATTTTTCAGTTTAATATTAATATGAATATTAATGGTTGTAGGAATTATAACCAATGTTTAATCTACGTCAACCGGAAGTCAGCCTATTTACAAAAATGTGAGTTATTAAGAAAACATAATAAAATAGATATTTTAATTTTTTAATATTGTTAAAAGAATTATTATATCGTTTCATTTAAATGGTTACTTTAAATTATTTTTCTTTAAATTAATGAAGACGGTCATCATTACGCTAACCATTTACATAATATTTATATTTTATTAATTCCGGATTTACAAATACTAATTCTAGATTTTGTTAATCAAATTTATTTTGATAATAAAAATAAACATCAAATTCATCTTGACAAAATAAAATAAACAATATCAAACAAATTACACATTGCGAATGGTATTGAATTGCTTATACATCATTGACGAACACTAGATTATCATTACTTCCATAGAAGCTATATGAACGTGCACGCAATCAAGAGCAGGAAAAGTTTAAATTTTGTGAATGCCTATCTAGCTTTCTCTATTAACACATTGTGTATCTTCTTTCAAAACAAATACAACATTTCTGTGTACATTCGTCAGCTTTCATTCAATCTCGCTTATTAAGTAATTTATCAAAAAGAATTTTGCCATAGCATTGCATAATAAAAGTATGAAGTTAACATAAAAAATTAAATTATACCATTCTTCACAGCCTTGTTTTTTCCAACTGTTAAGCAATTCCAGTTAGGCTGTCTCACAAATATAATTCACCAATATTTTTCTAACTGGCTTGCCAGCTTAAAATAGAGACTCAGCAAAGGAAAACAAGTTCATTTTCATCCTCTTCATAATTATGATTAATTTTCATACATACTGTTCAATTCATTCATAGATGAAATCTTCCATACAGAGCTATGAATTATAAAGTAATGAATAATGCATCATTTCAATACTTTATTCCCTGCTTTCCCTTGTTTCCGTCCTCTAAAATCCTTTACAATTATTTATAAAAAATGAAAAATGTTCAATGGAAGAAAAAAATATTAATTAGTGAAGATATCAAAATAATTTGCTTGATCAGTAAAATAATACTAAAATTAAAATACATATCTAAAATATCAAAATGCGAATGATGTCAGACTTTATTGCACTAGCAACAATAGATAAGAATGCCATATCTGACCAAATTCCACTACAGTACACAGGTCATACTGAAAGACTGAACATAAGATTACCTAGCAATATAGTTCAACGATCATACCTTAATGAGGACTTCAGAGGCAATAGGCACAGTCGAATTGACTGGGTTAGAAATGATGCCAATGAAAGCCTTAGGGCAGGCCTTAGCAATGGCAGCAGCTAGATCTCTCACAATGGACGCGTTGGTATTGAAAAGGTCGTCACGGGTCATGCCAGGCTTGCGTGGTACACCGGCAGGAATAATTACAACATCCGAACCTTTGAATTAATTAAATTTTAATTAAAAGCATGTAAAGACACATAAATTTTATGTAGTAAGAATATAATTAAAATATTCTTATGAACACTTATAATATACTAATATAATATACTTACTAAATATTAAATTTTATACTTTAATTACTAATTATAATAATGTGGACAAATTATAGATAATCATACATTAATATTGACTGTAATACTATTGTACGTACAATATTAATTATATAACCAAAAATTCTTACAAGGGAGCAGCACAGCCTGGGACAATCATGGGGTTATTTTATTTTAAATCCACCTTCTCTACCTCTAACTTTTTTGTTTCTAGTTCTTACTCTTCAGATGAACTTCTTCAATTTTGTTAAGTCATTTTGTTACTTTTGTCCATATGAATAAATTTTTTTTTTAATTTCAAGTCTTTCTTGTTTAATATTTTTAACGTATTGTCATCAAATTCTTTTCCTTTTAAAACAGCTTCTAAGAAATTGTATTCCGAGATATTAATGCAATTAAATTATTTTCAGAAAGCATTTCCATAACATAATAAAACACTTGCAAAGAAGTTTCATTACAACACTTTCGGACCTTTGCTTCGACTTGTTGCTAAAAATAAATGGCACCCCAAATATACACATTCCAGACTCTTTAAATTTTGCTTGTTTCATATATTAGGCCTTGCTGTAAAGACCAGGTATGTTTTTTACTATTAGAGAATGACACGAAGGTAAAAGCTGTAAAATGATGTTAAAAATTGTTTAAGGTTTAGCTAAAAAAATTATGAAAGTTTATAAAGTATTTATTATTGGAATTGACTTAGGAAATATATACTTAATTTGAAAATGCAAAAAAGTATGGAGTGAGACCAAACTCTGCATACTTGCGACCCAGTCTGTCAGGACTGGCCAGGTAGTGCGTCCTATAATTGTGATAAATTAATACCTTAAGTATACTTTACCACCACATAAAAATTAATAACAATCTAAAATTCCCAAGCCATGCCATTCTATAGACCAGGAGTTCCCAACCAGGCAGGCGCACCTCCCAAGGGGGGCATAGAGAGATGTCAAGAGGGATGGAAAGCGTTTGAATTTTAGAAAGAAAAATCAAAAAATATACAAACAACATTAACAAATAACATTACAATGTAATGTTTAATTTACATACATAAAATTAATGAAATTAAATATCATTCACTATTATTACCACAAACTTGCGAAAAATTTAACGTTTTAGTTATTATTGTGTCTCACTGTTAAAAGGTAGTTTGTGTATTTACAAACTTCAGTTACCATTTTTATTTAATTTACTAAATCAAAGGGGGGGCATGAAAAAGTAAAGGGGGGTGGCATGAAAATATAATTTATAGTCCAGGGAGCCTCAACATTGGACATCAACTACCTTTAGGGTATTTATGTCTGCCCCCTATTTGGAATATGCCATAATAATGAAGCTTATAGACTCATACTTCTTCCAACTTGTTGATTCTATAATCACAACATTTTTGACATACTTACTTTGGATAATGGGATTGATAATCATCAGTCACCAATAAAAATCAGGTAATCAATATGAATCATTCTCAATCAAATCAACTAAGTCATCAATATAACTTGCTCTCAAGATTGATTCAAGGCTTCTAAAACGTCCTAAAAATATTATATTGATTTACCCCTTGAATGCGTATGACACATTCATAATGATCAAAATCAATAAATGGCGCTTATGACAAATATATACACTGCGTAAGAATTTGTTTGCATCTCTGCTAATGATAGATAAATTTGTTATATGTGTTTTTATATTACAATTTACGTCAATCAGAAGAATCCGAAAGATAATTTTAGAGTATATAATTGATCAAAAATAAATTAGAATAAAATGCAAATGGCTTTATCTCTTTTGATTCTTCAAAGTGTTTCGACTAAGTAAAAATATTCAAAAACATATATCCTTTAGTAATTAACTTTCACAATAAAATAAACACACATATATATGTATACAGCTTACAAGTACTCAAACATAGTTCTATTGTATAGAGAATAAGATATATACATATATTTGCTAGTGGTCAACGAATCGAGTCAGAAAGGAGTACACCTCTCGCAATCGGACCAGATGATGAAGAGATTAAAAAGTGTTTCTAATTTTCATTCAATCAACAACTAAAAGTCTTCTTAACCTGAATATGACATTTCATACTGGACTTAATTCATTGAACTACGTTACGTTAGGGAAAATAACATAATGGAAAAGTATACTATGATAAATCTTGCACACTTGATAAGTATGATTGATAATAATGTTACGCAACATTTGGCTGAATAACAACAATTCTATATGAGCTTTACTATTTAGCCATGACCCTCACAGATAACCAGTTACAGAAAGTAAATAATATTTACAACGTAGCCATTACTAGGTAATTTATTTTTTACTATGGACAACTTGAAGAACTTAACAATCTTCACACTTTACACAAAACATTTCATAAGTCTTAATCTAATCTGCTTAAAATTAAATAACCTCCAAACTTTTAAGAAATATGTTACAACAGCAAACACAAAGTTAAAAATAGGAATGCTATTGCATGTAAGCATATCAAGGATAAGTCAAGGATATTACTAAATTAGATTGTTCAATATTTTAAAAAACATTTGACAAAAGCTGCTGTACTGTGTATCAGGTTTTAATATCAGCTGTTACCTTATACTTTGACATAAATTATTCAAATGAAATAGTAAAACCTTTATAATATAAATCATTCAAATTAAATAAAAAATTCATAAATTTTCCATTCGATGAGAAAATTAATAATAAGCACAAACAAATAATTAGTAAATTATATACAGCTATACAAAAAAAACGGTGGCCAGTAAGAGTGTGCAGTTTTGCTAAATAGAAAAAATACAGGCAATGTAGATAACTGCAGTGCCATAAATCAGTACAATTGAGAAAAAAGAAAAAATTGTTTTAGTAATAAGTCTTTTTCTGTGAGAACTGAAATGTGGAAATAATTAAACTCGGAACAGAAATGATAATATCGAACTGAAAGAGATTGGATATGTTTGCTTTGAAAAATATGACCTACGATAATTATAGATGACAAAATGAAGTTGTTAATAGATAAACATAAACTGATTCAAGAAAGTTTAAAAAATAAGCTACTTAGGAAATATAAATAGGTAGACAAATTCATAACTAAATGTAACCAAGAGAAAAAATTAAAATAGCCATGTACTTTATATTATCGACGATAATAATATCTTCGCCAAATTTAAGTAATTTCTGTAGCAAAAGCACCGCCTAAAACATTGGCAAAACATCTACCAATATTTCTTATGTAATATAGTTACTTCATCATATTTGGCACGTATTCAATGTTTCTCTCGTCCATAGCGTAATTTTCACACGACATTGACTTTCAAACTTGAAATATATTAATTTTTACCTTTTAATGCTTCCAGAAGTTGGTCTGGGCCGGTGTATCCTTTAACTTGGGCAGGGGTGTTCATGTGAGACAAGTCGACGGCTACGCCGGGGGTTACAGGCGCGATATCATAAAGGGATAATTGTGTGATGAGGGGGCTTTCTTTTAACAATAGAGACAAGGGTTGGCCGATGCCACCACTGGCCCCGCATACCGCAACTTTGAAGTTGTTCTGAAAATATTCCCTTTTTTATAAAAGACCATTATAATTGTTAGCCGAGGCTGAAATTTGAGATTTGATACTGTCGATTTACGCACGTGATTCGGTAATGCTTATTGGCACGTCGAGAAGATATCTTAAAGATAATTATTAACACGGGTCCTTTTAAAAAGTAATTAAAACAAATATAATAACTTACTTGTGATGATGTGGAAAAGTTATTGAGACCATGCTTGGTCACTGAAACTACCACCGGCTTTATGGTGCGGGAAAACATTTTTAATATATTTTTTTAATAATTTAGAACAACTTATCTCACAAATTTACGCCAACCTAACCCGAGTCGACCTTCAAAAGTCGCACGTAAAATAATTTCCACCTAGCAAGTGCATAATGTTGACACAACCAAAAATTTATTAACGATAAGGAAAATTATTAGTGTTGCTATCGCGTTCTAAAAATATTGATCACCTTGTAGATAGGTATTTATAAAGCTAACTTTTGTCCGTGCGAAGGCACGCACAGAATTTTTATTTTTGTCGAAACCTAATGATTTAAAAAAAAGACAAGGTATAGTGCAGTTTAAGACAAATAGGTATTTCAAAACCATTTTTAATGAAAGGAAATAGGTATGTTAAAACGATGTATTTAACAAAAACATTCATTGTTTAAGATTATTTTAACTCGCATATCGAATTGAAAAGTATTTTTACTATAAAGAAACCGCTATCAGTTTTATACAGATATGCTTGAAATATATATTGTTTTTAATAATATTTTTAATATGTATGGTCGACAGTGAAAAGGAATTTAAAAATATGTACTATACAATTTCTTTCCATCAAAAAATACACCAAAAACCGATATAAACTTTTTAAAGCTTTTCTCATGTCCCAGTAAGTGTTATGAAATTCCTAAAAGAAGTATCAAGGCTCTTAGTCAAATTCTTTAGTAGATATTCTGCACCTAATTGTTTTGATTGTGCAATGATATACCAGTCAATCAGTCATCTACTTTTGTACAATATGTATATATGTATATACATACATACGTATATATATATATATATATATATATATATATATATATATACATACACATATATATATATATATATATATATATATATATATATGGATGTATGTTTCTCAATCAGTAATCAAAATTAAAAAGATCATTTTAAACCACAAATTTTAAAAAATCCGTTTATTTTCATTCGTATAGGTCGGGAATAAAAAAAATTAGAAGCAAAAAATAGAGTTCTCGCGTAATGTAAAATTTGTGATAACATTTTTGAATGTTGTTATTATTTACTAATTGCGTTTCAGAAAGATTGTTATTTCCCACAAGTTTCAATTAATAGAATTCTCTACTATAATTGAACGCTTCGTG
Source organism: Druceiella hillmani (assembly GCA_039881145.1). Classification (NCBI taxonomy): domain Eukaryota; kingdom Metazoa; phylum Arthropoda; class Insecta; order Lepidoptera; family Hepialidae; genus Druceiella; species Druceiella hillmani. The sequence continues at coordinate 41,712,605 of JAYKKI010000009.1, forward strand.
GCTTTAAACTTCTATTTACAATTCTTCTTCGAAGTGAAATCTATTACAACAGACTGCTTAAATTTGTACATGTTTCTAAGACTTTTTGTATTTTCACATCTGTATTTCACAACAAAATTCAAACTTCACAAATTTACTTGGATTTAATTATTGTGGTTGAACAGACATTTTTGCGAACTGGATAGACACGGATCCAACCATATTGTCTAAGGCGTATTTAAAAAATCTAAATTCATTTATTTACAATAATTGAAAATTTATGTATTTGATCAACTTATTTACATATTTTTATATATGTGTATTTATCCTTAATGATATATTAATTAAACATTCCAAAGTGGTCTGCATCGCTCGCAATTGCAAATTGTTTTTCAACAAATTCTACATGACCCAGTCTATATGACTGAAAAATAGTTGATTGCGTTAAAATAAAATTTAAAAAATTACTTTCTTTCAGAAAATTGAAAATAATATTCATAATTATTTGTCATCTTTGTCGTACACACGATATTGCGCACATTATTCAGTACCACTAGGGGGAATAACCCGCAAACAGATGGGCAGACGTCGCTACTGAGGGTAAACACCGAATTCCGGGCAAGTATTGGGTGTATTAAAAAGAGTTATGCGTAATTTTTTTTTTTGCACTCTTTTAGAAAAAGGGCGTGTTTTTCGTTTTATTTTAATGACAATTTATTCCTTTATAGCCAACGAATAGTATCTTTCTTTGTCCGACATTTATTCCCAGACACCGTGTATATACAAAATACTGGGCCGCGCGCGGCACGCATACATGCCTGCTTGGCGTTCAGTTAAGAGTACGTAACGTAAACACTTGACACAAAGCATTCAATTTGTTTTGACGTGAATACGTCTTTAAATTTGCTACCATACCGGAGCAATCCAAAAATCCTAATGATAACAAAATCGGGGGATACAGTTTGGCGTTGCAGTTTCGAATCTATCCTCTACATCAAAAATTATACCACTTTTAACCACTCACAATTATACTACTGGATCAAAGAATTCATTATGATAAGCGAGAACAGTGACGCACTGCGCGCGGTGGAGAGGGAAGCGCCGCCGTTTTGAGGTTATTTTGCTTCGTATCGAGATTTGCAATTAGTTTAACTTTTGATTCGGAAAAGCTACGATGTTCGTTTAAGTTTTAATCGTCAGCTGTCGTCAAAATCTATCGATTGTATATAAAACATTAGTTTAAAGTAGTGACAGTTAATATAATAAGGTGATAGAATAAAAAAATATTATCAAAAATATATAATGTCGGCCTATACGCGTCAAAAAGCCAAAACCAAAGTAATCTCTCGGTAATCCGGCAGATATCGGACCAGGGTACTGCTGGATTACTGAAAACGCCGGATTACGGAATGTACTAAAAATACGCATATAAATACCTAGACAAATTATTTATTTTAATGTACATAGTGTTGTTTCCATTATTCCTTTGAAGTTGAAGGCATAAAATAGTTGTCTATTTTTTATTGTTTTTTCACTTTAAATGACATTTTCAATACGTTTTCTTGAAGACGTTTCAACACTAAAATGTCACGAGCAGAGACGCCATTTTCTTCTGCCCACGTAATAGATGTAGCGAAAGAACAAACGGCTACGTCGTGTGGTATTGTATGAACAGCTGGTGTCACTTCCCCTCCCCCGCTCCCGTCTTCACAATCCTCTTCTATTGTACTCACAGAGTCTACGATTTCGTCGTCTGACAAAAACTGGTTTTCTTCCCCTTCATCGCCAGTCAGCCAGTCGCGGACATCATCATTTGTCAAAACATTGTCAGCAGAAACCGGTTTTCAACTCTTTTTCCACGCATTTTATGAAACGCCGGATTACTGGCAGGGCCGGACTAGTGAAGTGCCGGATTACCGAGATACTACTGTACAGAGATCGTATACGGCTGGAAAGGGCTTCTCAAGAACAATCGAATGGTATAATAAAACACCATATAACAGAGTCAAGCAGTGTCGGCAACGTAAAAGAATGAATGAGTTACATAGACGTATTCACGTACAACACACGGCCGTGTCCATGACATAATACATACAAATATTTACAACTTTCTTTCATATTTTATACGCGCATATTTAACTTTATACTGTTTCCTATATCAAAAATCGTTTTCTATGTTAGTTGGTTAATTTGAAGGTGATATATAAATAAGCAATACTGTGATATTTTTACGCTGATGCATTTCAAAGTTTTCAATTGCAATGTATACCTCTATTAATACCTCCAGTTCGTCTTAAAATTTTTTGTCGCTATTTATTCATTAAACATATAATTACACATATTTTGGTCTTTCATTTATTCGAATTAAACTAAATAAAAAGTTACAAAAATGAAACCAAATGGTTATTTTGTGAAATGTAGATTGAAAGCGTAAAATCACAAGAAAATGTGAACCTATTTTTTTTACCAATATTGCTTTTTACACTAAGCTTTCAATATTAAGAATTTATTTAAAAAAAGAAATTTGTATTAACTTTCTATATATACTCATTATTTCTATTCTTATAAAACCTTTTGTCCCGGATCTTCAGACTATGAATGACCATATGCACGCCGAATGTCGATAAGCAATGAAGATTGAACGGACTGGATAATATCTAATATCACAGAATAGATACAGTGCAGAAAGGACACGATCCATACTAACCCATATAAAAAAGTCGCACTTTTTCATACATGGCGAAACGATTTCAAAATATTTCCCCTTGCCTCAACCTTTCCAACCAAAGATTTGTGTAATTATTATCAATGCCCATAGGTGGCGTAATCTCTTACTCTCTGTTGCTCACAGATGGCGTTATCAAAGAAAGTAATTTTAATTCGTAAATTTATTAAAATTATAAAAATATTTCACCAGACAAATATGAAAATAACATTACTATACAATTTAATATATTCTAAATATCATTACTATGAAAATACAATTCAAGAAAAATTAAATAAAATAGAAAATACAATTGTAAATAGCATCAGGCGTCTCCAGGTAGCACTCTCGAATGAACTAGGTGGTAATTGCATAAATGAAAGTGGGCAACTCATCAACATCTGAAAACAAGCAAAAACATACACAAAGCAGATATGATTATAGCGATGTATATCTTTTCCTTTAATTATAATAAGTTGTATTCATGACGTGTTATTTCAAAATTATACATTTGTAGTTTGTTTGTATGTTTATATGACATATTCAGTTGTGTAAGCAAAAAATGAATGAGTGCATAAGGATATTATGGTATTATCACGTAAATAACCTTAGACATTCTCCTACAAAAGCCGCTAAATACTGGCTTAGTGTAGCATTACTGTATAATAATTTCCTAGGTTGGAAAATTTCCATCAATAAAGTGTCTTCCGCAGTTTCTATGTTTACGTCTGAGGAAGTCATTCCAATTAACTTTCCAATTCTCCCTGCCACACAATTTCAGTCACGCTTTTGCCCTGCAAAAAAAAACAAAATATTAAGTTAGTTTATAATAATTTCAATCAATCGCCTTTTTCTTTCTTTCAATTGGAAGAAAACTTACAACAACGTTTGATTAAATATAAATGATGCTGACAACATTGTTTAGTAAAAAATTCAATTTGGAAAACCAATTTACTACCAGCGAATACACCCAACAATGTCTGAAGTAATTTCACGGAGTTTTCTGGCACGAAAAAAATTCGTCACGAAACTGTAATTTGTGTGGAAATATTTTTAAAATCCATTTTTTTAATTATGTCGTAATCGGCGCCTATAACTAACTAAAACATCTTTTAATTCTTTTAAACAAAACAGTAAAAATTCATTTTAAACAGAACTGCAACTCTTCGAATTAAATTTTAACAATAAATAACTGTAACGTCGCAAGTCACCAATTGCTTTGCGCCGTTAGTGTATAAAATTTATATTAATTTTTGAAATGTTATATAATACAATAATGGATAACACTTACCGGCTTTTGTTACGAGGCAGGGAAAAAATTACAATTTTGTCCTTCGTCCCACAGAATAAAGTACTATGTAGGAATTATACCCCAGTACAATCTACGAGTAAATATTTCTTACTCGTAGAGTACAATACACTCCATTACAAAATAAAACGAAGATCTTAATATATAATAAAACAAAATAACAAAGATCTGAACATATAACAAAACAATAGCTACAACATCTTTTTTACTTAATTAATATACTAAACTTATAATATTAAATATGTGTAATATGTTTTTGCGCCGTAAAGTACTGTCAGTCGTTTCAAACAAAGTCAGTGTTTTGTGTTGAGTAGTTTCTGTCTGTGTTTTCTAGAATGTTCGTAGCGTCTCTTGCATGGTGACACATAGCCGTCGCTAGATGTAGCACACACATTTAAAATTTGCCACCATCTTCCTTAAGAGATGCTGTCAACAAATCGAGGACCTGCTTAACCACCCCCTGATCTAATATCACCGAATAGATACAGTAATATGAAGCAAATACAAAATACGAGTATATGGAATGTTGGTAGAATTAATTGGGTACACTGAAAGGTAAGACGATTTATTTTTATAGTTACCGTCTAAAAATTATGTTATATGTTAAATTATATGCATACAAACATCGTTACATATTTCATCTCACAAAAAGCATTGCAGAAACGCCAATAAAATTCATACTTGAGAATTAATTTGTATGTCTCGAATCCGTTTGCGTTACCAAAAATAATTTTGTAAAATGCTTTCGACTATATAAAGAAATAACAAAATTCCTAATTGCCAATTTGAGGCATATGTTAAAAATAACATTACAAATAAACCTTACTTGAAGCGCAACCAAAAAATAACTTATAGAAATCACTTGATGAAATAGCTCCATCCTTTTTTTCTGCTTGTAAAATTGCCGATGCCGTTCTTTTCTCTCAAGCTAACGAGAAATGCGTTAGTATGGGACACGTTAACAAAAAATAAAGGCAAGTACAACGCAAATGCGATATATGTCGATTTTTAAAGTGAACTACGGCCGTTATTGTCATGCATTATCTAACATACGACTGATTAAATAAATGTTGGCAGAAATTTGAATTTATATTAGGGAATAAAATTCTGTAACAGTAATGATATGGCTGATCTTAAGTAGTTTTTTATTTCAATTTTACTTTTCCGTATTTAGTTGATAAATGGCTCAAAATTGTATTTTATCTCTACTTTAAAAACAAAAGTACTACACTGATCTCTACAGATAAGTGACCAAAATTCCTTATTTCTATCATTTACGGTGTTATAAACGCCGTAGTGACTTTTATGTTTCTTGCATGGTGCCCATAGGACGCATAAAAATAGTTAATTATTAATTACAAATTTATAGGGTAGAAATCCCAATCACCATCGTGAATTATCTATGTGCGTCTTTTCATGCTTTTAAACGTAGGTTTTAAACTGTAAAAACTTTAAGGCTGTGACAGGCGGATAGATGGATATATAAGAGTTCTTTGTTATACTACAAAATCCTAAATATACATATCATCGTTTAGTTTGTCCAAGAGCATGACATATTAAGAAATGATTTTCACGATGAATGGAATAGCATGTGTACGTTCGTAATCACTTTATTTCTTTTGCTTTTACAGTAGGTGAGTCATTATGAACAGAGACAGAATGTTACGAGTATTATGCAACAGATATCTGCGGAATGTCATACGCTGGTGTGGCCGTTCCACGCGAATATTTCGTACTCGTACGGCTTAAAGTATATACGCCTCCACTTCTAATTGAAACTAAAGCAGAATAATCTAAAAAAAAGCTTCCCGAAGAGGCAAGATCGAAAAATATCATTAAATTCGATCAAATATGAAGATTTTACTCACAACTTCCTTTTGGTTTCACTGGTAGAGTATACCATGTCATCAGGTCGAACAACAATAAGGAGTATTAATAAATGTTACGCTATTTGTGTGAAACAATCTGAAGACGATATCCTATTTTGTGTCTAACGTAACGAAAAATAAACATGTATATTAATTAACAAAATATTTAAATCGTTTAAAAAATAAATAATCTAAATATGGGAATCACTGATAAACTATGACAGAATTAAAACAGACTCGATTTTTAATACATACTCAAATTTTCCAAGAAAATAAATAATTTTTAAAACATAAATAGACTGCAGACTAACAACAATATCAACATAAATTATAAATCAACAGAAATAATTAAAATTTTTAAATATTAGTCACATGAAATAAAATCTGTGTACATTTAAAAGGTGTTAATCTATATCTCTTCTCGGTGAGCACTTGACCTGCCTTCGAAAAGATTCGTTCACAAACGACGGAAGTGGCCAAGACACACAGCCTTTTTTCAACTATTTTACTATCAAATTCAGTCGTCGTCATATCTCCCTCACAGTCAGCATTTAGAAAGAAACATAAAAATCCAAAGGAATCTTGACTATATGATTCATATGTGTCCAATGGCTTCCTTAAAACATGGCCATATTACCCTTTAATTACCCTATGATTATTTTTTCAGAGTATACTTCCATCATAAATTTAACATAGTGGCAATTTTATTGACCGGTGCACTTTTAGTGGGTGTAATTTTGACAGATAGTGTCATCGTATATTCCTTCGTCGTCGTAATTATTTGTAGATTTTCTTGTTCGTATGTGTCTTTTTTTATATTACAATTCCTTTAATATATAACGCTTATTATTATGAAATAAAACATTTGTCGTCTTTTCCTTCATACATGATTAAAACAATCTTTTACGTGTCATGGCGGAAACGTACCAATAGCAACTTATAATTTTGATTGGAAAATATCGATTAAAATTAAAGATTTTATTTTTCAGACTCCTGTATTGAAACATACAATAGGTGATATACTTCATTATATGAAATTACTGTAATATCGAGATTTTTATTCGAGATCAAAATGACTGATTCGAAATATTTCACTACCACCAAGAAGGGCGAAATTTTTGAACTAAAATCGGAACTGAACAGTGACAAAAAGGAAAAGAAAAAAGAAGCTGTCAAAAAGGTTTGATAATCATTTAATTAATTATATACACGATCCATGTTTGCAAACTGTGTTGGAGCATTGTTAAAAATGTAAATTAGAAAATTGTTATTGTATTAAAAATTTAGTATTTATATCCCATATTAATACTCTGAAATCCTAGAGTAATGTTCAAAATAATAAAGGCAGCTTGTATTGCCTTTGTGATTGAAGGTATTGAATTTGTATCACAGTATTACAGGCGTAATTGTTTTATGTTGAAAATGTTTAAAGGAAATTTTTTATTTATTCAAGCTCTTAATTTCCTTAACTTAGATACAATCAATACAGTTTAATTGAAATGAAATAGTAAAGAAATATAAGAAGATTTTTAAAAGTTAATTTGTGTTTCCTCAATCGTAAACGATTAGTTATGCAATAAAATCAGCTGAACATATTTTGTTATAAGATTGTAGTAAATCACAAATCATTGTTGATTAATTAAAATAATTGAAGACAACAGTAAATAAAGGGGATATGATGTGCACAATTTCCCTATAACAAAAAAATTTTTTTATAAAAATAATTATTATCAGACTGAAATTACTACTAAAATGGAAAATCTACTTAATATAAATTAAAAGCCATTAAAATAGGCAGCAACTGAAAGGGAGCCATTCACAAGGCAGCGAAGTGGATCATTATCCTCCATACCATCCTCCTCATAGATAGGTTGATTGATAATACATGCACTTGTATTCATTTTAATGTACAATTTATTTGAGTTAATTCCAAAAAAGACTGCGCATTCTGATACAATTGCCTCAACACAAATATCTCAACTTTTGGGACAGGGCATTTAAAATTTAATATTTAGCGTGTTCTATAAATAATTGACAGCTAATTAAGAAACTGAGATATGTACTTACACATTTACTATTATTTTACTTTCCCATTTTTTGAGTTAGGTATGTTTCATTTTGAAGGTGGGATATATTGCGAAACAAGCAAGAGTTTGCATATGAGTGTACACATTGTGCTGTTTACCTTTATGTCCCCTCTATCCCGAATTTATACTTTTGCTTGAGCATAGGAATAGGAGTGAGAATAGGAATGAACAAAATGTAATGATCATTAAGAAAATATACTTTTTAATGAAAATTGATTCTAAAATACTAAAAAAAGTATAAAGCATTAAAAAATACTATAAATGATAAAAACTTGAAAATAAAAATGTTCAATAGCATGTGCCTATCATATTGCATGTGCTACATGCACCTAAACCTCTGGACTAATTTCTGGGGCTTATAAAAATCTTCACACTTTGTTTCATTCTAATTTTTTGAAGAAAACTTATTTTAAAAAATATAAATTTTTGCCAGAAATGGCTCAAATTATTATTTTTGAACTGTGTATAATGTTGAGATGTTATAAGCTAAATAATATTCCTTAATTTATTATCTTACTAAAATCTGATTAAGTTATAATTTTAGTCACGATAGGGTGTGGATGCTGAAATGATTAGTACTTTATAAGCTTAACAATGCAAATAATTTATAAAATAACGATACTAATAAAAAGTTAAAATTTTATTATGGTGTGACAAAAAACATATATACTGGCTTATATTTTGCAGGAAATTCAGTGTAGTGTGGCTGTATATTAGAATATAAGACACTATACATAGATATAGACTTCGGTAAAGTTATTTATGATGTATGAATTGTATAGGTTATAGCTTCAATGACCGTCGGCAAAGATGTGTCGGCTCTCTTCCCTGACGTAGTCAACTGCATGCAGACGGATAATCTCGAGTTAAAGAAGCTGGTATATCTATATCTGATGAATTACGCCAAGTCACAGCCTGATATGGCCATAATGGCCGTTAACACATTTGTCAAGGTTAGTTGAATTTTTTTGTAACTTAGAGTACGAAGCATTAAAAGTCTAATTATATTCGGTTGGCTAATAAGTTTTTAACCCTGAGTTACTGTCAACAATTTTCAATAAAAAATTTGTATGTTACACTAAATTTAATTTAAGTATGCACCATTATTATCTACTACTTTTGCCATCTAGTTGGCAGTGACAATATGCCTTTCTTGTGAAATTCCGGTGACTTTGATTAAAAAATTGTGAGAGGTCGTTTTGGTGACCTTCTTTGACGTTGAATTTTTTTTCACGTAAATGGTTACTTAGAGCCCTGAATAAATAGTAATCAGAGGACGCAATGTCCGGCAAATATGATGGAGGAGTGAGTAGAACCCAGCCAAGCTCTTCTAATTTATCACTAGTACGTTTTGCAACATGTGGTCTAGTATTGCCATGTACTCAATGTGTCGTGTACTCAATTAGTTAGGTAATCGGTCCAATTGTTCACAGTAAATATCTGCATTAATTATAGATCCCTCTGGAAGCAATTGTCAATAATGCCTTTGGCATTCCATCAGCAGCTAAGCATCACCTTTTTGGCACTTATTTCAGGTTTGGATACCGACTCTCCTATTCCTATGACACCCAGCCATTGACGTTTGTATGTGTGGTTAACGTATGTACCCACTTTTCATCGCATTTATTCAGCCAGTTGAAGTTACGTTTCAATGTCCATAACTGTTGACAGGTCAATCCACTCTGCACTTAAGGTGCAAAGACAACTCCTCAATTAGGCGTCGTAATCGTTGCACGTCCAATTCAACTGGACGTCCAGTATGGGGTTTGTCATCAAGATTGTAGTCCTCATTCCTTAACTTTCTGAACCAAATCTTTGCCATTGTGTAAGACACCGTGGACTCGGCCATTACATGACATATATTATATGTGGCAGTCTTCGCGTCGCGACCCAGGTGAAATTCGTAAAGTAATAGAATCCATATTTGATATTGATTTAAGTCCATTACTTTTATGTAATTCACTTGAAGCTTCGGTGCTGACTGTTGTCAAGTGACTGCACTTTGGCCTATTTATACCCTACAGTAAAATCTTCTAGAAAATTCAAGAATCATTCTAGAAAAGTCCCGAAGTTGTGGCTAAAAACTTACTAGTCAACCTAATTCATTATTTTATATATATTAATCACAACTTTTGATAACCGATGAATGTAATTATTATATTAAACTTTTTTTCAATAATGCATTTCATTTTAATGAATAATATATATTAAAGTTTTAAACTTAGAAAAATATTGGCTTAAAGTTCTCTCTTAAGTGTAAACAGATGATAATGAGATATACTTAATTAGTTGTTATGAATAAGTATTGGCTACTCTCCATTCATTTCTTAATAAAAACATTTTTAATTGCATACATATTTATATCTCCAATTGTTTAATTTTTGTTACCGATAAATATGAAACATTTAATTAAAATAATAGAAAATATCTTTGACTCAACCTTATTTGATTATATATAAGTTAAAAATCCATAAACATTTGAAGCTCATGAAAAATTATTTAAAATAAATCATGGCAATCAAAAGACTGCCAAAGCTGCTAATTTTCTTTTGCTATATCCCATTATTGTACAGTGGACAGTCGTTATAACACATATTTGGGGTGGCCAAGCAAACCCATTTTATAATAAGCATATATAAAAAACAATAATTACATTTCTATTCTGCCTTCTAAATTTTTAACTGTTTTCATGATTATTAAAGCTTCTTTGATCATAGGCGGCATATCATCGGATATTTCTTCCTCCTTTTCCATTTCTTCATGTTCCTTGTTTTCATGTAAAATTTTCGATAAATGTCTTATAATGCGTAACTACACCTTCTGAAAGTTACGTCCGTTAGTTCTCATTCCCACATATAAAGTTGTATTTAAAAGCACACACGCTATTCCCATCCGCCCGCACTATAACCAAAGCCCTGATATATCGTGCAGTGCTATAACGAGGATCCACTGTAATTACTTCCTATACGAATTTATCAATTTAAATGTTAATGGAACAAAATAAGAATTGAATGAATGATTCTCCGAGAAACACATTTTGCTATTTTTCAACATATTCATTTGAAAGTTATTCTGCAGCCTGAAACCACAGTTATATAATATATGCATATTATGTTTTCTTAGAGTCGCTGAGGTTTAATATGCCTTGCGTATAATTAAAAAAAAAGGTTTTGAAACTTTCTTACTACAATTTTTATGTAAATAGTTGAATATACTCCCAAATTCTTATATAATTGTATTTAATTATAAGAGACAGTCTGGCTCGGGTACCCTTGTATAGCCAATGTATTAACATGAGGCGCTTATAAAAATATAGCTGATGTGTTTTACACGAAGCTTGTTTGTTGTCTTATATTATTGTGTAGATCTACCGACTAGAATTTTATGTTGAGCCATATGTAGAGCTAACAGAACAGGTTTATAAGAAAATATACTTAAGAATATACATATTTGCTTCTCTTCCGTGAGAAATAAAAAAGAAGAACCCTTATGCATCTACGTGTGGTTCAATATTGAATAAAATTATTTTATAAGTTCATTAAACCATTTAGTGAATGGTTAATTATAATTATTTTTAAGATAACATTAGTTAGCACAATATATGTGTTTGTGATTTGTGTTTTTATCTTTTTTACTGTCTTATATAAAAAATCGATCATGGTTGGAAAGGATCTGCCGACATACCAGCTTGTCAAGGTAAAATAATAAAAATCCAAAAACAAATGAAAACGCCTATGCATATTGTAGATGTACACATTTAAGCTAAATTACATAACATGTAACTGTCATATTACGTATACATGGATAGCGTCATTTAAACATGAGCCAAGCTATAAAATATACCGCCTAAAGTCACTTATCGAAGCTAGGTATCGCCAGTTTCTGAATATAATCTGTACCTGAGAGCCAGGCTGTCTAAAGTCGTTCAATGTAACTATTTTATAAATAATCTATTAGGTAATTTGCAAATTGTTTAAGGAATTTAATTAAGAATTCTGTTTTGCAGAAAAAATGTCAATGTAAATACATTATGAAGGGAAGCTAGAGTTATGTGGAATATTTTGTGTCAGACACTGTCTCTCAGGCGCCTATAATATTTCAAACTAAATGATTGTTGTGCATTGGTCTTATCTCATTTCAACAATTAATCAGTAATGCTTACACTAATGAATAATTGCGTGTGCTCTATATTCCTGGATGTAATGTGGCAAACGCAGACATGCTTTCTTGCTAGCTGTTAGTTTACATTGATAGTCATTATAAATCATTTTCAACTGTAGGTACTAGTTCTATGAGCACGACCAAAAAATATTTGCAATTCTGCCAGTAATATCTCATAGTATAGCCTCTTAACCTATACTCTGCCAGCACAATAATAAGTTTGAAGGTTGGTTGCTTTTATGGCTTGAAATGTAATAATCACGGTATTTTGTTTGTGATCTGAATACTCCTTATAGTTTTTGTTTTTCCTTTTTTTGCATTCTTTTGTCTATAGACTTCCCTAAATCATGATTCGTTCTGATGTAAGACGTTAAGGTTACCTTTGCTTGATATAGATGACTAATGATTTAAATTTACTTGCATGGTAATCATTCACCATTCTCATCGAGTCTGTAGGCTGATCGGGTGAAATATTGATAGTTTAGATGCAATTTCTTGTTTTTTTTTCACATTTCAATGCTGAGTATTTTAAAAGATGACATTTTTAATAAGTCGTTTACATCTTTATTTTGTCACATTTTAAATTTTCTCAAGAATGAATATAAGATGGAAGAATAGAATTGTGACAATGCGTGACTAATAAAAGTAAGATGATGGATTTTAAATACTTTGTAGAAAGTAGAAACGGGTAATACTGAGGAACATGTTTGGAAAGAATGGAACAAAAAAAGTTGAAAAGAAAAGATACAAGAACAAGTGACAAAAATGAATAAATAAGGATTTGGCTGATAAAAGGATGCGTGAACTTGTTTAGACCACATTTAGGAATTTCTAAAACTGCCCTTATACTCTTATTGATAAAGTGACAATTTAATTTTTGTAAATATGAATGTTATTTTTACTAAAAACATTAATTTTTCTTTCTTTTAATTGCATTATTATTTCTAGGATGAATCTATTGAGATTCTCTTATCTATACAACTTGATATTAGATTGCACTCCGATAGAAGAAATGTTTACCTTTTAAAATATTGTTTTAAAGAAATTGGGGGGCTGTTATTCTCATTATAAGATTTGCAGGTTGTATCATTTTTCAATATTGTAAACACAATAAGTCATTAATTTAATGTAATTAATGTCAGTAATTTAGTTTATGTACTTTGTATTGACTAAAACTTCTGACAACAAATAAACACATTACTCCCAAGTACAATTATACACAGAGGTTAATAGACATGACTTATAGTAAAAGGAACAGACGGAGAAAAGTTGGAACACAGTCAGGTCGAAGTCTAGAATTGCTTAAGGCTTATAATGTGAAGAAAATAAAGAACTGGTTAGCGCATATGTTGAATTTTGTATTTTATAAAAGAAAGTTTAGTGGAGTGCAACTGAGTGAATTAATGTATGTTGGTTCATGACTATTTATGGTCTTGTTTAAGACATTTCAATTCATTGCAGTAAAGATTTTTTATGCTCCATATAATAGAGCTGATTTGGTTTCTTAAAAGTTTATATAAAGAAGACCAATGTATATGAAGCATTGTATGTTTTTTAATGATAAAAATGGCAGAGCTATGGATGTTCTGTACTATGCATTCCATTCCAACAAAGCGTGATGTCATAATATAAAATATAGCACACATTTTCTTGTGATTGTTATTTGCTGTTTTAATGCCTTTTTAATTTTTAAATGAAGAAATGGTGTCATGTAAAGCAATTAATTTTTTTAAGCACTACTGTATTTTCCCTGAGATGTAACATTATGTTAATTGAACCGTTTTCCGTCTTAAAATGTTTAAGTGTAATATTTTCCAAACACAAAGCACTTCCTGTACTTAATTGTGTGTAGGTATTTTATTAATGTACCTAACCTGCTTTTCATATCCACGTTTTCCAAATGTTAATCAGATATATAGGGTTATCAATTAAATGTGTATGTAGAATTTCTCAGATTTACAATAGTAGTAATATATTAATCATTAATATTTACAAGGATAAAAGTGTAGAAATAATTGATAATTTCATTTATTTTTGAAATGTTTATTTAATCTAGAATTGATTGTGCAATTAAATTAGCGGAAAATGCAATTCACCATCACAAAATGTGAATGAAACGTACTTGTTTGGAATTTTTGGGTTATTTGAATTTTCATACATAAATTTAGAAGAAAAGTAAGCCTCATATATCATCTCCTTATTAAATTTTGAATATTTCTTTCTTTCTTGAAATAATCTATTTACGTGGAATGGAAGGTTAGAAATGTGGTTTATAAGGAAGGTTAGAAATGTCGGGCGGTTAAAGTTTGGTGTATCAATTCTTAGCGACTTTGCTTTATTAAGTTTAGGTATAGTTCTTTTAACGTTTCTTCAAATTGTAGTGAGAACGGACAAATTGTTATACTATGAATGCAAGTTAAGTGTTTAAGAATAGACAGTGTTTACTATGATTTTAAAAAGAGAAGGCGGTGGCGAAGACAGATATGTTGCAAAAGCCTTTTTTAAGATACTCGACTAATTAATTGTTTAGATAACTAGCACAAAATATTTTACAACTAATACAACATTTGATTAAATTTATTTACATTCATGTACTTATCAATCCATCATATGCGAATGGATATTGCTTTAACTCAGTTTGTCTAAAATTATGGGTTAGCTTTCTTCACTACTAAGATGATGATAATGTGCCGGTTGATTTAAAAAACTTTTGCAAATTATATTAAATGTATATTTTATATCTCAATTTAATTAAAAAAAGTAAGAATGTCATATTTCTACAGATGATCTGGGTCCCTATATATTTAATGTATTTAATCAATGTTACAATATTATCTTTTCCTGCATAGATATTTTTTTTGTTTATGGTACGGATAATTATAGAGAAAATAGATTTTACTGATAACTAGATCGAGTCAACATTCTATGTTTATAAAAGTATAAAATCAAATTAGTGAAGTTTACAAAAATGTTCACAAGTTTAAGAAATAAATATATTAATTGTGATGAAATTTCAATTGTGTTCCAATTTAAGTTGGATGTTATTAAAATTAATCATTCTTTTTTCATATCTAAATTATTTTTAAATATTTGCCATACAGAAGACAGTATTTTTATAAACATTGCAATGTTTTCTGTTTCCTTATTTATTCTGATAGATTTGTAGGGCATGAATGATGATTAAAATATTTGTATGATAGAACTAAAATATGTGACTACATTCCGAGAAGAATTTCGCAAACATAGTCTAAATTTTCAAACCGAGTGCTTGAAATAGACGTCTATATAACACTTACATAGTTCACTTACCGGCTTGAAGTTGAATTGATGTATCATCCCAATTCAAGTAGGATATTTTTAAAATAGACCGATTTATTCCATCGTGGTTTTCCAGAATGGGATTTAATCATTCTTTTTTCATATCTAAATTATTTTGAAATATTTGCCTTATAGAAGACTGTATTGATTCATTGGGCATAAATGATGATTAAGATATTCATATGATAGTAATAAACCTGTGACAGCTTTCTAAGTATTATTTTCCTAATATAATCTAAACTTTCCAAACGAGTGCTTGAATTAGACGTCTATATAACGCTTACATAGTTCATTCACCTGCTTGAAGTTGAATTGATGTATCGCTTTTATTTCTGTCTCCTTTATTGCAACTCATTGTCGAATGCAAACGACCGCATTGAACACACTCCAGGACTGTGAGGACTCAAACCCGCTTATCCGGGCTTTAGCTGTACGCACGATGGGCTGTATCCGAGTGGACAAGATCACGGAGTATCTCTGCGAACCACTGCGTAAATGCTTGAAGGATGAAGATCCTTACGTGAGGAAGACGGCTGCAGTATGCGTCGCTAAGCTGTACGATATTTCATCGAGTATGGTGGAGGATCAGGTAGGGTTCTTTGTTTGTAGTATCATTTAATATATATATATATATTAGTCATATATCAGAAAAAGCCTATTCAGAGCCGTTGTTATAAAAATTTGAAATGTGCCTAATGATATATTAGTATTTTCAAATTATCAGGTTTTTAAAATTTTTTGTCTATGCATGGCGGCCGGGAATAGATGTCGGACAAAGAAAGATGCTATTCGTTGGCTATAAAGGAATAAATTGTCGTTGAAATAAAACGAAAAACATGCCCTTTTCCTAATTGAATGCAAAAAAAATATTGTACATAACTCTTTTTAATACACCCAATACTTGCCCAGAGTGGTGGTGATATCTTCGCAGCTGATTGCGGGACATTCCCTTGTGCGGCACTGAACAATGTGCGCAAGTGCCTATAGAAAAATAATATAGCATAAGTATAAAATGACAGTAATATTGTTGTCCAGGTTTGTCAAGTTTCTTCCTATATTGAATTCTAATTTTTTATAGATACAAGACAGAAGTCTATATACTCTGGTATGTAGGCAGAGGAAAATTTTTTAAGAGGGCATTCTTCTTAAAGTGAATGCAAATGTCCAGCAATAAGTATATAAGTTTAAGTAAAGAAAAAAAATTGTTGCACACACATACTAAACAAGTTTTATGCTAGGGATTCTTGGATCAACTGAAGGACCTCCTCAGCGACTCTAACCCTATGGTTGTGGCAAATGCGGTGGCTGCCTTATCTGAGATCAATGAAGCAAGTGTCTCTGGACAGCCACTCGTTGGTATGAAATAATTTAACTAAGACTAATAAATATTGTTGTAACAAGTAGTTTTTACTTGATATGTAGGTCCAGAGTAACAAGTAGTAGTAGGCTTGCATGAAAAAAATTTCATGGCTCTTTTCATATCACTGTTTATTGTTTTAAATTACATCACAAAATAAATTTGAAGTAAACATATGTCATAAAATTTTTTTTTTCTTGTGTCATAAATTTGTTCCTTATATCAATATTTTGTAATAATTATTTTTTATTTCTCACTCTGAATATTGCCTATGTGCACTAATACCTAGTGCCTAACTAAAATATTGGTTTATGTTCTCTGTTTTTAGTTTTTCTATTACAATAAGATATAATTATTAAATATGTCAGAACAATGAATTAAAATTTCCAGTTTTCTAGTGTTAGGCCATATAGAAAATTTAAGTGTAGTTGAAATAAAATTCATGCAGTATTTTTTTACCTTTTAAAGTTTCATTGTTACATAATTTTATCAAATAAATTGTTTAAATTTGATGATTTATGAAGCAAAAGTAAATAATTAGCGCTTAAAATTTCTTTACTTACATATTAAAAGGTCAGCCATCGCTGCAAGATATGGGCCATCACGCGACGTTGTGTGATATGATCTTACAATTATCTAAAAAAAGAATTTTGATATTGAAAATATAAGTGTTAAAAAATATTTAAAAACATCTAGAGTTTTCCCCTGACATAGGGAGCATATTACAATAAGATAATTAAAAGATTTTACTTTAATCTTAGCTATTTTTAATTATTTTTCATGTGTATTTATGAAATATGTAAAAAAAAGAAATGTTTTATTTATATATTTATGAAATATGTAAACAAAAGAAATGTTTTATTTTTTCTCGCTACTTCGTCCTCTATAAGTCTAAAGACGAGATATATTTACTATCGAGGTTATAAACAATTAAATTCAATAGACTCCGAACTATCATCCTATAAAAAGAAGGTGAAATAACTGTTGTCGTATTTGAACTTAGTAATAACATTGGAAAACTTTGATAGAGATGAACGCGCCGACTATTAACAAGCTGTTGACGGCTTTGAACGAGTGCACAGAGTGGGGCCAGGTTTTCATCCTGGATGCACTATCCAACTACCTGCCACGAGATGCTCGTGAGGCACACTCCATTTGCGAGCGTATCACACCCCGTCTAGCGCACGCCAATGCTGCGGTCGTGCTTTCTGCCGTTAAAGTGAGTGTGCTTACTGATATTGAATTGTATGGTTGCCATTGTTTATTTTGCTTTGGAATATCAGTTATTCTAGTAAGGTCTCATACAACATTAGTGTTATAATAATAGTGATCTGAGCATTTATATTTTAATTATGAATTGTTATGACGTATTTGAATTAGAGACCATATTGCATTTTGATTAACTATGTATTTGATTATGAACAGTGGTATTAAATTAGTAAAATCTAAAAACTCATTAATTCAAGATCTCTTCTTCGTTTAAATGATTGCAACTTTTAATCTCTACATTTGGAAATGATTGGTATCATGAGCTTTTCCTAATTATTAAAGACTGAAATTTTGATTGTTTGTAAGTTTTTGTTTACTGAAACAAGGATACAAATATATTTTCCAAATACTTGAACGAATGAATGAATATATTGAGTGTTCCCAAATTAAATGGAGGTGTTTGTTTAATAAAAATTTTTACAGGTTCTAATGAAGCTGATGGAGCTGCTAGCAGGCGATACGGACTTCTGTGCAGCTCTTAGTCGTAAGCTCGCCCCCCCACTTGTTACCCTACTGTCCGCAGAGCCAGAAGTCCAGTATGTTGCTTTAAGGAATATCAACCTCGTGGTGCAGAAGAGACCCGATATATTGAAGCATGAGATGAAAGTGAGATTTGTTTAGTTTTATTTGCGTAATTTACATTAGCATTATCAAAGTCCGCATTAGACTTTTGAAGAGAAGGGGAATAATTCAAGAAAACGTGGTACAATGCTGTTTCATTGAGATATAGATATGATCACAAATAAATGTTATCATCATTTGGAAGGCCTTTATTGTTGAATATTGGTCTCCCTCATAGATTTGCACAAACATTGTTCCTGTACCACCTGCCATTGGTCTAACAATTTCCTATGATCTTTATGAGGTCATCTGTCCACTTAGCGAGGGGCATTCCCACTCTGCTTCTCTCTGGTCCACCATTCGAGAACCTTTCTATCTTAGTAGTTGTCAGTTCAATGCGCTTTATGGCCTATTCATAGTGCCATTCCTAAGAGATGCCTGTGACCTTAGTTCTGTTCGTGTCAAATACAACTTGAATCTTTCTGTCAAATACAATTTGAACTCGCGCTACGAGAATTCTGCACACATTTAGGTACCTATAAACATTTAAGGGTACCTAGTATATCTGTTAAACTATTTACAAATATTAATTTTTGACAACGAAAATATGTTCCCTACTATGTGTTTCACAGGTGTAAAAACAAATTAATTATAGAAATGTATAATTTCATGTAGAATTAGGCATCATTGAATATTTGGATTTGTGATATAAGACTTCCCATTATGCCGAATTTCAAGAATAATACTATTGTATAAATAAAAAAATACACTTTAAAGGTCCATATCTTTTTATTGTCTGAACTTTTAGGTTTAAATTTCTACAGCAATGTAAGGCTATACGCCTCAGTATATGATGTTATTTCAACTCGATATCCAAAGCTGTTTATGAGAAAAAGGGCTTTGATAGGCAAACAGATGGACAGGGTCGGATAACCGAGTGATCCAGGGTTCCATTTTTTTAATTTTTAAGGATCTCTAAATAGAGAATGTCTTATATAAAAAATAACCTGATTTTTCCTAAAAAAAATATAAGATTCCTCATTTTTACGATTGATGATTTAAATAAAGCTTCTAAGGCTATTTTTTTTATTTTCTCTATTCAAGAATTTCATTTTTTTCCTAGTAATACTTGGTTCCAACCTTTTGTGGTCTCCTTTGTGTACCGATAAAAATAGAAATCTAGATAGAATCAGAAAAATGTTGATGAAAATATTTAGTGAAAAAATTCTTGGACGCAAAACAGCTATCTGAAATGTTAGCATAGCCCTTCATATAATTGTTATTGCTTTAAAAAAGTTCACTGAAATTTCATAAGAAAAATTGTTGTATCACTACAGGTATTCTTTGTAAAATATAATGATCCAATCTACGTGAAACTGGAGAAACTGGACATCATGATCCGGCTGGCTTCACAAGCTAATATAGCTCAGGTGCTGGGTGAACTCAAGGAATACGCCACAGAGGTTGATGTGGATTTCGTTCGGAAAGCTGTCAGGGCCATCGGGCGATGCGCTATTAAGGTACAGTCATTACTTCACGTTTGTAAAAGTATTTCTTTTTAAAATTTAGTCTATTATGCCATTATTTGATCGATACTGTAAAAACAACACAAGTTAGGTACTTCCAAAATCAGAAATTGGCATCAGGTATTTTCTGTTTTACCCTATACAGGTAATGTTCCTTAATCTTTTCACTATGAGGATACAGGTGGTTGCAGTGTCCGCTATGCCACCTTGTCCAATTATAATCTGTTAAAGCAGCAGAGAAACAAACCAATAATAGAGCGACTAAAATGGTTGTTAAAAACCAACTATAGAGATTGTTCTCAGTCAAGTACATGTATCGTTTAGCTAATTATAAAGGTGACTAGTAGCGGAAAGTTTGAACCCCAATACTCATGTTTCTTATTTCATTACTAAGCAGTTTGTTCTGTTTTTTTTAAGAAGATGAGATGATCACTGTTTTTGTAACACTTGCACTTTCTTTAGGTGAGAGATTCCCAACCTTTTTTGCATCGAGCCTCTCCAGATTATAAAAAATATATTCATGCCCCCTTTTAACTTTTTTCCATTGTTACTTTAAAAAACACATCCTTTTTAATCACATTCATTTTCCAATTACAAGCATAATCAAATAAATTAAAATTTGTAGGTATTCACACCTAAAAATAGTTAAGTATAGTTAAATAATAAAATGTATTAATGCGATGTTTGTGCACGCATGTTCTGAACCAGTTGGTCGATTTCAAGTTCAGTTTTTGCCACAGCTATCATCAAGTCGCTAACAACAGTAAGATGATTTCGCTGCTTAACTTTGATTTGAACCAATGCTGATAAATTTGTTTCAAATAAGTGAGTCGAGCAAAACGGCACAATTATTTGCAAAGCAAGAGAGGCAACTTTCGGATTAAGGAGGGAAAATTTTATCTAAAACTTTGACATTGTCAAGAGTGGAGGTTATCTCTCATGGTGAAATATCTGTGAATTTGTAAATTGAATAAACGAACGGTTGGATAGTAAATGCGTGCACAATTGTTTTCTGCTCTGCCGTGGGCTGACTGAATTGATCGCTTGAGATGCGCATGGACGCAGTGAACGGAGCGGGTATGCGGGTGGTGCGCTGCCAGTTGAAACTTCAAAACTTATACAATGACTGAAAGAATTAATAAGTAAATTTAAGAATTTAAATGGATTTTTCTTTAGAATGTTTGAACACATTTGACCCTTATGATCTCTTTATGCACCCCCTGGAAGAGAGGCACACCCCACTAGTTGGGAAGTCCTGCTTTAGATATTCTCAAATCTAGTTCACTTTTGGCGTCATTCTGGAAAACTTCTTCCATCTCAAATTTTTTTTAAACTAAAAACAACTTTAACTATCTTTATCATATCCACCTGTGTAAAAGAGAAATGATAACCAAAATAAACAAAAGGCATGATTTAAATATTGTCTCGACTTATCTAAAAAAGATAGCTATACATATACCGCTGTGGGCTTTTATGATTACTATTGAAATTCCGCATAATTCTTGTATATTGTAATTATTACTACATGGAAGCCATGCGGGCACAGTCTATTATTTTATTGACATAACAGTATCTTCTAACGTTTACATACTATTCTCATAGTGCGACATTTTTTGATCTGTTAGATAATCTGGTAGGGGTGTGCAAATAAATCAAAACGAATAAATAATTTGTTGCCAATCAAACTATTTAATTAAAAAATCTAATCTATTATAATTAGAGTACTTGAATGATTCGAATATTAAAATACTTGAGCATACAAATGATGCAAATATTGAAAAGATTTTTGAAATCATCCGAATATTTGAATTATTCTATTTTAAATTTGAAGAATGGATTAAACGTTTCTTACACAATTTGTTTTTAGTAAGTGTATCTTCAATACGAATAATTATAAATCGTTAAAAATGAAATCAAACGAGAAAGTTTGTGCCAAAAACTAGACTCCTGTAAATTTTTAACATAATACTGTAAATACAAGTTATTTTTTTATATTTGAGTATATGCTTGTAAATCGTTAGACAATTTGTATAATAAAAACATTTGAAAAACCAAATTATTTAAATAAAAAATAGGAATTATCCAAATATTCTAATAATCTGAATATCTGGGTATTCTCTTCAGTTTTCGAATCAAATTAGACTATTTGATTCAATTAGATATCACACAGTAATTTTATTTTGATAAGCTATTGTAACAATTAATAAAAGATCATAAATTAAAATGCATTCCCACTTCATTGAATGTCCTAATTTTAATCCTGTCGTGAATACTCGCTATTCATATACATATTGTAAATTTATTAACCGTAATGTACTGCAAAAATCAGGTGGAACCATCAGCCGAACGCTGTGTTTCTACGCTCCTCGATCTGATCCAGACCAAAGTGAACTACGTAGTGCAAGAGGCCATAGTGGTGATCAAGGACATATTCCGCAAGTACCCCAACAAGTACGAGAGCATTATCAGCACACTCTGTGAGAATCTCGATACACTCGACGAGCCTGAAGCACGAGCATCAATGGTTTGGATCGTGGGCGAATACGCTGAGAGAATTGATAATGCGGATGAACTGCTGGATTCATTCCTAGAAGGCTTCCATGATGAGAATGCACAGGTATGACAATTGTTGGTGCTAATATGAATTTAGCGTTTTGCTTTTCTTAATTTTTAGGATCTGTACCACAGATTAAAAAAACCCTTATGAGATCATTTTGCCATTTATTAAGACCTTTTTTCTCAGGAACGGCTGGAAGTTTGAAGTTGAAATTAATATCAAATACCAAGGTTTACGACATCCCATAGTGTATAGAATTCAGGCTTTTAACTCAATGCAATGAAGAGTTGCCACTGTTAAAATGTGACATGTTTTGATATTGGCTCATCTTAAACCTAGAGGGTACTTTCCGTTGACCTAGAATATTGATCTATGGCACAAAAGGAAGTTTTCATAGAAATATAAAAGGAAAAAATTCAAAAATGTTTAATTTTCAATTCCGTGTGCAATAATTACATTACGAACTCAATTTTTTGGTTTAATTTTTCAAATGGAATGAAACTACGTGATGTAGTATTATTTCTATTTTCTTCAAGTTCTTTACCACGACCTAGGTTTCGCTGTATTAGCGTGATATCTTTGCTAATAGCCCACCTGAAGATTTTGTAATACAACGAAACCTAGGTTGTGGTAAAGAAATTAAAGAAAGTAGAAATTATACTACATCACGTAGTTTCATTTGAATAATGAATTTCTACAAAATTAACGCCAAATATATTCAATGGTTTAATTTTTTTGTAAAGTGCTTTAATAAACTTTTGCAATAATGTGATATGATGGTAAGAAACCCTCTGCTCATGAGTTCAACTCCATCTCTTTATACATTCAAGATTAGAAATGTAACATTTCAATATTAAAGCATTTTGCTAACAATAAATGTAATTTTACAAGTCATAGCTCTTTTTATATGCAAATGCTATAAACATCTAACAAATGCCAATTTTAACAAATTTGTTTAAACTTGTCTCATCCAATAATTGGAAAAAAAAACAAATGAGTTGTAAAAAATGGAAACGGCGTTCCTTACAAGGAAATTAATAGAAAACAGTAGGAACATCCTAAGATATTGGTAACAATTGTACTTAAAGCTCACCTAGATTCCAATATGTTTCATACTATTGGAGATTTACTATACTCACCTAATTTTCACCTATTTTCTCTGGATTCAAGTAATAAATAAAAATCTTAATTTTTTTAAACCTAAGAAAAAATTAAAATGATATGAAATGTGAAAGGCAAAATCACGTATGATAATAAAGTTTGGTAATGATAATATTGGTCAGGTGCAATTGCAACTGCTGACAGCGGTGGTAAAACTTTTCCTGAAGCGACCGGCTGACACTCAAGAGTTAGTGCAGCATGTCCTCAGCCTCGCCACACAGGACTCGGATAATCCAGATCTTAGGTAAGCTTTTTGTTTATTTAATTTTGATGCTGAACAATAGATTAGAATTTATATGTCATTTTATTTCTTCAGATAGATGACAATATATAACAAATGAAATATCTATTTTTAATTAATCTGTCTATATACAAAACCTAAAAAATGGTATGATGAATTAAATTTGAATTCCTTTTTAATCATTGTACTAATTTCAGATGTTCTTGGTTTCTTCTTCTCTGTTTACCAGAAATGAATGCCATAATTAAAGTGGAAAAAACATCAAAATATTAACTCTGAATTAAAGAAATATTTTTAAGAAAATGATGTAGAAAACGCAGATTACTAATCTCACTATAGCTTCTACAGATTTAATATTTATTCAATAATCCATACCGTTTTTTTCTGTGAACCATCACAGAGACCGTGGCTTCATCTATTGGCGCTTGTTGTCTACTGACCCAGCCGCTGCAAAGGAGGTGGTGTTAGCAGACAAACCCCTCATTTCTGAGGAGACAGATCTGCTGGAGCCCACACTGCTCGATGAGCTTGTGTGCCACATCAGCTCACTAGCCAGTGTATATCACAAGCCTCCCACTGCTTTTGTCGAAGGTTGGTGAATTGTGTTCTCTTTATATTATATAACTATGTTGTCTTAAAGTTTACTGTTTTTCATATTTATGAAACGAGTGTAGGGTCTGGGAGAGATGGCCATTGATTTTTCTTATCTTATTTAATTACATTGACATGCTATCACACACTATTCACAATTCTAGTCAACACGCTATCACGTACTTCCGTTGCTTATTTCGTGATGACACATTATTCATATTGGCCTTGAAAATTTAGAAATGAAATGATCTGTATCATATATAGTGTTGCCAAATTCAATTAAAAAAAATTAGAACATGAAAAGTCTTTAATCATTAAAACGGAATATTTTTCATATTTTATAGAATACAATCATACTTATAGTATTTTATGTTGGTAATCAATTTTGTAACTACATAAACACTTTTGATCACCTCATTTTATATACCAGTAACCTCACTTTGCCAAGCGTATTCAGCTACTGTAAATAGTATTTCAAAATTAAAATAAGGTCAGAAAAACAATATCAAAGTTTTAATCAACAAATTTTGAATTATTAATAGTGTCATAAAATCGGGATATTTGGCATTCTGATAAAATATTATAAAGCTTATGTGGCACTAATCACAATATCATTAAAAATAGGAATGTCCTATGGTAATTGGACATCTCGCAACAATAATCATATATCTTCGCTTAAACCGTGTTTACATGGTGACAGTTTATACAGAAGTTATGGTCGTGGCAGCATCCCTGCAAACGACTGTCGCCGTGTATACACACATGCACCTCCACATTATCATGGCAGAACACTGTTCCCAATTTTTG
Organism: Druceiella hillmani; assembly: GCA_039881145.1. NCBI lineage: Eukaryota > Metazoa > Arthropoda > Insecta > Lepidoptera > Hepialidae > Druceiella > Druceiella hillmani. The sequence continues at coordinate 41,738,101 of JAYKKI010000009.1, forward strand.
TAACACTAAATGTTGCACAAATTGTCACCATGTAAACATAACTTTTAAGTTCTTACATAGTGGTAAGTCAAAAAATGGATATAATGACATTCTTATAGATGAGAATCAAGATACATTATTTGATAAATAACCCCCAGGGTTTTAGCAAATGTATGTAAATTGTTATGAAACATAACTACTTTTAATAAAATTTATACGTTTAGTAATACAAAATGACTATACAAGTGCCTGTACTGACTTGATTATAGCAATTAGTTAATTTTTCTTTTGTAATAACTGTGGATGTACTTTGGCTTTTTTCAAATAAATATTTATAATATTCAATTTGTTAGGTCGTGGAGCGGGCGTGAGGAAATCACTGCCTTCACGTGGCGCCAGCGCTGGTACTGCAAGCAGTGAGGAAACAACGACTCATGGATCTCAACCGACCGTTATTCCCAACCAGGTTAGAGTTTTAAATACTTAATTTTATTGTAAATTATTAATGGTGAAGAATACTAAGATAAAATGTAACAAGTTCTTATTATGTAGAGCATTTGCTGCCGAACTGCCTGCATACATTTAATTTTCAATAAAGGCCAAAAGATACAGATTAATTTTTTTGCTACAATTACATTTGCAGAAATGTTAATAACTCGAGAATTGAGGATTCCCTCATGCTTCCAGAGAGGCAGAGATAAATAAAAGAATGGATTGTATATAATTCAACTAATTCTTATATAACAAAAATTTTATGAGGAATATCCCAGATCTGTATAAAGTACCAAATAATACTTTCATAAAATACTATCGACAATCTCACAAAGTTTATAATTGACCATTTGAGACCGATTTTGAAAGTGATATGACGAATGATATTAATATTTTGTTATGTGTAATGTACACATAACAAAATATAATAATCTATAAAAACATGTCTCTGTCATCCATAGATAAAGTACAGAACTGTCAATGCCATTGAAATAGCTCTATCCTTTTCTTTCTATTATTTTCTCTCAAACCAATGAAAAATAACATTATGTTAACGAAAATTAAAGGTTACAACAATGTCAGTGCGATACAACATGCCGATTTTTAAAACACATATTAAGACAACCATTATTGTTGGCGCAATACACAGGGCTATTATCAGTTCCTTTACTAACATTTATTTCGGGAGATTTAATAAAAAAAGTTTACCATAGTAACAATTAGTTCAATAAATTGGTCAATTTTACATAATATTTTGCCCTAAAAACAATTTGATGACTGAACTGATATTCAGAATGTGGTTTTTCACAATTACAAATTAGTGTTATGGAAAACCAAAAATGGGAAAAAACTGACATTTTTAGTACTTCCACAAATTTTTAGGAATCGCTAATAGGTGACTTGCTCTCAATGGATATTGGAGGCCCGCCGGTGGCTGCGCCAGCCCCAGCTGCTCCGGCACCCGCCGCTGCTCTCGACTTGCTCGGCGGAGGACTCGATGTACTTGTGAGTACCATTTAAGATATTTTACTTTTGTGAACAGTTTTCAAGTTTTGTATTATCTTGTCTATAATTAGGAAAACATTTCAATAAGTATGACTATTATTAATATGCTTGAACTCTATATATATTATGTGCGTGATTTTGACGAATTAAATATTTTGGTGATAAATTCAATAAGGATCTTGTAATTTGCCGCCTGGTTCACTGTTTATCTAATATTGATTTATAAAACCGGCAAAGGAACGGTGAGAGGAAAAATATATTCATCTAACAGATTTAAATACTTAGAAGCTACAGAACTTGTATTGTTCATCCATGTTTTCAGTGGTTGCAATTCGACCTTAGCATTTTTAAAAACTTAAAATTCATGTTGGTAGCAAGTGATAAGTATGAGAGAAGCAGTTAAAATGTTTACAATCCAAATGGTCGTTCCCAAGTAGATTTTTGAAGGAGGAATACCATTCATTAAAGCTTTCTATGGAGTAATATCCGATGTAACTTCATTAAACAATAGTGAGTCAGATATTTTTCTTAAGCTTCTCAAAGACAGTGCTTTCAATTTGTCATCACTAACTGAAACTGTATCTTCTTAAAAGTGCATCATTAACTTCAAATGTGCTATGATAACCAGAAAAATTTACTAGATTCCGGTTGAAAAGCTTCTGATGGTTTGATTTCAATTACTACACTAAAAGTTCGTGCCTGCAAGAGTTTCTACTTCATATATCCTCCAAATATTGAAATGGTTGTAAATGAGGTTTCCATAATTAGCATACAATTTCTATTATAGTTTGACACGGGTAACCCGTGTCTATTAAATGTAAAATGTGTGTTCACGGCAACAGCAACGAAGAGGTTTAGTTACATGACATGCTGTATATGACATATTGTCATGGTTGTTCTACATGGTGTTTTGTCACTGCTTTGTCAATGTTTACTTTAAATAAACAACAGGTGACTAGCAAAAAGTATAGTATATCCGCTTAAAAAATATGTGTAAAACTGTAAGACACAACTGATGAATGTGGATTCAGAGCGCAATGTTGGGGATATTAATAGCCCGGAACAAGTATAAAGATGTGAAGGAGATAAGCAAAACATTTCAGAAGTTCAGCATAATTTTCGGAATGAAGGTTGTAATAAAAGTAGAAAACATGAATGAATAATGATGAAGGAAACTCACTATCACAATCTTAAATTAATAACTTACGCGCCTCATTAATTGCCGTAGCTGGGTGGACCGACAGAACCTGTAGCTCCCGCAGGCCTCGCGGGGCTAGGAGCCCTGGGAGCAGCAGGTCCTACACCAGGCAACACGGGATTACTTGGAGATATCTTCGGACTGGGCAGTGCCCCTGTTTCTCACACACCACCAAAACAGTGTTGGCTACCTGCTGATAAAGGGAAAGGTGAGGCTATGGTATAAGGATATAAAAAATGAATGTTTAAAATAGAAAGGTGCAGAATAATATTGATTGCAATATATTTCTTTTTCTTTAACGAAACATTAATGACAAATCTGATTATGTTTAATTCTTTTTAAATATTTTTCAAAAATCAACCTGTATATTATTCTGGTAAGAATACATACGTTGAACTGTTGAATATTAGTCAGTTAACAGGGGGAAAAAACAAAGTTTTACCTAAACTATGTTATTTTTTATAAAAGTAACGAAAATAATGGAATTTATACGTTTTTATATTTAAAAAAAATTATTAAATTATTTTAATAATTCTTTTCCAAGACACTTAGATCTCCAGGTACTTTCCTAATAGTAGTTAGGCGGTGAACCTTACTTAATATATATTATGGTTATTTAACCGTTTTAGTGCCATGGTTTTTTACTCATAAATACTTAAAAATGGTCAAAGAAATCTTTGGTTTTTGATGTCATTTACCCTTGTCTGGAAAAAAAACTGTTTCTCCCAAAAATTATCCAATTTTAATAATTTTTTTCAGTGTTTTCTAAAGAAAAACTTGTACAAGGATAATAAAATACAAAGAAAATTATGGAAATATACATTGTGAACAAAAATTATAACAAAAACTGAAATCAAGGTCACATCGTCATTTTCGCAGTCCGGTACATTCTCTGTGTCAGTAAAATAATTGTTATCGTCACTATCACTTAAATTTGCATTGTGCACGCACCACAATGTCACTCCCACTATCACTTTCTTCACAACTAGAAAAACGATCATTTTCACTCGAATTATTTTCGTATTCTGGATTAAACATTTTCTTTTCCTGGATCCTTTGTATATTGTAATTATTATATAACACGTCGAAAGATAAAAAATTAGCGATGCGCGTGAGCGACCTCCTCTACCGCTCGCTAAACAGTAACTATTTCACGAGCGCCATTGTGCTAGTGACAAATTTAATTAGTACGTGCGCAAGCACGATGGCGCTCGTCGGCACTCTAACGATTAAGCAAATTTTAAAGGCAGATGCTAATATGTTCAATGAACTCATTACTACAGAGAGGTCCATACTGGTATAATGTTCATTCAAATAATATTATTTTCATTAAGGAATATATTTCCAAAGTTCCTTATGTTTTGAAAAACATTGGTGATTTTAGTTTTACTGCTAATGCTGTGTTTTTAAAATTGCTTGAACCAGTAATTTTGTAGATGCAGAGGGACATGAGAAGATGACTAAAGGCCACTTTGGTGCCATTTTGGTGTTTAAAAACTTAGTTTCCCTCTACTGATTGAGGCTGTCATTGTAATACTGTAATTTAAAAAGAATTGGGGAGTAAACATTTTAGGACAAAATGGTATAAGTTTATTTATATTCATTTGTAATTATTAATTCACCAATCAAAGGCTATATTCTGTTTAGGTCTGGAGATTTGGGGAACGTTTACACGACGTAATGGTCAGCCACGCATGGAGATGACTTTCACCAATAAGGCTATGCAGGCCATGAGTGGCTTCGCTATCCAGCTCAATAAGAACAGGTTGGAAGAATTCTAGTTATTATTACCTATAACTTCAGTAAACAAACTAGCGGATGATTCGGATTAAAATATTTAAAAAACAGACTATTTCTGAATGTAACGTGATTTAACTGTAAATGTTCAGAATAATCTTCGGTTTTCTAACCATTTTATGTCTCTGTTTTTATTTAATTATCGTATATACTTTTCCAATGGGTGTCTGTGAATTGCGAAAGGAGTTCAGTGATATTAATACTAAATGACAAACATTTATTGTGTAACTGTCCCTGATAGCTACTCTATACTTAAATAAGTTACTAGGGGATTATGGTAACTAAAATATGAAATTTTCAATTCTACAAATATATCGCAAAAACATAGCATCTATTATATTGCCATATTTATAGTTCCGAATTCCCATTTGAAAATTTAATTTATTCTTTAGGAAATTGATGAGCGGTGGTGATACGGCTGATGTTATTCGGCACAGTGTTACAGTTTTACTTTAAAAACATAAATTACAATGTGATTAAACAACACCATACAAAATTTATAAGACATAACAGACTAATAAAAACAATAGATCGAAGTAGTAAAAAAAACTTATTTGTTTAGTTAGTATAAAAATCTTTAAATAACTTTTTAACCTATACAAATCTTACTTTTTTAACTGACAGATTAAAAAATATTCACAATTTGAATTAACCCCTTCTAGTGCAGAGGTAGAATACTTTAGTCTTCCAAATGAATTTTAGCTTTACCTGACAGAATATTACAAGTTTGTAGAGTCCTATCTATGTGCCCGGTTCAATTGACTTGCTGATTTTTATAGTGCAATACCGACTGAATAGTTTATAGCTAAAATATTGATCCCTCAATAATTTATTTGAGGTCTAACTCATTTTCTTGAGGTTATCATGGCTGGCAAAACCTGTCTTACTGGGTGGAATCCATAATGGTAAACTGTCAATTCAAAAGGAAAGGAGAAAATTTTTCAGAAAATGAAAAAATAAGCTACTTAAATATGTATTTAAATTGTCAAACAAATTAGAAATCTTGTACTTTTTATGAAAAGTCGACATTTTTCATAATAGTATGTAAATGCTACTTCAACGGAACTCTTTGACTCGGCAAGATGTAACATACTAATCTATGAAAAATGCAGACACAGGTTTGTTGAAAAAAGCCACATAAAGTTGAAAAAAAATAAGACCTCCATTTTGATAACAAGAGAATGAATGTTAATATCAGTTAACAGTTTATTTTTAATTAATCTTCGGCAATTCTACAAGTTAAAAAAAGTGTTATTGATTTCTTTTTTATTATCGTTCCCAAAAAGTTATGATGTAATTCATGTAATTTTTATTGTTATTTTTAACTTCATAATAACAATTTTTGAAATATTAAAAATTATGTGTATTTATAAAGAAAGCTTTTTAGTTTTTTATCAGGGTACAATTGTATTTCATTTTTTGTTCTTTTCCAATTGTCAATTGCAGAATTGTTTGCTTTTTTATATTTTAAAAAGTATCAACACAAAGTCTTTTTTTAATTTTGGGCATATATAATAATCGCTGTGAGCCAGGTCAGGACTGTACGGTAGGTGATCCAAAATATCAAAGTCCACCTTATGAAGGGCAACCAACGCAACATGACTCTCGAGAACAAGCTCGTTGTCGTGCAGAAGGAGAACACCTTTGGTTCATTTTCCCCTTCTTATTACTTTGATGGATTCTTTCAACTGCTCTAGGACTGAAGCATAGTATTATCTGGTTATGGAGACGCCTTTATCTTTATAAACTATCAACAGGATCCTTTCTGAATCCCAAAAGACTGTCGCCATGATTTTGCCAGCCAACTGTAACACCTTAAACTTCTTGGGTGGCGGTGTACCTTTTTTGTGCCACTGCATAGAGTCCTGTTTGGACTCAGGTTCATGATGATGAACCCAAGTTTTGTCCCCAGTAATATTTCCTTGTATTTATCGGCCGTCCAGGCTGTGGGTGGTCTTCAAAAAGAGTACATGCCTTGTTTAAAGATACTGAGCCACTTATAAATCATGGTTTTATCCAGGGAAGAGTCCCCATAAATGGATGTCATTTCGTCCAGTGTGGTTTGAACCGACTTTCCTTGTTTAGTAAGGAAACTTATAACAGCACAACACTCAATTTTCTCTATACTTCTCAATTTATTCCCGATTGAATTGCTTCTTCGAGAATAGTTCGAAGACTAATTGCCCAATTAAGATAAGACTTGCTATTTATACTAACAATGAGTTACTGAACTTATTATGGCTCATTAAAATACCCTCACTAATGACCTAATTACCAATTCCGCTAACTTGAAAATGCACCCTCCTATTATGGTTATTGTAAAATATATGTAGGTTTCTGCTGTTATTAAACTCATAGAAACTAGCCTACTTATAGGAAGCTAGTGTCTATGCATTCTGCGTGTTCCAGAGAAGAAAATAAGATGGTTACAATCAATAAATGTTATCACTTTCTGGAGATTCATTATTTCAACCTTAATAAAAGAGCGAGCGTCCTGCAGCAGGCATTGCACTATTATCAAAGCAGTATACAATGCAACGCATCGAAAATCTTATTCTGTTCTGAATAGTGAGCAATACGAGTATTATCCAAGAAAGAAAAATATTGAATATATTTGGAGTTAATTTTGTAGAAATTCATTGTTACTTAATTTTTATTCACAACTAAATGAAACTACGTCATGTAGTATTATATCTACATTATTTAAATTATTAGCCATGGCCAAGGTTTCGTTGTATTACAACTTTTTCAGGTGGGTCAGGTGGATCTCTTCAAATTGACCACCTGAAGATGTCGTCATACAATGAAACCTAGGTTGTGGTTCATAATTTAAATTAAGTATATATAATACATCACGTAGTTTCATTTAGTTGTGAATAAAAATTAAGTGAAAGAAAAATTTATTATACTGCTAATTCATTACGCTATACTTAACTTTTTTTTTATGGAAATTTTGTTTATGAAAATGAATAATTTCAATGTACTTATGATTGAGAAAATAAAACATATTTCGTTATTGAAAAATATACTATTTCTCTATGAAAAAGGCCTAATGGAAAATGTGTTTATTCCTTCATGGAGATATCCTACAACTTATTGTTACAGTTTTGGCCTCTCGCCAGTAGGAGGTCTAACCATAGGCGTCTTACAACCTGGACAAAGTCTAGATGCACCTTTACCTTTGGCCACAAATGGACCAGTCCAGCGTATGGATCCACTGAATAATCTGCAGGTTAGATATTCTAATGATTTTTTTCTCATATAAAGCATTTTTTGACTAAATTTTTGATGTAGATATATTGTTATTTGCTATTTTCCGTAAACTGTAGGTTTCCAAAAAAATTATATTGAGTAATAGATAATTATGAAAAGTAGCTGTCTATGACTAACACAAATCTTGCCAGAATTACTGAAAAAATTGTATGACTGGAAACAGGTATCACCATTCTTGTTCAGTTGTCTATACATATAATGAAATTGTAACAGTATGAATTTTGTATATGGAAAATTTTTTAAAGAGGGATTTAGCGTATAGGATTATAGTAGAAGGCAGAAAATCTGTTTAGAATTTTTGTATGTTGCTCTGTCTGTGTTTTAATTCGTTCTTCAATCACGCAAAATATACTGCACAGATTTTGATGAAATTTAGTATGGTAATATATGGTAAAATTTATACTCTCGAGCAACATAGGATACTTTATATCTGGATATTACAGATAAAAAAAACACCTGACTTGGTGAGAATTATGATATTGGTGCTGCCAACGCCATCTATTAGCATTTTTAGTAAACTTTGTGCTCACAGATATCTTACAATATGGCACTGCCTTAGCCATCTATTATTGTTTTTAGTCAATTTTATGCTCAGAGTTCTGAAAGAAAAAAGGAAAAAAAAACACAAAAATCTAATAACCTATATCAAATACCATGTGAAGAAAGTCACATCGAAACAGCTAGTAGTTCCTAATTTGATAATTATGATATTTATAGGTTATACTTGACTTTAATTTAATCTTTTTTAATTACAACAATTGTTTTATAAAGATTTATTACTATATCTCTAATTACCTTTATTTGTCTTTTGATTTTCTATATTCAGGTGGCCGTAAAGAATAATGTGGACGTATTCTACTTTGCTTGCCTCGTCCATGCACATGTCCTTTTCACAGAAGATGGACAGCTGGACAAGCGGGTATTCCTCACCACCTGGAAGGAAATCCCAGCGGCGAATGAAGTACAGCACATTCTGTCAGAAGTGCACGGTGTAGCTGACACAATATCTCAAAAGATGGCTTTAAACAATATCTTCACCATAGCAAAACGCAATGTCGAAGGTCAGGATATGCTGTATCAATCATTGAAGTTGACCAACAATATTTGGGTTCTGCTCGAGCTGAAGCTGCAACCGGGCAATCCTCTAGCGACGTTGAGCCTGAAATCGAGAACTGTGGAAGTAGGTCCGTGCATATTCCAAGCCTACGAGTCTATATTGGCATCGTAAATTTTCCATTTATACGAATGTGTATTTATATAAATTTATATTTGTTTTGCCGAATATGTGTGGTATGACTTTCCTGCACTTGGTTAGAGAATATACTGTACTGAAACTTCAAGTTCAACAGGCGTTTAAAAAACTTAAGGGAATGATCAACAATATTGAAAAATTTCATAAATTATGTTATTTTAGTATGTTTTTTTACTGTTTCTTTTTGTCTTAACGAGAATGGTACTGAAAGATTTGAATTTCATTTTTCAACAATTTCAAAATTGCAACGATTGTATGCATTCAACATGAAAGCTTTCAGTTGATTATGAAATTATCTCGAATAAAATGTGTCTGAAATAATTCATAATGGCATTGAATGTACCGTTGCATGAACTTATATAGCTGAGTCGAGACAGTACACTTGAAGACAGTCTTGCAATAACAGCTACTGTTATGAGTCGAGATAGTATACTTGAAGATAGTCTTGCAATAGCTACTGTTACGAGTCGAAACAGTACAGTTGAAAACTTGCAAACATGATGTTGCTCAATATTTTCTTGTATTATTTTGGAATACCATTCCCTTAGAGATCTACATTCCATATATAACTTGCTTTATGCTCAAATTTATCATATTTATTATATATTTTTCTTCTATTATTAAAATGTTCAATAATAGGAACTGTTTGTTTTCACTTTTTGACAAATTACTGGCAGTCATGCTGATAAACATAGTCATATCACTGTCGTAGATTTTGCATTTAAAAAAATATTTAATGTCAATAATATACATAATCATAATTTTTAAATACTCTTATTTAATACAGTTGCCTACAGTTAAAATGAGAATTGTTCGAAATATTTATTTCAACTTTTATCATCTATATAAAGTTAAAAAAAAATGAATTACCGTTTCACATAACAGATGTCAAAATTAAGGTTAAATATCATATGGTCATCAAATTATTACGATTATATGAAATTTATTCTTTGAAAAATCCATATAATAAAGCAAAATTACTATTAAATTCAACCTACTACTTAAAAAAACACATTGACAGTGAACTGATGCATTTCTTTATTTGTGAGTTCTTGATCTAATATCAAGTCTAAATATACTTCTTGTGGTCAAAGGAGGAAGGGCAAAAATGTAGGAGCCTGGCCCTTTAAGCTATAACGGTCATCATACATCATTGGAAAACTCTTTTAATGTACTGCAATTGTTACTATGGTGGTTCATTTTAAATCAATGTGGATAAAATGTTACAAAAGTAGTATGAGAAGTGTAAAAAAAATAGTTTTTTACAGAAAAAAGTATTATAGTCCAAAACAAACAAATGAAATGAACGTAAACCAACGAATATAGGACGGGAACAAGTGAAGATGAGGCTTGTGTCGCCATAAATATAAAATTTCTACTTTCTTACTATTTTCTTAAAAGCTTTCCAATGTCGTATGGTTGATCGTTAATAATGGGAAAACAAAAATAAAGAAATCTGAAAACAGTATCTTAGAATGAATAACTAATATATAATATATATTAGTTATTCATTCTAATATAATATATATAATATATGTAGCTAATGTAGGATGTTCAAGAAAAACTATTTCAAGATGTTTTTAATAATCGTACAAGATGGCCGCTAAAGTATTGTGAAAATGGTTCCATTATCATTCTGGCACATATTTTTTTTTGAAGTACTTTTCAATTTATGGAAAGGTTTATTATCTTTGATTACATATATTAATCAAATTTGCGTGATGTTATAATTTACATTTAAGTTGTTTCATTTAGCAGTCCGTAATGTCATTGCATACTACTTTTCATATGTATTTTTCATTTTCCACTACTATTTCGTAGTTAATAAATTTGATACTGCATTTGAGTGGTCATACCAAATATATTGTAGACAACATTATTGTATGTTTTCATTGGTTCGTGTTTGATATCGAGATAAAATCATATAATTGATTAGTAGGCTGTTATTACGAATTTGAATGTTAAAAGCGTGCTTGATAGCTTATTCGAGGTGTGAATGAAATAAATATATAAGTATATCTAATGTTTAATCATATATATTTTGTTTTGTATAAGAACCTGTATTATGAGAGATCATGCTGAATTAACAAGTTTTTTTCATTGGGAAATTAGATTTCATTAAATTTAATTTCAAAAGAGGGGTGATTAGCTTTTCGCTTGAACATTGCAGGTAATTGTTTAATTAAATAGAAACATCCGTTTGTCTAAAGTTTTTCCAACTATCTCCAACCCATCAAAGTGAATAAAGTCATAGTGATAATAAAAATTAAACACTACACTACTATTGGGAACTTACCATTTTACATGTCCTGGTTGATGGGTGATCATGCAAAATTATTGTAGATGACTACTGAAGCAATACGGCCACTGTCAATCAGAATTCTGTCAATTTTTGCGACGTTTTCCTATCTTTTTTATATTTTTGGGAAATAAATGATAAAATATATAGTTGACATCTATATTTAACATAAAAATTAATATACGTTTGTCACATGTATCCATTTATAAAAACTACAAAATATATCAAAAAGATAGAATTCTATGTAGCTAACGTTTGACAATAGCCATTCCATATAATGATCATGTTGACGATGCGCCACCTGGCAGGAAAAATAAACAGTGAACCATTACAGTAAACCATTGAATGGCAAGTTTTTTTTTCGAAAACATAAGGTGAAAATAATCCAAAATTTTTTTTTATTAGAGGATATTATATTTTATTTGCAACTTTTCCTTAATAATAATTATATTTAGACGTGTCATTACTATAAACAGAAGCTCCATAAAAAAAATTTAAGGAATTTGAATTACTAGTATATTCAATTTTACTTTTCATCATATAATACATTGCTGACAATTCAAATGCCAATAAAGGGTATACTACAAAGCATTATATTGTTTTGGTAGTATCACGCGGTGCCTGGTGTTAGGTGTATTGCACGACATTAAACACTTTCATTGATTTTGAAATACTGTACTTCTAGAATGGGAATTACAAGAGAACCTTATTTATTTAATCATCTTGTTAACGTACAGGAACCGACTTGCTATGCTAACTTAACAACACCTGTATATATGTATGGAGATACGGGAGACTTTAATTAAACAATGAAATAATCTACTAGGATGGGCATTTAGAGCTTATGTGTATTGAAAAAATGTAATCAGTTAAACTTAACGAAAAAGTTGATCTTTTTTAGAAATTTACCAGAAAAAAAATGTGTCAGTTTTTTTTTTAATATTTCACTGTATACATTGGCTTTTATGTCTAATTGAGTTTTCATTAAAATATTACTTAAGGTAAACTTCACTATCTTCAGAATTTTGAAGGCGTAAATGGTTTGATTAAACAATCAGACTGCTATCATTCATTCTAGTACCGCCTATTGGCTGTTAGGACATTGCTTAGACCACCGTCCATGAAAGGGGTATAAACATTGTCAAATATAAAGTTAATTTTTTGGTCTATTTAAAAAGTACCCCCAAACATGTTGAATCGGATGTTTTGTGTCATTTTTATAAAAATGCATGGAAATCTCATAACATAGTTGATGAACAATATTCAATTTTGACACGTAATAAATAATTATATATGAATAAATATATAATAAGCAATAATACAATGTTTTTTTGTTAAACCTTTAAGTATTGACCTTTTTATTTAGCTAAATGTGACATTAAACCAGTGGTTACCAAACTTTTTTACACTGTAGCTCACTTATTGATCTCTTTTTTTTTCCGTAGACCCCCTGCCTGCTTAACATTATATTTTCCTATACTTATTAGCGTCTAGTATGTTTGTTACAGCTGACACAGCGCTGCTATTATGATAGGGTTTTTTTAGAGTGGACAATTGTAAAAAAAGAAAAATATTCCCAGTATAAATATTGTCTCTAATACACCCTTTTATTTATAATAAAAACGAGTGTGCTTTAGACCACACGACTGAAGTAAAACTTCAAATTCACAAAATATGAACTTTAAAATGAATTTACAATTTTATTCAATTTAAACGTAGAATATTTAATGTATTGAACAAAATAATAATTTATAAAATTGTTCAAGAACAAAATGAAATTACAAAATAAAAAAATCACCATTGGCGTAACGCTACCAAACTCGCATATATATATATATATATATATTTCATGCACTGGCTATGAGAGGAAGAGAAAGAAAATGTGCACGAGCACTGCTCTCTCTTGCTCCTACAGTGTGATACAGACAATAGGCTTGCACTGTGTCTTAGATATACGAAACATAACTGCCTATGAGAGAAAGAGAGAAAGAAAATTTGTGCTCGCACCTCTCTCTCTTGTCTCTACAGTAATATACGAAACATAACTCTTTCTGTCTTCACTAACTTATATCTCCCTCTCAACTTCCGTTGGCCTCACCCGATCACACTTTTCGTAACGCTCTCGTCACGCATTCACCAGCTTACTCCCCAAGTCAAGCGTGCGTAAAGAAATTTTACTTCAATAACAATGCACATGTACGATGCTTTGCTGCTTGTATGAAAACTTGCAAAAATCTGCACATTTACATACTACACCACAAAACAGATGGCTTAAACCACAGAATAGATACGATACAGAACGGACACGATCCATACTAGCCCATATAAAAAAAGAGTAACACTTTTTCATACATGGCGAAACGCTGTCAAAGTAACTCCCCTTTCCCCTCGCCTCACTTCTCCTGACCAAAGACTTTTGTAATTATTATTAATGCCCATAGATGGCGTAATTTCTTACTTTCTGTTGATCACAGATGGCGTTATGAAAAAAAAAGTAATTTTAATCCATAAATTTATTAAAATTATAAAAATATTTCACAAAAGACAAATATGAAAATAACATTACTATACAATTTAATATATTTTAAATATCATTACTATGAGAATAAAATTCAAAAAACTTTAAATAAAATAGAAAATACAATTGTAAATAGTACCAGGCGTCTCCAGGTAGCACTCTGGAATCAACTAGGTGGTAATTGCATAAATGAAAGTGGGCAACTCCTCAACAACTGAAAACAAGCAAAAACATGCATGATTATAGCGATATCTATTAGTGCTTGGAGTATATTTTCAAACTTTTGTCAAAACTCCACGCTTGGCCAATAAATAATTATAAATAAAAAATTTTTCAATTCATGTTCAAATAAACTATATAAGATTCTTTTGATAAAATTAGTTTTAACATTTGTTTTATTTTATTAATTTGTATACTTTCCATATTACTTACTACGCCGCATAGGTTTTCGCAATCTTCTTAACTTCCGTCTGATCTACTGAATCGTCTTGTTCTGTTGACGAATCTTCCTTACAAGTCTGGACTTCTTCAGCTTTCCGCCTTTTTCGCTCTTCAACGATCCAGACCCCAAAGACGCTGCCTCTAAGTGTACGTCTTCCTTTAATTATAATAACAGTTGTATTCATGACATGTGTTATTTCAAAATTATACATGATGTTTATACGACATATTCAGTTGTGCAAGCAAAAAATGTGTGCATAAGAACATTTTGGTATTATCACTTAAATAACCTTAGAAATTCTCCTAAAGACGCCCCTAAGGTCTTGCTGATAGTTTCCTATCGCAACTGTGCCTGAGCGCTGTGCTTGGTTGTTCGACTGCTGCTCTGGTTTCTTCAGTTGGTGTTGGCAAATACTGGCTCGGTGTAGCATTACTATATAATAATTTCCTAGGCTGAAAAGTTTTAAAGTTCTCATTAGTAAAGTGTCGTCCGCAGATTCTGTTTACGTCTGAGGTCATTCCAAGTAACTACCCAATTCTCCCTGCCACACATTTTCAGCCACGCTTTTGCCCTGCAAAAAAACAAAACATTAAGTTAGGTATAATAATTTCAATCAATCCGCCTTTTCCTTTTTTTCAATTGGAAGAAAACTTACAACAAACAACGTTTGATTAAATATAAATGCTGCTCATAACATTATTTAGTAAAAAATTATATTTGGAAAACCAATTTACTACCGGCGAATTCAAGAGACATTTTTTCTGACAAGAAAAAACTTTGTCACAAAATTGTAATTTGTGTGGTAATATTTTTAAAATCCATTTTTTTTAATATAAATATCGTCGATAACTAACCAAAACATCTTTTAGTGCAAGTTTTCTTTTAAACAAACCATACTTTGCAACTCTTCGAATTAAATTTTGACAAACAACTGCAACGTCACAATTGCTTTGCGCCGTTAGTGTATAAAATTTATATTAATTTTTGAAATGTTGTATAATAAGCAATAATGGATAACACTTACCGGCTTTCATTATGATGCAGGGAAAAAAATGACCATTTTGTCCTTTGTCTTATGTAGGAATTACACCCCGGTACAATACACGCCATTACAAAATAAAACAAAGATCTTAATATATAATAAAACAAAACAACAAAGATCTGAACACATAACAAAACAATAGCTACAACATCTTTTTTACTTAATTAATATACAAAACTTATAATATTAAATGCGTGTAATATGTTTTTGCGCAGTAAATATCTGTCACTCGTTTCAAGTAGACTCAGTGTTGAGCGCATAGATAATATACTAGTTGAGCGGTTTCTGTCTGTGTTTTCTAGAGTGTTCGTAGCGTCTCTTGCATGGTGACACATAGCCGTCGCTAGAGGTCGCTGTACACAATTAAAATTTGCCGCCATCTTCCTTAAGAGATGCTGTCACCAAATCGAGTACCTACTTGACCACCCCCTGGCTTAAACAATGTTATGAAATATCAAATGAGTAATTTAATTATACCTCTACGGTACACACAATCTGTTTGGTGTATTATAACATTTACGGAAATCCTGAAAGTTGATGATGACTCGCCTATATGGGATTTGCTCATATGGATCTCCGTATCTTTTTATCGCTGATGTGGAGCCCCAGCAAGTCAAAATCAACCCATATCATTAAATATAACCCATTTTGGGAATATTTGCATTAAACCAACACTTAAAAAATGATTTAGAAAACAAAAAACAGAAACCTGATGTTTAAGAAAGCGAAAAACAGAAGCCTAGTTCATTTATTGTAGAAAATATTGCTAAATAAAAATTAATATCTGACACATCTCTACAGAGTTTTACTAAGAATTAGGTGATTTTTATGCAAATATCTTTGTCAACAAATTTTTTACAGATTAACCAATTTTGTCCCGATATGGGCAATTGTGAAAAGTAATGAGGAATAAAAATCTGTAAGTACAGATAGAACTCACACTAGGTTGGTTTCATGCACCGATGAGTACAACCTCAGAATATACAACGATAATACAACCGTATAAAGTGCATAGTGTCTGTATTAAACTATTTGCAAATATTAATATTTTATTTCGCTATGTAAATGATGCCCAGTATATCTTTCACAGACGTAACAATAACATGAATCTCTCAAAAATACTTATTGCTGATGACTTTTTTATAATTTCATATTTAGCTCTTGTTGATTAAGTACAGATGTGAAAAATATTAGACCAAAGTACGGTTTTCTATATAATGCTGTTTTAGAAATAGACCTGGATAACAAAATAGGTCTAAAAATGGCAACTTCAATGGTCTGCAAAATAGCTTTATTTCAAAATTATGAATTCTAAATTAATGATTTTCCATTATTTGTACTATTAAAGCTTCCCGAAAACTGTAAATCAGCCTTGATATTTTAAACTATTTAAAATATTAGTGTGTGAAGGGCAATGAAACCAAAACCAGTTCCCTATAATATGAGACAAGACACATGTCCCACTGACCAAAATGGAGTCAAAATTTCTCAGGCTGATAAAGGTAACTATTTAGGAATGTATTTAGATCAACAATAAGTATGGAAGAAGCATATATTTACAAAATGTCTTAAACACTGAGCCCACCATTCCACAAATTATACATAGAAAATCAATGCAAAATAAACTGCTAATCCATAAAACTATATTGAAGGCACTATGAACTTGAGAAATACGACTCTGGGGTACCGTTGCCACCTTAAACACAGAAATTCTGCAAAAATTTCAGTCCAGAACTGCACATTACTACTGATGCTGCTCAGTATATTACCAACAACAGGAATAGTCACAATAAACAGATAAAAATTGAGCAGCCTAATATAAAACCAGGCTTTTTAAATACGATAACAAACTCGCTTGCTGCCTCATGGACCAAAGTCTTATCTTCATCAGGTTAAAAAGAAAAGCTCCATTAGATTTATTAGATAATCATTAGAAAGCACATTGAATATGGATGTCACAGGACACATACCGTGCAAGTATTTTCCTAGACTTTCTTTAACCTGTTGCTTGATAATAAGATAGTTTGCAATATAAATTAAAGAAAAAATATTTGTAAAATGAGACCTTTATGCTAAATTTCAAGATTCTAGGTTAGGTATCCTACAGGTTTCGATGAGGGAGCTGGTGAGTCAGTACTAAAATAAATGTTATTTGGAAGGTGTATTTTATTACTGTATTATTTTACAAACTTGAAAGAATTTATTACAGAACTCCACAGAAGTTATAAACCTAATATAATATTTGATATTAATTTCTTAATATTATAATCTGGATAATAATTGATAATTCAAGCCGTTCCTGGGAAAAGGGGTCTGGACAGACAAGGTAGGCGAGGAATAAAGTGAGGTAAGAGTGTAAAAAGTGAGTAAACCTTCAAGGGTTCCATTTTGTAATTTCCAGGTACCTAACTTTAAGTTATATATTTTTACTCTATGTTCTGAACAAAAAATTAATGTGTACAAATATGTGCTAAATAATAAATATGCGCTGACGAAGAGTCCAGTGGGACTCTGTGTCAGACGTGTCCAATATTATGAATATTTTTTCTATTTGTTTAGATAACAGTTTAATAGATTCTTTAGACACTTTGCATTTTCCAAATACTAAGAAACATTATATTGACGTAATAATAGTTATTATGTCGATACAACATTTAAAAATCCGAGCTGCCTATTTACAAGTGCAGTAATATGCCTTACTGATAAAACAACAAATTCATGTGTACAAATATGTGCTAAATAATAAATATGCGCTGACGAAGAGTCCAGTGGGACTCTGTGTCAGACGTGTCCAATATTATGAATATTTTTTCTATTTGTTTAGATAACAGTTTAATAGATTCTTTAGATGCTTTGCATTTTCCAAATACTAATAAACATTATAACGACATAATAATAGGTATTATGTCGATACAACATTTAAAAATCCGAGCTGCCTATTTACAAGTGCAGTAATATGCCTTACCGACACTTTCTTTTCAATACTCTGTTAAAATAAAATATAAATGGGATATTTATATTATGTGGAATATTTATTGACTGTTTCACAGCATGAAAGAATGTGAATTAAAAATTCTGGGAGACTAAATTCATATATGATGGAAAGTAGAGCATAACTTGGAATATTTATTTCAGTTTCTGACAACCATATTATAACAATCTATATAATTTTTAAAAAAAATAGTGTATGTTGCTCCAATATCAAATGGAATGAGAAACCTTACATAACTATGTTGGTGGTTTACCCTGAAACCTAAAAATAACCTGGATGATTAAAATGTTTTTTTAGTTTGAAAAGGTGGGGCATAATTATATATTTGTAAACAAGAAATTGTTATATTAAAATTACATAACTTTTTGGAATTGAAACAGTTCCGAGTTCCACTTTTACATGTGCAGAGGTTCATTAAAACATAATATTTACAATTGATAACATTTCTGGATTAAGTTTAGGCTTTATTAAACAATTAATTAAAATTATAATGGAACAACACTGAAATATTAGAGTAGAATTTATTGCAGTGGAGCAGTATTTCTCAAGTTACATTTTTAAACATTTTCCATATTACACCATATCATCTTTCTAACGCCTAGAAATGGTTCAATAATACAACCCCAGACTATTCTTACCAGGTATATCGACGCTTATGTTTCCTCCTCTCCAGTGTAGTCATCTTCTTGTTTTTTCCATCCAATTTGCTCCATACTATTTAACATTATCTATATTAACAACTTCTCAAACTTTATGAGTCCATAGGCTATTTAGCAAGACAATAATATTTCAGTGCAAAACTAGTTTCCCTCTTTACGCTTCTTAATATTTTCAATATAGCAACTAGTGATATTTGCTTGGGCTATAATAATTATTGAAAAGTATTGACTAATACATGCTACATTTTGGAAACCGTACTGCTATATTGATTTTAATACAACGTAATAACACCTATGTAAAGTGTGGGTCTGACAGCATATATAAGTATGAAAATTGTTGATACGTAGCACGTGATTGTGTTAAACCTGCACTACGCAAAGTTGATAGAAGTTAGGCGAAGAGAATAGTGTAGAGAGGTACTTCGATTCGCTTTGTGCAACGTCACCTCGAGCAATTTCCGATCGCTGTTGGTTTTTTACACCCAAGTCAAAGCATTTAACGAACTGTCACGAAGCATCTCACTACACTACTCAGTGTACTTTAGTTTGCAGATAGATGTCATACTGTTTACACGTGGGTGGGTGTGGGCGATTCACGGTCACTGAATTCCTCGTGAGGTTGCACGAGTATGTAGTCACGTTTAAAGTGACTGAGTGTGTAACGTGTGAGGTAACTTCGCGAGTAGTGTAGTGGGCGTATTATATAAGTAGAGAATTTATTATAATTAAAACTCTATATATTACTCAAGTTGTGTTGAAATTAAAATGCTGATGCATTTTCTGTCGATACATGCTGGGATTACATAAATTACCAAATACCAGGCCGACATCCCTACTTGTTAAGAGTTTTGCAGTGTGGATGGATTAAGTTGAATTATAATGCAGCATTTTAATAATATTTCAGTTGAAAAAACACAAAAATTGTTAATTTAGAATTTGTTATTAATTTCTTTCATAAGTAGATCAGGGTCTTCTTAGACCGACTTAATGATCCTGCCCTGCCCCGTAGTTGGTTTCAGAGTCAGTACAGATGAGTTGCACAACCCATCCTGGGAATCCCAATATAAAATTATAAATTAGATTATAATTAACTATTTAATTTTTTTAAATTTTGATTATATTTTCATAGTCTGCATAATGATTATGTATTAAAAAAAAAGTGTATCAGAAAAATTCAATACTAATATTTTTGGAAGATAATATTATAGATCACAGGTTTATAGCCTTTGAGGGAGCGGTGTATTGTGGCGACACAGGTTCGTTTCCTGGCCCCTTTTTGAGCGGGGTTGGAGTAATATTTTGTAATTGTATAACTAAAATTCCACATACTAGTTAGAGACAGCAGCACCACTCGTGCGAGAAGTTACGTATTGCCATCGCCAAGCTGCCTGCTCAGTGTGGTGATTATGCACAACTACTTCTAATCATAAGTGCTATATGGGAAAGGCCTACGTCCAGCAGTGTGCAGAGACAGGTTGACGATGACGATGATCACAAGACAAGAAATACAATCATGAAAAATAAAATTATAAAGCAAATCATAAGCTAAATCAAATACCTTACTTCACACCAGTGACATATATGTTGCATAACATTGAGGATGGCTGAGAAATGATGGCTGTCATTCTTGCTAGTTTACTATTCTTTTTATGTTAAGCTGTACTGTAAGAAGATTTATTTTGCCAGTGGTTGTTAATCATATGAAGTCAGTCACATCGTTATTATAGATGTAACATAACTCCCCACTCTACGTTCAAAATTGTGGTCAAAATACTTACAATTGTGTGAGACGAGTAATGACAGAAATTATATTTGCTTACACTGTGCTTTTATTCTTGGCCCGTATTATATATCACGTGTTTTAATAGTAATAAACCAAACCAGATGACAATTGTAATCTCACAAAATTTTTTCATATATTTCCAACGATTTATACGAGAGTGCACTTAATGACTATTTTACCTTTAAGGATTTCAACTGTTAGAAGTATAAAAAGAATTGGTGGAAATGTGTGATGGGTCTTTCCCAACTTATTAAAACTGATCTGACGGTCTTCTTATTTATTCACTTGTCTGTTTTGTTTACCTCGTCAACTGCAATTACCAATTATGTATCTTTTTTGTTAATGATAACTAGTAAAACCATAATGGCTATTTGAATGGAAAAGCAGTAGCAATAACAATGGAGAGTGTCAGTTTAATCAGACAATATCGCTGACTATTGTGAAAGGCTTTTGATTTTTGACAACCCTTGCTTACGACAGACTCACTCACAAATTATATGTAAATAAAATTACAATAATATCTAAGAGGTAATGAAAAAAAAAGAATCTATGTGACAAAGAAATTTGCACAAATAACACAAATAATCTCAATTAACAACACTATCCCAAAAATACTTTATTTCATAAAATAAATGTTTATCGTAAAAAAGAAACATTTACACGTTACACTATTTATTTCTCATATAATAGATTAATTTATATCTTCTGCGTCAACTAGCTCCGCATAACATTTCATAATTATTTACAATATAATCTATTCTTATGTAGCCTGTGAAATAGTGTTGAAATTTACTCACGCATTAAAAATTATAAAAATATCCTAAGTATTCTAAGTTCTTATAAAGTTTTGTGCACAATGTTTGGAAACTTTTCATTAAAAAGAGACTGATCGGTGTCATTATGAGTCATTGTATCAAAATATGTCTCAAAACACAAAACAGTTTGTAGATTTCAAACGGAAAAAGCTGCCAGAGCCAGCTGGCCAGTAGTTTCCAGACACTGTGCAGTTTGTTTTATTCTATACACATTTAAGAAAGAATTCAAATGGCTTGCCCTGCAATAAACTCTATATATATATTCTTCTGCAGCATGAAAATACATATCGCTGTTAAAGTAACAATACCGCTTAATAGCTGAACATGTAACCATGTACGAACACTGCTGGAATGCAGCAGATAATTAATATTATCTATCACAAACCATTAATAGAATTACTTCAAAACTTCGAATTTTGTATCTTTCAAACGATATCAAAAAAACTAATTTAACAAAATTTTCAGATAAGCAATATTCTTTTTAACGACGATATGTGAGACATATAGATACATTATAATTTTGAAAATTAATACCCAATAATTTTTACTAAGCTTAAATGTAATAACAACAGTATTGGAACTAACTTCAGTTTGCTTACTTCATTATATTATAGATATTTGGACTTAATTTTTTATTGTTATTGCAAAAGAAAATAAAATTGTATCCCTAATTGATTAATTATTCCGTTTCTTAAGTAGAAACTACGTCTAATGGAAAATGTCAAAATAAGAAATATTATTATTGAAATGCAAGAAAAATAAAAAACATTCTTCAATACTGAATTATTACAATAATATTACAATACACACATCACTCAATATAATGCAATGACAACAAGCCATATTTTTCTCCTTTTATCACGTTAATTCATCTTAAATCTTCTCACCATCTCTTTTAGCATTGTAACTCTTAGGATCCAATGCATATTTGATCCTCTCGCCTCCTCCTCAAACGCATTCTCTGGACCATTAGGATTTAGCAGAGACCAGGCAATAAACACAAATGCCGCTAAAAATGTTCACAGCGCCATAGGTGACAGAAATGATTAAAGGTTATGAAAATTGCTAATTAACAGTTCTAATTATTTGAATGAGTTATTTGACCACTTCTGACGAAAAATCCGTATTTATGAAAATTGTTTTGATCATTTACCTGTTTTCAGTGTAAAATCAGAATCTATAGAAAGATCTTTATGGATCTAAACTTCTTGATTTTCCATACTTGTTTGGACACTGTTCACAAAAAACTCTATGCCAGCGATGGCGAACCAATGGAACGTGTGCCATTGCTGGCAAGCAATCATATGATTTGAGTATGGCATCAATTAAGGAATTTTAGTATCTAATCGAAATACTTTATTTTTTAGTCCACATCATAGTAACAAAGTTGATGTTGTAAATAGAGTTACCGACGTCAGAATGGCAAAAAGACAATGGATTTCACGCAAATTTCTGATCATACGGACACAGGTGAACAAGAATGGGCAACGCGGCAGCAGAAGGAGGCCAAGCTAGTTATTTATTTACTTGTATGTTTTGTTATCACTTTTACTGTTTTTAAACTAATTTTGTTAACTGCATGTTTCGTTAACTGCACATTTTTCAAAATGGCTAGTTTGACAAAAAAAACAAAAATGCAAGTTAAGTGTATTAGAGAATTTCAACTTTGGGGGACTGAGAAATAGGGCAATATCAATAAAGGCGATATGGGGGTATGTGTTTTATGTTTTGTGACAGTGGTATGTAGAACATTTTCTGTAAAACGGCATTATGAATCACAAATAACTTTGCCAAAAAAGTGAGAAATTAATTACATTTGTAATCAAAAGGAAAAATAAAGAGTCAATGTCTGATAAAATATATTAGAAAGGATTTGCACACCAGTGCCGGAATTTTCTCGGCTGCAAATGTCAATGCTTAGCATGATAAACCTATTAAAAAGGTTTTTGAAGAAAGCCTGCTTGGGATGTCTGTTTTCTATAATTTTGATAGAAAAAAGACATCCCAAGCAGGCTTTTGAATAAAGATAAAATAATTCAGCACATCAAAGATATTCCTTTACCCAGGAACACAATAAAAGATAGAATCCTAAAACTGACGTAAAATGTAAAAGAACAACAAAAAAATTATACCAAGTCCGCTCCTTTTATATCGCTATGTCTTGATGAAGGTACTGACGTAACTAAATCTGTTCGTTTAGTTGTTTTGACTCAATATTGTATAGTAAATGATTTCAAGGAAGAAGTAATTGTAGTAACATTGTTGCCTACAACTACTACGGGCACAGATATTAGTATGGTCATCAAAAATTCACTTACTGAAGAGAAATAGATTTAAGCAAAACAGTTTCGATAACGACAGACACCGCTCCAAGGATGTTGTTGGGCAGAAAAATTGTTGCTTAATTTATTTCAAACACACATAGGACGTTTGGTTCTTGAATTCGACTGCATCACAAATCAACAAGCTTTATGTGCAAAAGGTGGTTTCGCACCCCTTGGTAACATAATGGCCGTAGTCACAAAAATAGTGAACCTCATATCGGTAAATGTTCTAAATATGCGAAAATTTGATGCTGTTGTCTTCGTCCAACAAGGATGAAGTCAACTCTGTATACAATAGCTTACAGATGTATAAAAATATTCGATGAATGAGCCGCAGTAACGTATTTCAAAGATTTGTTGATTGAAGGAATCAGACCATTTTTAGAAAATGAAAAAATTGAATAATACTCACAATTGAAGAATATTATGCAGCTTTCAATTAATGTTTTTTTCGGACATGTGCCAGCATTTCAATGAATTGAACGTAAAGCTTCAAGGCGTGAAAAAAACAATTATCATTATAATAGACTTCATTCGCGCTTTTGTAGCTGAAGTACAAATTTTCAGTAACAATACTGTTTCCAAAACCTGCAAGTATTACCCAAACTTCAAAAAATTCAACAGAGATTTGGATTTGCATGGAAAACCAAACCATCAAAATCAAAATTATGGAATTCAATTCCAGAACTTAGCTGCTTGAAGAAGCTGGCTTTTACTGTCTTAACAATATTTTCATTTACCTATACCCGCCCGTGAGTCATTATTTTCAGAAATTAGAGGCATTAAAGACTTGCTTAGAAACCATTTGTCAGATGACTCACGTTCAGCTTGCATCTTATAAGTTATTTATAACTTATTTAGCATCTAATTTACAACAGCAGGAGTCGCACTAATTTTTTCTTTCATTTGAGTAAACATAAAACCATTAATGCTTGTATTGCTATATAAAATGTGTATTTCTGGTTGCAAATAAAAACTTTTTATGTCATAATATTTGGTTTTAATATTCCCATTAATCATAAGTCAAGATTGTGTGACGGTACGTCATGATGTCACAAAATATTTCTTTAGAAAAAATGGCACGTAGATCAGTAAAGGTTCACCATCCCTGCTCTACACCATATTAAGCATTATAAACAATTTGAATTGATTACAATCCATACACAATAACCGAGTGTTTATATTATCACTCCACAGCGCTGATGGCATTTTGCTAGCTCTCTATTGTGCTTTTAAAAAGCTTATGCATGAAAGTGAAGTTTTTTTTTAAAGAATTTTTTCCAATATATATCCCATCCAGTTCTCTCTCGCTATTTATATATTGAGTATTCACCATAAAATTGGTGAGGTCAGCTCTCCATATCCGCAAGGAAAAATATAGTAAATTAGGATGTGATCACCTATATCAATCTAAGTAACAATGCTAGTGGCTTGGTATCATTTTCCTTGAAAAAAAAATGTTTTTAAATATCTTACCAGCTTTCACTGCACTAATCTGTTCTTCGTAGTTTTTAATCTCTATTCTACTTCATACACATTTCGCCTTTATCATTTACTTACCATATTTTTAACAAGATTCGGCTAAACGTTATTCACCATTCACCTTTCCCTAAATATCTTCATGTTCCTTATAAATAGACTATTTAAATATATAAATCCATCTTAAGGGCTATATCATAAAACATATGTAACATAAAAAAAACAATCAAATAATCGATTTGTCATAATTTTGATAAAACACAATGAAAACAACTAAAAAGCTTCCCATAAGCAAACAATAAATATATCATTACAACATTATATTTTATTCCTCGTGCGACACCAACCTTATTGCAACGAAATAAAAATTTTTATAACAAGCACAAAAACTCGATCCTCTTTTAATATAAAATCTTTTCGATACAAGAGTCACATAAATAAAATATTTAATTCATTTGTACAATAAAATAACCAGGGCAAGCCATGAATCGTTTTAAGTCTATACAGTTTTCTAACACCCTGTCTTATATACCTTAATCCAACAGTCGATAGGCTGTTTGCTCTAATAATAAAGTATATATTACAACACATACAATGGCACAACTTAGCATTACTCGCATTAATGCCAAAATACGCAGTACCGAATCACGGTAAACCTTAAGACGTGCCTTGCCATCTGTTAAGCGTAATCGGTTTTAAAATGGACAAAGGAACAAAATGTTTTAAATTTAATTGGTGTATGACATTCTAGCAACTCGAAGAGCAGACCATAAAATACCGTCCGTTTAATCGAATTTCACCAAGAACTCTTCTACGTCCAACCTCTGTCTCAGTATAGCAGATAATATGAGTTCAGTGTTACAAACCACATTAATACTCTTCTCCGACTGAAGTAAGTAATAAACCAAATGCAAATCATTCGGAGTGGTGACCACGAGATAACTATACGGTTTTTCCTTGTGTACCTCTTGGATAGACACAAATGACTTCCTATTCTTGTCCACTTTTCCACCGCAGAGCTCTATCATTTCTGTTAATATCACTCTGGAGGGCTGTACGCACGGAGTGAGGTAGAAGGTAATACCTTCAAACAGCTTCTTTCTCTGCTCACCGCTGAGAAGCACTTCGGATACGTCGCATTTGAACATCTGATTAAAGCCTTCATCGCGTAGGGCAAATTTGGCCTCGTCGGCAAATTTGTTGAGCTTACGGCCCTCGAGAAGCCATTCGGGGCTCAGTAGATGCTTGACTGTGACGAGGCACGTGATCAGCTTGGGTGTGCGTACCAGCTTGTCCATCACTAGGTGGGTAGCGTCCCGTGCTGTAGTCACGATGCGGCCACCCAGTTGTCTAAAAATTTATTTATTTACAAATGAAACATTTTTATCCACCTTACCATATAGACCAATATACAAGTACATAAACATAAAAGAATGCTATCTAAAAATACAAGAATAAATAAACTGAAAATAAATATAATAAAGAATATTTTTTTAAACTTAATTAAACAAATTTAGTCTTCCTTTTTTCAGATGCCATCTACATGTACGGAGTCACCTTTATATATAATTTAAAGTCATTTACTTTGTAGTTTTGGACCAAAGAACTATATATTATGTATAAATATTAAATCTAATATCTTATTTCGTGGAGAAGTTAAAAATCTGCGTTAATCAGACAAACACACAACAATGCCACATTGGGTTTCGTTTGTATCCTTCGGGTATGGAACCTTAAAAATGAAGGCGGGTGAAAAATTTATTCCGGCTATAAAAAAGAAATTCTCACAGCTTTGGCACATTCATATGTCACAAGCACCTTTGTCTAAATTGCAAGGACCGAGCCTAGCTGATGTTTATTACAAAAGAAAACAGACCAAATGGATTTTGTACACTTAGCGTACTTATAAAATGGGTCTTTCAAAAAAAAACATAAATCTAAAAACAGTGTCTTCGAAAGATTAACAGAATACCAAAGATGCAAATTTTCTTTTAGATATATAAATGATTTGTTTTTGTTATATTTCAAAAGTTAATCATTTAACAAAAGACTTAATCGAACCTTCATGGATTCCCCTTTCCCCTCCCACCCGCCATAAATTAAATGCTATTTATACACATAAATTTTATTTTTTCTTAGAGACTTTCTTCTTCCTTCTTCAAAGACGTCAAAGACGACTAGCAAATTCAAATTTTGTTTTGAACATCCTTTCGCATAGCGCCCAACGCAAAAGACCAGCGAATTGAAGTAGCAAAGCTTTGGGCGGTTCTTTTTAAGAAGGCGTTTTGCTTCAAGAATTGTAGTTGTTTTTCTTCAAAATTTTTTCGACATAATTAAAAAGGGTTGCATCACATCCCTCTCTGTTGCACATGCTCTTCCCACTGTTCTTGCAGATAATTAATTATTAAATATAAAGAAAATAACATGCATATTAAATAAGTAAAAATAATACATCTACAAAAAGTTCTCTAAGATACTCTCCAAACCCAGTGGACTACTTACTTGACGATGGCGCTGAGTCTGGCCAGTTCTGCCACATTGCTGAACAAGACACGCGGCGCGAGGTGCTCAGGCGGCGGTGGCACTGCTGGTGCGTCCAGTTCAGCGGGTGGGGGTTCAAGTCGCGGTCGCTTAGCACGCCGTGGTGTTGCTAGTGCACCTCGTTTCACTCGTTCATGACTTTCCTGAGTTATGTTGATCGGCATCTTCCATGGGTCTGCCACAAGGTTACGTGAATGAATTAATATATATATGCACTTGTATATGTATGATAATAATTTCTTTTTTAAACTTTGTAACAAGTAATAAATATTTCACCACACAGTTTCAGCAATCACTTTATATATAGCTTCTTTAATTGGGTGTATGACAAGTTTAAAAAAATGTTCAATATATACTTAATATATTAACTATAGATAAATCAATTCGGAAAAATTACGAATTCAGTCACGTGACAACAGTGGACACCAATCAGAAAGTTATACGTCACACCACGTGAAACACCATTGTTGGATTGACATTTTCGTATACAGAATAGGTTATTTGATTAATTTGTCGTTTTTAACAATTTTTGTCAATTTGATACAGTTGTCCTCAATTACACCTTAAAAGATAGGTACAATTCGCAATGGAATCAGGTTTTAGCAAAGCAAACTGATCTGTTCATTAGAATTTTGGAATGTTAAAATTCAATGTAAGTATACACAAGTGTAAAATATGTAATATTAGCTAAAATAGTATTATTTCAGTTTCATAGTCAATAACCGTTTGTTTTTACACATGTATTGTAAGGTAATTACTGGTTTTGAGGTTCGATTTGTGAAGTATAAGCATAAACAACTTAACCTCAATTTAACTTATGTTATCAATAAACTTGTAAAAATATTAACTGCAAAATTCATCAATCTTGCTATAAATTCAGAAATAAATTATGTGTAATTCATAATAATTTGCTTGTTTGAATTTAACTGTATTAGCTGAGAGCCTCGACATTTTATTGTTTTTCAATAGAAAATACAAATCGAAGTCATTGTTTAAGAGAGGACCACAATCACAATGATTCTGTAGTGAAGACACAGTTTACCAAATAGGTACTTAAACTGCAAATAAATACTCACATCAAAATGATCTTCGCAAAAATATATTCTTGAATCTCTAGATATACTACAAGCTAAGTGCAAGTTTTATTCATTTTTTCCATATTTCTTCATTGTTTGGAACATATATCAATAATTTATTTAGCATTTTAATAGTGCTTTTACACTAGGGCACTACACAGTTCTTGTAACAAGACAAATTCGTTTTTAATTAAACAAAAGAAGTAACTGTTATATGCAGATACAATTGTTTTCATCTGTTTCACGTGTAGTGACTTCATTCTAGATGCCATGACAGTATTAAGCATTTTCGATGTAAATTTAAATTGGTCTTTTGAAAAATATCATTATTTTTGGATTAAATAGATATTAAGATGAAGTATTAACCACTATCCTAAATTTAGACAACTAGCCTATTGTTTGCAATGCCGCACCGAAATACTCAGCATGTGATGTCAAGTTGTATAAAACTAACAGAAACTAACCGAGAACATTCGCCAAAAATTGCTTCATCATTATGTAGAACTTGTGCAGCGCATTTACGTGAAGTACAACTATAATGAATCCCGATAAATTATTTATCCATATGTCACAAAATCCGTATATTGTAATAGATGGTTACGGTTAGCACGAGGAAACACAATTCGTTAGTCAGGAAAATCATAAATTTATTATTGTGAGGATCACTTTAATGAAAGTAAAAAATACATCAGCAAAATTTTTACATTAAAATAAATTATATTTAAAATATTAAACAAAAACATGATAATCGCTTAGCATCAATGTTCAAACTAATCACAAAATGAGTAAATACCAATGTGGCCACCTTTCTA
Source organism: Druceiella hillmani (assembly GCA_039881145.1). NCBI lineage: Eukaryota > Metazoa > Arthropoda > Insecta > Lepidoptera > Hepialidae > Druceiella > Druceiella hillmani. Next base: position 41,767,879 of record JAYKKI010000009.1, read on the forward strand.
CCAATTTAAATTTCCTTGACTTTTCGCAGTTTCGCAGTCCATGTATTTTTTTAATGTTTTTCCTGAGCATAAATTCAGCACTAAACTAAAACAATAACAATTAAAAAAACTCGTTTTAGAGCCATCAATATGTATAAATCATGACTGTGAGTAAAGTGTATAAATGGTACAAAAAACCTCGATTGTTGTTTTACTTTTAAAATTGATTTTACTTCTTGAAATAACAATAACAAATATTTATTAATAACTAATCCCTTAATTTCCTTATAAAGTTCTACCACTTCATATAAGACATTATAGTGTTTTTTTTTGTTTTTTACCTGATATTACTTGTGTTTATTGGTGATTTTTGAGAAAAATGATGTACATTTCAAACTCCAAATCAAACTTTAATGTGCAAATTTTATAGACTTTTCAAAGAGATAATCAAAACTTCTTTATTCCTCTTAGTAAATGTATTACCATAGGACAAAAACAAACCCTGTATATAAAAAGGAGAATTTTATTTTATCATTTTTAGAAGTGCACCCAACCATAAATTGTCAAGACAGTAGTCCTCTTCTTAAAAACAATACATATCCACAGCTTTCTTTCTTCTTTGAATATCCTTTTATATACGCTACGTACCTATCATTTTAGATTATTTTTATAATAGTGTAAACTTTTTTCAGTAGAATTCAGGAATTTCAGGTCATATTATAGGTAAATTTTTAGTTTTCAATGTTATTAATTTCAATGAGGTAACAATATACTTTCTAACTTATGAAGAAGTGAATTTTCAGACGTCAATTACATGCAAACATATGCTGTATTTTAAGGGACACTTTTTATATTTTTTCTGTAATAAGATTAATTATGTAGGCTGACACGTAGTAATGATATGGATAAATTATTTACCGGGATTCACTATAGTTGTACCTTCACGTAAATGCGCGGCACAAGTTCTACATAATGAATTTTTGCTAATAGCCCATCGGAAGATGTTGTAATACAACGAAATCTAGGTTGTGGTATAGAACTTAAAGAAAATAGAAATAATACTAGTTTCATTTAATCGTGAATAATGAATTTCTACAAAATTAACGTTACATATATTCAACACTTAGTAATATTTACTGATTATGCTGAGGTACGTACATGTATTCTACAGACATTCAAGTGATCCTTACAAAGATAAATTTGTAAGTTACCTAATGAACAGAATTGGATATTACTATGCTAATCATAACCATTTATTACAAACCTATAAAATTACAGGTTTATATAATATTAAATATTCTTTACAGTTCTATCTTTTGCCTAAAGGCGCTGCACAGGTTGTGTATGATCATGATTTTAGCTGATATGATCTCGAGAGTAGACTGTTAGTTCTTACTAGTAGACTAGTATTATATTGTAATGTCATCAAGTCATCAGCAAATTACACAAATTAACATTTTGGCACGAAATTTAAAACAATTAAAAGATCTAATGTTTTTAATTGAAATCATTTTTTTTATTAAAAACCCATTTACTATAGGTATAGAATATTTCTTAGTCATTATTTAAAAAAATCGTCCAATATTTACACTTCCCTTTAACATGTTTATTATGCTAAAAAGATTACAAAGTGGTTAAAACTCTATTTCTACAACGGAACTTAAAAACTTTACTTTTTTTTTTAAAGCAAAAATGGTTTGCCTATTTTGTTTCTAAACCCACTGTACTCAAAGATTGAATTCATTTCCTATTTTTAAGGTTTATACAGCAAATAATATAGAGGTGGGCCATAAGTTTTTGCACTCAGAAAATCTCCCCTGTTGCTGAACTATAATTGGGAGGGAGAAACGGGGGTAGTGTGCGAGAGCTCGGTTCACGGAAATTCAGTCACAATGGATCATTTTTATGGGGAAAATTGCACGTTTTGCGTAAAACCTTTTTACAAAAATAATGGTTCCTATGTGATTGTTTGACGCCTGTTTAGTACTCACTTCCAATTACACAATTTAAATCAGTGTGCCCCAGCGTAAATTTAATTAAATCGTGGATCAAAAAATTCGAAGAGACTGGGATAATATTAAATGAGAAAAAACAGGATGTCTATGGGGCAAAAGAAGCAAAGAGCATATCATGCAAGTTAACGCTTCTGTTCAAAAAGATCCAGGAGAAGCAGATGAAGTCCATTTTCATTTAAATGGGCATGTCAACAAGCAAAATTACAGATACTGGAGAAGAGAAAACCCAATATTGAAACATCACAGACTTCTCCCTTCTCCAAAGGTGACTGGGCGGCATCAAAAGGTATTATCAACCCTTATTTTTTTCAAGAGAGACTCGGCAATTCTGTTATTGTTAATTCAGATGAATATGTGAAGATGTTAACAGAATTTCTGAGCTATAGTTGCAGCTATTCCTTGGATACAACACCAGAACTTGGATGCAGCAAGATAGGGCGACCTACCATACATATAATGTGAGTTTACCAGTTGTGAAGGAAATGTTTCCTAACAAATTGATATCACGCAAAGGTAACATCTCATGTCCCCCAAGAAGTCCCGATTTGATGCCTTGTGGGATTCTCTCAAAAGTCGGGTTTATCTAAATAAACCAACAACAATATCCCAATTTAAGGCCAATATTCGCTACGAAATAACCAACATCCCGCGGACTTTGTGCCAAAGAGTGTTTCAAAATATTGGTGCTAGAATCGAGGAATACCAGCATTGAGATAGTGCACATTTAGATGATGTTATTTTTAAAAAATGATTTTCCCATTTGGCAACATTTATTTTAATGTTTACATTCATTTTTACATCACTTGTTTTTATTATTGGATGATCTAAAGTGCAATAACTTAAGGCCCATCTGTGTAATAGACAACATGCACATTATTATCTCACTCAATTAAAAAATAGTAAGCTTAACCTAAAACGGATATCGTTTTTTAATTTAAATTAGCATTTTTCAATTGAATTGAACAAAGATTTTCAGAGAGATTATGTTAAATAATCGCTTCATAATAATAATCATACTAAGCTGTGCTGAAATTAAGGTACTTCAATGTATAAACAAAATTTAAGTAAACAGTACTCACTCATAAGATGCGGTACTAGGGTGTATTCCATTCTGAAGGGACTCGCTAAATTGAACTGTTGGTATTTGGCATTTTCAATCTGTAATAAACACAGTATTATCTTATTCATTAAAAATATTGTAATATTATATAAGGTAGATCGAAAACATTGCAAGTATTATATAAGGTAGATCGAAAACATTGCAAGTATTATATAAGGTAGATTGAAAACATTGCAAGTATTATATAAGGTAGATCGAAAACATTGCAAGTATTATATAAGGTAGATCGAAACGCTTTTGCCCACTGTTAGGAGAATTCCAAGAATTGCTATAATGGTGACTTTAAATGGCAAACAGTATAACTGATAAAGTACAGTTGCTGAGCAAGTCAATTAGCAATTACTATTTTATATATATAAGTTTATTCCCCGTAATATGGCTATGCAGAAACAAATTGTTCGTTCATATTTATCGTACAACTTTAATTCCAATGTATCAGAAGCATGTCAAAAATCAAATCAAATCAGCGAATGAAAATGAAGGTGTTTCTCTAGTGTTTATACGTGGAAATATATTAGTAAAATCCATTGCTTCAAACAGACACCTGCGGAAACTACCCCAAGCCATGTAAAATACGGCTTGCTTTTGTATATTTGATGTATTTTATATAGTTTACTTGGTTTAAAGCATAGTAAGATAATAAATATCAAGTCTAGTAACATTCTTTGAAGATGATCTCATGAAATTGTTTATGTTTTTAACTTTTTCATGCATTCTGTAACAACCTTTACCCACATCTAATTATAGCACAACTAAGATGTTAGTTTGGATACATGAGAATAATTTTTACTATCCAAAGAAAAAAACAAAACCAGTTTTATACAACATGATAAAAAGAAGTTAGCCTAAGTACAAATTATATGAATTTTACAAAATCCTGCAAAATTACAGATACAATGTCCTGCGCTCACCACCCTACCAACCAAACCCTATAGAATTGTTGTGGAATATTAAAAGTTATTTCACAAAATATTAAGTTTAACTTGAATATCGTTAGAGTTATTTAAAAAAGAAACGAAGTCTATTATTGTCGATATGTCCCGAGATATTTAGAGCAAGATGAGACAATATGAGCAAAAATATATCAATCTCCAACCAAAGATTGATAATCACACTTATAATGTTATAAAATATATATAACGATTCGCTATCGGAATAACCTATAGTAGGTTATTCGAATCGTCTACATCTAAAATAAAAAAGTATAAGTTATTGGGTAAAAATGAACAACTAGTTTATAGGTAAAAGTATACAATGTGGATTTGACCATACAACATTAAATGAATCCTCATATACCATATGGTGTTCCTCAACCGCACACCAAAAATCAAGTAACAAAATTCAGTAGTGCAGTCACAGGAATAGTTTTAAGTGGTTTGTAATTTCAAACATGCCATGCTGCTTTGCTACTGGCGCCGACAAAAATAACAGCGCACCATTGTCATTGTCGCGTAACATTAACATTGCACATGGTGTTTATGTTGTGTTTCCATTAAAATTCTAATTAATTTCACCTATACTCTAGTTTCTTAATATTTTGAAAATTTTCTACATTTAGGAAAAAAATTTGTCTTTTTTTCAATATATAATATATTGACAACACTACCTTTGACTGTCCATTCAATTATGTGCTAATTTAACCTCAAAAAGCACATTCAATACCGTTCATCTGTTATATAAATAAATTCAGAAAATGTTACTGCATTTCTGAAGGTAGACCTCAATTCAAATAGTTAAAAATATATAATTCAGTTATAATTTTTTAACTTTATTATAATAAAGTTAAAAATATATTAATATTATAATTCCACTATTTGCGTATACGCAGTGTCCGGGAATAACTGTCGGATAAAGAAAGACGTTATTCTTTGACTGAAAAATAGTCATTAAAATAAAATTTAAAAGATGACTTTTTTCAGTCGTCATATTTTTCATACACACTATACTTGCGCACATTGTTCAGCGCCGCTCGGGGGAATAACCCGTGAACAGCTGTGAAGACATTGCCACTGCGGGTAAACACCACACCCGAGCAAGTATTGAGTGTATTAGAAAGAGTTACGTGTAATATTTCTTCCACTCAATTAGAAAAAGGGTGTATTTTACGTTTTATTTCAAAGACAATCTATTCCTTTACAGCCAACGAATAGCGTCCTTCTTTGTCCAACATTTATTCTCGGACACCGTGGATGCTTATATCAATATCTTGAATAGGCTTCTATGGCCACATAATCACATTAAAATACTTAATGATTTGTTTGCGGTATTCTCATCTGGTTGTAGTGGTCTCATTAAAAGAGATTACTCCAATATCAATAAGCTGTAGGAATATAATTTTCTGTAGATGTTCCTTGTGTCATAAATAAATACTTCATATTCTAAGAACAAGACAACAAAGAAAATTATATGAAACCAAATTCACCTGTGACAATGCACTCATATTTCCCAGCAGCAGGTCAGTAAGCCAAAGCGTGGAGACACACGGCAGCCCCCACTCACGTGCACGCCGGTACTTAGCTCCCTCTGCTCGCTTGCACACAAGCACTGTATTGTCACGTGTTAGGTACGACGTCAGCTGCAATGAATAAACGTTCATATTGATTTTATGGCACTAAATTTTTCCAGTGATTCTGCTTGCATAGAAGTTTTGATGAGGGAGTTTAACCTCATTCTGGTGGAATGACTTCCCTTCCCATTTGAATGATATGCCATACTACTATGCCATACCCACTGTTATGCCATACATAGCATTTCGTGCTAACCTACCTTCTAGTACACACTTTACAAATATTAGCACAACAGTGTAACCTGAAAATTTCACTAATTTTTTATAACACAACAACCTTCTAGCATAAACACCCTACATGATGGTGAAAATCACATTAAAACCCATCCAATAGAACTGAACTTATAAGCAAACAGGGAATGACAGATATTTCGAACAGCTGTTTAATTTTCGAACATACCTAAATGGCTGGTAAATTTTTATGAAACTGTATACTTATTAAGCCATAATATAGTATAGAACTTATATGATGAAACTGACATGTTTCTACTCAATAATAATAATTTAGTAGCACCAAAATAAGTATGATACATCTCCTATTCACATATACGGAGAATATAAAACCGGTATGTTAATGTTTTAATATTCACTAGCCTTCACACGAGCAAAATCTAGTTATTAATAAAATAGTATCGTTTCCATCAAATGGGATTACAAACTTAATTTAGTAACTTAAGAACCTTTGAAATTAAAAGAATTTGACTTGAGAGACTTCTTCAAGTGTTACGACGAAAGATGTTCATCAACGTTTCGGTTCAAGTTGTAAATGTGACATGTAGATAAATCTGGGTATTACTAAATAAAATAATTTCCCTGTTCTTGACTAAAAATACCTTACCTAGTTTTAATTTCAGATGAAAATTTATCAGTAGTCAAAATCTTAATAGTCACTTCCACTGTCGTAATTTCATCATTTTTATCTTAATCTGATGTTCTGGATATTTAGTTATTGTATAGTTTCGTTGACTTGATTTATCAAAATTGAACTTGAATTTAAAGAAATTTATTTATCCACACTCTGAAAAGGAAAAGGTTTAAGATCTACCTGTTCATCTGCTCCATAATTTTATACCATCTCTCACAGAGGTAGTTAGATACCCTTTCGATATATACAGAATGTTGGTTAATTGATAAAGCAAACATTTTTTTTGGGTTCCTTACAAAGTATAAAGTGAAAGTAGTGAGTAATTATTTTTGATTAGATAACAAATATTTACCATTTTCAAAATGTTTGCAATAGTATTTACATTTAAACATTTCATTATTATAATTAGAACTAGCAAGACAGGAAAAAAAACACTGAATTTTAAGTATAATACATTTTTTTCTGTGCAATAATATAGCAATTCCCATTTATATTGAAATAGTGTATCTTGAGAACAAGATGAGATAAAAGAAAATTTTATTGATTAAACGACACCGTTGAAAATGGGCCTAATGTTATAGAATATAAAAATAGCTGGTATTTTTTAGAATATAAAAAAACAAACAATTCTACAGTTGACAATCAGGAAAGAGATAGAAATAAAAAAGCTATCTTCATAAACGCACACATTTTTTTATTTTGAATACATAAGGAATTGTTAGTAAGAAATAAAAATTATATACTGTATATTTGACATATTCATATTTATTTTCTTTCGAAAATGGATCATGACTGCTTTTTGTTTTAATAGATCACTGTTACTATAGAAGGATTGTTCACGTTAACTCATTTACAGGCATCATATTACCTTGGCCCCGACATGTTCGATCATGAAGCGTACACGGTGACGTTCATCAGCTCGCCAACCACTAAGGGAGGCACGGTGAGCACGAGCAGGGCGGTCACGTGCTGCATACAATGCCGGTAAATGTAATGCCTGCCAAGGTGGGGACACCGCACGTCGCACCATTGCATCTGACAACCAGTAAGCTGTCACACAGCGTTTTCCATCTCTCAGTGCCTGGAGATAATTAGTTGCATTTATTTGATATTAGAAGATATGTTTGTTACCTTGACAGATTAGATCTATTAAGAACAATTCATAGGTCTACAAAGAATCTTATTTTCATGTGTTTAGCACCGTTAAGCTTCTATAAAAGTAATTCTTAAAAATTACATTTTAATTTAATTTTGTCAGTTCAAGATTTGACAGTACACTATACAAAGGCATATTTACAACAAAATAAAATATGGTTTATATCAAAAAAATACTGTCTCTTCTCTATTATATATAAGAAACACAATTCAATAATCGTAATACAACATTCCATTAATTTTTTTTATATCTCCTCACCTGCATAACGACTCCATGGCGTTGCGTCTCGCATAGCACGTGTGTGACACGTGCACAATAAGCCGACTCGACCTCACCACCACGCCGCCCTACAGCTTCAGCCCATCGAGCCACCCGTTCTGCACCCCACGATTGCTGATACTCAACCTACCAGAGTTTCGGTCGTTAATAAAAATCCCCTTCACAAAACTTATTTAAATATAATAAAGCCGCCCATATGATAAAATATAATATTTGTTTTTTTTCCTAGTAAGTTTGATAATTATAGAAATGTAAAATATACATAAATGTAAAAAGTCAAAATAAGCCTTGAATTATATTCTAAGCTTCATATTTTGGTACCTATAATTTGTTAATATTTTAAGAGCAATTAGTAGGATATATAAATATGCGCCTAGCTTATTTTTTCGATTCAGTTTACCCTGGGAAAAATATTTTAAAAGTCCATATATAATTTGAGGTATTGCACGAAAGGACTATAAGGGTTTCAAAAATTTTTCACTTTTCATAATTTCAGGTATTATATTTTCAGAAATAGAAATATTATATTTTCAGAATAAAACAGAGTTTTTCAGAAGACTAGATCTTATAATTTTTTAAATGTCCACCATGTTTTTATACCTGTGAAAGGATACTTTCGATTTAATATTCTAAAGTCATTGATATCATGACTTTGTACTGTGTTAAGTGAACAATTATTTTGTATTAAAGTTTGCGCAATCAATATTAGATTCACATATTAATTGTGCAAAACTTTCATCAGAGTAAAAACAAGACATCAATACGCTAAAATGTCAACTCACAATATGGAAGACGCATCCCAATAGAAAAAGGTCAGGTGGGAGCTTTAGATTAGGATTATGTCCATAGAACTGAGCACGCGGTGGAGGAGGTGGACGTGCCGGCGTGGTTCCAGCCACCGCTGGTGTCGCACCCACTGGGAACGTCATCTTGGTGCCCACCTGGAATATTGCAAAAATTTCCTAGTCTGTAGGGACACATAACAACTACAACTATTGGTATTTTCACTACTAGTACACACCATGTGAGTTATAATTTTATCCAAACTTGCTTTTCATCATAACAATCATTACACATCATTCTTCAAGCTCTCATTAAACTTTTAAGAAGTATTTTTAGACTCTTTACACTCAGAAAACAAACATAAGAAATACACTGGGAAAGAATTAATACAAGGCTTTTAGAAAGTATTTTATACTACAAACATAAGAAATACTTTTTATATTTATAATTTTTCAAGTTCCATTTTGAAAAATGAAACTCAACGCCTTTACGTATTAAACTGATGGTTAACACTGACACTTTTCCGAAATAAAATAGTGAGCCAAACACAAGGTTCCCACGCAACAACACAGTCACTGATAAATCTCGGACACAAATCTTGCATTGATCCGATTCATCGATATAGAAGATGCAATTGGCAAATTGTACAAATAATTTTGCTAACCTGATGTTGCGGAGCTGGGTGCTGAGGTGAATGAGGTAACACTAATGCCGGAGGGGCACCTCCCACCAGCAGGCGGGGTGCCGGCGTGCGGGGTGGTGCATTATGTGCTGCCGTCATTAATCTGCCAATGTCAATAATGAATCAATACATCGTAATTTTTTATTTTGTGTTTATTTTTTTATGTCAAATATGATTTATTAACCATGGAAAATATTGTATGGCTTCTAACTTTTGATATAAGATTTTGTCATACTCGAAAGTGTGTAAATGTGGGAGAGAAACAGAGGGTATTTTCATAATGAGTATATAATGTGACGACATGCCCACAAGTTGTACATCTACTCACAGATTTTATACTACCGCAGTGTGAAAGAGTTGTACGTGTGGCACAGAAAATTTAAAGAATCTTTAATTTTTTGATTATGCTGTCAAGGGCTTCCACAAAAATATTTTTGAGTGACTATTGAGATATATGCAGGTCAATATGCTTTACAACTACTAAATTTAAAGTTTCTACATTAAACGGTTTGTGACACCGGTTCAAAATAGTTGCAACAGATAACTGGACAGACACGTGAATGACTTTGAAAAAGTTCTGTTCTTGATGTGAAACATCTAATGGTGCGTGTGGTGAGAATATAAATATTCTGATAGCATGTTGTGACATGCTTCGGCTAGCTTCATGTCTTATCGGCTCTTTCCAACTTAAGTTTCTCTCTCCATTACACTATACACACGACACTTTATGTGTGTGTTAGTGTATCAGCATTGTTTCTTAATTATAAATGTTTACAAATTTACTCATTTATATCGGTGTATTGCTATAAACTGTCTTAAAACATTAAAAGTGTTATTAATTTAAAATATGAATTACAACCAAAAAATGTTGATGTTTCACATCTGTCAGATTTCCCATGATGGCTCACATTTTCTATCTCTAGATACGAAACCCTAAAAGATAAAGTGGATAAAGCCTAAAAGATAGATTATATTTATGATCTGTTCTAGTTGAGTGTAAACAGTCTCAAACATTATGAAAACAATAAGTAGATTTTCAATTATTTAAGTTGAATACATTTTAACCTCACAAATTTGTGATACAAGCTACACATACATTTATAAATTCTTAGACTCATTCCTTTCCTTGGTTCGTATAAACAGTAGAGATAGCGCATCAGTAAAATTACTGCACATATTATTAAAATATTAGCTAATCCTAACTACTCCATCCAGTAATTATATGAATATATAGTGTACTTATGCACATTAATAGATGGCGCTACTAGTATTTTAAATTGCACAATGAAGTTTCCCACTTGGCCATACAAAGGCAAAATGGGAGTGGCTAGAGTGTAATTTTACTTATAAAAATGACATTGGTACGTTTTTCAGTGGTCTGCACTAAGTTACGGGCACAGCTTGTATGCAATAGTATGAATATTTTTGGAGAATTTTGTGTTATGAGCTCGTATAAAATGGAGAAGCTTAAAAACTTTTGTTTTTCATCTTTTACTCTCAAACTTTTTAGAACTTTTGTTTTTCATCTGCCTATTGATCCATTTGTACCTTTATATGTCTAACTATTTGTTAAAGCAATAGAAAAAATATTACTTAATCAACTTTTGTGTTAATTGAACATTTACTTAATGACATTTTTCTCCCGTCTCTTTGTTAACGCATTATGGAAAAATTATAAGAAATGTCTTAAGAAAACTACTAAGTAATATCCTACTCTATCAATATATACATATCTGCATGATTAAAGTATATATATATATATATATATACATATACACACACACATATATATGTATATATATATATAATCTGCATGATTGAAAGTTAACAGTTTCTTCTAGTATTCTTTTTGTCAAAAATTTTAGATGCGTGGATCTTTATTTTCCTATAATATATGCAAGAACTTTTATTGGTCTAAATTATTTAAGTATACTTATAAAAATGGCTTTGGTAGACTTTTCAATGGTCTGCGCGTACGAAGAATAAGGAGGTTAGCATATTGTTTGAATAATTTTTTCAATTTCCTACGTTTTTTCATTTATCTTCAAATTAAAAATGAGTGTCCCAGCCAAGCATTCGTTAGGTGTAAACTACATTATACTGCCTACTACAATTAATACAAGTAGATAAAATACTGACGTCCTAAGCTTTGCTGTGCAACATAATTTTCCACGAACTTAACAAACAATATATAATTACGGTACTTCAAATAATTATTTACTCTGTTAAGCACTTATTTTAACATTTATTACAATGTTCAAAATTTTCATTATTGAATTTGAATATTTCTCAGACGAAGTAACTTCTCCTGCTTCTATTGTATCCCTACTTGAAATAATGAAAATATAACTTCCATTCATTCCATGGAAAGTTATTCAAAAATATAGATTCATAAAGCATGGTTAAACACTTATTTTTACAATATACTAACAATTATTTTGTTGTTAAAATTTTATATTTATTTTTATCTATTCATAAATATTTAACAACTTTTTATATATAAAATCTCATTTTTAAATATGTAATCATATTTTCTGTACAGTTTATATGAAAAAAATGTTGTATATATAATAGCTCCTTTCATTATATGTTTAGATAGCATAAAGCTTTGTCAATTTTGAATTAGATTCGTAAGAAAGGGTTATGAGAGTTATCTGTCTGAAAAAATAGACGTAGCATTTTAAAACTTTTTTAATAATTATTGGAAAACTTTACAGAAAAGCCTTAACATTTATTAAATGGCTAGTTTGGTGTGTAATATTTACAGCAAATAATAAGAAGTCACTCCAAGATGGCAACACCAAAATCTCACAGAAGAAAAGTAATTTTAATGTAAAAAAATTAATCAGTAAAGTATATAATGTTTAAATTTAACACCAATTTATCATTGAACAACCATAACATCTATAGGACAAGAGACATAGTGTAAATGATATGTTTATACAACAATAGTGGAAAATAATAGGTGTATAATAACAGCAGAGCAATAAATGTTTACAATAACTGTGGAAAAGCATAGAAGTATATAACAATAGCAGAAAGAAAGAAATGTATACAATAACAGCAGAAAGTAATAAAGGTATTATAATAACAGCAGAGCAATAAATGAATATAATAGCAGAAAGGAAGAAAGGTATTTAACAGCAGAGCAATCAATGAATATAATAGCAACAAGGAAGAAAGATATTTAACAGCAGAGTAATAAATGAATATAACAGCAGAAAGGAAAAAAGGTATTTAACAGCAGAGTAATAAATGTATATAATAACAGCAGAAAGGCTCCTCGTTTTCCATGCATGAATCTATAAAAGTGGGCCACTTACTCTATAGAGTGTACATTGCCATATAAGTATGATATGGTACACCTTAGTGTAATGATGATGTGAATGTTTTTATGTTGTTAATATATACAATTAGCACCTATATATATACACAGAATTTTAAACAATGCTAACTATGCAAAATTAGAATTGTACCTTAACGTGCCAGCTGCTGAGGGCTCAGCTACCTCAGGAGATGCGCCAGGTGGCGTAGGACCTGCGCCTGCACCTTGCAACCGAATGCTGAGCATATTAGCCAGTGCTGTCTTCGTTTTGGGGTTCACCACAAGCGCACCGCCAGCTGCTGCTGCGCCGCCCACCACACCTGTTTGATATAAATACATCGTAATTCAATTCCGTTAAAGCATTAAACGTATACTATGTACAATTTTAACTGAATATAACCAATCTGAAAATTGTTTTATACATAATACTAGCTTCTTCTACTGGCCCCGCTCATGTAGGAGGTGTAATGTTCACAATTTTCATGATTGAATTTGAATATTTCTCAGACGAAGTAACTTCTCCTGCTTCTTTTGTATCCTTACTTGAAACAATGAATGGAAAGCCGTTCCATGGAAGACTGTCCAAAAATATAGGTTCGTAAAATATGGTTAGAATAAATAAACTTTTTGACAATATTCTTAAAGGATACGTCTTCATTGATACAAATTACAGCTTATGTGAAATCTGCCATATTTGCAAACTGTTTTTGCTACTGAAAAATGATAAGCAGTTTTTTCTAGAACAGCAAATTTCCTATAATTCCCCGGCCACAAACCCAATGCTTCAACTGTGCAACTGGCGGAGAGAATTGAGTTTACTGGCACAACAAGAACAAATATAAAAAAATTGTGTCACAACACATATGTTAGCAAGTCAAAAAGCAGGGAGATCGAAATTAACCTATGACTATCCAAACATCAGCTACATGAATATAAAAAAGTTATAAAATTTTTGTGGGACGAAATAAAATAACATTTCATTAATAATTATGAAGGTTGGCATTTGTTTGGTTTATTTAGGTAAATACATAATAAGGCTAATGTTACTATGTTACGAATGAAGTAACATTTGAATGGATCTCGCATAGCAGTTGCTTGAAATATAACCTGGTTATTGCATCATGATTTTGACTTTGAAAGTACATTGCTGCACTAAAATTTAACCAAGATTGATGAAAATCTTTACTCAATCTCGATTTTTTTTGCTTATGATGCAGGCTGCATCACAAACGTGACATTCGTTTTATAATCAATTTTGTATATTTTATATTTGTATCTACACCTTTTATGAGAAGACGAAATTTATTATTAAAATCTCAATTTGTCAATACATCTTTCATGGTCCTTGTTGCCTCTGCCACTATCAAATTCATGGCACAGGTTTCCCACTTCACTATGCGCTGCCCTTCACATCGCTGGAGTTCGTGGCCGAGCCATTAGAGTGAGGTTAATAATATTCTAAATACTATTTGGTACCTGAGCAAAACTGAGGCACATTTACCAAAGAATAAATTTTGGTAAATATATTTCAATATACACATGTAACAAATGTTATATATACAATACAATACAATATATAAAATACAATATATACCTGGCTGCTCTGTTGCAATGACTGGTGTTACCACAGAAGCTTCGGCTGTACCGTCTGGTAGAGCTATAGCATTTGGCGGGCGGTTGTTAAGCCCTTGAACAGTTGGCTGAAATACAGATTATTCATAAGTACAAATATCTGTTAGATATACGCCTTTAATACATCATACTGGATATGGAAAAAGGTTAATATTTTAAACCACAGAGCTGTAACCTATTAATTGTTCTTCACAGCTGATCACCGATGCTCAAAATCGCAACTATTATGCTCTGAATATTTTTTCCACGGCGGCAACAATGTGCATTTTCTACGATGATCAGCATCACAAGGCTATTCAATTTGATATGCTAGGTGTCCAAATTAGTAGAAGCATATTAGTGACAAATTTTCAGCAGTCTATTTCAGACTTCAATTTAGTAATACTAAACAATATCATCTTATTTGGAAATTTTCAAGTACTTGCTTTTTTAGGGCACGTACATTTTCAAGTACTTGCTTTTTTAAGGCACGTACTCAGATATGAAAAAAAGGAACTCAGGATCGTGTTATTGTACACCTGATTGCCAAGATCCTTTTTCTCAGGAATGAAAATATAGGTTAACTTCTCGTGGATTGATAAATTTTGAAAAATTCTTGATAGTTTTACAGCTATGGATATATATATGTATATATATATATATATATATATATATATATATATATATATATATATATATATATCTATACGCACTTTTAAATAGTTTAATAGGAATAATACATAATGTTTAAACTTTCTTATGTACTTAAATATGTATGTAACTCTCCTAGACAGAGAGTTATAATCAAATTATTCTTTTGTTTCAATATTAATACTTAGTCCTAATATTTAATTTTATATGTTGTTATGTACATTTATATCCTTTTCAACCTAAGGCAAACTGAGTCTGCTCTCTTTGAGGCAGATGCCGAAGCAGATATGCAGTTCAATAGGGTGGCAACGCAAACCGGTTTTCTATAGAGATGGAAACATGATGGCATCAGATGAGCATAGAGTTGCTTCTGCTTTAATAACTATTCACTATTTAAAAAAAAGATGTCAGAGAATATAGAATAATCTAAAAGACCCAATATTCATTTGATGTTAACAACTGATAAAAATATTAATCTGACATTGATCCATGCATCCTATTTAAATACTTTTGTAGTAGCACTTTTTTTTGTCATAATAGTTTTGTCGGCAAAGAATACAATGATTTTCATATAATTTCATTAACCACGCAGGCCACTTTTAAAAAACTCACTTTCACTTGTAAAAAATAATCCACAAGCCAAAAGAAAACTCCCATTTTCTTTTGGTTTGTTGATTATTTTTTAAGAAAAATGGCTTATAAAGGAAATTTTTAAGAAAAAAAGCTTATAAAGGAAGTCTTTATAAAATGGCTTTCATGCAAAATCAATGTGTAATAAACAGTTAATATTGTACATTAACATTTGGCTATTTCACGTCTAAAGTTTCAGTTGGAGTACTGATTATAGGAATTATTGTTTTTTGAGCACCACTACACATTTTGACATGTTTTGTATTAAGTGCGTTGAATAAAATATGATTGAAGAATATTTTGAAACAACTCTTTCAATATTTTAATGTGACAAAATGTGTTTATAAAAAATTAAGTGTTAAGAAATATGAATCACTCACTCTGAACAACTTTTTCTTCAGTTTTTACTTTATTCTTTATATAAGTTTCAAAATTAAATTATTAAGTTTACCCATATTCAGATGAATTTAATATCCCATCACTATCTAAAGAGATCCTTTCAAAACATATTATCTTGACCATTATGAAATTTAGTTGCACTAAGAGATCTATAAATTATATTTAACACTATCCATCCACTTATTGCATTGCTATGCACTAAATTAATTTAGTTGCACTAAGAGATCTATAATTTATATTTAGAACTATCCATTAATTTATTCTATTGCTATGCACTAAATGAAATTAGTTGCTCTAAGAGATCTATAATTGATATTTAAAACTATCCATCAACTTATTCTATTGCTATTCACTAAATGAATTTAGTTGCACTAAAAGATCTATAAATTATATTTAAAACTATCCATCAACTTATTCTATTGCTATGCACTAAACGCTTCAAATGATTATAAAATATTCACCTGATGTGGCTTATGATGGGCAGCCACATGCTCGCGTTGGGCTTGTAGCTGCTGCAAACGCTGGTATTGCTGTTGGCGTTGCAGTTGCAACTGCTGATATTGGGCATCCAGGCTACCCACAGCTGCAGTACCTGAGAATCAGAGCGCTAACCTGTTAAGAGCAATCAATTTAATATACACATTGTGCCATCTGTTGAGTTTTTAATGGAAACTCACCAATGTCATTTTACACTGCACAAAAGTAACAACCAAACGTAAGTCGACCCAGGTACAATTAGGATTGTGATGTGTCTCTTTTTCCCGAACAATATCCTGTTTTTAAGAGCACCTAGGACCGTCCGGGGGTTTTTTTAAACTTGTCCAGGGTTTTAAAGGAAGAAATTTTCTACTATTCACACATTACAATAATCCATCGACTAATGAAAGAAACAAATAAAAATCAGAAACTGTATCTAAAATTTTTAAAACAATATTTTTAAACAATAGACCAACAATTATTTCAAAGTAAATTTGATATAAATATATCTTTATCAATTATGTCTTTAAATACAATTCATATAGCTAAAGTGAAGATAACACCATTCTAAAAACATAGCTAAAGTGAAGATAACACCATTCTAGAAATAAGTCTTCTATTAAAATGACGCGCAAATTACAAAAATTATATGATAATGTGATATTGGGTATTAGTTTTGAAAACTGCTAACATAATTATGCTAGTATGAAATATATGGTCATTGGAAAATTGATAAATTCATAGAACTGAACAACAAAAGAATACATCAAAAACTAGAGAAGTAATGTAAGATTCAGTTTTAGCGTAATGGGTTTGTTAAAAGAAGAAGTTTCAGGAATGTACCGCATATTAACAAAGTAAAGAAAATTGATATATACTTTAATAGCTAATGAATAGCTAAGGCTATTTCGTTTTTTTTTCTATTTAACCACTGGGTATAGTAATCTTTTGATCATACTACAGAATACTACAAACGGGTTGAATAAAACGTCACATTTTATTTTAAAATACATAAAATTATATATTTCATTACTTTTTTTACTATTCAAGAAACCGATCAACTCAATAAAACGTTCAACACGTAATTTCAACTAAATTATTGAAACTTCTAATAAAATAAACTTAAATCATACCAAAATCCATAACGTCATTAAAATCCATTTTCCAAAAAATAAGTATTGTGTTATATATTTCATTACTTTTTTTACTATTCAAGAAACCGATCAACTCAATAAAACGTTCAACACGTAATTTCAACTAAATTATTGAAACTTCTAATAAAATAAACTTAAATCATACCAAAATCCATAACGTCATTAAAATCCATTTTCCAAAAAATAAGTATACCAACTACAAACAAGCGTATGAAACTTCCAAAATTGTAGAACATACTAGCTCTCGGAGTATTCATATAAACCTGCGGCACGCATTTAAAATTTAAAACGTTTACACACGGCTGACATCATCCGAATACATTTGAATTTATCCCAGGCTGGATGGGTGCGTTGGGAAGTGAAAATGTTGTAATACGAAATGAGATTATAAAAAAAACATGAGATAAACTCATTTTGTACCTGAATAAGAATACTTGCGGTAAAACTGATAATATAATTACTAATATATGTAATATTGGTAATGGTGATAACATTAATTAATACAAAAGTAGAGAAAAATTGAATTACCAATTAAAAAAAATAAAATGGGATCTCTTAGACAGGATGCCACCATTGTGATATAGGGGTGTAGCCAGTAAAATTGTACTTTTTCATGGTTACTCCAATTGGATTTTTTTTTGATAATACTGTTAAGGGTCTATGTTCTAAAAAATTGGTCAAGTTGACATAGTCGTAGAGGTTATTCTAAATCTGCCACTTTGTGAAAATTTTCAAGATAAATATGTAATGAATCAACTATGGCAAAAATGATAAAATAGTTTTTTGTAAAGCATTAAATTTTCTATAAACCTTAATCAGTACATTCTCTTTAATTTTATCATTTTGTAAAATTAACAGTTGACGAGACATAGCACATCAAAAAATAACTCGTTATGTATTTGTCGGTTGTAAAGAAGTGAAAATTTTAATTTTTTTTGGATAATAAATTGTCTACAATTTTTTAAATAAATATTATTTCTTGTAGTATTCTATTATTAAATCATTTTACAAAAATATCTCATTAACTACTCATTCTATACCAAAGTATCTCGTAACCAATAGTTTCACGCATTTATATTTTTTTAGCCAAAATGTTTCTCTTTACAATTAATGTGTCAGCACATACAGGTTATAATATAATGGAAGGAACATATGTCTGAAACTACTTAACCTAAAATTATGAAAAAAGTGGAATTTTAGATGTTTACAGAGAGGTTGTAGAAAAACTATAGAGACGATTATAGATGTCATAATTTTTGAAATATGTACCATCATGTTAAGATATGGTACAATACATTACATTGTGAAAAATTAATATTTGTAAATGTTTAATAAAAATACTATATACAATTAAAATTAAAATTTTGACCCACATCTGTAAGAAATCCGATCAGGTCAGGATGTCTAGGGCAGTTGAGATCTCAAATCTCAACTGACATATCACATCTACAATAGCCCGACTAAGAACTAATCACCTTAAAGGCATGAAGATCCATCCAGACAATTTCAGAACTTATATTCATTGCAAGAACTGTCCCGAAGTTCAGCTCTCCCCCAACCACATCTTTTAGTGCCCAGCTTTCACAGCAAACATTATAAAAATGGGAATGTCTCCACTGAGCAATCAGCTGCAAGAAATCTTGTATAGCAATGAGGCACCGAAACTGGCAGCAGTTTTAAAAAGCTTTGAATCAATTTAATCCTCTTTTCTTCTCCTTTTACTATTATTTATTTAACTATCTATGTGGAACACAACAAAGTTTTAAATATATAATTTTCAAATTAAAGTTGCATCTCATAAAATATTGATTCTATTAAGAAAAGTTCCAAATTAAAACTTTAACGAGTTAAACATTCTAGAAGATTTATAAAAACATTTAATATACAGAATATTAAATGTTTACTGAGGTATCCTGAAAAAAAAAACTACTTTTATTATTCACAATTAATGAAAAAAAAACTACTTTTATTATTCACAATATTCTTTCAAAGTAGAAATAATACTACACCACGTAGTTTCATTTAATTGTGAATAATGAAGAATTTCTATAAAATTAACGCCAAATATATTCAATACTTTTATTATCTTAAATTGGCATACATCAAACTCAATAATTTTCACAAATCAAATCTTCAAAACTATTAAATTTATGTATGTTCTCATTATAATATTCATAATAATATATTTTGAAGTACGATGTCTAGTTAATGAGATATTTTGGAAAGACTAACAAAATATTTGGACAAATTATTTTTATGATGTTTCATAAACAGTTACTACTAAAAAAAAATTAAAATTAAAGACAATTAATTGCTGACCAAAAAGAAAATTTGACATATTTCTGTCCTATAAATACTTAACGCGATATTTGGAAGAAAGTGTTTTTTGAAATTTTTGACACCCCAAAAACTATTAATTTTAAAAAATTGCATTTATAACAAAAATTAAACAAAATACGATGGTGCTCTATACAACTGCTGTTTTTAATTTTAACATTAGATCATTACTTTAGGATAAAATTTGATGAAATACACTTTTGTAAATTTTAAACAGTTGTAAGAAAATGATTTTGTGAAGGAAGTTATAAAAATTTTAGTTTGATAAAAAATTATTTTTAATAGTTTTAACGACTCATGACACATTTAGCTTTAAAGTTTACATCCTTGTACTCTTTTGAATGGTTCATTGTTATGTACAATTCTTTAAAACATCATTTTGATACAGCAATAAAACTTCACTTTATTAGATTGGAAAATACTTCTATGATCAAATTATGCAAAGAAAATGATTCATAACACACAATTTGTAATAATTAGTAATATATGCTATCGAACTTTCCCATAGATTTTCACTTTGCAAGACCTTTAAACATTATTTTAATATAGCTATTATCGTTCATCTAAAAATGCACCCAGCACCCGAATCCTGTATCCATCTGCGCACTTGAAATTATACAATTGTGATACTTTCAAGTCAGTTGGATTTTTGTACCAAACCGTAAAAGAGAAACAAAATTGTTTAATTTAAAAGATTGGTATAATTGTAACATAAAAAGTAAATCACTTTAAATTAATAGTAAAGTTCATGTCATACATTCAAAATGAAAACATAGGTGGTGTTTATTACCGAAAACACTCATACCATGCTTTAATTATCCTTAAACTAAGCTCCTAGACTATAGTTAGTATAAGTTCTTTTCAAAATTATTGTTAGTAAACATGGAATAACGGTGGTATAACTATGCACTTTTTAAACCTACCTTAAGATAGATCAAACGGGTAATCATGCTCAAATTTATGCAATGGCCAACATAATGAAATCTGGCATCCGTACGTCTTATAATCACTTAGCGCTACTTCAAATTGACAATTGGACTTATTAATTTTTATATGAACTGTTTTCATTATCAAAAAAATGAACTATAAAAGAATTCGTTGTATTAGTTGTACTGAAGAAGAATGAGATTTTCATGATTAAATTATGTATAATCTTTTCGTAAAAATTTCTATATTTGTAATGGTATTAAGAAACATGTTTCTATTTATAGCAATTTCTAAGAGGTGTTCTTAAAGAACACATTGTGGTAAGTTTCGAATAAAGTCTGTTCAACATTAATAAAATAAAAATAACACTGGACAGCCGCTCCACCTCAGGTAAATTGTTTAAAATAATCTCGTTTCACTTTGAAAGTTACATCATTGCACAGATTTCTTTTACAAACTTATTTTCTTACATTCCAATATTAAAATGGGATGTATCAACGTCAGTTGAGACCACGACTTTGCAAACGCAACAAATTTTACTTAAAACTGTTTAAAGGCAAGTTAAAGACAAACAATAAAACTAAAATTTAATTCCATGTTGTCTGAAAGTTACATCATTGCACAGATTTCTTTTACAAACTTATTTTCTTACATTCCAATATTAAAATGGGACGTATCAACATCAGTTGAGACCACGACTTTGCAAACGCAACAAATTTTACTTAAAACAGTTTAAAGGCAAGTTAAAGATAAACAATAAAACTAAAATTTAATTCCATGTTGTCTCTTGGTGGATGAAAATTTTTAAAAAATTATTTAAATAGATAAATTTGTTTATAGTTTTGACACTGAAGTGCTCTAGTATTTGTGTTTGTTACCTTTATTATTTACATGTAGCAAAGTGATTCTTTAATCTAATTTATTAATGTCATCTTTCTTTAATATAAACTAATATTATTTTATTTCCATTTCTCTCTTCCTCTAGTTATTGAATTTATATTCATTTCTTTCTAAATTTACAGTTGAAATTGTCATAAATCTGAATTATAACAAGAATTGCCAACTGATCAAGAAACACTATTATTTTACAGAAAAACCAATAATAGGGAATATTGGTGTAATTTAAATTTGGTTCAAATATTATTTGGGTTAAATATTATTTTACAGAAAACTAGTATTAGGGAATATGCGTGTAATTTAAATTTGGTCCAAATATTTTTTTTTCAATACTTATCAACTGGGCATAATATCTAAACCATTGTTTTCTTAATGAATTCCTTTTTAATTACATAAATTAATAAACAAAAAGCGAAATGCAACACTATTGATTAGAATGAAACATGACATCAGAATCTATGTCAACAAGCTCATGTCATGAACATTTTGTGTGGTATTTGTTGTGTTTAATAAAGAAAAATAGTGTTCTTGCAATATTTTATATATCTAGTGCATTTTTAACATCCTAGTGAGATTGAGAATCATCTAGAACTATGACTGAAAGTGGTTTTGTGAGTACCATTGGAATATAAGCACAATCGGAATATCTGCAGAGAATATATGCATTCATGATGACATCATATGTTGCTTCAAATTCAGATTTTATGTAAATTAGAGAAAAGCTGCCAGGTAATTGTTTTAATACATGTTTTATAATGAAACAATATATACGGTTTTTAAGCATAAATACATTCAGAAATATAGAGCAATAAACATAATCTTTTAAAAACATGACTGCATACTGTCTATAATTTATTAATTTGTATGTAATGTTATTTACGTTCAGTTAAGTTTATTACGTTTCTATCAAGTCACTTTTTATGTATTTTCTTGTTATGTAATTTTTTCATAATATAAAATACAAAAAACCCAAGTTGTATTAAAACTTTTGTAAACTAGTTAATATTCAATACAAAATTCAATTACGATGAAGTGAAATCATATCTATCCAAATAAAACATATTTACATTAAAGTGATCTTTACAACAATGCAAACAATTTGTCAGAAGTACTTCATATTTCCTCATAAACTTGCACCATTGTTTTCATATTTTTGCATCTCTTGGGACAAGAAAAACACTTTATCAGATACACTTCTAATAGTATTTTTGCACCTAGGCACAATACAATACTTATAAATTGGCTTTTAAGCTTCTTTCATGGTTTAAACGGCTATTATACTGAAAATAAGTTTAAAGTAATGAGAAAATCTACAGTAAACAAACGCTGGGTATAGTCTGTGACGTTATCAAAGACGCGCAAAAATGGTGGCATTTAAACAGCTTACTGTTTTAAATATTTTTTTTAAATTTAATTGAAATATTTCCAAAAGTAATTATATTTTTTACTGGCCATATATGTCAGTATAAGTCATTTGATAAAAGACGGATTTCAATTGAATATTTGGTTATCTGTTAATTTCTTCATTGCTTATACTACTCAATATTGTATTTAATATTGAGTACTGTAACAAATTTTACTTTTTTGTTTTTCTCACAAATTTGTTAAGATTGCACTAAGGGAACATTATTTAATAAATTTAAGTGATAATGCCGGATCTAAGCATTGCTCAAGTGTCGAAAATTTTAATTGAAAATGGTTAGGCTTACAATGAAGTCGCTTAAACAACATAGTTTTTTTTGGTTATCTGTTAATTTCTTTATTGCTTACACTACTCAATATTATATTTAATATTCAATACTGAGTAGTGTAAGAAATTTTACTTTTGTTGTTTTTCTCACAAATTTGTTAAGATTGCACTAAGGGAACATTATTTAATAAATTTAAGTGATAATGCCGGATCTAAGCATTGCCCAAGTGTCGAAAATTTTAATTGAAAATGGTTAGGCTTACAATGAAGTCGCTTAAACATCATTGTTTTTTTTGGTTATCTGTTAATTTCTTTATTGCTTACACTACTCAATATTATATTTAATATTCAATACTGAGTAGTGTAAGAAATTTTACTTTTGTTGTTTTTCTCACAAATTTGTTAATATTGCACTAAGGGAACATTATTTAATAAATTTAAGTGATAATGCCGGATCTAAGCATTGCTCAAGTGTCGAAAATTTTAATTGAAAATGGTTAGGCTTACAATGAAGTCGCTTAAACAACATTGTTTTTTTTGGTTATCTGTTAATTTCTTTATTGCTTACACTACTCAATATTATATTTAATATTCAATACTGAGTAGTGTAAGAAATTTTACTTTTGTTGTTTTTCTCACAAATTTGTTAAGATTGCACTAAGGGAACATTATTTAATAAATTTAGTGATAATGCCGGATCTAAGCATTGCTCAAGTGTCGAAAATTTTAATTGAAAATGGTTAGGCTTACAATGAAGTGGCTTAAACATCATTGTTTTTTTTGGTTATCTGTTAATTTCTTTATTGCTTACACTACTCAATATTGTATTTAATATTCAATATTGAGTAGTGTAAGAAATTTTACTTTTGTTGTTTTTCTCACAAATTTGTTAAGATTGCACTAAGGGAACATTATTTAATAAATTTAAGTGATAACGCCGGATCTAAGCATTGCTCATGTGTCGAAAATTTTAATTGAAAATGGTTAGGCTTACAATGAAGTCGCTTAAACATCACAAGTTTCCAAGTCTGTGATTTTTTGTCGAGTTAATTGATACTGGCAGACTGAAGAGTATACGAGATGTAAAGGGCAAGGTCGCAAAAGAGTAACAACAGAGAGGGATGACAGATTTATTGTAAGCGGCATCTCAAGAAACCGCACTTTGGCTTCTTCCAAGGTAAGAACAAAGTTTCAGGAAATTCGACAAATGATAGTTAGCACCAAAATCATTAGAAGAAGACTTAAGGCGACTTGAATAGGGGCATACTTGCCCGCTGGAAGAGCTTTACTCAACGCAGGTCATTGAGTAGCTTGGTCCATCTTTGCTCGTTTGCATCGGGATGATGACACTTGGGCAAAGCTACACTTTACTGCTACTCTTAAGTCAGATGATGTAAGGGTTAATCAGATAGAACATGTTTGGGAAAAGATGGGAAAACAGATTAAGCAAAGAAATCCAGCACCAGCTACCTTAAGCGACCTCAAAAGTGCACTAACGGAATAATGGAACCTAATGCTACAAAATTTCATTGATGATTTAATAAAACTAATAAATAAAACTGTTTGCATCCGTCTGGGTACTATGCCCAGATGGATGCAGGCAATTTTGTACAGTAAGAGGATGTAACACTAAATACTGATTATGTCACCCATTAAGAAAAAAATCAGTCTTTAGAACGATATTAAATTTTCACTATTATCATAGTGAAAATTTATATATATATTTCACTATTATTTTCACTATTATCATCGGTCAAAACCAGAGATGTAATGGATCTCCGCTTCTGCTTCCGCAAATGCAGAAGTTCCGAGAAAATTGAAACATCCACTTTTGGTTCTGCTTCTGCATTATTTTACAATGGAAGTGTAAAGGAAGACCTGCGCAGTTATTTTTATTTTCTTATGATGCGAAGCTGCGAGCTGTGTGTTAAGGTGACATGTTGTGACTTACCGAGTGATTTGTTTCGAATTAGTGTATGTGAGGCCAAGACCAAAGTAAAAGAGTGTTTTTTGTTTAATTTTATTCATTCAATACTTAATAATTGCCAGTTGCATAATTGTTTTTTCATGTTGTTTATTGAATTTCCTTGTTTCAAAACTATTAAATTATTTTAGGTGGGTTATTACGTCGCTACAATATTATTCCATACTGTGTTTATTAAGTATAAGGTAGTGATAAAAATGAAAACCAATTTGCAAGTTTTTCATCGAAAAAATTAATCTAAGACAAAATGTACAATATGCAAAAAGGAATATTGTCAGAAAGGGCGCACTATGACTGCTTTTAAAAGTCATCCAGATAACTTTGAGCAGTTTGAACATTAAATGCTAATCTTATTATGCAACAGGAAGAGAAAAGAAGCAAAACCTGGTTCTTCCATTGGCTGAAACAAAAAATAACTAACTACACGACAATCATTTTTAAACACACAAACAGATGTTAGGAGATTTAAAAAATTTCATTTACTAGCGACATCTGGTTTGACTTCACGCAAGATTAACAATAATTTCGAAAAGTAGTAAATTGTGAAGTTATGAAAGGACATCATACAGGAGAGACTATTTCAGTAAAATTTTAAACTTTTTCAAGAATAGAGCATCAAAAGCTTACAATTCATTACACATTAGCTGATAGAGGTTCAAATATGATTAAAGCACTACAGTTATCAGATATTGAAGTTTTTGATAGCACCATGCATATAATTCAGTGCTGCATGAAAACTTGTACTCAGACAGAAGAATGGCTAGAGCAACGTCTATTTAAATTTCAATTACAACTCATTTCAACCATTTCTTCACGGCACAGGAAAAGTTCCAAAATTTGCCAATGGACAGACTCCGTTAATCTCCATTAGGTAATCCAGGTATATTTCATATCAAACATATATAATAATTACATCTATGTATTCATTTTATATTCATATAGCTTTTATTTTATTTCACATATTTTTAACTGACTTCAGAATAGGAGATTATATGTTAGACGCATATTTTATATGTGCACCTATTTCTTCAATATTTCAGGACCAAAATGCATTCTTCTTTTTTGTTTAAAAGTACATACTAGCGAGGTTGTCGAGGGTGATATGATGAGGATCTGACGATGAAGTCCGGAAGTGAACAATGGAACTTTCTAACGGATGGTGTTAAATCAAATGCGATTCAAGATGTTTACTACTGGTAGTTGTTACTTTGCAAAGTAACTACTCCATCGACCAAGTCAGTTTCTGATGATGAGTTCTGACTATGGAACTCCATAACGGATGGTAGTAATACTGTTAGTTACTTTGCAAGACCTGATGTTGGACTTTGAATGTAAAAAACGGAACTCCTCAAAAGCTAACAGTTAACCACTTGCGGCTAGTACTATCTTTTCATTTCTGTGTGTTGATATCCAACTTTGGACAAAGAGAAAATTAACCAGCTTTTGCTCGCAATTTTTATAATTACACAATATTCTAACAAAGAAAACAATTGAATGTTAAGTATGGTATGATGTTTAATGTTATTATTAAGCACTAAAAATTCTAAAATAAAATATTTTTAACAGAAAAATAACCGACTTCAAAAAAAGTAGGTAATAAAAAGAAAAAAATAATTAACTCAAAATAGACTACTTGTACACAATAAATAACTAAATTACTTTTTTTAAGTCGGTGGCCAGCACTATCAACCAACTTAAACAAATGCAAAATTTTATATTATAAATACGCCCCTTCTGAAACTATTTCGCACTGTCAATATATTAAAAGATAAGGTTTCAAGTCACAGAGGAATTAAGCAGTTCTCAAATTACAATTTCGACCATTATACCACTTATACAAGTTATTATGAGTACTTTGAAAACGGAGGAATCTAAAATTGACTCATCAAATACCTTTAAAAGATTAATTAAAAAATTGGTGTATGATATAAATGTGAGATTTAGTAATTTAGGTAACAATTTTTTATGTGCTATTTTTACATATTTGGGCCTACGATATAAAATTTTTAATGATATTACTAAACACAAGGATGAAACAGGATTAATTAGAATTTTATCTACAAAAGAAAACGGCACTTTGTGTGCTTCTCTACTGCCTAAAGGAAAAAAATCATACTACCGAAAACGCTCATGAAGCCTCGGCCTTCGACAAGTAAAAGTCAACACTCATTGAGATTGTTGGAATCGATTTTAAGTTCAGGCAGTGAAGAAGATGTCGATGATTACCCGATAATAGAACCAACTGTCATGATAAAACAAGTGTTGCAAAATTACAAGGAAAAAAGTTTTCCCTTATAATAACTCCTTTGGTATGTGGTGGCGAGTGCACGCTCAAAAATATATGTTTTTACTACCATTCGTCCATATATTTTTAATAGCTCCACCTAGGAATATATTAGATGGAGAGAGGGCTGCTCGACTTTTATTTTTATAGTACAATTGGCCATTCATAAGTTTTCAATATTAATATATTTTGTAATATTTATTCCATAAATACCTACCTACACACTGTTTATGTAGTACTTTTTTCATTTTTAAATAAACAATAACTTTGCTTTTAGTACAAATTAACTGACTTTTGTTTTTATTTTTATATTAAAAAATTTTAATACAATTAATTAAATCTAATTAATAATTATTATAAGCTCATACAATACGAATAAATCTTTTTTATGTAAATTACCTCTTGCAAATGAAAGAGGGAATTTACATAAAAATTTAAATATGTCCACAAGTGTGTGTGTGGGTGTGTATACATATATGTGTATGTATATATATGTGTATATACACACCTACACACAGTATGTGTCATCACAAAATAGCGCCACTTCAATCCGTAATAGTGTATCATGGGTAGATTGCAATACACCTATTTTATGAAAAATCATATTACTTTTTTCCTGAAATTTAACAATTGTCATGAGTCATTAACATAGAAATGCATAAACCTATTTGCATGCTTGCCGCATAACTAGAGAACTAATGTTTTTTTAAATAACTTACCACAATGTTTTCTAAGTAAAAAAATTTTTGGACCACTATAAATGGGACACTGTATATTGGTGTATGTAGATACAGTATAAAATTATCTATGAGCATGCCAGTTCAATACGTTTTAGTGGATTATTATGAGTGGATTGCAATAAATTTTTTTTTTCAAAAATACAATTTTTCTTTAAATTTAAAAACTGTTGTTATGTCATTAACCTAGAAATTCTTCAATCTATATCTTTTATTTCGATAAACATAAGAAATGTGGCAAACTTACATAAATAAGCTTCTTAGCAATGCAAGCATTACTCTTTTTTGCATAATTTTACAAAAGAATGTTACGCAAAAGATAGGTGTTTCTATAAATTTTCAAGTAATGACGCAGCACAATATTATGATTTAACAGAGAAGTAAAATTATTGTTAACACCATTCAACAATAGTAAAATTCTTCATCAGAAACAACACAACTTATAATTAATAATGTAACTCCATTAATATTATAACCTATTAATATTGTAACCATGTAGTCATATTATTTGAGTTGTTGTTGGTAAAGAATTTTCTAAACAACAACTGAATAATATGAGGTTGGTAGAATGGCAGAAACCTGAAGAGCCGAAATTATGAGTACATTGTACCTTAGGGAGAATAGGCTAAAGATAATATAGGCAAACTATTTAACTGTTTGAGGGCCGACGAGCGCCATCGTGCTCGTGCGCGTACTAACTAAATTTGCCACGATACATAATTAAAAAAAAGCTTAATTTTAGTTAATGAACTTTATGCAACTTTCCAGAACCACGTCAATTTGAAGAGAATTCAAAATAAAGTCTTTGAAAGTGACAAAAAGCAACAATGTCAGAGTTTTGAAAACTGGTTTTGCAACATCATCTTCATGCGAGTACCAGAATGAAATATAAAGTATATTGTGGTCTAGGAGGAGAGACTTTTTATTTATCACCACCATGCTTATCAGTGGAGAATTCAACATCTATGTTATCTTCTAAAATTTTGACAACAAATATAAAAAAACAATATTTGTTTTCATTAATTACTTCTACGATCTTCTATTTCAAAAAACGTTTTGTTAATGAATTTAAAAATAAATATATCGTTAAATTACAAAACAAGAAATATCTGTTTAACTGCTAATACTTAGCCACTTCATATGAAAACAGGAGTAGAAGAAACATCCAAAGATTTATCAAATGGAAAGTGATTAAGTCAAGAGAATCAGGTGCTGATACAGTCAACGAAAGATTTTACAGACTTGACTTTACAATTGGTGACTTCTATAAAAAAGTTCACATCACAGCAAAACAAATACAAAGTTAAATCGAATAAAAACCTCCTTAGAATGTCATAATGCAAATTTCAGATATTTTGAATTTCCATATTAAGCGTCCCACACGTAAAAAGATGTCTCACATGTAATTAACACTAATTTTTTCTAATTTCAAATTTTAGTTACAAAAAACTAATAATGTTTCTATTTTACTACTTTTGCATATTTACAGAAAAAATATTATTTGCCTAAAGTCGATTGAAAATATACATTTGAAGTTTGTATTTTACAAGTATGATATATTTTATTTACCACATGTAACAGTTGAACACTCCATAATAACTGAGTGCCGCGTATTTAATACGTAAAGTATTTTGATAAGTTTTAAAAAAATATGGATTAAAATTTTTTACCAGGAGCAGGTGAAGGCGGTGTGGGGGAGGCGGCCACAACAGACGCTCTCGCGCCCTGCTGCTGGAGCCACTGTACCTATAAGGGTTTATATTATTTATTCCTTATTTATTTATAAAAACATCCATTGCATAGTTTCATATAATGCTATGTGTCATGAGGTTTATATAGTGTGGATGACAAAGTTTTGGACAAAAGGTAGATCTAACCACTTGACTAACCTTAAGATATGAATTAACTATATGTACCTAGGTTTCAGCTTTTATGTCAATTGAGAAGTTTATGAAGACTGTATTTATCTACAATTAAATTTATAAAAAACACCGGCAGAAGTTCGTGCAGTGTTGAGCCAAATGTTTTAAGAATAAATCTACACTCCATTGCAAAGGCATTCTTATATAGAGGAAATGTAAAAAATAAATTTTTTAAAAACTTGATTTCAATTGTCAATCAGAAAAATTGCAAATCTTATAACCTTTTATGGAAATTCAGGTTATTTTTCACAATAATTTGTAAATACTATTTCTACGGAACTGTTTAAACCAGGAAATTGAAACAAAATGGAGATTGTATCTAGGATACAATCCTTTATACACAGATGTGACATATTAAGCTATGAAACTCGCAAGCTCGCCAGGGTCATAGAAAAAAACCACATAAAACTCGAAAAGGAGCTAAAAGAACGTTAATTTTGACAGTAACAGAATGAATATCAATGTCAATTAACAGTTTATTTTAATTAATTTAGGCAATGGCTACAAATTAAAAAAACATTCGGTACTCATTATTTTTTGTAATTATTTTTAAGAAGTTATTTTATGCTTTATTAGATTTTTATAGATATTTTCATTTCTTTTTAACAATTCTTGATATATTAAATATATAATGAAGATATTCTTTCTTATTTTGTATTATGATTACAAATTTAATTTAGTTTGTTACTTTTTCCTGTCTGTCGTTGAATGGTGCGGTTTTTTATATTCTAAAATACACAAGTTTTTTTTTTCCATTCACATTTTGACATGAATAATTGCAAACACAAAGCATTCTATTAATATTCACTCGTAGGTAATAGGGGCAAATTGAAAAACCGACAAAATTAATATCGTCACATGCATGTGGATCTTAAAACTTGATTTGCTAGCTGATGTAAATGTAATTGTAATATAAAAAACTAATCAATTAGACAGGATATCATTGCTTGTAATAATTAGAGAAATAAAATAAAACCTTTTTGACAAAAATCTCAGTGAAATTATCCAAAAATTATTCAATTAGCCATTTTCGAACCTCTACGACAACAGTCTAGTGCAGCTGTTTTGCAGAAACCGTTGGACATAGAAACTTTAAATTTCGCATAGTGATAAAATATATTAACCCATACATATCTCAATAGTTGACACTCAAAAATATAAATATGAAAATTTTAGAGGGGGCAAATAATATGGTATTAAAATTTTGTAATTATTTTAATAGAAATTATATGCCTAAGCATGTACATAGAACTAGCAATGCCTGTCTATTCGTACTTAACAGGTTCTTTTATTAATCATATAGGATTGCTGCCTGAGCAATTCAGCTTACTCAGCAAGTTGATACAAAATAAAAGATTACACCTAAGCCATCATCCTCTTGAAAACTTTTAGTATTTCCACACCTTTCTTTGTGGGATCATTTTTGTAGAAATAACTATTTACTCATCGAGTCGGTTGGTTTTGTATTATAATGCAACGCTTGATGCGTTACAAATTAATACAAAAAAAATGGTTTATAAAAATAGTTTTTGCAAATTATTTTCTTATTTTTGAACATAAATTAAAATTTCCCTTAATTTTGTGAGTGCATTCAACACCTTAGTTGCAACGTGCGGAATTGAAACCATAACTTAACCCAAAGGCTCATTAAAAAGCTTGGAATAAAACATAGAGCAAACTATATTCAATCTCAGTTTGAGGGAGAGTGTGAAACAATGAAGTTACAGCTCAAACAAAACTAATGGATATCATTGGAAGGGCTGAAAAATGTATAAAGTGACTTTTGAGTTGATGCCCAAGAGTCAGGACCTTCACAGGCAGAAGGAGCACTTCGCAGATGGAATGACGTCAAAATAATAGAGAGAATACCTTGAATGTAGCTGACTCAAAACAGACACGCATGGAACATTATTGAAGAGGCTAAGTCGTGGAGCAGTCAGAGGAGTAGTAGAAGATTGGCTGACAGTACTGAGGTAGAAGATTTAGTTGTAGTAGAAGATTAGAAAGAATGTGGAGGCTGAAGTAGAAGATTTAGCACTGAATTGTTCGTCAGATGTCTAGCAATGAACTTTTTGTAAATATGTTACATAATTTTTTAAAATTACTTTAAGATATCAAGCAAAAAAAAGGAATAAATTTTTTTTTGGACCCATCTAAAGTAAGCGTATATAAATGAAATATACTTTAAAAAAAGGTCTCTATATATGAGCAAGATCTGTAAGAAAATACAGTAAATCTAAACCGCAATCACATAATCATTTTAAAAACTAAATAAAACATTTCAATTCATATTGTTGTAGCATGCTGATTACCGACCAGCGCTGACACTTCATTGGGTGCATTCGGTTTTTTTCCTTCACAACATTTCCACCAACAAACCTTTTGGAATGCAACTAGTTCGATAGTTAACAACTGTACTGTTAACAATTGGAAACATGCACACACAAAATTTTCATAATTATTATGTTGCTTCACGCTAGTTCTGGACTGAAAAATCTTGAAACAACTTTTGTCATTCTGGCAGCAATACATCAACAGCCGAGTTGTATTATGCGTTTCGGAACGCATCCTTTAACTGGGATTATTTCCTAGATTGTCTCTGGCTGTCAAGACGTTAATGTTTATTAATATCGCAGCAAACAAACAAAATATATGATGAATTTCTACGTGGGACAATTCAAAATTGCATTTAACTTTTTGAATCTATTCTATTCCGAATATATTTTCTGATATCGCCACTCGCATCATTCAAACATTTGATGAAAATAAATATTTATTGATTAACATGTAGTCATTAATTTAATGTCTATATTGTATTTATTGATATATTTTTAATTATTGCTATACTTCAATTTTATTTATTGCTATACTTCAATTCAAAATTGTTCTTACATTATAAATATTTTTTTAACCTAAAGTTGGGAAAAATTACATCTATCAAGTATCAATTTTGCAGCACCATGCGTTTACGTAAGTAAAATATATTGTCTATGGACAAATTCAGACTGAAGAATACTTTTACCCTTTTTCATCCACACATACATGATTGTAGACCAAATGTTTAGAGACAATGTAATGTTTGAGAATTCTTTTTAATGACTTGGATACGAGTCCTTTATGCCCAAAAATTTTTTCCACTGTTACATTATACTGAATCACATGAAAACTTTTACGTAACAACTTTTTCCCTTATTTTAGAATAGATATATAAAATAGAAACATGCAATTAATTACAATATTAACAATATTTTATATTGATAAATTTCAATTTTTCAATGTCAGATTAGTCAATATTCCGGTTAAACAAATCAAAGTACAAATGGTATTGTAATAATCAAAGCATAATATATAAAATAATGTCAATTTCGTATATATACATTACAATTTGTGGTGAGCCTGCTTCCTATAGTGGAAAAAATTACTCCTTTATCACACTTTTTGAAAAAAAATGATTAAGCTCATAGATGTTGCGAGATATAACTATATATTTGAATACAATTTAATATAATACAGTCCGAGTTTTATTTGGACAGTGATTTATAATTTTACCATAAACTTTTTTATGAAAAAATAAAACCTGTCAAGTACAAGGTATAACTCACACTTTAAAGGTTCCGTACACATTTAGGCATTTACAAACATTTAACGGTACATAGTATTTAACTATTTACAAATTATGATTTCAAAATATAAATATACTGTCTAAAATATCTTTCATAGGCGTAAAAACATGGTATTCCTACAACTATTGGATAGCCTTCTAAAAAGTATACTTTTTTTCATAATTTTATGTTCTAGTTTCGGAAAAAGGGGAGAGGTGCATATTTTTGTCTGTTTATCTCTATAGATATAATACAATTATGTAAAGAATATTTTCACGATATATGTGTGTGCCAAATTTCAAGTTTCTACAATAAGGCGTTTCTGACAACAAACAGACACATTAGTGATCTTAAAAGAGTTTGGTTTTTTCCCGCGTGAGGTACAAAACCCAAATGACATCGTGACAATTTTTAATATAAATAATGAATATTTCTTGTCTAAATAATTCTTTTCCCAAAAAAATTTTTCTTAATTACTCTTTTATTTAACAAAACAAATCATTGTATTAAACATTTACTAAGTATTTGTTACTCATTATTAATTTAGGGTTTCAAATTAAAAACCGTGGGAGTTAAACTTTCCGGACATATTTTCAACTTGAATTAAATAATTTCTTATTGTTAATGTCTGCCTGATTATCAATTTGTTTAACTTGGATGCGTTTAGTGCTCGTTATAATGAGCAGAATGTTAGTACCTGCTGTTGCCCTGTGAGACCAGGTGGCATTTGACCTCTAATGAAGGTTACACTTTGTGCAGTGCCACCAGTGCTAGCAGTTGGCGTAACAGCTGTTCCAGGCTGAAATAATTAATTATTTTTTTTGCCTATAAATATTCCATGTTCAAAATAAATAAAAATTGTCTCGTCAAGTATTTAGAAGTTGCAATATTGGTACTATTTTTAGAAATGGTTTTTCCGATACTGTCTCTTAAAACAATATTAGGTAGCTTGAGAATTTTGAGACTTTCAGTGCTAAAATATTTTAAAGGAAAAATATTATGTAAATAGTTTTTAATTCGACTTTTATTAATGGAGAATTCTTGATGACAATCAAAATAATCAACAAAAAGTATATTCTAGACCCAAAATTTAGAGTTATATTCAACATTTAAAAATCAGTCTAATCCTTTTTCGTACGACTTAAAGTAAGAAATCGAATCAAACTTAAAAATAATCCATAAAAAACTTAAAAGCAAGTATATCTTTTCTAACTTCATAATATGATCGATCAACATAGTATTAAACCAGAGAATTACATATAACAGGATTCATCGGTACAACACATATAACAAAATATTACAATACATATTTTTATGAAAATGATAAGGGTATTAATTACTAAAAGTAATAGAAACAAAATGACAATTATTTTCAATACATTCACATTCTTTTAAAGTTAAATAAAAAATATAGTATAAAAAAAAATCAAGAACAAAGTATTGAATTTATTAACCAGTTTTCTTGAAGAAAAGTGGCCACGTTGAGTAAACAATCGCCGAATAGCGAAACCATGCTAAACAGGGTTGTGTTAAGCGTAATATTGCTGTAATATCAAATTATCATTTTATTCTTGCGATTCATAAAATATTGTAAGTTCGTTTAAGCCCAGGGTTATAAAGAATTACAAAGGGGTTTATGAACAGTTTTACTGATAAATCAGAAATGCAACTGTATTAACGGCCTAGTGCTTTTATTGATAAATAGCATAGACATGTCCAAACAATGGAAATTTCAGTAAGAGAATAGAAATAAGCAGAGAAATATAATTACGTAGAAATGTTCATGAATTAAGTTCTTAAATTATAATATAGGTTAACAATAATTTTAGTCTATCACAGAAGGCCGTAAACATCTTGATGTGCTTTGGATCAGTTTATTTCTGTATTAAAACCATTATTTTTAAGTCATCGTCACTTTTAAATCATTATTTTTTTAACAAAAATGAAAAAAAAGGTTTTTATCAATGTTCATATTTTGTTAAAAAATATAAGCATTTCAAAAAATGTTAAAAAATATGGGACCATTTAAATGTCAGGCTAAGAACTTCAAATGCACTGTCAACTAATTACATCTCATGAAAAACTTTTTAGTGAGACAAAGTGTTTGCTTCAAAAATGTATGTTTACATATCAAAATTATAATTTTTCATCAAGAACTCTTTAGATTGTAATGAAAAATTACACTCAATACATATTTTAATATTCGTTAGCAAATATGTGTTTTATTCTAAATGAATAAACAAGTACCAATTATATTTCCCCTTTTACCAAAAATGGTATTACTCTATAAACTGTTTAACGCTATATTTTGACCAAATGGCCTTGATTAAATAGTAAGTCATCAATGATCCGATAGCTTTGATCAAATGTTCATATGTTATATGATTCTTAGCACTGATGTTTTGTTTTCTGTTTTGTCGAGTATACAATTTTTAATTTAAGACCAATGCATGACAAATAATAAAATTATTGTAACAGAATTGTGGCTTTCAATTTATTGTTTAGAAGTAACGAAATATTTTTTTTAAATTAATTCTACTTTACAGTCGTGTGGTCTAAAGCACACTGGTTTTTTTATGAATTTGGATAGATATCTGTAAATGGTTGGTACATTGTAATTCAACAGGGAATATGTTTTTCAAATGTTATGTTTTTCAAATCTAGCCTCCAATGTTATAAAATACAAATGACTACAAAGGCATACCTGGTGCTGTTGCTGTTGTTGCTGCTGATGTGCGAGAGCTGCAGCACGTTGCATAGATAGTTGTCGACGTTTCTGCAGCTGAGCTACAAATAAAGCTCTCTGCTGTGGATCCATTTGCTGAAGTTGCGCATGTGTCTGCGCATCCAGATGAATCAACTGTCTACCTCCAGCGCCAGCAGCCCATGATACCTGTAATATTAAGCAATGCATTTACTTACATTAACCAAACTCTTAATATTGAATTTGTTTCGAATTTAAAAATTATTGAGTACATTATGAATGTATGGAATATAATATATTATCAATCTCTGTAATATATCTTTATTTAAAATACTGACAAGGTATTAAATGAGTTGCAAGTAATTTCTCTAAGTGCATCAGAATAATGATAGTGATATATATACATCGCTAAAATAATATTGTGTATAAATAAAAAAATAACAAATTTTATGTAATTTTTAAAATTTTCGTTGATAGTTTTTATTTTTCTATATATTATAATATATATTTTTGTTATTATATATTTAGATATATTTTTGTTTTTCTTTTTTTCGTATTTAAATTAATTCTAAACATATCAGTTCGTTTGATGTCACATGAGACTATTTGAAAATCCATTTTTGGTGACTCAAACCTTTTAAACCAATTTATAAAAAAATATCAATTTCCATATCTAATTTAAATTTCTTAAAATCATTTTGTGTCACCAAAGTTTACAATTATGTCAAATATTCGGCTTCTTAAGTTTAGATTTTAGAAATCTATGACAATTAAATAGAGATCCTAAAACAATAAGAGTTTTATTTTCACCTTCGGTACGAAAAACATAACAGAAGTAAGGTAAAGGACATGATAGGATGGATATGAATGTTTTTATTATACAAATGTATTATTTGTATTATGACTTATTTATGGATGATAGGTATATTCTCTCTTATACTCCTGATTTATGATTTCAAAATATTTTCCATAGTTTTATCGGTATATCTATTTTACATATTCGTCATTAACTACAGGATGATATCTACACTGAAAAAAGTTTAGTAGATCCCAGGATTACCACGCTAAGAATGTTTTATAGTACAGTCAATCTTAAAATTGGCAGAATAATTTTTATTATTGAACTTTTTCTTGCCTAACTGCACTATTGATTGGCATCTTTAGAAGAATGGCTAAAAATCATTAATTTGTAGGATAGCAAATCTTTCATTAATTATAAATTGAATAATTTGAAAATGTTTTCTTACCATAAGATATTGTGGTAAATCATATTTATATTTCATAACTTGCAAACTCCAAACAAGACAAGGAAAATTACTATTTCTGAAATCATCCTGTCATTCTTTTCAATATTGTTGCAAAACTCCAGAAGTTGCAATAACAAACTATTTTAAAGATTACAATTTTTGCGGGTATCATCAAAGAGAAAATTTGCGAGTCACGTGTATCTCAATATAAATGTATGAATTTTATTAGTCCTAAGGAATTTATAAGTATGATGCAACAAAATTTGGTAACTGAAAATAACTTACTCTTTGCCCAACGGTGCCAGGTTGTCCGGTTATTATCTGTTGCTGTCTCTGAATATATTGTTGTTGCTGTTGCCACATTATATTCTGTCCTGGCTGCTGTTGACCTTGCACAATAGGCTGACCTCCTTGAATGATCTGCTGACCGCCTTGCACCAGCTGTTGTCCACTTCCTACAATCTGCTGGTTACTCCCTACTATTTGTTGACCGGCTACCAACTGCTGCCCCCCTTGCACTATTTGTTGGTTGCCTTGGACTAACTGCTGACCTCCTTGAACGATTTGTTGACCCCCTTGAACTATTTGTGGACTACTTTGGACAATTTGTGGTCCTCCCTGAACAATTTGCTGCCCACCCTGGACTATTTGCTGCCCACCCTGGACTATTTGCTGCCCACCCTGAGCGACGATCTGTTGACCGCCTTGATGCGCTATAATTTGTTGAACGCCACTATTCTGCTGTCCCAGGACTTGGTGTTGCTGTCCCACTTGCTGCTGAATAACTTGCTGACCCTGTTGATTTGGGCCTTGCTGGTTCTGGTTTACAATCTGCTGGCCAGATTGGGTGACAATTTGTTGAGTTGGCTGAGATATCATCACTTGATGCTGCGATCCTTGAGCAATAACATGCTGATTGCCCGACAAAACCTGTTGATTTCCTTGTGCGATTATTTGTTGCCCAGCTTGAGTTATTATTTGTTTACCTCCTTGCTGAATGATTTGACTCTGTGAAACCAGCTGTTGCGCACCTTGTAGGGTTACATGCTGGCTGCCCGGAACCAGGATCTGTTGGTGCGGTTGCCCTCCGTGCTGATTAATGAGAACTGGCTGCTGACCACTGGGTCCGACCATTTGCTGTTTCTGCACAAGGATCTGGTGATGGCTTTGCGAGTGTGTTATACCTTGTGTTTGCTGAGCATTAATAGATTGTTGTAATATCTGCTGGGGGCTCTGCTGTTGCATTGGATTTTGAGGGCTTTGCTGTAGTTGCTGCTGATTGTTAAGCATTACTTGCTGTTGGTTTTGAAGTTGTAACTGTTGCTGTAATATCATTTGGCTCTGTTGCGCACGTTGCTGCATCATTGGGCTCCTTATGAGTTGATGTTGGGCGGGTGAGGTATTTTGAACCATTTGAATATTTTGCTGCCGCCAATTGGGCTGTAATGATACATTCACTCCCTGCTGACCCTGTACAGACAAATTTTGTTGGTTATTCTGCAATTGATGCAGTTGGTTCTGCTGACTTGCATTCATTAATTGATTCAACTGGATTGATTGAACTTGTGAGTTTTGTGGTGTTACACTCTGTTGTGAGACCAAACCCATATTCTGATTTTGCGGACTCATTCCCATTTGCTGAGTCTGCTGTTGTTGCTGTTGTGTTATATTACTTTGGTTTTGTTGCGAGGTCAACGATTGCAGGGTGTTGTTCAGGAGTTGCTGTGGGTTAAGTTGCGACATCTGTTGTTGATTTAGGTTTTGATTCTGTGCAGCTTGCTGCGCCATAGCCTGTGATGTTTGAATAATTTGCTGAGTTATACTCTGAACAGCTTGATTTGAGATGTTGCCCTGGATCTGATTCGACAAACTTACTGACTGACTATGTTGGTTTATAAGCAAACCAGATTTCATATTCTGCCCATGTTGATTCAGCTGTGATGACTGACTTAACGGAGTGCTTTGACTTAACATTTGTGATATATTTTGTATTTGCTGTTGTGCTTGCTGACTTTGAGTTAATGACTGATTCTGTTGCTGAATAATGTGACTGGCCTGGCTGGCATGTTGCATTTGAATCTGACTCTGTTGGTTCATTGGTATGTTTTGATTTAGCTGCGATACCATTGAGATGTTGGGCGTCTGCTGCTGCTGTTGAGACATGAAATTCTGCTGATGCTGTACCTGTTGTGTGATGTTTTTGTTTTGATTTTGCTGCTGAAGCATCTGCACGCGGAGTTGGTGCTGTTGGAGTAGTCTCTGTTGTTGGAGTTGTATGGCTGAAAGACCATGCGGCTGCTGCTGCTGAACTTGTTGTTGTCCAGTGACATTTGGACTTTGAGACGCTTGGCTCTGGCTTATTTGGCTCGATTGACTATATTGAGGCGTTGATTGATTAATGTTGGTAATTATATTTTTTTGGATAGTCTGTGTAACCATTTGTTGTGTAAGTGATGTTTTCATGCTAGCAGCTGCTGTAGTGTTTGGTGGGCAAGATGTTGGCACAAGATTACCAGAAGATGGAGGATGATTCCAAGGCATGCGTTGCTTAAGCTTGTCTAGC
Source organism: Druceiella hillmani (assembly GCA_039881145.1). Classification (NCBI taxonomy): domain Eukaryota; kingdom Metazoa; phylum Arthropoda; class Insecta; order Lepidoptera; family Hepialidae; genus Druceiella; species Druceiella hillmani. The sequence goes on from JAYKKI010000009.1 coordinate 41,808,465, forward strand.
AAAGCCTGTGTGCTCTCTATATCTTTATCGGATAAGTTGTGCGTTGGGACTTCATTTTTAGCTATACCTTCTTCGAAATCGAAACCCGTTATGGCGCTTATGCGTGATTCTGTACGTTTGATATTTTGTATAGGTAATATCGGCTTTGGAATAGGTATAATTAATAATTTAGGATGATAAACTTCGGCAACACATTGAATTTTAGCCTTTATACTGTCTAAAACCCAATCTGGAGTAACTATTTTTAATCGATCCACCGGGATGTTCAGGGCCACCGTGTATTTTTTGCCACTCGCCGACCCGCATATCAGATGAGTGCATTTTGAGTCTAGATTCAGTTTCACTTGTCCTCCATGATAAGTTATGAGCGCGTATAAATGTTTGGCGTCCTTCACAGACACCTTTGATATACATATGACGGTACTAGAGAATATCTGAATTTTATTCGGGCTATAGGCTTTCGGGCTGACCAGTTTTCTAAGTCTGACACATGTTATAACCCATTGTGCCGTCACCGCTGGTATTTCATAGAGATCGTTAGCATCTGTCAAATCGGTTTCAGGAGCGTTTGCGCCGCATATTACATGTGTGACAAAGTCTGAAAAATATTTCGTTCTCTCAGCCCCACCGGCACTCAAAAGTTCGGTAATCTGAAAATAAAAATAAATAAGAGTAAACAATTACAACGAAAATTTATCTTGCCGCCAATTTAATACAAATATACAAACCTTTTCCGGGACGTCTCCGGACAAATAGTACTTTACATCCTTAAAAATAGGTTCTTGTATGGTTAACGTATCCAATCCGGCTATTAATGTTCCCATATTTCAAAGTAATCCATATAAATAACAAAACAAATCTGTAATAATATTGAACATTACAAATCAAATACAAAAGACATCGACAACAAACGCCATATTTCTTTCAATGATTGGGAAAATATGGTTTCCAACATATTCTCACTTACAAAGTGTACACTCTATGTTTCAACTAAATAAAATTTAATTTATAGTTTCTCTTAGTTGAATACCTTAACATACGTTAAGGTATTCAATTATGTCATAAAAAATATTAAATATTATTATAATATAGGTTAGTTATTAAGTATTAATTAATTGTTGCATACTGACCAAAAATATCTTCACTGACCAAAAATTGTTTAATAAATTAACATTAGATAATTTACATTTAAAAAAGTTATCACTATGCATATGCATGCTAAATATATTATTATCATCAATAATTGAAAGAAACTTGCTTTTATTAAATATCACTTGGGAACTAACTTATTTTTATTGCAACATTCGTTTTAATTGTCAAAACAATTGATAAATGTCAATGTGAGAGCGCGCTATGTAATGAAATAAAATTTTTTGAAAAAACTCTTCATTATGAAGTGTCATATACCGGGATTAAATGTTAAAAGTACGTGATTAATTATTCCAATTAGAATAATAAACGGTTGTGCTTTATTGTTTATATGTTAGATAATTTTGCAAATAAAATCTTATATCTTTTTTTTAGTTCTTGGGCGTACTATTCATGCTCTCGCAAGATTTGGTGAAGAATTGTACTTAGAAGCTCTTACCGATAGTCTGCTTTTGAGAACATTGAACGCCTCTGAGTCAGCGTATGCCATGGTGAAATTCAACAAATCATTTTTTGCTCATTATGATTATAATTACTATGCTACAGAGAACAATGCAGGTTTAAAATGTAAAATTTCAATGAAATCGGCACTGGGCGCATTCAAATCTCCAGCGCATATGGATAAGCAAGTCGAAACGTTAGAAATAAAGTTAGAGCCAGAATCGTGTAAACTTATATTTCGATTGAGGTGTAAACAGGGTATTGTAAAGACACATTTTGTTTCTATCCTAGATTGTAAGGCTATGGAGGCCCTCTACAGCAAGGATATGGTTCCAAATAGGTAAATATTTGTTTTAATTATTATTTTACTGTAATGCAATTCTTCAAACAATTTTTTTTCGGATGCCATTTAGTCTCTTATAACATTAATTAAAATTATATTATTATACTAATCGATTTGGCAAGACCAACATTTTCTTTACTTTTGTTCTGTGTATTTCCACACATAACAAAAATAAAGAAAATGCTGGTCTTGCCAAATCGACTAGTAACATAATAATAATGAGAACATTGTATGAGGAAATAAAATTTTATATCACTTCGCCTAATGTAAAAGCGCACAAATCAGATAGAAGTATCGCTATACGAGTTTAATTGTTCCCAAATTTATTAGGCAATTTTCTGTCTACACAGGAAATAATTGAATTGGTTAGTAGATAGGTGTAACTCGTTTCATTGGTTAGTAGATAGGTGTAACTTGTTTCATGAGATAGCATGATTATGTAGGGTATGGTTAGTTTTTGGATTCCTCTTGACATAACATGAAAATATCGTACCACGAAAATATCTTGGGTGTTTTTTGATTTGGGCCTTTTTACGTAGAAATAAATTGTCATTAAAAAACATTACTCTATTTCAACATTTTTTCCATCCAAATTACAATTAGGTGTTTATTATCATTACCATAAAAACAACCTCTTTAAAAAAATTTACTTGGGGAAAAAATCATATAGTATAATTTATTTTTTTCAGTGAAAAAATGTATGTTGTTCAGTATTGAAACCCCAGAAAGGATTTCTCCTTGCAATGTGTCCGTTTTGATGATGCTGCCTGGCGTTCTATGTATACGCATTGCAGCATGCTATACCCTCATGTTAACATTGAAACAGTATCTCGGGAAAGAGATGACATGTGAAGATATTTTATTCATGATAATCCTTTTATTTTGTATCTAGAAACTAGCTTTCTATATCAATTTAACAATATATGTGTAAAAAAAGCAAATTTATACTTTTGTTTTTTTGAGAGCAAAAAACGGAATGTATATTTAATGTTCCAAGAACTCCAAGGAAGAAAGATAGTAACTCACTCTTTATTAATGTTCGGTACAAATATATTTTTATTGTCCATTCTGCATAAAGATTTCTTAACATTTCTCTGAATGAAATAATCAAAGCACAATTATCAGATTCCTCAATGTTATTGTTACATTTTTAGAGACACATAATTGTTATTCAAATATTCATGTAATTGCTATATGTGCCATATACCAGGATCTTTTCTTTACATCTTTCATAAATTTTAATGTGTTTTAGGGAAGTTGTATTGAGTAAGAAATCCTTGGCAACCCGTATTCTATCTCACCTGATTTAGGAGATATTTGACAAAAAAACCAACCAACAATATTTGTTTGATTCTGGTCAAATTGCACTTTAATAATTGACCTTGATATTTACTATGAACTTAATGTTACTATTTATGAAAAAATAATTTACTTTGGTATGGCCAACGTGCAATTGGTAATGATAGTTGTTTAATAATTTGTAATATCATTGAACTAGTCGTTGCCTATGACTTTTCTGTGTCAAATTTGTGTTTTTTTTTGTTTCACATTTGTTTTTTGTTTCATATATTCGCTTTTGCAACCTATGTATTGCTGAATTTAGTTGAAAATCATATTAAAAGTTGAGTCATGAAAAGGCGACAATAGAGTCGCAAAACTTTAATATTAATGTTAATTAATCTTCTTTTAGGCAGAGATTAAGTGATTATTGGTGGATAAACATTGTAGAGTTATTTATATTCATAGCGTTTATTGTATCCTACTAAAGGACTTCTTTATAAACAACATTTATAATACTACCTTGTGATATTAAAATTACCAGATTACTAGAAGAGCTAAAACTAGAGAACGCAACTGAGTCTATGGAGTAGTCTTCATTTGTTTACAAATTTAGTTTATTGCGACAGCTGAATTGTTTTTGAGTTAAAATGGTACGCTCACATAATCTATATCCAATCAGAAATAACTAGTCTTAAAATGATAGTTAAAATCAATATAAATATAACTAGAGGAGATAAAATATTAGTAAATATGAGAAATATTTCGCAGTTTCAAATCTTCAAAATCAATATAAATATAATTAGAGGAGATAAAATATTAGTGATAAATATTAATGAGAAATATATCACAGTTTCAAATCTCTACTAGATGATTACCTTATATTTAAGGCCCTTTCACACATAAGTCTAAACATTTTATTTTCATTTTTCAAACAAATTAATTGTTTGAAAAATGAAAATCAAATCAAAAGAAAATGAGATAATGGCTGATATAATATTTTTTACTCGGCATAACCTCTTAAAGACGTTATCAAAGTTATGAAGGGTCTAAAGAAAATGCGCTATATACTTGCAGATGTGTGCCATTATCAATGTATTAATTTTGATGAGAAATACGATTGATTACCTTCTATATTTTCAGTAATATGGCCATTCCATCCAATAGTACTAAAAATTTAAAGACAGTACTCTTTGGAAGGGATACAGGTGCTTTTGGAGTAAAATTATGGATTGCAAGGACACATTTTGAAACTATAGAGAAAAATAAAAAAATTCTGAAATCTCGCTCTATTTTAACAAACTCAAAGCTGATGTTTTATGGAGAACCTATGTTATAACTGCTCCCATATTAGTTTATTAACAATTAAATGTCATATGATTATAAGAACAATTAATTTTTGTTTATATAAGTTTTGTTATTTGGCTAAGAACTTGTACAGTAATGTATTATTTTGATTTAATAAAAATGACAGTACTGAAAGGATATCCATAATAGTATATCAAATATATTTTAATATGTGCCTTTCCTAAAAAAAGTGAACTTTGATCATGTTCAAATCAATTTGTGGTTAAGTATGTGTTTTTATTTATATTTTCAGAGTTATGGCTCATAACAAAGTGTTATTAGAGGCCATGACAAATTTTCAATCATCGGAAGACCAAATAACGATAGAAGTCAGTCCAGAAACGTTTATTATTCGAAACTACATCGGCAACAGTTCTGATTTCACAAAATTTATAAGAACCCAATTAAATATTAACCCAGCAGAGTTTGATGTATACACTATTGGAGTCGACACATTCATAACATTTTCTGTTAAAGAATTTCGAGCGATTCTGAACTTTGCTGAAGCTTTAAATTTACAGTTAACTTTAAGTTTTGAAACTACTGGGAGACCAGCTGTTTTCATCGTTCACAATGGTTTAACGTTTGAGGCCAATTTTGTTTTGGCAACAGTAAAACCAGAAATGGGTACACTAGCAAATACTACCCAAACGTCAACCGAGCAAGAAAATAATAACACTTCCAATAAAAGGATTCTCGAAGATATTTATAATGAAGAACATATGGCAGCTTTTAAGAAACCCCACTTGGATATTGACGTGGAAGTTTCAAAATGTCTTGATGAAGATTCGCATTTATTTAATTTTATAGATATTCCTAATGAGCATGATAAAATTCGTAACACAAAGTTAAATAGTCAGTTGGGTCATACAAATATTTCTAAATATAGACTTTCAAATGGTGTTACTTCCACAATTGATCCTGTATTGAAATCAAATCTTTTCATGACAGCTATACCTCAATTCAATGTTGAAGAAAGTTTATCCACTAAGGATGAAGACATACCAGCCTCGCCAGAACATAAAATTAGAACTGTGTTTAAAAGGTGTTTCGATAAGACTTTAGACCCTAGTAAAATAAAGCAAGCAAATATTTTAGCCGAAAGTTCGGATAATGAATAATTTTATATTGTATTTTACTGTGATTGTTAATAGTGAACAATGTGAGTTGACAATAAGTTGTTTCATTAAATAAGTAATGAACAGATTTAAGTAATAAATTATTTTCCATTACAGAATTTTATTTAGTTGAATGAAAATCTAATAAAATTTATTAACTGAAATTTGACCGAAAACTCTTTGTTTTAAAGAATTACACTACAATGATTATATTGATCCTTGATATACATTAATTCATATCTCCATCTGGAGGGTTTACCTGAAAAATTTCATACTGACGCGTCTAAAATTATAAGAGCTGTGAGGCTGTGACAGATATGATGAACATGGTTTAACTATAGAATCCTAATAAATTTACAGAAAATTTAGGAGAAATCAAGCATTTGTCACTAAATATTAAAGTTAAATACTAAATATTCTTCAGGATTTAAACTTATCTTTCAGCATATAATTAGTTTACATATATATAATATATATATGTGTGTGTGAGAAAGAGGCCCTTTCAATTTAATTTTGTGTGAGGCATTGTGACGTAATGAAATTTCCATGTCACATGACTACTGTTTTGGTGTGAAGCTTTGCATCATTGCAATAATGGTATTAATCCAAGAGTCAGCGGCGCACAGACTTAGGGTATTTAACAAACCCTATGTTACTGAATCTCTCATACCTGCTGTACATGAGATGGGGCTCACTAAACCCTTGAATATTATAGAATTATATATTATTATTATTATTGAAAAATAGCAATTGTGGAAAGCTATGGCGGTACCAAAGTCATGGCAGACACTACAGAAGTCCCAAAAAAAATAAACAATTTAAAGTATTTTGAGAAAGTTGAAATTAATTTATATCTTGTTAATAATAATATTCTAAGCCTATATTTAGAACGGCAGACATTTTCTGCAATTCTAACATCCCAACAGACAACGGAACCTCTGGCATGCCCATACGTATATATAATACTATCGCACTCACTCTCATCCAAGTTTTTTTTTCTCTCTTTAGTTAGTATTTGGATTTATACCTCATACGTATATATAATACTATCGCACTCACTCTCATCCAAGTTTTTTCTCTCTCTTTAGTTAGTATTTGGATTTATACCTCATACGTATATATAATACTATCGCACTCACTCTCATCCAAGTTTTTTCTCTCTCTTTAGTTAGTATTTGGATTTATACCTCATACGTATATATAATACTATCGCACTCACTCTCATCCAAGTTTTTTTTCACTCTTTAGTTAGTATTTGGATTTATACCTCATACGTATATATAATACTATCGCACTCACTCTCATCCAAGTTTTTTCTCTCTCTTTAGTTAGTATTTGGATTTATACCTCATACGTATATATAATACTATCGCACTCACTCTCATCCAAGTTTTTTTCTCTCTTTATTTAGTATTTGGATTTATACCTCATACGTAATATAATATTATCGCACTCACTCTCATCCAAGTTTTTTTTCACTCTTTAGTTAGTATTTGGATTTATACTTCATACGTATATATAATATTATCGCACTCACTCTCATCCAAGTTTTTTTTCACTCTTTAGTTAGTATTTGGATTTATACTTCATACGTATATATAATATTATCGCACTCACTCTCATCCAAGTTTTTTTTCACTCTTTAGTTAGTATTTGGATTTATACCTCATACGTATATATAATACTATCGCACTCACTCTCATCCAAGTTTTTTCTCTCTCTTTAGTTAGTATTTGGATTTATACCTCATACGTATATATAATACTATCGCACTCACTCTCATCCAAGTTTTTTTCTCTCTTTATTTAGTATTTGGATTTATACCTCATACGTAATATAATATTATCGCACTCACTCTCATCCAAGTTTTTTTTCACTTTTTAGTTAGTATTTGGATTTATACTTCATACGTATATATAATATTATCGCACTCACTCTCATCCAAGTCTTTTTTCTCTCTTTAGTTAGTATTTGGATTTATACCTAAGTTACATTACTCTTAACAATAAAACATCTGGCATAGTAACAGTTTTATACAATATTTTTAGTAGAGGTTGAAATAACTTATTTTCACATAACTGTTTTATTGAATAACATCATTAAACAATAACTTAATATCATACCTGTAAAAAAATAACATGTTATTGGACAATATTGTTAATAACTTTTGTTCAATACATTCTCGAACAATATGTTGTAGCATTGCACATACATACTACAATCACTAGCTATATCAAATACACATATCTGTCCGTTTGTAGCTAGAGAACCGCTACTTCAATTTTAATGCAGTTTTCGATAGCAAGCAGGTAGTTTTTGTGAGCAAATTTTAATTTATATTTGATTAATATATGTTGAAAGAAAGCTGGGCAGTGGTGAATTCAGTAAAGAATTACTGTTCAAATCACATAGCATTTTCCTAGTTCGAATGTTATGTGACGAGCAGGTTAAATTGACTAAATTTCCTTTAAAAATTATCACAATATTTACAACAATTAGACTTAAAATGTTCAAATCCAGGACTATTTAATATCCGTTTTTTAATTTGAATTTCAAGTTCCTTGTTTTTATAAATTGCGTCTTTAGATGCACGTGAAAAGTAAACCACCAAGTTATACTGATATATTTTTAGTAGCTTAGAGAGTGAAAACATTTGGTAATATTTTAAAAAAATATTTGTAAACGGTAACTAAATTTCCAGCTGGAAAATTTGGCGTAATATTTGATCAGTATTTTCGATCTTCAATAACACACAAAAATCTTTTTTCAATGAAAACAAAAGGTTTTTACTACATAATAGCATTACAAATTGAGTATATTATCTCTGGACCTGAAAAAATAAAACCAGCAAATTTTGTAAAAGAAATGAGGAATACAAGACTTAAGGAAAATCTCTTTCATTTCTTTGCTATACATTGGGCAAGTGATGAAATAGCATTTCTTGGCAATAAATTAATTTATATCAGTTTTCAAAATTGTTATTTATATATTACAAACAATGAAAAAGTAGAAGCAAGTATTATTGAAGATTTATGTTGCAATTTGCATGAAGGAGCAGACAGCAAAGTTATTTAGTTTGAATATAGTACCGTTGATCAATCAAATATTGTCATCAGAGGTTCTGATACTGATATTATGATAATAATGCGTGAAAATATGCTACAATTGAAAAATATTTCTCATGTTTGGATGCTCACCGGAACAGCAAATAATGAACGGTTTATTGACATTACTAAAATTTATGAGGAGCTGGGTGAGTCACTTAGTAAAAGCTTGATTGCTTTTCACACTTTTACCAGCTGCCAATATTGTTCTGCTTTTTTAATAAGGGAAAAAAGACCCTTCACCTTATTAAAAAAACATTGAATACCAACAAGCATTTGCAGTTGGTGACGTTTATTTAACGGAGAATGTTACCAGGACTTTTTGACATAATTCAAAAGTTTACTTGTGAAATGTATAATGCGAAAAAAACAAACGATGATTGTAAGTTTGAGCTTTTTATCAGTCGTTATGAGGCTAAATATGTTAATGAAGATTTCAATAAAAAGCATGCAATTTTGACGCAAGCTCTGTACCACCCTGTGAAAGTGAACTTTATTAAAAATTTTTGACAAGTGCATATCTCAAACATTTGGAAAAATGCTTTCCAAAAAGACCCCACTTCGTTAAGGCGTTGGCAGAAAAAAGGTCATACATTTTCAAATGGTTTGGAGATTAGTAATTTGATTTTAAATAAATCTGTATTATCTTCCTTATTATTATGATCTATTCTTAGCTTAATTTACATTTTACAGAAACAAATCCATTGGATAATGAAAACCAATCTAGTGATCATATGAATGACTCCGGTGATGATATTGAAGGATAATTCATAATACAACACATATGAAATTATAATTTTGTGAAAAAACTTTTTAAAATGATAAATAAAAATTTAAATTTCGTTTTATTATTATAACTTTTTTATAATTACTATTCCGTTATAATTGGCTCATTTTCCCATCATCCATTTTATGGCAGTAAATATATGTCTGTACAATTATACACATATTAAATTATATGCAGATTGAATAATGTTAGAGTAGTGCGATATTATACACGCATATAAGCGCATCAGAGGTAACGTCCTGTTGTCTATCTGAAAATGTCTGCCGTTCTGAATATAGGTTTAGAATATTATTAACAACATATATAAATTTCAGCCTTGTTAAAATACGTTAAATTGTTTATTTCATTTGGGACTTTCAATAGTGTCTGTTATTGTTAGTTTTCAATAATAATAATGTAAAATTTTATATCCAAGTGGTAGCCTTGTTACTATAGCTTGAAATTGGTCAAATTTTTATAACTTTCACATCCGAGTAATTCCATACGAACCACTCCAAACTTAGTGAGTCCCTATATCAAGTACTGCATGAGAGTGAGTAAAAATCAAACATAGGGTTTGTTCAAATACCTTAAGTCTGCGCGGTGCTGGTTGTTATACTATAGCTTTTTTCAGCTTTAAACGTATCTTTCATATACATTTAGAATAATTTTAAACACTTTCAAATATTGTCTAATATCCTATTATATTTAAACATTTTAAATTATGATAAACAGAACCTCGATGTACAAAATGTTAAGAAAAACACTGTATTACCAATATAATAAATATTTCTTTCTGTGAAATAATACATCACTTACTATTCGAGACCAAATAGTGTTTGGAACATTGTATATCTCTTTGATGATGCTGTACGATACGTGATGTTGACTGCAGGATAACTTAATCTTTGCAGTAACATTGAAATAGTGTATTTCAAAAACGGGATGAGATATGAAAAAGTTTCATTGATTATTAATCTTTGCAGTAACATTGAAATAGTGTATCTCGGATTACTGAATAAAAAGAAAACAGTTTTTCATATCCAGAACAATGTGACAAACTTATACTAATAATGAAAATTATAGAGAAATATTTTTTAATAGTTTTTAAAATGTTATTTTTCTGGGAGTAATATTTAATGTTCAGAATGATAAATGCAATCAGCCTTGTGAAAATTTGTAGTAAGAAAAAATACACTCTTACCTGTAAATATAAGCTTTTGATTAACCGGTATAGTAAGAATTGTTTTTTAGATTACTCTTATAGAATGGGTCAAAAATAACCTAATATATCTTAATTTAGGCTTTTACGACTGAAAAATCATTTATTTTTCAATAACAATATTTTCTATATTCAACGTTTGTTTAAATATAATTACATTTAAATGTTTCATTACCATAAACAGAACTTTTATGAAATTTGCATCATTCAATATTCATAGCCAATAAGGTGTTCACAATGATATTGTAGCACGAAGTATGTGCGTATGCTGCACAACGCTCGACTATTAAGTGTGTCTTGAGAGTGGGTTGCTCAACCAAAAGTGTATTTTGTTCTCGGCAACTACAAGAAGCCAGCTTGTTATTTCAATCAAACATCTCTATATACATACGAGTGTGTCTACGAATATTGTGGTTATTAAATAACTTTTTTTTAACGGGATCCCTAAGTAAAATATCATTAAATCGGAAAGACAAGAATGAGAGATTTGTAATCCAAAAAATTTAATTTTTTTTTAAATTTTGCCATTGAAATATATATAAAAATTAGTAGCTGAAAAAAATTGTAGAAGAGTCCAGAAGAAATAGTTTACAACGAGATAGAAATTACATTATTGTATTAAATGTTTAATTTGATTTTTAAATCTTGCTTAAGCAAGCGAGGTGTGTTCCAATCAATCATTTTGATACTTCATTTTCGCTTCTTTCTTTGTCTTTGATTGGAAGATGGATGGTATGATAGACAGATGGAATAGAGTAGAATTTATAAATTTTTTTCTTTATGCAAAATGTGAAACAGTATTATGGACTTGTTATAATTTAAAATAAATGAAACAATAATTTCGCTGCATATGATTTTATATAATTAAAACAAAGACACATACACATTTATAAAAAAAGATTTGTACACACCGCAACATGAAATGATAATGGGGGTGCACAAAATCAATAGTAGCAACTTGTTGCGTAATAAATTAAAATAACCCCACCCCCCTCTCTTCCCCATCATCAGTTCATGTCCTTCCTTTATAATACTCCATACTAATTAATTTATTTACAATAACAAACAAAATGCTTTTTGTTAGCATTTGTGCAACACTGCAAATGATTCTGGAGAATGCTTAAAAAAATGTGCTCTATGGTAAGCCACATTTAGATTGGTACATAAAAAAAAACAATTATCATTTATTACTTAAATGTAGGTAAAGGAAAATTTTTTAACAAGATTGGCAACACCATTTTAAAGTGAAATTTAGGTTTCTTTACAATGGCCAGCATTGTGTGAAAATAATTGTGAAAAACTTGAATCAAATTACACTATGACATTGCTTATTTTTACATACTAAGCTTTCAATATTTTATTTACTTAATTGAACATTGTTTAATTTCATATTCAAAGAATCATTTTGTTTGCAATTGTCAAAACGGAGTACTAATATATTTGATGTTCAATATATTTCCAATCACCATTGCATTCGTAATTTCAAAACTTTAAAATTGCATTTTGAAAAAAGGCAAATGAAAAATAATTTATTATTTAGATTAGATAGATACTTAACCAAAAATTAAAGTGATTATAATGTTTTTAACCAAGTATGTCTATATTACTTCCCTGTTAACGATTCTAACAATCTTAATACATGTTTAAGCCTATTGCCACCAAATAGGTTTAGTTTTTTTCTTTACAATGTGTCTTCGATGTAAATAAATTTTCAATTTCGTTATACAATTTTTAATCAACACTACAAAACTTTAATTAGATGCAAATTTTGATAGAAATATTAAATGCAACTCATATTAAGTGTTTAAACCATTTGTATAAATTTATCTTTCGAAAAGGTAGCTACGACAAAATCTTTCAGTCAAACAAAATCAATATAAGAGGAATCCTAAAGGCAGAAAATAGGTGCTGCCGAAGAACTATTTAATCAAATTCTTTTTCATTGGTAACAGGAACTTAAAAGTAACACAAAACTTCTAAGTAACGAGCAACTTAAAATATAATTCATTTACAGCCATTTTGTATATAAAAATTGTTACAATACAGGCCACCTGGTTTAGACACCACTAATGTAATTCAATAATTAATTTACAATTGCATGGAACAAATTATTAAGACAATTCAAGTCACTGCCAAATGGTAAAGACTGGCACGTCGTCTACTTCATTTAAAAACATGAAAAGATCATAAAAGAATGGCTAATTAGTAACTAATATTATCATTATAGTATGCTGCAAATACTTTTATTATTATTATTTTATATTTTTTTATGATTATTATAATTTTTTAAATATTTTTATTCATTATATATAATATTTATTAATAATTTCAATATTGTCTGTGAACGAAGCCAAAGAGGGCGCGTGTGGTACGACTCTGTCAACGAGGCTGTCAACTTTTGACGAGTCAAAAATTGACTTATCAGATTAATTACTTTTATTTCATTTAACATTAATGATTCCTTCAATGTCTCGACGGGCGACTGTCCCGCTCGCTCGGTGAACCCCTCACATTTTCAAACGCACTCAACACATACTATTTAATATGATACACTAATTAAAAAAAAATAGTTTACTCTTGACACTTCAGCTTCCTCGGGGCGGCGCCAGCATCTCGGCGTCGAATGCGACTCGCCATTTCCTTTCCCGTTCATTATTGTTAGGACAAAAAATTTTAAAATAAAAAATTAAAAAGACACCACATATTTTAGGAACAGTCCTCTTGGCTTTTTCTAACGCATTGTGCAACCTTTCTCTTAAACTCCGTATAGGATTCTCTCCATTCTTTCTGCAAAAGAGAAACAAAATATACACACCATGTTCTCTATCATCGTGGCGTTCTTGTCACTGGTCCTCTCTTTAATTATAAGCCTAAGACGGTGGCAACGTATTCTTTACATGAAGCGGCCACCGAAAGCAGATAAAAAAATACAAATCTTTTAAGAGTCTGTCCATGAATATGATTGGTGAGTGGCAAGCGGCTGGACTGGTCCGGCGACGCTGCCGACCTACGCACGACGGTATATCGTATAACAATTTAGACGGAGTGTAGAGAAGTGTCTCGGTATATTCGCGCGGTGTCGTTCTGTCAGTGTCGCCTGTGTGTTCTCCTGTCGCAAATACACCGCTCGTTATAAAGATATCGCCGCCCATTTAGCCTCTAAAAACAATCTTCTTGACTTTTCCTAACACATCTCGCTACTTTCTTTTTGAAATCCGCATATCGTTCCCTCCATTCTTTCTGCAAATATTTAAAATATGTATTTTATTGGTTTTGATTTAGCTTATGAAGACATTGATGTAATTATAAAGCATGATCCATGTAGGAGTGTTATGTAAAAATTTAACCACACAAGGCAGAAAGCGGTAAACAATAGTTATAGACATTTTATAGATGATTTGGATTTCTTTAGTATAATGTAACAGCTTCAACATATATGTATATTTATATATAAATATAAACCATAAAAAGTCATATAAGACGTTTCTTTTAATCTATATACAACATAATTTCTGTTATTTATGTTCACAGAATAAGGAAAAATTTCAAACACTTTATAAGCCGACAACACAATGGTGTGTTGAATGATTCCCTTCCCACAGACCAACCATATAATATCATTTTATTTACTTTTACATACATGTAGGCATAATAGGCTACAGGAATGAAGTGCACGAACATAAAAAAAATCATTTTCAGCCATAGATCAGCCACAGATCGTGCAGAAACATAGAAGTCACTTGAAATGACATCTTTTGATTATTATGTTTGTCAATGTAAGTGCAGTATTTTATTGATAGAAAATAGTATCGTCATTAAATGTGAAGAGGTTATGTTAAGAGTAAATATGAAATTAGATTTTTGGAAAACTAAACAGTGTTTGGCTTTTACGAATTATTAAAATACTTTTATAGAACACACTAAATCATATTTAGGCATTATAAAAAAACTGATTTATTACAATCTGTGCCCTATAGGGACTTCATACGAAAAAATGAAAGCAGTAAAACCAAAACTTCATTACTTAATCACCATAGCATCTAGCACGGTTTCATAGGGTTAAATTTCAGTTTTAAGACTGATAATTAAAGTTTGGTTGACAACTAATAAACCCTCCCCATCACAGTTCGTCAGTGTTGGCTCATGTGGTAACCAAATAGATTATTTCCACATCTTCTCCAAGGCATGAATTTGTTTTTCTATTTCACTATGAGGGCATGAGAATATATCTATTTTGTCACCAGACAAAATGAATATTACCTGGGAACTGTTTCTATAAGGCTTTTCAATTATTCTAACCTTAATGGGAGAAATCGCAATGGATGAAAATTATCAAAGAGATTGTTATTTGATTCTTCGAATCTTTGGAACCAATGTATGCTTGTGTCACGTTTACCCATCGTTGTGCACATATTGCGTGTTGCTTCGCTAGCCGTTCACCTTAAACGGACCGCACGAAGCGAGAGTACCCAAGTTCTTTTTGTGAACTTTCCATGTTCGTTCTACACTCGCCGAAACACAGTTACTAACTGAAAAGAAGGTCAAACACTGTGCTCTTTATATATCCTACCAAAGTAGCTCGAGAAGTTTTTATAACATTCCAGAAATCAAGTTTACTAGTTGCCATCCATTCTAATATTAATCAATGAGTTTCAAATGAAATTTCAAGTTTCATAAGTTAAAATTCACATGCTACACGTTTGGTTGATGTAATGAATGACGCTTAAGAAAATAATGGTTAGTAGTAGGTAAAAACGAGAATGGAAAATTGCATACAAGCGTCAAAAATTAAATACATATAAGTGATAAATTTAATTTAGTAAATAGCTTTAAAATAAGATGCAGAATATATGCAGGAAGTTCACATGATAGAATTAAATATGAAGGTATACAGATACAGCCATTTTGAAGAAATTGTGATTGTGAAGATATATAACATGGTAAGTACGAGTGGACACTGTCATTCTATAAGAGTTTTGTACACAGTTAGGTATTTTTATTGAACTATTTAATGACATTAATATTGTTTTTTACCACGGAAACATATTATCCAGTATAACTCCAACAGGTGTAAAAATATCGTGAATTTCTCAAAAACATGAGATTTACAATAATCATTATTGTTTTCACTGTAAAATTTCAGTAATTCGGTGTTTTTTTTTATAATTTTGACTTAGCAGTTTCCGAGATGGAAGGAAGACGAAGTGTGTTTTTGAGGATATTTTCAGCAATATCTCAAAGGAATTTTGTGTAAATTCCTTTAGCACAATATCTAAAAGAACTTATATAAAATTCTTGATATAGGCTTCGATTCCATATAATTCGCCTTTTGATTGGTACCCCAAACGACAAATGAGACTTAAAATTTTTTTTAAATTCATTTGACCATTATGTTATCTCCATTTAAATATTTTTTGCATATTAACTAACTACTACAATATATCATAGTTAATATATTTAAAAACTGTGGCAATTTTCAACTTTCTATGTCGATCAGCTTCTGAGAAAAACGGTTGTGAGAGACAAACATGTGAGTGATGTCATTAGGGTTCCATTTTAGAATTTTGGGGTACGATACCCAAAAAAGGGAGAGTTGGGACAGTTTGACTATATCAACATCTAGGCAAATAGTAAATAATTTGAAAAACGTTTAGTAGATGGTAATGTGTGGCATCATCAAAACTGAAATGAAGTATGACAAAATAGAGCACTACCAAGTTCCATTATTTCTAATAACCCAAGCTACCAAGTTCCGTTCCAGCTAACCCTACATAAACCGATGGACAAAGTGAATAATTTTATCATAAACACTTCCTTTTTTCAATTAGTGGCACATTACTTCCTTTGAGTTTCCTTTCGCATTCCACTTAGTCGCTCTGCAGAATGGACTTACAAATTGTATTAAAACCATCAAATTTAACATAAGTTTGACAACATCACACCAAAACAAATACCGAGTGATATAATTCGTAATTTAGTACTTTCTGTACTACACTACCAATTGTATCACATAATGGATAAAAATTGTTTTTAAAATAACTTAATGAAACCTTCAATTGGCTCGATTTAGAAGCCAAAATATAACGAAAGTAATACTTTGGTTACCAGATGGTTTTCAATCGTTATGCGTTAACATACTACTTTCTCACTTTCCCTCTTAAAATAACTTATATATATTGGAATGGCGAATACAAAAATTAAATTGATGTTCTAGAGCTTTAAATCCCAACCCAGGAGTGAAGTTCTAACCTTGATTTGTATTAGAAATTATTGAATTCATAAAGAAATGATCCAACTGCCCCGTTTCGAATCTAATTCATATGCTTGTATAAACTGTCTGACGACTTATAGTAATTCTGACGACTTATAGTAGTGTCAATAGTTATTTTGCTAAATACAAAATAGAACGGATCGATTGATTTGAAGAATGAACATTGTTACTATTTTATATTTTGTTACATAACGAAACTAATTCATTCTTTGGATTAAATGATCCAGTACACTCTAGAATGATGTCTAGCACAAGATCAATTGATCCATGTTTTGATTGTATTAATATAGCAGCTTAGTGTTATAATGAAGAATAATATAATAAAACTAAGAAACCGTGCAGACATAATACTACTCTCATCGTACTCTAGTTTTAGAAAAAAAAATATTTTAGAGGGAATTGGCTTTATTCCAAGATAATGACTCTCCTCACATTAATATATTTTTCTATGTGTCGTTTTTAAAATATCTTTACTGAACAGTGTTTTTTCAAGACGTGCTATGAACTGATTTTTACATCAACAAAGCTGTTACCGTAGGTCATGGGATCTATACGAATTTGGTAACATTAAATAATTTGCTAAGGACATCTCGGATTTCTCTTAAAGGAAATATGACTAATGCAATGTATACTCACAGCAGCATCAACATTAGCAGGACTTTCATCGTTGGGGTCGGCCAGCATTGATATGACACTAATGAGAATTGTCTCAACTGTGTGCACAGGCAGCCATCGCTCTGATGCCTTTTCATAGCCCCATTTATCATCACCGGGCTCATGCAGGATCGATATACACACATCGCCATTCTTTTCAACTGAAAGAAATGCATTCATGCATATTGTTGAGCATTAGAGACTGCCTATTGGGGTGGTAGAAAAAGTTAAGCAAAGTGTACATACAAAAAATGAAGAGTTTTAGCTTTTATGTAAATATTACTTCAATTTATGTAAATATTACTAATATCTGAAATTAGTTCTACATGATTATTTAAATAGTGTTGAAAAAGTTACGCCATTCTTCTCAACTGAAACAAATGCAATATTATTTATGTATAGCATAATATTTATTTATACATAAATACGTGATTTTCAACATTACTAAGTATAAATAAATATTATTGAAAATACTCAGCAAGCAATGTATAACATCATTTAAATATTACTGACCTGTAATTATTTAAATTAGTGTTGAAACTGTTTTTGATATCCCAACTAACTAACTAAGCAAGAGTTTGGTGCTCGTTACTTGTGTAACACGAATGTAGTTTAAAAGTGAAAAGTTTATTTTTCCAAAATAATTATATTTGAAATGACAATTTGCAAAAATTTACAATTACATGCCATGGAGAATGTATAATAAATATTTTTTTATATATTGCATACCAATTACTAGAGAATTCTCTTACTGTCCAAGGATAGTTAATTTCAATGTTGCAAAAATTTAAAAATTCTCAAGATTCCTTTTTAGATCACCTAAAAACTACTAAATCATTAAGGAATTTAAGTTACTTAATGACGACTGACAAAGAGTTAGTATATATTAAAAAATAAACTTAAATACTTAAAAGAAATTTAATACGTTCAAAATACAAAATCGACACACTAACAACGTATGTAAGAAAAACGAAACAAACTTACTATTTGGATGCCATATTTCAGTGACAAATTTCATCCTTGGAGGCCTAAGTGGGTATTCTTTTGGAAAATGTAAATGTGCTTTGAAAAACCCTCCCTCGCTGTAACAAAGAAAATTGCATAAATTAATCCTATTATAATACACTTTCGATGGTTCGAATAATAGCAGTCAGAACTCTATTTACTAACATTTGGGGAGACCGAACAAAAGCTACAAGATCAAAGTTTCTGTAGCAATAACCCCGATATTTCCTCTCTTTATAAATTGGCAGAGATAGTTTGCATGTAAGAAATACCGATTAGGGATCAAAGACAGCATTTAAGATGATTAAATCTGGGCTAAAAATGAAAGGATTTTAAATTAATCTGTGCTAAAGATTAATGACGAAAGCAATAAGTCGTTGACTATATGTTATCAGTATGTTGCACTTCACTCTGGATATCTGACAAGTTGCGAGTCATATAGTTTCAAGGTATTTGTTTGTCATTGGGAATTTTGAAGACAGATGCACTTGAGGCAATTTACCTGCCCTGTTATGTGCAATAATCAACATAACAGAACAGATAAATTTGGTATGTTGCTGATGTAATTGATGAAGATTTTATACCTATACTCGAAACATTCTTAATTAAATTCCTGAGCACAAAGAATAAGAAATATTTTTAGTGTATTAAGAATTATTAATAAGAAATAACAATTTCTCATGAAGAGAAAATTTGTACCGCTTTTTAAGCATATTGCACGCACAGAGGAGCGTGAAGTTTGGTATAGCTAAAGTTTATATGGAGAAGGAGTGCAGAAAGCTAAAATTTATAAATATATGTCTTATAAATACATTAAATTATGCATTACAAACACATTAAAAGATTGATTGTTTATGTTCATACTGTCAATGTCAAACACATAATAGTCTGCAGTCAAACAGTCGCACAGAGTAGAGAATGTCGCCAAAGAATTTTAAAACGTCAGCTAACTGATAGTAAGTGAATACTTCAAACTTAAAAAATTAATGAATAATGGTCGAATTTTAACCACTGTGTGATCACCAAATAAAATAAGAATAAAAATCTAACGAAGTACGTAATAGCTTTTTAAAAACATTTACAATAAACAAATCCGATATTTTTTTTTAAATGATTAATGATAAATTAATTAAAAATAAATTTTTAACTGACATTGACATTTGTTCTGTAGATTACGCCTTTTCGCTCTTTATGGGTTTTATGTGGTTATTTTCGACAACCTCATTAGGATTATGGGTTTCATTGTTTAATATGTTACATCTGTGTATGGACAATACAACGAGAAATTGCTAGTTTAAAGAGCTCCGTTGAAATAGCATTTACAAAGTTTTATGGAAAACAACCTGACTCCGCTAAAGTAATAGACTGATATCATTCCTTACAATAACACTCCCTAAAAACCTTATTGATTTATTTGTAAAGTATGTTTTATGAATCTTTGATGTTAACTTTGAGAAAAAATTATTAACACACAAGATTTGCACTCAGTGTTTTCAAAGGAGACTGAACAAAAATGACATAAAATGCTGTTACAGAAGTAGAATACAGTTTAAAAAAGCTGATATTTTTCAGAATATAAGAAACCAAATAATTTAGTGATCCAGAAAGCCAAAACATAAAATAAAATTTTAATCACAAAGATCATAATCCAAAAGAAAAAAAGCCATCTTCATAAAGGCGCGTTATTATACTTAATACAGGGTTTTTGCCTATTTTTTTTATTTCGTTAATTATAATTTCAAGATACAAGCTGTCGAGGAGTGAAAACAATTTTGGCACATCTTATAAATTAACAGGGTTATACAGGTTTAAATTTGACGTTTAGACAAGGACGGCGCTACTGAATCGTGATATCATTCCTAATAATACTCATTGCATTCTACAAGAGCAAATGCGACAGAGATATCTCCGCTCTATCCCCATTATTGAATTTAGGAGTTATTTTTTAATTGATTTTCCCAACTTTTTCAACAATGTTTTTTAAATAATGTATATTTTCATAAAGTTTTACTGAAAATAGCAAATTTAGGAACAGTCAACTACCCTATTGTAACGAATTAAAAATAAGTGAAACTCTAACGCATAACCCATCATGTAGATTATTGTTGAATAGGTCTTTAAAAATATTAGCAGTATGTCATGAAGAATTTTTTGATACAGGGATTCATTTACAAAATATTATGCTTTAAAGTGGTCATATTTGTTAGAATTACATGATCTATTTAAGAATATCTGAAAAGTATACATAACTGTAGCACATACCTATAATGAAATTAATAGTGAAGTTATCACAGCTAAGTAGTTTCTACCAGTTTACGTGTAATAGTCGATTAACTTATGACATGTAATAGAAACTTCATACAAAATTAATTAAATCAATTGCAAAAATAACTTTGCATTTAAAATGTATATTTATTATGTCTATGGTGAGAAATAATATAAGTTAATAGTTTAATAGTAATATTATGTAAACTTAAATGTTTATATGCGTCTAAGTATGTACAGAGATCTAATAATGTGAGTTAATACTTTAAAGTTTATTACTCTCGTAATACCACGCCCAACATTATATGGACTTTTACTGGTCTTCTTTGGAATTATCTAATAGTATATTCCAACTAATATAGAGTAATAAATAAATATATCAAGATTACTTCAACTATAAAAATACTTATGACATGATTTTAAAATGTGTAACTTACAAACATGTTAAATGTTTCAAAGCTAAATCTTAACTCTGATAGCAATATTTTTCTTTCTAAAGAAAATCTTCAATAGTTTATTGAAAATGTTTGAAGTAAGCTTATGTGTGAAATTAATCTTCAAATATTTTCCTCGAAACAAAAAATAATTTTAAAGCTTTCATTTCCAAACAATATCTTAGGGTATCTGGTTCAAAAAATGTGTCACCGATGAGCCCAATTGGGTATATGTATCTGTGCATATGTGAAAATTACCAGAACTGCTATAGCGCTTCTTTCACAATTGTCTAAATAAATTGCAAAAACCTACTTCTTTGCGCAATAAAAATAATTAAAAAGTACTGACAAAGTCATATCTTTCTATTTAGCAAAGTATTCTGCAAATAACTGTACATTGTACACAAATATATCTATTTTACTGCACATCAATTTGTTACTTGCATTAGTCTAAGAGTTTTTCAAATAACATGTAAACTTTTCTAAACAATGCCAAATTTTGGATACAAAATTTAGGTTAAAATCTATGATATGCAAAGGATTAAAACTAATTTTTAAAAGTAATTTCTTTTTTTTAAATTTAGTAACTTGAATATATTCCAATTTCACATTTTGTTCATGTAACTTTCAAATTATGACCCACACTTTGCCCAGTGGCAAAACTAATGTTAAACTGTCTATCTGTGGGGAATGTTTTATCCATTTTAATTATACACTCCTTACTTCGATAGTAGTTTTCATTATTTATCAATATTCTTGCAAGAATTTTTTTAAAATTAACCATAAGCTAACATTTCCATAAAATAAACTTGTCAAATTGTTAGGCATCATAGATAATCTTAACATTGGTACCAGCTTAATTTACATGAGCAAAGTTCCATATGGATATCTTAGTTATCGGTTAATAGTATGTGGGCACATCTTACAGTTCTTAATCAGCCTGCGTTTACATATAATTGGTTGATTTTCTTCCAGGCGTAAGTTCTCTGCGTAAGTCTAGGCGTAAGTCTATATGTTACACAACAGTATAATTTCAAAACCTATAGAAATGAAGTAGCGAAATTGGTAAAGAACAGCTATGAGGAAAACAGCTTTATTAAATTTAGGTATATTTTGAACATTAAGAAAGTTCAAATATTCAGTTAGGATCACTGAACAGTGACAATTATATTTATCACTAAGCAAACACTGGTAATTAGTTTATAAATTGTTTGTTTTACAGCCTTATATTATGTGTGTGAATGAGGCATTTGGTAGTCACTGTTTTATTTTTTAGTACAAATTTGAAGCAAAATATTTAGAAAATGATGAAGCGATATTTATTAAAAATAATTATGAATATTACTCACTATAATGTGTCCGGTGGACCAATAATAAGGACCTCCCATCTGTATATGTCATTATCATCTACAAGTCCAGCAGAGAATCCTTCTACTGGATTCTTGTTTAATTCTGAAAATTATAGGCATCTCACGTAAAACACACAATAAGAATTTTAATTGATAACGTAAAATGCAATGGTTAGAAACAATTTGATATATGGGGTTAGGAAAATGTAAAAATTGAATGCGTAAACTAAAAACATTCAAGTTATACTTTGCTGAATCATTCGAAATTATAAGAATGGTTGTAAACAATGTATTGTAAATTGATGCATAAAAATGTCAGACGTAAAATTGAACAGTATAATTATTCACTTATTATACAACTTGCACTTTCGTTACGAATAAATGATAATGACCAAGTCTCATCTCGATGACATAGAAGTGAAATTTTGGCACCCTGCTTTATTGTCTGGAACGGAAACGTTAGGTTATTGATTATTGTCTGGAGCTGGCGCAATGTCTGCAGTTTGCAATAAAGTATTTTATCTGAAGTGAATATATTTTACGTCCATAGTGTTATTTCTGTCCGCAGCACAAAGCGGGTCGTCAAAAATCGACCCTATGCGAGAGGTCAGCGATATAGAAAACTTCGCATAAACGCGACGCGAATCGCCTATTTTGAACAATACACGATATATTACAGATTACAGACTTACCTGCGAGTTGCTTTTTTAACAAAAGCGAAGACTGTGGTTCTGACATTAATTACGATTGTGAAATTTACACTGAAGACACGAAACAAATGATTTTTCAACTAAAAGATGGCTGATTACTAAGCAGGCTGGGAAACATATGGGTTGTTTCCGGCTCTTTGTTGTGGTTTGCTCTCGCGGCCGACAGCGTAACTGTTAATTTCGTTGTCACAATGAGAAATAAACGTTTTATAAAGAAAATCTACGGAACGCTAGAGGTCGCTGGTTCCTAAAGGACGTTGTTTACTTGTTCGCTTTAGCTATATATTATTTGTTTTTGTTTAATTTTGATTGCGAACTAAATTTAAGATTAAAAAAATATTATCAATATACCATGTACCTACCACATATCATATTATTAACTAAATCATATACATACTGTACCAAAAAGAAAAAACAAATTCAAGTGTTATTTTGTGTTACCAGATGCCATATGATTTTGTCAAAGTTTTGATGCGACGATTCTGGCAGATATCTCATGACACTATCTTAGTATTTTAAGTTACCTAGATAGGATCATGTTAACATTTACTATGAGATAGATTGTTACCATATATTTTTTATATGAGACAATTTACATTTTTGCTATAACATAAAATTATGGACAGTGAAATAGTTCAATATTAATTTATATTACCCAGTTCGATATATTTCATGTGAGCTTAGTCTATCTAGTAAACTTATTTCTATTAATTGTAGGAAATATATTTTGAAATGATTAGTTCTATTACTTGCCTTTTTCAAATTATTCAATGTTTCAACATACGAAAATGACTAACACGAAGGTTATCAGAAAAATCCATTTAAAATATTATAAACTATTTTTATTTCGATAATGCCTCATAAGGGACTGTTTTTGGAAATATTTAGGATTAGTATAAGCTGATTCTTTAGTTGGAATTAAATAGTATTGTAAGTCTCACGTTAATTTTTAAAACTCATATTTGATTTCACGTGGGGCTGTTCTCGTATACAATGATTATTAACTATATTTGAAGATTTTTATTTGATTAAAAGGGTAAAATGAATACATTTAGAATTTAATAAAATGTCTGCAAGATAATAATTTATCCGGACAAGTTTTTAAGAATAATTTGAAATTAACAGAAAACTGACTTTAATTAAATATTTCGTTAAATGTTTTAAATTAAATAAATTTTGTAATTTCTATATGTCTGAATAGGTTCACAAAATGATTATGCAAAAAAAAGTCAAAGCATATTTAGATTAGTTATATGAGTTTGTTAATGTTTTATTTTGTTTCGAATTATAACGTTTTACCTAAGTTTAATATTGAAAAACTTTGTTATACTAAGAAAACCAGAAATAAAAACGTTTTTATTTAAATAGTGAAGGACTCATGAAATCTCGTTTCTGCTGTAACAAAAGACATTATTTTCAATTCGAAAATTAGGTAGTCGATGGACGAGCCTTTCGGTCTGGCTTCTCGAGGACTAATAATCTCGTGTGTCTAGCAATTGAACTAGGACGATCGAGTAAATATAATATATCTGAATTACAATAAGACTTACGGTAGTATAAAAAATGATGTCATTTTGATTTGATTGGAAGGCAGGTATTTATTTGTCGATATTAGTATAATTTTTTCTGTTTGTATGCGGTGAAAGGTATTCGGAGCCCGGAAAAGTACGTGGCCTAGGTGTTATAAGAGTTAAAATAACGAAAATCAAATAAAGAAAATGAAAAATAAAATTGTCAAGCAGGGGTAAAGATTGTACTACAAGGATTCTCTATATATTTAGCCATTTATAAACATTAAACGGTATATAGTATTTCTATTAAATTACTAGTCGGGCAGTCAACGACGAAATTAAATGATAAAAACCTGTACTCTGAGGATGATGTTGGTTAAGGAAATCACCAGCGCGATAGCGGTACCCAGGGACGGGTACGTAAAGATTTGTATTAACTTTTTACGATTTTGATTTTCTACGAAAAATTTGTATCGAGCTGATATGAAAAATTCATTAATCTCTGGAACCGCAAAGAAAACCGTTATATCCTTACAGACGGTCATAGTACTAATCATTCATAATTTATTGACGTACTCCACTTAATAGTCACTACTGTGGATTGTTTTTTAAAAATTTCGGAAAAAGTGAAGATGAAGAGCTCCCTTAACATACTCTCAAATAAATAGATAATATAATATAAATATAAAATAAATTTATCTACTTCATTGTATATAAAATTTAGTAGAGCTGAAAGTTTATTTTTTTGAAAAATAAGTGTGTTGCCGACTATTTAGTCCAACGAAGTGTTGGCAGCGTACATGAAAAGTAGGCGCGCGCTTGAGAAAAATGATTTAGAAATCGTGTGGTAGAAATGTATAAATTTATTATTAAAATTTTTTAATTTACTATTTTTATCATTTTATTTTAATGCGAATGATTTATAAGTTATAAACTAGTTGTGTTCGCGAATTCGTTCGCGTGGATCTTTGGATTTTTGTTCTTAGGTTTGGGTAATGATTACAGGCACACTTACTTCTTTTATTAATTTAGAACACAGTAACTTTGAAACATAGTATATAGGTCACAATATAGCTATTCAATGGTCTTTTGCTAGAGCTATTTACTATATTACGTTGGCGTTAATGTTTAAAGTAATAAAATGACCAGTGGTGCATCGGTAGAATTGTTTATATTTACTGTGACTATGTCGACACTTTGGTGTTTGCATGCCATTAAATTTTAATTTATAGAGAGAGTACTATATTGCGACATTATTGTTGTCTAAATTAACAAAAGGACCATTGGGGTCCATCAGTAGAATATCACATACTAAATTAGTTCCTCACACCTCCAATGGTATTATATTACACTGAATATTTTTGAAGGGGAAAGGTATAAATTAGCCAATCTTGGAGGAGAGGCGAAGTGAAATGTACAGAAATTCTAAATATTCTATGCTCATGTGCAGTAAAATATAATAATAAATAAAACTTATAAATGAAAAAGTTGTACAAACATGTTCATCATATAATATGTTTCTGGAAGGTAATCTTGAAAAATATACAGAAATTCTGAATATTCCATGCCCACGTGCAGTAAAATATAATAATAAATAAAAATTATAAATGAAAAAGTTGTACAAACATGTTCATCATATAATATGTTTCTGGAAGGTAATCTTGAAAAATATACAGAAATTCTGAATATTCCATGCCCACGTGCAGTAAAATGTAATAATAAATAAAAATTATAAATGAAAAAGTTGTACTAACATGTTCATCAAATAATATGTTTCGAGAAGGTAATCTCGAAAATATACAGAAATTCTGAATATTCCATTGCCCATGTGCAGTAAATTATAATAATAAATAAAAATTATAAATGAAAAAGTTGTACTAACATGTTCATCAAATAATGTTTCTGGAAGGTAATCTTGAAAAATATACAGAAACTCTGAATATTCCATGCCCACGTGCAGTAAAATATAATAATAAATAAAAAAGTTGTACTAACATGTTCATCAAATAATATGTTTCGGGAAGGTAATCTCGAAAAATATACAGAAATTCTGAATATTCCATGCCCACGTGCAGTAAAATGTAATAATAAATAAAAATTATAAATGAAAAAGTTGTACTAACATGTTCATCAAATAATATGTTTCGAGAAGGTAATCTCGAAAATATACAGAAATTCTGAATATTCCATTGCCCATGTGCAGTAAATTATAATAATAAATAAAAATTATAAATGAAAAAGTTGTACAAACATGTTCATCAAATAATGTTTCTGGAAGGTAATCTTGAAAAATATACAGAAATTCTGAATATTCCATGCCCACGTGCAGTAAAATATAATAATAAATAAAAATTATAAATGAAAAAGTTGTACAAACATGTTCATCAAATAATGTTTCTGGAAGGTAATCTTGAAAAATATACAGAAATTCTGAATATTCCATGCCCACGTGCAGTAAAATATAATAATAAATAAAAATTATAAATGAAAAAGTTGTACTAACATGTTCATCAAATAATATGTTTCGGGAAGGTAATCTTGAAAAATATACAGAAATTCTGAATATTCCATGCCCACGTGCAGTAAAATGTAATAATAAATAAAAATTATAAATGAAAAAGTTGTACTAACATGTTCATCAAATAATATGTTTCGAGAAGGTAATCTCGAAAATATACAGAAATTCTGAATATTCCATTGCCCATGTGCAGTAAATTATAATAATAAATAAAAATTATAAATGAAAAAGTTGTACAAACATGTTCATCAAATAATGTTTCTGGAAGGTAATCTTGAAAAATATACAGAAATTCTGAATATTCCATGCCCACGTGCAGTAAAATATAATAATAAATAAAAATTATAAATGAAAAAGTTGTACTAACATGTTCATCAAATAATATGTTTCGGGAAGGTAATCTCGAAAAATATACAGAAATTCTGAATATTCCATGCCCACGTGCAGTAAAATATAATAATAAATAAAAATTATAAATGAAAAAGTTGTACTAACATGTTCATCAAATAATATGTTTCGGGAAGGTAATCTTGAAAAATATACAGAAATTCTGAATATTCCATACCCACGTGCAGTAAAATATGGTGGTTATCAGCGAGTATTTAAAAAAAATTAAAATTTTTAACGAGAAGATAGAAAAAGGAACAGATCGTTTAGGACGAGTTTATTAGATGACTTTGAGTCTATCTTACATGTGGGCTGTTACACTTTTCCTCCATTAAATGGTCGGCAGCATACTTATTTTTCAAAGAAAATGTCTTAAGCTTTCACCTATATTAAATTTTATTGATCATAAAGTAGGTCAATTGATGTTAACTATTTATTTGAGAATATGTTAAGGCGCTGACAACACCAGATTGAGCTTATTTAAAAATTTTTTTACCAAAATCTATTACATTTATGGCCACGAAAAAAATATATGTTATTCTTGACAATATTTATAAAGTCCTGGTTGTTTCCAAAACACGACTGAAATATCTTTTTATCTAAAAAAAAAATTCAAAAACATCTGGTGTCTAACATAAATTTGAAACCAAATTAACTCCGTAACTATAACACTTTTTGAATAGAATTAAAAAGACTAACTGTTCACGTCTTATTTAAAATCTTTTTGATTTTTAATTTCAATAGAATTCCAATAAAAAAACACATTATTTCTCTCGAATACAAATATATGTTTTGGTGATGTCTATTGCTTGTGTTTTTCTCGCATGCAAACCGTGTGCGTTGAGGTGCAAGCTAGTTGGATTTGTCGCTTGTTTTTGCACCCGCTCAAAGAGCATTTAAAATAAAAAGTGATATAATTAAATTAATTTTAATCCTAGGTTTGGATCTGTGTTTTAATATCGCAGGAATAAGTTTAGTATGATACCAATTATATTTTGACATTTTTTTGATAGGACATGGAAGAATATGCATTATATATTTAAATGCAGTACATATTTTGAAGCAGGTCGAGTATTTCAGAATATATATTGTACCTCGCGATTATTTATTATAAAAAAATCGATTTGAAAATTATTGTACATTTGTTTACGCGGGAATATGTTTTAACCTTTTTTCTTTCACGAAATTATCCTTTGTTTTCAATACTTTTTGCTTCCTCAATTTTGAATATTTTGGGTTTGTTTTTTTTTGTATTAATTCGTGTTTGTATTTATAATTTCTTTTTCATAATCCTTTTTACTTACTCAGTTTTAGATGTTTTGGGTTCATTTTTTTAATTAACCATTTGGGTTTTTATTTATAAACTTTTTTACGCGACCCTTTTTGCTTACGCAAGTTTTGGATACCTTGGTTGGTTTTTTTGTACATCAATTTGCGATCGTATTTAATTATTTTCATAATCATTTCCGCTAATTAAATTTTAGATGTTTTAAGTTTTTTTAATTCCCAATTCGTTATTGTATTTATAACCTTTCTTTAAGGGATGCTTTTTGCTTATTAAATTTTTGGATATTTTGTTTTTTATATCAATTCGTGTTTGTATTTATATTTTTTCACGTAATCCTTCTTGATTGTTAAATTTTAGATACCTTGAGTTGTTTTTTTTAAATTATTCATTTGTGTTTTAATTATAAACTTTCTTTACGCGATCCTTTTTGTTTATTTAATTTTTGGATATTTTGGCTTGTTTTTTGTATATCAATTCGTGTTTGCATTTATATTTTTTTACGTAATCCATTTTGCTTACTAAATTTTGGGTGTTTTGAGTTTATCTTTTTGTTTTTAATTAACCATTTAGATTTGTATCTATAAACTTTTTTAAGCAACCCTTTCTGCTTATTAATTTTTTTCACATTTTGGTTTATTTTTTTTAAGATTAATTCGTGTTCGTGTTTATAAACTTCACACAGTGGTAGTTTGCGCATCGGGAAAAGATCTAGGTTAAATTTCGTCCCAAGACATAACATTCTAAGTAAATATTATAATACTAACTAATATGATGAATGCAAAAGTGTGTTCGTTTGTCCTTATTTCACGGCGCAAAACAACAGATCGATGTGATTTTCTGCACAGAAATAGTTGGCGGACCGGGAAATAACACAAGCTACTTTTCAACTCGGGAAATATTATCTTAGCTAATATTACAATCCCAACTAATATTAAAAATGCAAAAGTGTGTTTGTTTGTCCTTCTTTCACGTCGTGGGCCAGGAAATGACATAAACTAATTATCAATACGATAATATTACAATCCTAACCAATATTTAAAATTTAAAGCAAGTAAAAAAGAAAATAAAAAAGCAAAGCAAGTTCGTTTTTCCTTTTTTCACGTCACAATGGAGCAACAGATCGACGTTACGTTCTGCACAGAATTACGATCACATCCCGGAAAATTTCATCCTATCTAATATGATATTCCCAAATAATTCAAAAGCATGTTTGTTTATCGACGTAAGCAACGACGAGCAACAGAATATCGACGTAATTTTCTGCACGGAGATGGTTGGCGTACCAGAAGAACGTACCAGCAGAAATAACATAGCCTACTTTCCAACTTGGGAAATATTTTCCTAACTAAAAGAAAAATCCCAACTAATATTAAAAATTCAAAAATGTTTGTTTGTTCTTCTTTCACGTCGCAATGGAGCGACAAATCAACGTTACTTACTGCACAGAGATTGTCGGTGGACCAGAATATAACACAAGCTACTTTTTAACCCGGGAAATCTTATCTTAGCTAATATTAAAATTCAAACTAATATTAAAATGCAAAAATGTGTTTGTCCTTCTTTCACGTCACAATGGAGCGACAGAATGACGTGACTTTCTGCACAGAATTAGATGGCAGATCAGAAAATGAAATAGGCTAATTGCCAGCTCGGGAAATCTCATCATATCTAATATGACGTTCCCAAATAATATTAAAAGTTTGTTTGTTAGTCGTCGTTTCACGTCTCATTGGAACAACATATCAACTATTCGTAGATAGTTGGCGGACCAGGGAATAAGTTAGGCTACTTTTCAACCCGGTAAATGTTATCCTAACTAATATATTGAATATATTTGGCTAACTAATATAATAAACCCAACGATTATTACAAATTTCAAAGCGTGTTTGTTTGTTGTTCTTTCACGTCGCAGAAGAGCAACATATCAACGT
Organism: Druceiella hillmani; assembly: GCA_039881145.1. Lineage (NCBI taxonomy): Eukaryota > Metazoa > Arthropoda > Insecta > Lepidoptera > Hepialidae > Druceiella > Druceiella hillmani. Next base: position 41,839,556 of record JAYKKI010000009.1, read on the forward strand.
GATATGTTGCTCTCTTTGCCGTTAAAGATAGTTGACGGATCATAAAATTGCATAGGCTACTTTTCCACTCGGAAAACCTTATCGTAACTAGTATGACAATCCCAACAAATATTAAAAATTCGAAAGGGTGTTTGTTTGTTCTTCTTTTACACCACAACGAAAAAACGGATCAACTAAATTTTTTGTATAGAGATAGTTGATGGGCTAGGAAATGATATAAACTACTTTCTAATCCAAGAAGTTTCATTTCAACTAATAGAACAATCCCAACCAAAATTAAAAATTCCAAAAAGTGTTTGTCCTTCTTTCACATTGCAATGGAGCAATAAATTGACGTAATTTCTGCACATAACTAGTTGGTGGACCAGGAAATGACATAAGCTACTTTCTGACTGGAGAAATCTTATCGTAAGTAATGTGACAATTTAAAATTAAAATTATAATATTTACATAAAATACATAAAAATGAAGTAAAGAAAATATAACTTATAGACAAATCTGGCCAGGCTAATCCGTTGAATTATTCTGGCCAGGCTAATCCGTTGAATATCCAATTTCACAGGAAATCTAAAAGAAATAGTAGTAACATTTCACTATTAAGTCCGCTAATTAAAATAATAGATTCGTGGACTTAATTGTTTACTAATTTTAATTATCTAAATAATAATATTTAAAAATTTAAATAATGTGTCTGTATTTATACATATTTACATATACACATATATCAAAAATTTAATTAATAGAGTATAGTAATTTATGGTGTAAATATTGGATTGTAATTTGGGAAATATGGGAGCCGAGCTTTATTTGTTTGCATGTTTTTCAGTATATATCTGAAGATAAATTACCTCAAAATTATGAAAAAATTATATTATATTTTTGAAGTCTTCATTAGCTGCCTTTTCAAACGATATATTTAAATAATCCGAGTACTTAATTTGTGCCCCACCCTAAAATTTCCACATACATAATATTTTTCGCGTTAGCTACTGAGATATGCCCGGACTAATGTTTTATTACTATGGCAAATTTAAAATTTCTATATCAAACGGTTTCTGAGGAAAACGGCTGTGACAGGCAGACAGATTGATATGTAAGTGATCTTATAACGGCTTCATCTTTCCATTCGAGGTAAGAAACTCTAAAAATAATCTCCTTAAAATTTTGTATAAACCGACAATCAAACGAATAAGAAATCTTGTATTTTTTATAAACATGTTATTTTCATAATAGTTCGTAAATGCTATTTCTACGGAGTATTTTAACCAAGCAAAACGAAAAAAAGCTTAAAAGCATATATAAGAATGACTGAAGAGAGAGAAGTGTGTCAATATATAGGAGTACGGAGCTCGATAATCGCTGCTTAGCCTATCGAAGTGGGACACAGTGTGAATTTACTAATCGATATCTTCAGTTGTACTTCAACATTGTGTATAATTTTAAGCAATGTAAATACAAGCTTTAATATTCAGTAGTAGTACTGTATCTTCTCTCATACATTAGGTGATTTTGTCATTTCTATATACATATCGAAGTAACATGCTAATACGTAAAACTCACAAGAACTGACGAGATGTCAAAAAAGTCACGGCGAACTCGAAAAGAGCGGAAAAGGCACTCATTTGACAGTACAGAATGAATAGCAATGTCAGTTGACACTTTAGTTTTGACAGTTCACAGTTGACAGTTATTATTTATTAAGTCAATGACCTACATATTGAAAAAAGTAATCGGTACTGCTTATTTTTTGTAATCGTTTTGCGTTTATGCGTTTTTATGAAGACAGTTTTGTTGTTTTGTATTGTGGTTAGAATTTGTATTTTATTTTTCGCTATTTCATAATTATTATTCGCTAAATTATTTAGTTCTATATTAAAAACATATCAGTTTTTTAAAAATGATATACTATTCTGTGACGTCAGGCCAATTTTTGGCATTCTCCTTTGAATAATATTTATTACTTAAGATTGTTAGCATATTACTCACTAATGAAAAAGAAATTAAAATATGTATTAAGAGTATATTATTAAGGGTATATATAGCATGTAAAATTCAATTGAATGTTGGATCGTTAATTTTTAAGACTGGTACCCTAAAATCGTATCTTTTATATCTAAAATCATAAGTAAAGGTATTTTGTTTATTTTGACTCTTTACAATCATTTATACATTTTATAAAACTGTAAATGTATCCGTATACTCAATACATTTGAAAAAAATATTGGGGGATGAAGAATAAGTAATATAATGCATTCAGGCCATTTTTGAAATTTTTATCAGTTTGTTTTTGTATTTGTTTGCACACGTATAAAATAAAAACTACTAACTCAATTCGAACAATGTTTTTACAAAAACATGGAGTTAATTGTAGATACTGTTGCTATTCCATCGCATTCGGTTCACTGGACGAAAAGATATCCGAATTTAATGTTTTCAATATTACATTGTATTAGAACAATAATAACCAAAAAATCCCTATCTATTCGATACGGAGTGAATACGTAAATATATAGTGTACATTTCAAATCGCGCCACAAAATTTACTATCCGGACATACATACCTGCATATATTACACTTTGATGAATCGAGATTCAGAAGTGAAATATCAGAGGTGAGCGGTGCGGAAAGAGTAGGTGCTTAAGTAAGCAAACCGAATGCGGCAGGCGTTAAGAAGGCAGATGTCATTGTTAGTCATCTTTCACACAAATAATGACATGTGCCCCCATATGTCTGCTGCATTCGGCTTTTATCGAATACATTTAACATTTTCCAATGTTGAATATCTTCGATATATGGATATTTTGTTTCCTCAATTCGTTTAAAATTTTAATCTATTGTCAATATTTGTAATTTAATTTATTTTGTATATTTAGTATTTGACTGCTTAAATTTAGTTATTACCTATTTATTGTCTATATATATCCATACATATAATAAAGTTGTAGAATTGGCCTCTCTTTATATTAATGACATTCACGAAAAAATATTTAGAGGAACATAATAAAAGTAAGACAACACAAAAATATTGTTTTTGGAATTATTTTTTGTAAGTCTGTTAATTTCTTGGCACATCACCCAATAACAGTTAAAGGGATTTCGATGAAGTTTTCACTGGTGGTTTCTATTAGGTCTGGGGTAACATATTGGCTTTGTTTTATCATAATCGACAAACTAAAAAGAAGATATTGCAAGACGTTTCAATACTAAGTACAATTACTTATAAACATGTTTATTTCAATAATTATCATAATATATGGCATTACGTAACCACACAGTTAACGGTATTTTCCAAAGTTCCACCCGAACGAAGTCGCTGGCGTTGTTAGTCACAAATATACAAACGCGTTATGATTCGTTCCCAGGCACATTATCATAACCATATCTCACAATGGGTGCGTTCCATAATCCGATTAATTTTATAATTAAGATAGTTTGGATATTTCTTACTATATCATAAACGGCTAGACAGATTTAGGGAATTTGGTAAAACCATGTTTTATGTATTAAAATCTAGTCTCCATTTTAATACGAGAATTAACATAATTGTTACGAAATGATGCTCGATGCCCATTAATCGATAAGAAAATTAGTATTACAGTTTGAAAATAGATGGCGCAATATCGAAATAAATATGTTACTAACGTATCTCGAAGAAACAAGTGAAAACGTTTGATAAGTTCCTGTTTATTATGCTTTAAATCCAAAAATGGATGTTTATTACTATATCATAAACGGTTAGACAGACTTAGGGAATTTGGTAAAACCATGTTTTGTGCATTAACATCTAGCCTCCATTTTAATATGAGAATTAACATAATTGTTACGAAATGAAGCTCGGTGCTCATTAATCGATAAGAAAATTGGTATTACAGCTTGAAAATAGATGGCGCAATATCGAAATAAATATGTTACTAACGTATCTCGAAGAAACAAGTGAAAAACGTTTGATAAGTTCCTGTTAATTGTACTATAAATCCAAAAATGAATGTTTATTACTTAATTAAATTGGAATACGCAACAATACAAAATTTGGAATACGCAACACATACGATATCTTTTTAATCCGATATATAATATAATTCCTATGGTGACTCGAGAAACCACTCCAAAATATATAATTTTATTATATATTTTGGAGAATAAATATATAATTTATAATAAAAGCTGTGTCATATTTTTTCTCTATCTTTCTCATAGAGTTTAAAAACCATATTTTTTTCTGATTCATATCTTTCTTTTGCTTACTTTTTTTAACTTATTTTGTACACGAACGTCTTTTGTTCTTAATTATTTTTATTTAAATTTACTGACATTTAATGTTTTGGACTGATGATTTCAAATTTTATTCGAAGGATGAGCTAAGGCAATTTCTTTTATTGTTAAAACCAACGCTAGTTAAAGTGGACACCGCAGAAGCTAAGGAATCTTGAAATTTATTTTCTTGCCTTTAAAATGTTTGGTATCGTTAGAACATAATATTTATCAAGAAAAATAGACTCGTCAATCAGAATTTTATGAAGATCACATAGCCACAATGTGCGTAGGTACCTGAAAGATAGTGGTTCCATGCATACAGTGAAAGAAAGAGCAACACTAAATTTAGGAAAAAATTCACCTTGCCTTATTACAGAATCTGAGTTAGTTCTCAATTGTCTTAAAGCCGACAAATCTACAATTGTGGTGTTTAGGAGTAATGCAAATTTCTTATAGGTCAACGAGTTTATAATTGAGTTACGAATTTCTTATTCTCGTTGTCCTTTTCTGTTATACCAATGGGACAAAAGTAAACAACAGATGTGATTTTTTTTTCTTATGTGTAGACATTTATTCTGGCTGATTTCCTTATTAATTAATTTCCTTTTTTACGCTTATTTCATTATTTTGTCTTTTGTTAATATAAGCTGTGTAGTTTAGGAAAATTAAGGTATCTCCCAAAACATTCTTTCTTGTAATTCTAAACACAAAGAATCGGTATAATTATATGAATATCAATACCAATTTCTTTGCCTTGTCCAAGATTTATTAGTCGCAGTTTATACATTTTCGACATCTATAAAAGTTGAGTGAGTGAATCGAAAGAATCAATAGAGTATACTGATTTAGTAATTTCTAATTGATTCAGTTGAAATTTTATTGATTCATTTCACTCTTCGATTCCAGGATGCTTTGGTGTAACTAATATTGGATAGACGGCTTGTAATTTGCATTGCGTTTGAATCAGTGACATTGCGTTGAATCTGTATTCGCTTTCGTGAAATTATGAATTCTATTTCATAAGGAACGGATACAAAGAGAGATACAGAGAGAGCGAAAATAACCAAATCCATCGTGTATAAGATGTTTAGGTGTGTCACTTTCTTTCTTGAAGGAATTATGTGGGGTGAGTGAGTATCTTATAGCATATCCGTAAACCCAGTCGAATCATGTTTTATTAGGAACTAGTTTATTCCAAATTAATATGAATATTTGAGAAATCTGTGTTCGTACTTAATATTTGTGTGTATTTGGTTTACAACTTAGACCTGCAAAGAACAAAGGAAAATCAATAAGTTACAATAAATTGTTCACCTCGATAAATATGCAGAATGTAATGCAAGAGCTATTTGATTTAGAGTCAAACAACTTGCAGTTGATCTCAGAATTGAACTATTTGAATCAGATAAAAGAACTGCACTAATCGACACGGTTCAATTGATTTATTATAGTCATTGATTCGTTAAGATGAATCGATTCTTTTACTGATTCATATTTAGTGAGTCATTTCACTTAGGTGAATCAAGATTACTCACGATTAATAAACACACTTATGATAAAATCGATTACTTTAATGACGATACTTCAAACACGTCTCTGTAAAGCCAATTAACGTTAATGTAATATTTTCATATAATGCGATCCGCAAAGCCAATTTAGTTCCAAAGAATTGGGTAATATTTAGAGTGCCAAGAAACAGAAGATATTCATAAAGACTAAATGATAGTTTATTATTTTTTCAAAATTACGTCTATATTTAGTAATTTTTCCTCTTTAATTTTTGGGTCCTTTAAAGTCTTGGATCAAATAATTAGGTTAAATACTAGAAGCGGTTACTTTCCACCTTTCAATTTTTAATTTTTTTAGCTTAATAACAAAATATCATAAAATTAAGAAAATCAGGACAAATTTTCTTTCATCGCGCTTAAAGAATATGATTTAATTTAACCGATAGTTGGTTAGATCAACTAAAGCATCATTCGTTCAATAAATTTCAGCACAATTACAAAGCAATTGAAATTATAGGCTTCTTTTACATTTTTTTCCATATTTGTAAAGCGCGTAATCTGCGAGAACTCGTTATACGTTTTTAAATTTGCTTCCAGAGTGGGAGGAAATTCAGACCACTTGATGATAACAAAATCCGAGTTTCGCATTTCAGCTAGGTAACTGTCATCTACATCCAAAATTTAATTACAACACTCGATAGTTAAAGGATCAAAAAATTAGTGTCGTTGAGTGGGGATTGTGACGCATCGCGCGCGGTGGAATGACCGCGCCGCCATTTTGAGGTCGTTTCGCAGCGTCACATAATTTCCGTTTAGTATAAATTTTGACTCAGAGAAGCAACGAGGCCCATTTAAGTTTCAATCAAGAGCTCTCGCTAAAATTTATAGATTGCGTGTATTAAACATTAGCGCGGAATGGTTATAGTGAATATACTCGTACATGGTGTTAAAATTAAAAATTAAGTAAAACTTAATACAATGTCGGTCTACATTTGTAAAAAAGTCCAATCAAAATATAGAAATCGTATACGGTTGGAAAGAGCTTCTTAAGAGCAATCCAGTGATTATGATAGATTAAAGCGGTGTGGGGAAAGTATAAAATATTACCTGTCATCGTACATGTATTCACACCTTGTTTAAGAGAAAGATGTGATGTTTTTTTTCTACCATTAGGTTTAAATTTTTTTAATTAATTATTGATTGATATATAGTTTTTGTCCATATTTGTTTTTTTACGGTATCTTATCGTTTCAATAACTTGAAATATCTGCAACAGTAATTTTCGCATCAGGAGCCTTGCCCATATTTTCAGACAATTTTGGAATTTCTTTCTTGAATTTTTGTACATATAGCCTTCACAGAATATTGGAAAACGTGTAATAAAATATTATGCAAATATGGATTTAACAGTTTGTGCCTCTGAGATTATTTTGCCTTCAAAAATTTTTAAGGAGTTTAGTACATATTAGAAATTAATAATCAATAAATACATAGACTTATTGAGCCCAGATAGCCATAGACCCATAGATCCATTAATGTGCTATGTATTATTTAGCTATTCGCGTTTAGTTATAAATTATAGTTTTGATCTATTCCCGTATTTATAACATTCTCAAAACTATGGTATGCTGAGTTATAAATCAAACAATTATTATAAATAGGTTTATAAATGTTAATGGATAACATTATAACATAAGTGGGAAGTGTGATAACGCTTCGAATCGTACGCGGAACGAGTTTGTACAGTATGTATCTGATGGCGGTAAATTACAAAATCCTGTTCGAAGCTGATGCAAGTTACTGTTTTAAATTGCTTTATGATAATGAACTTGATGAATCTCATACTTATATTAAGAAACTTAAAACTATTTATCAACGTTGTGTTAAATTGTTTGAATAAATTAAATATTTTTGTTTAGATATTTTTTTTCACCAAGAAGTTGAGTGACTTTTCCAAAATTTTCTTTGAAACATTTTAACATGACGTCAATAGAGAATACGTAAAAATAATGAAAAAAAAACACATACGTGAACTACAAACATATAAGTAAACTGACTTATCATTTGTTTTAAGTACGCCAGTTACATTATATAATAACATAAACACAGCAAGTTTGACAGCTTTATATGAGGGACTTTCAGTATATTCCTGGTACAGATGGGAAAGAACAATGAGTATTACCAAGTGTTATGAATTTATTCAATTTTATCATCATTTGCATGTTCACATATTTTAATACTTATAGGATTATTCGTCGCTGTCAAAAATGTTTTTTAATAAATTATGTAGAAATTAAAAGATTGTGAAATTATTTCACCTACCATTGAATTCCTTTTTATCAGGTCAATTTTTTATCCACTTCTGTCATTTGGAATTTTTCAAATTGAGATAAAAAAGTATTAATTTACTAGTTTTGATTCGGTTTCATTCACGCGGTTATGCTTACAAACTTCCAAGGATAAATTAAAACTTGCAGCGCCATCTAGAATGATTAAATACTAAGTTTTTATTTTTGTGATCTTATGAAAAAAATGATAATAAATATGAAAAAAAAATATTTCCCCCTAAATTTTGGATTAAAGGGAGTGATTCTGTTTTTCCTTTATGTTGCGTTTGTACATTACAAATTTACATATGAATCTTGGTGATTTCGACACGCCGTTTTACATACCTTTTGCGACAGATATGGAGGATCGCCGAGGAAGACAGTGCATACTCCGGAAGGCCCGCGACTCGCATTGCGGGATGAACAAAACAGCCTCCACCGCTGGTGAGCTTTAAGTTCGCCGCCGACCGTCGTAAGACACAGAGAAGGAGCTCTGCGCGTGCCGCGCTGGGTAATGGTTCCGTCCCTCGAACTGAGGTGTCGCGATTCATGGGCTGCAGGATTTCTACTTCGCCGTTGAAGGTGCTACGCAGGATGATGGTTTCACGATTCGATCTGAATTGTAATGCGCGGGCTGCAGTCATTGTTTACAGCGTGCTGGCTATTATTTGGCAGTGTCTTATTTAATTATTTTAAATCGTCTTCCGCGCTTAACAATGTGAGGCTGTTGGCATTGGGTAGGTGCGCTAAGTGCAGCTACAAAGAATAACATAACTTAAGACTAGACTAAATTTCAAGTTTTCATATCGAATAATATCTGAGAAAAATAGGTACAATAAATATTTGGTCGAACATGTCAATGGTCTTATAAGGATTTTTGTTTTCCAAGTATGATTCCCTAAAAATCTACAAACATTTGCAATTATATAGTAATATAAAAAACGTTCATACATTATTTCATCTGGATTCCACGTTTGACTAATTGGCGTTGTCCTTTGATTCCCTCGCGATGGATGTTTACATTTTTACACTTATCCGAATATATATTACACCAATTTTCACCTAATCATTGCTGGGTGTAATATTAGGCATATATATACATCAGTCTTTCCGTGTCTATTTTCAGATGTGGAAAAGTGGAAGTACCAGTTGGAGGCCTTGAAAGTTTCAAGCGTTACCAGCAGCACCTCCAATCACCGGACTCCAGAAAAAGGTTTTTACCCGTTTCGCTCCGTCCGACCACTTAGAACGGAGAAAGAGGTGAGTATTGTCTGTTCTCAATCATGAACCTCACACGTAGTCATATGTTCCCCACAAATATTTCCGAAAATTCTACAGATAAAAGGGCTGAATAATTCTATTCAATATTTATATACAAGCAATAGTATGACAAGACAATATGATCTATGTAATTCTGCCAATAATATCGTTTCGTACGCGGGAGTATATATTAGCACCATTCTGTAAAGAATTTTGATACTACGTTTCCGCTGATTTCGAAAGTTGGTAAATATTATAGCCTTGTTATCGTACAACTGAGGAAATACTTATGTGATCTGACTGATGTTTAAACCTTGTGTTCAGTCTGAACACCTCTTCAACTCTAGGCCTTTTTGTGTTATAGTAAACGATGATGCCAATTGTGAGCGATGGACAATTCAATGATTATTAAAAGTGGCAATCTTTTAATGGTTATGTTAATTATTAAATATATTTATTTACAATCACCGTCCCTATAAGAAAATTCATGATGTTGCAATAGTTTATGGCGCTGCTGGAAACTATACATTGATGGATCTAACCATAAAATTTTCAATACCATTTTCCTCATTGTTTTTCATAATAAGCGTGAATAATTAAAAAAATAAATTTATAATACAGGCATTCAGTGTGTTTGGTTTAAAAAAATAGAGAGTTTTAAATTGGCGCAGTTTTAAGTTCATTGGTATAATTGTTCTGAAAATACAGCGATCATTCATCTAATTTTTTATGAAGCCTATGATGGATTCCCCGCATCGTTTTAATGGATAGGATAAATATAATCAAATCAGGCCAAGGAAATAAAGCACATTAAAAAGTTAAAAATGACACACAAGTGATGATATACTAAAAGCTAGGAAGTAAAATCGTGGGGCGTATATTAGAAAAAAACGTTTATTTGTTGGACCTTAACAATTGTACATTAATCAAATCCTTTGTAATAATGTCCTAGAGTAGTGATCTAGAATTATATTCTAGCTTTTAGCTTATCATCGTTTGTATAATAAAAACGTTTCGTTTACAAAATATTTTTCTAACTTTATTATTTTTTATGGTTTTATGCTTTGCGGTTTTCTAATATAATATTTTACAGTTCTATTATTGTTAGTTTCCAATATAAATATACTTAAAATGTAATATGTTTTGCATCATATTTTTGAAGTGAGTTTCGTCTAACACCAGGGAAAATGTCAGAATTGCTCTAAAGTTATTTATAAAATTATATTTTTTTCTGTAAGCATCTTGATAATAAGCGGCACATTTCTCTAATCCACATTTATTTTTCATCCTTCTGGCAACACATACGATATATTCAATTTCTTCTTTACTTGAAATTAAATTAAAATCATCTATATTTATTTTAAAAACATTCATATCTAAGGAACGTAAGAGACAGTCTTATTTTACTTAGAGACAGCTAATGGAACCTGCAACACTGCTATTTATGCTGTATATATTATCATCTTTAGGGTTGCCGTATCCAACATCACTAATACATCCATTCGTATGTAGGCCTGTTTCCACAATTTTTCCCAGAAATCATTTAACGTATATGTTAACCGTCACACACAAATATTCATATATTTTAATAACTTTTGAAGAGTCAAAGAAAGTAACCGATTTTTTTAAGTTCACAAATCGTGTGAGATATTAGTTAAAAAAAAGCAATTTTTCACAATTCCAAAAATATTTTCTTGATTTTCATGCAAGATGCTTCTGGAGAACTGTTGAAAAGTATATCTAAATTATTCTTTTCCTCAGTCTAGTCTCTAAAAATGATAAATTATGGAAAAATAGCCTCCTAGATATTTATATGACTGAAGATTACAGTAATAATTATATATCGTTTAGTTTCTGAAAATTTCATAATAACTCTACGTCTGTGAATGAAGTACTAGACAATATGTCCACATGGTAAAAAATAATATTAATTTTTGCAAATAGTTTAATAGAAATACAATTAAATGTTCATATGTACCCAAGTATACGGCACTATTATAGTACAAGCTCTACTCGTATTTTAAATTTTTTTAATATTTTCCCCAATTTTCCTGTGTGTAGAGTTTCAAAAGAGTTTTAGTGGAAAGCATGAAACATACTGCTTGAAAAGAAAAGCTTAAATATTAGGGGGGGGGGGGTTATATAAAATAAAACACAACATGGAAACCAACATCTATTGATTTACCGCCAGATGGCATTGACGGCATTTCCATGGTCCCTATAAAGATTCAGTAAACATCCAACATGGCAAACATTTCTATAGCACTTTCGTTATATTTGAGTGCTTTTACATAAACTAGTTAAGTGAAAATTTACTGGCAATTAAAATAGAGAACAAGGATATTAAATGATTTTAGGTCATTTCGTTCTAAATTTTGTACACGAAAAGATATACCAAAACCAAGTGGATAAACAAATGATCAAACATTGTGAAATATAATCGTTTTATCACTATTATAAAGTCAGTAAAATAAATTTGAAATTATTAAAATAATCTAAAATAAATCGATAATAAATTCAAAACTTGTACGTTTTATTTTAGATGCACGCTTTAGAAATTCTTCTTTTTTAATAATTTGCGCGGCCTGTAGCTGCATTCCACGAATTCCAGGCTAGAACACGTTTTAAATCAATTCGAAGTCCGAAAAACTCTAATTTACTTATACTTTTGATTGGTAAATGACTAAAAAGTGTTGCGTGATCCTGGCAGGTAGGATTTTTATACGAGATGCCAGTAAACAATATATACCATGTAAACACTAACATTTCAAAAACCTATTTACCATAATGTGTACACCATTTTTGCTTGATCGCTATCCGATTAAATTGTACATTTAAAAAAAAAATTACAATAATATGTTGCGTAATGACACCAAGCACTGTTTATTGGCTTGTCATATCAAGATAATCATATGTTAGGGAAAATACATATATATCGTTCGGGGAAAACCTTGAGAAATAACCTCACACGATATGGACGGTGTGCGGCCAGTACCCTAGTTCCGTAATGATTCTCAGTTAATATAAGAGAATTCGGTTTTTGTTTTATTATTCCCCACGTATATAGTCAAAATTTGTTGTTTTGCAGAGATCTGCTATTGCTGTTTGTCAGATCGGCTGTAAGTTATTGAGCAGTAGATGAGGAATATAAAATTAATGCACAAGTAAGACGGCATGTTTCTACGGCCAAATTTTTTAATGCACATTCTAACGTTTCGATTAAGTTTTGTACATTTGGGTTTTTCAGTCAAGTAATGAGTAGCTTGAACGTTCAGAAGTATCCGATTGAAGCAATTGAAATTGAAAGATCTAATAATCTTAGGCCATTTTCATTCACGAACGCACAGTTGAATATATTTTATAAAAGTATAAGTTACGAAATAAGCATATATATATATAAATTGTTATCTAAATGTTATACATATTATATTCAAATAATTTGTAATAATTTGTATAGAAAATATTTTTGGAATTTCGAAAAATTGTTTTTTTTTAACAAATATCTCACACGAGTTTCATTATGAATATTTGTGTGTGACAATTAACATACAAGTTAAATGATTTCTCAGAGTAACTATTGAAACAGGCCAACAGACGGATGTATTTATTAGTGATATTATAAGTATTGTTGGATACGGCAACCCTAAAGATGATAATATATACAGCGTAAAAAACAGTGTTGCAAGTTCCATTAGTTAAATAAGTCTCTAAGTAAAATAAGACTGTCTCTTACGTTCCTTAAATATGAATGTTTTTAAAATAAATATAGATGATTTTAAACTTTTGAAGAAATTGAATATATCGTACGTGTTGCCAGAAGGAAGAAAAATAAATGTACGCAGTGTCATTTGTAATACTCATTTTGTTATAGTTTAAAATAAATTTAAAACTGTTATTTTGTGACACGTATTTGCCTAAGTGTTCAAACGTCTGTAGAATATTATTTAGAACATGTATTGTCCCAATTTGATAGATTATAAAGGCAGAATTTTTATAGTTCGTAATTCCCAAACAATTAGTTAAATGTTTAAAGGCATATTATCTGTATAATTAAGTTTCACAAATACAACGTTTGGATAAAATTGTCAATAAAAGGGGGCAAGACGACGCCTGGTTATTAGGTGCTATTAAGAGTATCCTGTAGTACAATATGCTTCCCGTGTTAGCCAGATGACCACACCACCAAGATGCATATAGCAAAATTGTAACCAATAGAAATTTAGAATCTAAGAAAAAAAAATTTATCTGTAAACTAAAATCATTTGAAAAATATATTCTGACACCAACACTCAAGGTGACAACTTCGAGTATCAATAAATATTAAATATGGCTTAAATTTCTTTAGACCATTTAATCGTGTTTAAATCATTTAATCACGAATCGGCGCGACTCATTAAGCAGTGTTTAGATCTAGTAATAGCTAGATTTTTAGATCTTGCCTATACATAAAACAGTATATTAACATCGAGCGAGCAGGGAAGCTGATATCGTAAAGCACGACTTGCCTAGTTGTGCTTTACGATTAATTCGACGTAAATGTTGTAAAAACTTTAAAATATATTATTACAACATAATGTAAGAAAGTTCCTAATAATTTTACGTAGTTCAACGCGTTCCCTTAAAAGCCAAATACTGTATATATACATATATCCTATAGTACGAGCGTACGTGCTTTTTTCATTGACTTCTTCAATCGGTTTTATTCAATATTTTAGTGTTTATATAAAAAAATTGTACTTGGATAAAAAAGTGTAAATTCATTACTTTTACGCGTTGTAGATACGTGAATAGATACTAATATTATATAAACGGAACTAGACTAGAAAGAGTAACTAAACTACGTGATCTGGGTATTATTCTGCATAGAATTATAACTCGCATTTGCAAATCTTTATTATCTACCGATACTTTGAAAATATTATTTTTAAACCGAACTAGACTAGAAAGGGTAACTAAACTACGTTATCTGGGTATTATTCTGGATAGAATTATAACTCGCATTTGCAAATCTTTCTTATATACCGATACTTTCAAAATATTATTTTGCTCACTAGCTTTTAGCGTAGACCTAGAACCTATGTGTGGTCCTGGAACTTGAATCGACGGTACATTGTACAATTTACTAAGCACGAATAGAAGGGATTCTAACCAGATTCCTAAGACATTTAACTTTTCATCACCACTTTACTTTGAAAATGCTATTGAACTATTATTTCACTTTGTACTTTCTAAGCTAGAAAGTGGAAAAATTATCGTTGACACGATAACACTTATAAAAATTGAACAGTTATTTGAATAATTTTGGTTTAGTGTTACAATTTTTCGAGTACTCCGACGAAGGACTGGATTTACGCTCCTATTTCACATCCAGAAGATGCATAAAAACTTTGGATCTAGCTCAACGTTGCTACGAAGTATGTCAAATTAAAAAACTTTTTTTACTAGTAGTTGGGCATATTTAATTTAGGAACAAGATTAAAAATCTTAATCTTATTACCCAAAACCTGTAATTGATTTCATTTTAAAAGGGTGCTACGTATCTGTATAACATAAAATGATTAAGTGTATATCTAATTTAGTTCAACTTAACAAAGGTAGAATATAAGTTGATTTTCTAAACAGATTCAAACAATATTGTTTTTGATGTGAACATCTAATGGCGCATTTGGATGTGAGTTAAAATGTTCTGATGATACGTCGCGACGTGCCATTCAGACAGCTTCGCATCTTGTCGGCTCTTTCCGACTTAACGCTTCTCTCTCTATTTCACTAGACATATGCCACTTTGCGTGTGTTTTATAGACGTGTTTAGTTTACAACTTTACTCGTTTATATCGGTGTTTACAAATTCCGTTAGCGAAATAACAACGTCCTAAAAGATTTCAATATAAAAAAATGGTGTGCTTACTTATGTACGCGCGTTACATTTTATACTTCTTTGGTATAATATAAGAATAACTTTATTCAGCACGTCAAAAATGAATGGAAATAAAATAGTAAAAGGACTGAATCGTGATTATAAATATAGTTGATAAAATATAAATTAAATAAAGAAATTAAATTTTAAAAATTGAAATGTATTCAATGAATTGTTAAAATTATTAAAACAATCTAATTAAAGTTTAATTGATAATGAAAATAAATGAATATGCTAAAATTGTATTGTAATTTATTAATTTTAAGTATTTAGTAATGATAAAGCAATAATTTATTATTTATAATGCAAATATTGAAAATACATATCGAAACATAACCTCACTTAGAGAAACACATTTAAACTATATTATAAAAAGCTTATGAGCACTATTTATATCACGAATATGCACAATAAATAAATATTTTTTATTATATGGATCACTATTAAATTTCAATTACTAAAAAATATTACATAAAAGCATCGATATAACTTAGATTCGTATGAAAATTAAACGCGTGTTGTGTGTTTACAAATACCTCAATAACTATCATGAATATAGTATTAGTCACTATATGCATGTAAATATAAGTTTAGTGAGCAACTTCATCCTGAATTTTGTTGGATCGTGTGCGCGCATTGTGACCAACTTCATCCTGTCGATTTTTGTTGTATGGGACGCACATCGTAAAATTTCACTCTCATCATTTTTTCATAATGCGCCTAAAGAGTATAGCTTCAAAAAATTAGATGGTTCATCTGCGTCCCATGGCGGCTTATATTTTTCATTTCAAATTTTACGTTTATTTATAAGCAGAAAATAATCTCCGACATAAAAATTATATTTTATTTAAATTAATACATTTCGTTTTGAAAATATCGAGTGAAACGGAGTCGCAATAGCTAATTTTTATAAATTTTGGTTTAACGTAATAAAATACATACAGGAAACTTTTATAGTTCTTATGTAGGTCTGAAAGATCTATTTTCAATTGGGTGTAAAGTCTGCTGTATATACTTCTCAGTATAATAATAATTCTAGTTTAAAATCTTATACAAATAGGCCAACGCGATTAAGAAAGCTATATTTTTTTAATTTTTGATCTTACAAATATACATTAATTGTTACTATACAACTGACCGAGATTTTGTGAAAAGTTGTACGCTATGGTGCAAGAAACGTACCAGTTGGTAACTTCTTCGTCTTCTCGTATGTAACATTTTGTTTTACTACCAAAAGAATGTAAGGTAGCTTGGATATATGTTTAGCCGGTAATTTTTGGTTAGATAGCACTGAGATATTAAAACATCCTCTCTCCTCACCCCGATTTGTTCGTCGCTCCATTACTATCCTTACAAGTGATAATAAAGCACTGGCGACGTGTAACGGTAACGCTTAAAAAACAGAATTTGTTCTCTGTATCATTTTCATAAAACAAAATGATTTAAAAATCAAACTTCAAAAAGAATGTTCTTAAACTTCGAATACAAAATGAAATGCTACATGGACAAAAGAATCATAATTATTGTTATTGCCACATTTCTATCACGATGATTGTCTTGGAAAATATATGTTAGAAAGTTAATTTTACTAGTTGCCGGGTGACGATACTTAAAACTTGCTTTAAATAATGACATATATAAACGTACTGCGAGATTGATGATAATAATACAAGGAAAATTTTAACAACGTTTTACACCTACAATACATATCGACGTAAAAAAGTTACACATATCCAGTTTTTCAACATCGACGTGCGTTATTCTATCAAACGAGTTTTTGTAGAATGTTTTAAAATTATAAATCTGTTATAATAACAGAACTACTAGAAAGAATATATAGTAATAACAATAGTGGATTAAATGCTGCTTGAGGTGTAACATCTTTAGTCGCTTTGTATGTAGAAGTAAGAAAGAAATGTTGGAGAGTAGTTATGTTGGGTTATAGTTACCGTTAAACGAGGTAGAAGTGGTGACGGAGCGAAGATCAAAGGGGGAGGAAGGGGTAGAACACCTACCTCTGGAGAAATTCTGTGAGTATCACTTGCGGCTCAGTAATGGAATTTAATCAAACATAGAATAAAAGAAAATTAGGTAGGACACAACAATCGAGAATTTTTAACAATTAAAAATGGTAATTTTAATGTTAATTTCGTTGACGACAAGACTTATATTAAATAACATTAATACGAATTAAATTTAAAACTTATGAATAATTCTGCAGAATCGAGAGGTAAGATAGAGTATTAAAATCGTTGAGGGTTTTCCAAGTTACCTTGTCAAATTTAATCCGACGTCACAATTACCCGGAACATTTTTAATTTCGATTATCTTTTTAGCTACTCATGGAATGTTGCTGAAGTTCTCAGTAGTTGGAAATAATACCGCTTCCTTTTGGTCGCAATGTAATCCATACGTGTAAAGTGAGTATACAATTTGGTCGACGTGAAAAACTATTATTTTTGTAGTTTTTGCGTATAATGGCTAATTTAATAAATTTTGCCGTGTGATGGTGTGTTTTGAAATATTTTAATTAAATTTAGTATGAGAAATGTAAGTTCACTCCTTTCCTGTCTAAAAATTGCTATGATATTAAAATGCGAAACGTTTCTTTTTTACATTTTATATTAACTAATTTTTAGAATAAATATATCAAAGTGCTTTTAATCCCAAATAAACCAAGGGTTCCTTGAAAAATTACCACACAGATTAAATTATTAGCTTATAGGCTATAGACTGTTATTTTAATTTATTTCGTAATTTTTGGAGTTATCCACCTAGAGTGTAATGACTTTCCATCATAAAGACGCCCGGTTAAAAACAAAATTATTTCCATCATACTTTATGATTGTCCAAATTTAGGATTTTTAGAAACAAATAACTTCAGTAACGGTAATGATAACAGTACGGTTACCAATTTATGAAATATTCTTACTATTAAATTTAAAATCTATGTTATTGCAAATAAGCTGCAAATTTCGTCGATGAAGAGAGAGAGAGAGTCGTCCGACAGACTAGTGAATATAAGCGAGTTAGTAAATGGTGTCAGCGTCATAATTGTTCATGAAAAAGTTTTGCACCAGAGGGGAACCGGATATTTTACTAATATTTGAGAAAAATCCATAGAAGCTTTTGCATTATTTTAAAACAATTGACGAAGCATGAATAAACCTCTATGTTTTAGAACCGAAACAGTGGTCAAGACAATAGACGTTGATGGTGAACGGACTCTGGAAGGTGATATGCGTTTCATCGACTGGAAAGGTGTTGTTAGTTTTTATTTTGACACAAAATTAATTCGCTTAACCGACTGTTTCGAAAAGGGGAAGACTAATACCAGAGAATGCTGTGCACTTTTGGATCGATTAAAGCGGTAATAGTAAGAAAGACCCGAAAATAGTTTCTTCATTATATCAATGCGCCCGCATGGGTGCGTTTAAGCCGTGATTTGTGATTCAAACTGCTACGCGTCTAGTTTATTCACCAGACAGATCACGTGAATAAGCAGTTCTTTTGGATTACAATCTATTCCGGCAACACAAAATATTCCTAACAATGCAAATTGGAGTTAAATGAGTATAGACCAGGTACGTGTCAGAACAATACTAAAGTAAGATTACGTAGTTCCTTGATATTATTTTAGGAAAGTAATCGAAATTTTAATTGAAAGTTCCATTTGAATTCTGGTATCTAGAATTATTTTAGGATTTTCCAAATCTATGATTGTAATGTTGCAGGAGGTGGTATAAATTGAAGGCGATATAATACAATTCATTTTAAAACTTAACATTACGCAAACCGGTTTAAAGGCGTTAAATCATAAACAAAAGCTCTATTTCATTTTAAAAGCTCCATTTGAACATACTCTACATGATGGGAAAGAAAAGAAGTCACTTCCATTTTGCATGTTAAGATAAATTTAAAGCATTTTATTAAGATTAATTGAGATTGAGAGAATTAAAATTAATTTTTAAGATTAATTATTTATATTCAATATTCATTTTTAAGATTAATAATTATGATTAATTATTAGTGAATATTAATTGAGAGAGAAAATTAATTGAGATCTCAATAAGAAGCATATTCAATATTGTATGCAAACCGCTCTACAAATCTAAAAATTGAGACAAGCGTTCGTAAGTACGGACGGAATGGAAAAGTTTTAAAATAATTTTGTTAATAATTTAGGGTAGGATAATTTATGGAGCCTAACGTAGAAATATGTACAGGACATATATTTTCATAAAAATGTTATTGTTTCTTATAACATGATACGCAAGTTGTAATTATATATTTTTTTGTATTTTAATTTAAATACAGTAATTTTCCATGTCGTGATGAAAAAATTAAACCTTACGACTTCACCACGATCCCCCCTGCAATGGCCTTCATATTTTACAATTTGAATCGTATTCGCAAGAAATTTTACTACTGGTTGATTTAGTTTAAGATCTCAATCAATATTTAGCAAAATATTGAAGAAAACAAGTTTAATGCATCACTACACCCATGTAAAATATTGTTTTTCCGCGCACCACATCAAATGCGTGGACATACGGTGTCTACCGAAGACGAAGCATGTTTGCGCGATGACAAGTAAAACATGGTGATTGTTAAACCTTTATCAAAGTTAACATAAGCAAATTTTGAAGCTGGAAATATGTAGAAAAAGGAGACCACGGAAAGTGGACGTTGAATTACACAAATAGGATATAATTTGTAAAAAAGCTAATATAATTTAAGACGTAAGAAAGCATACATTTCAGCGTTCGGAAATCAGGGAACAACAAAAATAAAACAAAATTTGCAGTCAAAATAAAAAAAAACAAACAGTTTATTTTCAAAAAAGCTCGTATATTATATTTTTAATGTATCGAGACTTGTTAATCATTAGGAATAAAAATAACAGTATGAATTAATTAATAAATGTTTTCACACGATTTTTATAAAAAAAAACCAATTGCTTTCCTTTAATGTGTAGCCATTGTCTAAATTAATTAAATGTGAACTTTCAACTAATAGAAAGAATGTGAATGCAGTCGCTGTATGTTGTCATAACATTTTTTTTCGGCTCACTTCAAGCTTCAAGCGAGTTTTCTGGGGCACATTATATCTGCATATTAGGCAATAAAACGAAACTCAATCTGTATTTCTTGTTAGTTCAAAGAGGTCTGTAAAAATAGCATTCACAAACTATTATGGAAACTAGGGGTCATCTAGTAGTCGAAATTCGACCGTAATTAATTTAATTTTGAACGTTATTGAGGTTGTTTTGTCAAAGAGTATAAACCTCTATAACCATTGCATATAATTTTATTTATATTTTTGTTTGCCTTGATTCCCTGCGATACCTATGAAATTTAGAATTTAATCTTAATAACAAAGAGTTAAAAAAACACAGTTCCAACTTGTATTCGTATTTATTTTTTGATATAAATCATTGTCAGTTTAAATTTTTCCATGTTATTATTGATTCAAACAATTGTTAATAAAAATGGGACTAATTCAGTCAATCAGACATTTTATAATTCTTTGGCGATAATTTCTTCTCTGTGCGACTGCTTGACCATAGACTATTTATTATGTGTGACACTGACAGCATGATAGTAAACAATGAATGTTTTAATGTATTTGTAATATATAATGTAATGTATTAGTAACACATATAATGTATAAACTTTAGCTTCTCCATATAAATTTGAAGTATGCCAAATCTTATACCCTTCCGTGTGCGCAATATGGTTAAAAATGGTACGAAGTTTTCTTTTCACGTATTAATATATAGATGATATGAATTTCTGTAAAAATAAAAGATTCCCCATTAGCCTGACTGACGATATAAATTAAATTTTTATGGAAGTTATTCGTTACATTTACTCTACATAAGTGAATTTTTATTCTTATTACACACCGGTCTAACATTACAATATGTACTTTTGCCGGTCTCTATATCATTATCATTTTCTCTGCATTTAAATGTTACGATACGTTATCATCATTAAAAGCAAAAATGTTTTATATTACTGCGTTAAAATAAACATGTTGGAATCTCAACTAGCGCATTAATTAGAACAACATAAATAGTCATAAAGAAACACTCGTAGTAAATACAATATTGGCAGTCAGGGATTTTTAATAATGAGTTAATGACATTCTGTATATAAATTTATAAACGTAAGCCTCCATAAAAAAATACAAAGATATTAAACCTCCTAAAACCCACTTAACCGGTCTTCGACCGTGTCATCTTAACTGTTGTAAAAATATGATATTGAAGGTTGTCTGTGTTCACGCGATTAGTTTTTCTCTTTATGTTAATATCAACGCATATGAATTATACACACGTTTCCTTATTTGTAACGTTCTGAAAGCAATTACAACTCAGATATCTTGAATGTGAAAAGTCTGCGTTTTTTTCTATATTTTGACAATAAATTTGTTTAGTGCAAGCGGAACTCGTACTGAAAGGGTCCCATTACATCATACACATTAAGATATTTATTAAAATTGAAATATCTAAATGTGTGACGGTAGAGTAACCAACAATTCATCAATTTATTAACAAGCGGCGCCGATAGCATATAGCACGGAGAAGAAAGGGAGATATTTACTTTTTGACGCAATTTCTTGCTCTTGTAATATTCTAGCCGTAGTTTGGGCAAGAGCCGTTATTGAGATCGCATGTAGTTCATGATTATAAAACGTAGTTTCAAAATGGACGTAATCGATCTCGTCATAAAACTCGGATAAAGAAATTGTTTATAGCAATACGAAGAGATAAATAGATAACTACCTTAGGAAGACAGACTTAACCGATTAAATCTCGTGTTATTTTTATATCTCTGTAGCTTTCAGTTTTATATTTTACTTAGTGTACATAACATTAAATTGAAGTCAACCTTTACTAGTCCAGGATTAGGTTTCAAAAGTTTGAACTTTGAACAGGATTGTCCATATTTTTATATATGCAATTATGAATTGAGAAACTCGCGAAGAATAATTTGATATCATCACCAAAATTAGTTCAGTCATTTAAGTATTTGTTTCGATTAGACATGATTACAAATGTGATAATCCAGTACAAAAATCAATACTATTTTGAGAAAAGCATGCGTGCGTATGTTTTCCAAATGCCGAAGCTTTTCTTTTTGACTGCTTGTAAAGATATAAAGAGAATAGCAAAATAAAAATGAAATGACACAGGATGACTCTCGGCTAATTATATAATTATCACGAACAAATGTTATAAAGAGCATGGTCATCGAAAATAAAGAAATTATTTTATATAATCATTTTCTTAACCTGTAATAATTATTATTAACGTTTATGTTACTCTTGCGCTAAAACTGAAAATTGTTTGTTACACTTGCTAGTGCGATTATAAAAGTAAACAAACTTTTAATTATCATTGCGACAATATGCCCGGAAAAATGGAAAATTGCAATGAATTAAAAAAAAATAAACCTTTCACCGAAACCTGAATCTAACGCAATAATATACGTTATGCGTTATATGTATATGTCGACACATATTTGATAAAATGTTTCATAAAATTTGCTATATAAATTAAATAAAAATGCTAGTAAAATAAAACAAGTTATTACATAAAGCGTGAAATCTAAAAAATATTTTGCGCAGAATGATGTTAAGTTAACAATTGCTTAAAAAAACCTCTTAAGGACAAGTTGAACTCCCGATCCGGGGATTCCGTAAATATTTTCGTAGTGAAAAATATTTAGGGGTACATAATATTTCTATTAAACTATTTACAAATATCAATTTTTCATAACGTAATTATATTACTTAGAATATCTTTTTCAAGCATTAAAATAAGGCGCATACTTGAAAAATCATAAGATCTAGATTCTAGTCAGATTTTACGAAAGCGGTTTTTTTTACAATTTTCGGTTTAGTAGTTTCGAAGATGAAGGGAAGAAAATGCTGTATTTTCGCGTATTTCTTTAGAATACCTTTTAAATACTCAATTTCCAATTATGAAAATATTTTCTTATTCTTTATAACAGATACCTTCAAACATATATACATATAACAGATACTTTACACATAAAAAAATCAAGTACTTTATTTAGCTTCTCTTTAATTCTTATTTAAAAAAGGTGGTAATGTCATTTAGTAGGATTATAATATGTTAAGTACCTACAGTACACACATACATACAGTTTTATCTTAATTGATTGACAGATTCATGCATCATACCTCTTCTTCAAGGACTAAAAAGAAATATTTTTTTAAATTCACAGGAATTTCAGCTATCTGAGCAATATCATCGCGAAATGCTTGAAATTGAGCAGATTTTTTAAAAATGGCACCTCTGGTGTTAACTTTTGGATTTCTTATAACATTTCTTGGAAAGTAGGCATAAATGAGCATCTCTCGCACACTATTTCTTATCTTAATTGGTATTGAAAAGCTGCTCTGTTTTTCAAATTCATAACTTGGTTTCTTGTGGACTTAAAAATGTAAGTCTCACGAACTTGTCAGGAATATTTATCTCTCTCATGGCATCTCTTAATTTTTGCTGCTGTGTACACTTGGAGGATTAAAATATCTAATTAGTTACTTTTCTTTTAAATTTGACAATTAAATATAAAACTCAATTTAAATCGAGTGTCAAAAAATATCATTTAGTGATATAATTACAATTAATTTTCATGGAAGAAATTCGTTAGGTTCGTGGCAAGTTTCCACAAAATGTATATTACTTTCTGCTGTAGACATGCACGGGTTTATATTTGTAGAATCGTAGTTTTGAAAAGGCAAATTGGGTAAATATAGAAGTACTCATCCATCTCGCGTGATATGAGAAATAAATTAGATTGAGTCGGGAGTCCCATTTTTTAATGTGAATAAGTCGTATGAATGGAGAGATTTAAATAAAACCCTTTAAATAGGAGTAGAATTCATATTACAAGAATCTTATGTCTGTATTTAGTAGAAATACTTATGTCCGTATTTAGTAGAATTACTTATGTCTGTATTTTTAAACTTTTACATATATAAAAACTTAAAAATACGTAGTACTCTTGTGCTTTTTTTATACTTTATGATATTACTTTTCTCGGAGCAAATATATATTCAAGTACGCCTTTCAAAGGCATAAAAAAATTAGTTAGTTGCTTATTTCTATCAATTTGTTATTAAATTAACTGTTGTATACGTTGAATAACCTACTAAATGCCGTTATTACTCAATTTTAACGTATAAACTCTTCTCATCAAATCCATAGAGTCATTCACGTAGCGTCCACTGACGTCATCTCGTCTCGGAACAACTATTTCGAACTGGTACAACAGGAAACCGATTGAATCGTATATCAAACTACGATAGGCAATTCGACGTGTATTATTGTGGAAGCCGCTCTGCTCATATGCTGGGTTTGTGTAACGTCATTTATTAATTGACTTGACAATTTTATAACATTAACAAGGAAAAGAAATAAATTTACTCGTTAATAAAATTGAAACTAGCAATCGAAGTTTAAAGGTGTTGCAGTGGTATACAATCTTGTGATCGTTATAAAATTTACAATGGATGTAATATTTGTGATCGGGTGGCAGAAATTTATTTACTTATTGCGTTATTGTATTAAGTGTATACTTAGTGTTATTACTACCTTTAAAAATAACCAGAATCTGTTTTATGAAACTGTTCTATAAAATAATATACAATTTCAACCCTACTAAAATAATTAGCTTCTAATTAAAATTCAATAAAGTTGTTAGTTAAATCGAAATAATGAAAATACTTAAAGAATTCCAATGTTTGACAATACTTAAAATATTTTACATAAAATAAACCTCAAAACGCCGTTATTTTTAAAAATGTAAATGAATCTCCAGGATGTCTGTGTGTACAGTTTTATTCTTGTGAATACCTGGTTAAAACATTAAAACAGTAGTTTTTACTTATATGTATATAAAAAGTAGTGTGTGGAAATTATTCTAGTTAAATTAATGATATTTAAATTTTTCTATTGAACATGAAATATGGTTTTAGCTTTTTTAAGACTATTTTCATTTAAATAAATATAAGGTTGTTTCACTTAAATAAAATTATCATATTGAGACATAACGAAAGTCGCAATGGTATGTATTTTTAGAAGTGCATGTTAATTTTGAGTTAATTAATATGTCTTAGCACCGCAGATTTATAATTTTAAATCTGTGCTTAGCACTTTTTCCAATATCGCATTTGTTGTCAGTAATGCGGCGTGTTAGAATAAATTTATTAGGTTGTTAATATAACAAAGATAAAATTTTCGGAAATAGAATCGCATGCATCAGTTAACTGTTATGGAAATTTCGCTCAGTGTACAGATTTATTATGACTTATTTTTTTTTCTCGTAAAACAACAAGTAGTATAAGAATAACTAACTACAAATTTATATGGCCAGTTGAAACAATTAACCATAACTTATAGAGCTGGTATAAGCCCGGTTGAACACGAAAACTATCTGCTTCTATAGCTCATTTCTTATTAAGGATTTAAATTTACAAAAATATTTTCGGCGAAAAAATTTCGCTGATTTACCAAAAATACTTAAGGTACATTTCTTAAAACTTACGTTTTGAAGATATATCGTTTTTAAATATTTCTTTACAAAAATCTCAGTATATTAAGTTATATCTATCGTCTGGTCAAAAAGAATTAAGAATATTTACTGGCAAAAGCTGGCAACATGTATTTTATAATTAATCATTGAGAAAATATCTTAAAGTAAAGACCGCTAATAAATACTTACTTTTTAAGATTCTGAAAACGGAATCCTTAGAGTACCACTCAGTTCACATCACCATCAGTACCATCTCCATCTGGTACTGATGGTGATGTGAACTGCACCCTGTCCGTTTGTCGGACTCAGTTAATTTTGTCAGAAATTATGCAATGTAGTAATATAACTTTTTAACCCATATATTTAGTTAGAACTAAAATATTGGTATAAGTGTTAAAGAAAGGGTAAATTAAATAAGCGATTTTTTAAAAATTGTATTGTGAGGTATCATTTAAAAGTGAAAATTATAAATATGCTATAATAGCATATCTCCTTGTTGAATCAAAATTATGAAAAACACAGATTTAGTAGAATCTCGCTTGAAGACTAGGAACGCTGTAGCGTTTATCACGTTGTCATATGGTTGTGAAGTCGGTTATCGACCTTGTACGTCAAATAGTCTCTAAGAAAAATTCCTCTGACAGACGTGCGGACTGTACTCTATAAGTGTTCCGTTTTACAATTTTTTCACAGAAGACTAAAAAATAATTTTTTTTTCGATAACTGTGTGATAAAAATGCTTCTTAAGCGTCTCCTCACATGTATAATTAATTGCACGCACTCGGTTCAAACAGGTTTTTCATGTTTACACTCATGCCGTATTATGAATATCAACTCGATATTGTAGTTCGCATTTATTTTTATTTTACCTCTTGAATATAAATTTATTTTGCTCCGATACCTTGAATAAGTTATTAAACGCTAGAATGAATCATCCAGCTTGCGCCATGATTTTATGCACCCCAGTGGTGTGGGCGTAAGAAATTCCCGTTCAAGGTCACACTATGCCAATACGTGGCACGAACGCCTTCTAATATTATTTATTCATCCCATGTTCAAAATATCATAAAATCCCACTCTTTTTTATAATATAAATTAGATATTACCGAACACCATACTCGAACAAAAATATATAGATAGTCATTCTTTAATGTTTTATTCTATCTAAAATTATGCCTTTCTTACTTATGGTAAATCAAAATTAAGGTAATTGCAAGCGTTTTAGGTTGAAAGTGCAATTAAATACATAGAGGTTACGCGAAGAGCTTTTGTAGAGTAATTCACAATAGAGAGAGCGTTTTAGGCAATTAAATACATAGAGGTTCCGAGAAGAGCTTTTGTAGAGTAATTTACAATAGAGAGAGCGTTTTAGGCAATTAAATACATGGAAGCGTTTTAGGAAATTAAATACGTAGAGGTTACGCGAAGAGCTTTTGTAGAGTAATTCACAATAGAGAGAGCGTGTCCACTGCGTCATCCCAATGAGTTGGTTGCTGATGCAGATTTAGTATTTCGCGTCTTCTGTAAAATAAATGTTGCTGTTAAAATAACGTTAATATACCTATTTAATATGATTCTATATAAAATCAGTTACATTTCGGACAAACTTGATCCTTTTTATCTGTCCAGCTGTATAAGTATTTTCTTCACAATTAATTAATCGGCGTTACTTAATTCATCTGCCCAACTACCCAAAGCTTAAATAGAAACTTAAGGAAGTAAGATTACTTAGAAAATATTTAGTAACAATACTAGTTGCTCATAGCAAGCGTCTGTTTAAAATGTTAAATATCTTTCATAATTAAAAATATATTCAGATAAAAACATTACTTAATCTTATGCGTAGATTATGTTTATTTGTCGCACTCCTAGTAAATGGATGGTTTAAAAAGTATAAGAAAAATGTAAAAAAACTTTGATAGAATTTATTTATTGAGAGAATGTTAAATGATGTTAACATCGGCTATTTTAATAATATTTGAACACAGATCGGTAAATTAAACTGGATATCAGAGTTTGAACTGGTTTTTATAATTCATCGTACTTAAAAATGGACTCGATTTCATTTGATGGCTTGCCGGTCGAGTCTCAATCATATACTGAAGCAGATTTAGACTTTTAAGTCGGAACAAACGTATAGGTACGAGTTCAGTGGAAGTGGGGATAAATATTTTAATTCAACAGTTAATTTATCAGATATTCGCTTGCAGATCTTTTGTTTCATCTTTTTCACTCCTCAACAGAGCATTAGGAAATTATTAAGATGAATGAACCAAAGGAGAATGGAAGGAAAAAGGAGACCACTTTTAATGGGGCAATTTATTAGTTATGAACACGAGTGATTAATGTCATATTTTATAGTATTTTTGTACATACTAAGGTATATAAGTTTTAATTCAATGGAACTTGCAAATTCTTCAGCATGAGTGCGTGATTTGAGATTTTGGTTTTGAGGTTACAGTGTGCCAACATTTAGGTATATTTTAAAAGTTATACTCGTTTATCCTTGTTTCCTAACAAGGGGTTTCCTTATTTTGATTAATTTAATTTAAAATGTTTACGTTATTACGTAATTTTTCGCGACGCGGTTTCTGAGATAAATGTAAAATTAAATCAAAGAACACAACGTCACAATAGAGCCCAAAGTCTCTACTTACAGATATCCTCATCGGTCTTGACGAATAATGATAAAAGTCGAATGTCGAGCCTATAAGGATGCGATTAAAATATCGATTTCACGGGACATTTATTTTTGATTTTTGAAGATTTACTTTTGCATCGATCTTAAGTACTGAACTTATACTAAATAAACCATAATTAAATTGTATATTTATATCGAAACACCATTCATTCCATCTCTTCTTAGTATTTTTGCCATAACTTTATTTTCTTGAGGCAATGGGTTTATTTATGTACTTTGAATCAAATATTCATATAGATTTTTATATAGGGGCAACAAATAAAAGAAAATATTGTAACTGGCTGTTAAAATATTTCTTTATGTTTCACATTCGTTCATAACCAGACCGAAAATCTGCATTCTTCTTTGTGTAACGAATTGTAATTCACTTTGTTTACTTCTGTTAATGTTACAATTCCCAGTTACTCTATTAAATCTGTCAAACGACATATTTGGTGTTCTCACTAAGATGACGATAAAAGCTTCGCGACGAGTTTCTTTTCAGCCTGACCTCTAGTTGCTTAATTAAAGCCAATTATGTAAATACAAGAGATAAAATGAAATTTGCAACAATGACATGAATTGAGTTGCGTCACTGCTCATTAAAAATGTTAAATAGACAAAAATAAAAAAAATTATTTTGTGTATAAATCGCATGGTACTTATGTTCATACACTTATGTTCATCGTATAAATTGGATGAACATAAGTGATCAAAGTATGTTATAAATAATGGCACACTTAAGTTAGACTATCACACAGGAAGTTTATAGATGGAAAAATAAAGTTTATAATTTCATATGTATCATTGGATATTGGTTGAAAGGGCAAGTTTTAAGGATTTCAAAATAATTCTTTGTTATATCTAAATAGTTCGGACGATGTTATTAAATATGTCTACAAAAATATATTACCACCTTTATAGTTTTTTTTACCACTTTTATGTTTGCTCAAATCAAAATTTTCAAGAATTAGCAGTCGTCCTTGAGTTCGTCAGCACATTTACTACTTTTTAAATAATTGAGAAAGCTTATCAATGAGGACTTTTATACTACGACCTTCAACTGGGCAGCAGACTATTTTTTAAATATCTACTGTATGTATATTCGGATTACCTATTTACCGCGAAATCTCTTTAAAACAATTTTACAAATTAGGTATTCTTGTATTCCTTTACAATTAATTTTGATGAGTATTTATCCTAAAACAAAGTATTGTCTATTGAATAGTCAAAATATGTTTGAAATCGATTTACTAGTTTCTGATATTACCCCAAAAAACCAATTCATAAAGTTTTGCAATTTATTAGTGAGGAAATAGCGCTGCTAGAAATTCACCTAATGTTTACCAGAAACTCTAGCGATGATTCTAAATTTCAATGTTTTTGTGATATATACCATATTAGTAAACCTGCAAAATATAATAGTATATTTTTTTTGAGTGTGTGTGTTATTCATACTACCCCTCAATCCACTTTTGTGCTTTTATTCCAATTTTGTATTTTTGTTTTCTTTGGTATCTTTTATATTTTCAAAATTTTATCTTTTAAATATTGTTATAATGTGTGGCTTTCTGCCTAACCCATTTTGTTTTTAAGGCAGTGTAATTTTGGTTAACTGTAAGAGATTGTTCTTGTAGCAATAAGTTTGCCAGATGACTGTTCATCGAAGTTTTGAATAAATAAATAAACTACATTGTCGTTCCACATTTATTCTCGGTCATTTTATTTCAGTGACCCGCGACATTATGGATGAAAAAATAAAAAATGCGGTGATATTGATAGTGTTATGCTTCGCATATATAATACCCGGGTCGGAGGAGGGCATACCCGCGAAAGAATGTCCCGATATAGTGAATTTCAGATACGAGAAAGGGAGAACTGGCGCGGACGTCACGGTACCCGCCCCACCTCGAAGAGGCACAATCAGGTTGGAATTCAAGTACATATCAGAACAGCAGGTAAGAACAATATTTATATTCCCTCCGTGTATTCAAATTCTAACTATTCAGTTTTGAGATAAGGAATTTTAGTATGATCCGCTAAGAGTGGTTAGATATCGTTAGGCCCAAAATTGATGTTATTAAGAAAACTGAAAATTACGTAACGCAGTGTACTAGTAAATACCATAATTTATCCTATAAATATATTATGATCAATTCTTCAGCTAGACTATCAGGTAGTATATTGACGCATGTTATACTTTCATATACAAGTTATTGGGTTGTCTAATAAGTTTTTAACTCCGAGTTGCTGTCAACAATTTTTATTAAAAAAGTTATATGTTACACAAAATTTAATTTAAGTATGCACCATTATTAACAACTACTTGTCGCCATCTAGTTGGCGGAGACAAAACGACTTTCTTGTAAAATTTCGGCGACTTTGATTCAAAAAACTTTGCGAGGTCGTTTTGGAGATCTTCTTTAATGTCGATTTAATCAGAGGGTGAAATATCCGGCGAATATGGCGGAGGAGTGAATAGAACCCAGCCGAGCTCCTCTAATTTTTCACGAGTACGTTTTGCAACATGTGCTCTAGCAATATCACGTAGAAAATAAACTCGATCCTGTTGACTACTCAATTTGTTAGCTAATCGGTTGAATTGTTGACAGTAAATATCTACATTAATTGTAGATCCCTCTGGAAGCAATTCCTAATGAATAATGCTTTTGATATTCCACCAGCACCTGAGCATCACCTTTTTGGCATTTATTTTAGGTTGGGATACTGAAACTCCTACTTTTCCGACACCCAGCCATTGAAGTTTGCGTATGTGGTTAACGTATGTAACCCATTTCTTATTGCCAGTTTCTAATTGATTTAGTCTGCCAGTCGAAGTTAAGTTTTAATGTCAATAACTGTTGACAATTATCAATTCCGCACTAAAGGTGATTTGATCAAAACTCGTGGTGATGGCAACCAAACACCATATTTTGAATCTTTTCCCAATTCGTGCAAATGTGGTTTTATGGTGCCATGACTGCAGTGTAGCTCATCTGCCAATTGATGAGTCGTTAGTCGAGGATCCTTCTCAATTAGGTATCGTAATCGTTGAACGTCCAATTCAACAGGACGTCCGGTACAGGATTCGTCCAGATCGCTGTACTCATTCCTGAAATTTCTGAACCAAATATTTGCCGTCGCGTAAGACACCGTGGATTCGCTCCTCGTATGACATATTTGTTTTAGTCGCATCGTGACTCCGTATCATGAATCCGTATTTGATATCGATTTAAATCCATTATCTTTTATGTAATTCACATAAAGCTTCGGCGCTGACTGTTGTCAACTGACTGCACTTTGGTCTATTTATACTATACAGTAAAATCTTTCTTACTAGAAAAGTTGTGGCTAAAACTAAATCTTAGTTACTAGAAAAGTTGTGGCTAAAACTTACTAGTCAACCTAATATAATTGAATTGTATGTATGCACAAACTGTCACTATATTTTTTATTACATATACTGTCAACGTAAGTACACGTGAATTTCAGGTAATAAATTTATAACGCAATTTTCATGCGCCGATTTTCTTGCTCATTGCGCGTCTCTGCTACATATTTATATGATGCTGTTTGAAAACAAATTTAATTTTAAATTGTTTCCAAAACACTCCATATAATTTTATAAACTAAAATTTCTTGACTTCCACGTGACTTCGTGTTCGTTTTAAACAAAATTGTGCATAAAAACTATAACAATTTTTTTCTCTCAGAACTTTCAGAATAAAAGTCGCTGTTGGTATGATTTACTGTACAAATTTACAAAAATTTGAATATTGACTATTTAAGACTCTCCCTGAATCTTAATAGAACCAAATCTAGGGTTTCTAGGTCATATTATATAAAATCAAATTATATTATATAACTAGTAATAGTATTAACATTGTCCGCACAGAAATCTAAAGGAAGAGTGTGGCTGCTTGATGAGAAAAACACGCAGTCTAAAAATCTGAGGTATCGCATCGACTTTCGTTCCGGGGGCTACATACCAGACATTGTGGCCATCCTACTTAACGACAAGATTGTGTGCAGTGCACCCGAGAGTATGTTACCCATTTATTACTTCACTACCTGAGGAAATGGAAATATTACGCATGGATCGCCTTATAAAATAAAAATAACCTAGAAATATGCCTTGGAAAAATATCGTTAAATTTTTCTTCAAAAATTTTCATACAGTTGTTCTAAATATATGTAAATGAAAATTGTATAAAGTGAATTTGGTAAATAAATTGATTATCAACTTACCTAAATTTATAAAATTATAAGCGGTGTAGAGACATCCTGTTACTTCCTAAAGTTGTTATGACGATCATATTAATTAATTTAGAGTAGATAATGAAAAAACATATAATTATAGGTAAAAATATAAAATTCCATGCAGCTAACAACTAAGTGATGTTTAAAAAATTTCTAAAGTTGTTATGACGATAATATTAATTAAATTAGAGTAGATAATGAAAAAATATATAATTATAGATAAAAGTATGAAATTCCATGCAGCTAACAACTAAGTGATGTTTAAAAAATTTCTAAAGTTGTTATGACGATAATATTAATTAAATTAGAGTAGATAATGAAAAAACATATAATTATAGATAAAAATATAAAATTCCTTGCAGCTAACAACTAAGTGATGTTTGAAAAATTTCTAAAGTTGTTATGACGATAATATTAATTAAATTAGAATAGATAATGAAAAAACATATAATTATAGATAAAAATATGAAATTCCATGCAGCTAACAACTAAGTGATGTTTAAAAAATTTCTAAAGTTGTTATGACGATAATATTAATTAAATTAGAATAGATAATGAAAAAACATATAATTATAGATAAAAATATGAAATTCCATGCAGCTAACAACTAAGTGATGTTTAAAAAATTTCTAAAGTTGTTATGACAATAATATTAATTAAATTAGAGTAGATAATGAAAAACATATAATTATGAAGTAAAATAATAAATATTATATTTATGTTTTATTGCCCGTATTATATGAGTTTTCTCTATCATAATAAGCATGAAAACGAAGCAGAATCTTTTCGATACGTCACTGTTGGGCCTGATAGTTTCAACCAGAAACATCTTGAACTTGAAAATATCAAGAACTTCTTATATTTATGAGGAAACCAATCACTCTTTATGCTTACTCGTTCTGTTTCGTATTTATTAAATATTACTGAAGGATTATCGATAGAAAGTTTAAATTAAATTTTCAATTTACGAAATAAATAAACATTTTATTTATTTCGTAAATTGAAAAGAAAAGCGACTAAATCTGAAACATTTCAACAGAGATAAGTCCACTTCCTCCACTGTATATAGTGACACTGTCACACGATATAACATACGAGGAAAATGAGGAGCCATCACACGTCAAGCCCATCACAGATACCTTCATCCCACCCTCTGCTCCTAACCGGAGACCAGTAACAACGACACAAATTCCTGTTGAAAACTACCAGAGTTTGACAAGGTAATGACAATACATGTAAATTATATAACATTAAACTAGATGCATTGTCACGTTGTTGTAAAGGTTAATGTTATTAATGAAAGGGAAAATTGAAATTACCGCAATGAACATGTAAATAGTTTTTTGTTACCACTTTTTTTTGTTACTACTTTATTTCCTCATTTAACTTTTCATTCTCCCTAATATTCGTTTTGTAGCCTGAATCAGATTTTTTTGCTTCGTTTGTAAAAATTGACCCATTTTTATGTATCTAATCGCGCTGTCTTCTCCGTTTAAATTCTTCTTACGAATGTAGCGAATGCAATAAGTTATCTGATGTTGCGATAGATCAATGCTGTAAGTTAGCGCTTATAATCAGATAATAATATTGTTTTCTGAATTTTATTTAATTTCACAGCGATGGGGATGAGTGCGGTGTCCCTCGTCTGAAACTTTCCCTTCTTATATTCGGCGGGCATGATACGGAAAGGGGTGATTGGCCCTGGTTAGTTCCAATGTTCCATCTTCCAGGACTCAGGTTCACATGTGGAAGCACGATCGTGAGCCGTCGACACGTAATCACTGGTGAGAATATATTTATCTGCGTGAACCAATACACCATTTTCCGTCAAATTGAGGTAAATAGAGATGAGTCATACACACTCCACACTAACGAAGCTATGCTTGGCGTGCTTTGTAACTTTTACTACAACTAAATGCACTGGCGCAAACTGGTTTAAACAAAATTACATACGTTAATAACTATCATTTACATATATACAGATTGGTAGTTAAATATTATTTGGATTTCTCAAGAAAATGTAAGTATTCACGGTTATAGATTTAATTAAGGAAAAATAATAAATTTTTTTATGTAATTTTTTCTTTCCAACATTTTCTACATGATAATGGCATTTAAACGTTTCACGAAATAACCTTATTGACATTTCTTTCTATGAAATGTAACTCGTCTCGCTCTGTATTCAAATCCCAAGCAGAAGTTTATATGTAAATCTCTGTCTCGCATTGCATCGTTTTGATTTTACGCGCCCCGTGTGCTTGTACTGTATGACGTTTAACCTTATAGTTGACTTTGAAATAACATATTTCAAGAGCGGGGTGAAGCATCCACAAGAAAACTTTATTTATTGTGATTGTCTTATTCTATACTCAGGAATCTAAAGAAGCCGGCTTGCTATACCAATTAAATAACCTATCGTTATACCTGTTTATAGATGAAAATATTCTGAAGATGATATTTCTTGAGACATTCATCTCTATGTTAATTTTCTTTGTTATTATTGCAACAGAATCCTTTTCAAATTCTCTATGGTCTGGTTTAATGGCATTGTCAGTATGTCACAACATGGCGCTCCGCCGCTCATTAAGCGGAGCTAAAGTGATCCTTGTAATCGCATAACTAAAATGCCTCTGACAAGTGGTCGGCAGCAGCGCCACTAGCGCAGAAAGCTACGTACTGCAATTGCCAAGCTACCTGCCAGAGTGGCGGTTATGAGGTTTACCTCCAACGATACGGACATTGGGAGAGATTTACGTTTAACAGAGGACGGGGAGAGATATTATTCATGAGATTGGATGATAAAGGTTCAGGTTATTTATCCGAAAAATTCTTCTGTGTCTCGATTTGACAACAGAAAACCGATGATAACAGTCACAATATAATAATTAGCATCATTACACACATCATTCTAGACTTTTATATTTTCTACAACATCTGCAGACGTTGTTTGTAATAGTTTAATTAAAAAATGGACCTGTAAGAATTCATCTCCTTTCACTTCACACTAACGAAGCTATGCTTGGCGTGCTTTGTAACTTTTATTACAACTAAATGCATTGGCGCAAACGAGTTTAAACAAAATTGTCGATGGTAACAGTCACAATATAATAATTAGCAAGATGCACATCATTGTAGATTTTTATATTATCTACAACATCTGCAGACGTTGTTTGTAATAGTTTAATTAAAAATGGACCTGTAAGAATTCATCTCCCTTCTCTTAAGCCATTATTGTCTATTAACTACAAGTTAATAGACAATAACTAAGAAGAAGACATTATATCCATACTAAGAAGACATATACTAAGAATAGAAATACTAAGAAGACATTATATTTATATAAACATTGTAAATAATGTAACGGTCAGAACTTTATTTCAATCAGATAAGCCGTTTTTGTGTAAAACTCTACAAAATAGGCAAACTAAATTTTTCTCTTTATAAAATTAGTGCGATGTAGCAACGTTCTTGCATTTTTATACGCCCATAACAAATACTTTTTGTGAACAAAATAATTAATGGTACGTGATTACGTTATATGAAACATTTTACCCTAATCTCTTTTTGGACTTGGTCTGTACTTCTGTTACTATAAAAAAAACTGAGTCAGTTTTATAATTATCTCGTTGAAAAAATAAGCACACAGTATTCCCATCAGAAAAGATATTCGATGCTTTCACAATTTGCGTACGATCGCGTAAACACGATTTAAACCATTATAAAGAAGGTTGCGATACGCTGGCCGATTTCAAGCAAGTTAGTAAAACATATATATCTATAGAATTAAATGTGCTAGTGAAGTCAAGGAGACGAACGAGTATATCGTCGATAACATTTATTAAAGAAGTAGAAATGTTTTGATTTGGTTTGGAACTAGACTGAAATGACTTGGAAGATGTTGTTTACTAATAACACACTAATTGACCATGCGTGATACTGTTGATAATTTTGGATATATGATATTGATACTGTTGAAAACTTTTGAGGATTTTTTGATTAAATGTATTCATACAAATGGTCCCAATAAGATGTTTTCTAAAGCACTGTCTTACATCCCGTATTCCTTTTATGCATCCTCTCTTTATAATTTACTTGTCAAAGTTTTCTACATCAAACCTTTAGCAATTTCATTTATTCCACTAACCTTTAATTTCCTCTTTACCTTCTTTCGACGTTCATAGTGGTTTGCCGTACCTATAACATTTTTTTTTAATTATCCGTGACAAAATTTACATTAGCAAATTTAGAAATCTCCGTGTCCATTTCCGTTTTTTATTCTCAACACAAATACCTTAAAACACTCTTATAATAATTTTGGGCTTAGAATAAAATAATATATACAAATCAAACTCTAAGAATAATGCGTCGATTGATTGTTATTATTATCGAAACCATAAATATTAATATTATTTCCAAGCCGCACATTGCGTGATGGAAAATGGAATCGAAATGAGACCCAGGGAGGTAGTACTGAAGATAGGAGCCTTCGACATCGGACGCTTTAGGGAAAACTACTCGAAGCTTGAGAACCTGCAATCTATCCAAGTGCACGAGGATTATGAAAGGTTTACCAGCGCCAACGACTTGGCCGTGCTGACAACGATAAATCCGATTACCTTCTCAGAATATATCAAGCCGATCTGCCTGTGGGAAGGCGATGGTGACCAAGGCAAAATTGTCAATAGGGAGGCAGTGGTAAGTTCTATTTTTCGTTTATGTTTACGTTCATAGCAGATTTCTGATAGTATAACCTAATCTAACTAGAAAGGGGCTGTAACAACAGTTATTTGACGTTTAAATTTTAGTTGTGTACACAAAACAAATTTTAATAACTTTAAAACAGCAACGCATGCCAATATCATCAATAAGTGGTATAAAATAATAGTTTTCGGTATTAAACTTGGATGAAAAGATCTTACACGACAAGGTAGATCTTATACGACATGGAACCATTAACTTTATTGCATTGAAAAATTAATGGTCCGCCGCAGTGTAAAATTAATTTTTAGTTAAGGACGTCTACCTACAGAATGTTACATGAGGTTTTCTTTACAATAGTTCCACAAATATTATGTAATAAAATACTAATGCTAACAATAATTGAAGAGCTTGATAATATACAATTACAAAATGTTAAACTTGTACAAATTTTCCTAACATTTTAAAAAATATTAACGTATTTTCAGAACAAAAATGTGAATGTGCATAGTAACACTTATAAAGCAAAAGAAGAATAAGTAAAGAATTGAAAAATTCTCCTGTAACAATAATAGAATTAATATCGCAGCGTCGATAAATTGAGGGAGCACCATTCGCGAGGACACCGCAAGGCCAGTCGCAAGTTCAAACGCAATGAATGTTGACAGTAGAGGTGGGCCTTTAAGGTCACTTATGAGACCTAGATTAATCTATGTTTTTGAAAGCTGAGAAATAATTATTTTAGTTCGTTCTTCTTGGCTAAAAAACATCAACTTTGAACTAAAGAATGATATCATTTTGATTCTGTAATCTATTCCCTTAAAAATATTGGTGGATTAATTCATTTTATTCACTCAATCTTTTCTGCCCATCTCTAGTTGACAGACAATTGAGAAAGGTCCCATATATAAATTCCTTCTAGTGTCAGTCTATATTTATTTACAGATCCCACTTAACTACGTCAAGATGTTTATTTTTACCTACTATTTTATTACACAGAGCATATCGGAACAATTTTTAGCCTACTGGCCTTGCCATCCAAAAATCGTTTCTGCTTATCGGGGACTTTTACAATGAGGTTCTGATCGATAAGCTCAAATTGGTGGTGAGCAACTTTTACAAACAACCACCATTGTGCAAGCAACCAGCATAAATAAAAATGTGACTTTGTTGCGGTCATTTTTTTTAACAACCTTAAAACATTATTTAGGTAAGACATTTTCTGCCAAAAATCTAAGCGGTAGTGACTCCGACATAACCCACACATTCTTTTATATAACTTATACATGATTAAACACCAAAATTTATGTCCATTAGTGATTTTATAAAAATTACCTGACAGATTTTAATAAAATCTTTCGTCAGTAATAAAATCATAAGTATTAAATAAATTTTAATTGTCAGTGTGAATTTATATTCTAAAAAACGAATTTTTTTTTATTTAGCAAATAATTTATTTATTTTCCATACACCTAATGATAGGTAGTGTTTGACTCGACATCACGTTGCTGCCGCCTGGTGAGTGTCAAAATAGATTATTCAGTGTCATTTTCCGATGTCAAAAATTGATGTGTCGATCAATACTACAAGTAATCTCAGATGAAGTCACCAAACAATATTTAGGTACATTCAATAAATTGTTAGAATTTCGCTCTGAATGTAAGTTAATGCTAACAATATGTTTAGGTAATCGGTTGGGGGAAGACTCCTGACGACATAGTATCATCGATTCCTCAAATAATAAACGTCCCAATCGTGTCTGTTGATGAGTGCAGAGCATCCAACCACTTATGGAATCGCATCGCATCCGCGAACACCCTTTGTGCAGGTGAGCGACATTTTTTTTACACTAAGCGGCGTTTAGCAAGGTATTGTGTTCTTCTGTCTGTGTATGTATCTAAGCCTGTGTTTGGGCGTCCCGATACTACTCACTAGAAATGGAATTGATAATCTTCTTTGGACAAATGAGATATTATTAGAATCTTCTTAACCTCTCGGGTATCCTTAGGTTGGTGGCATCACGATACATGAAATATAGTAGCCGAGCGTCGCCATTTTGTTCAGTGTGCAAAAATAAATGTGGGGCCACTAAGATGGGTATGATACCCATCTTGGTTATGACACCCAAGATGGGTATGATATCAAAGGTATTGATTGGCACATTACAAAATGTATGACGTATTGTATAAATAAATATAATATTTAATAAAAAAAAAGGTATCAAATAAGTGTTTACTAAACATGGAAGAAAAAATGATAGAAATGTTATGGGGTGACCAATTTGTTTCGAATTTGTGTTCTAAACTTTAATTTTGTCGTAATGGGAATTTTTCCTATTAAGGGTTTCAAAATCTCAAACAATACAATTTTATTAGAGGGCCATTTGTAATTTTACTAGGATTGGTTCAGTACAATAAATACTAATTTAATAACTGCAGATTGGAATCTAAAAAGCAATTACAGAAGTGTATTCTCACATTAATCTGAAAAGCCTCGACAAACTATGTGAGCAGGAAAATTATTTGTATTAAAAACATCAATTGACTTCTATTTTCACAAAATCTTCATAAAGTTAATGACACTTTTACTTTTTTGTACAATTTGCCTGTTCAATAATACATTTTGGTATTTATACATAACAAACTCGATAATTTTTGGATTACTTTACTTTCTTTAATTATATATTGAATTGACTCCTTTGAAGAAATATTTAACAGACCTCGTGAGGAAAAATTGCGTACCGTAACACTCGTATAATTTAGCAGAGGGTCTTAACTTTTATATAATACCTTTATATCTATGGCTGCTTGTTGGTAATCACGTTTTCGTTAATAATTTCATGATTTTGTAGATTGAAAAATTTTCTCACAGTTTTTGTCATTTACACTTTTAAACACATGGACGGAGGAAAAGCTTTGTTTAAAGTAATTTAATTTCTTTTTGCTTACAGAAGATTATTTCAAGAATTTTTTAATTTTTTTAATGTTTGATTTCTTTATATGGTTAGTTTTCACTCAATAATCCATTCTACAGTATATTTTTGTTGTTACACACAAATAAATAAGTTCCCTTACGAGTAAATCAGATCCTAGGTTTTTCTTAATTTTGTCTGTCAAGTCTTCTATTTGCATTAATTTTTAAATCCAAGGTGGCGGTTTTTCTCTGCCCTGTTTTCAATATTATTATATGCACATAGTAACTATATTACGTCTATTTTTGAACACAAAAAGATATAATTAGTATCACCTAAATTATCTTGTATATTAGCCCATTCCCGAGACACACGATTTCAAGGATACTGCGAAAGTTAAGCGCGTTATGCAATGCGCTGCACACCGGGCGTCGGGCGGCACCGTTCAATCCAAATGACACAAATATCTTATTGGGTTTGGATTATTAAGCGCTAAGAGCATTCTTTGACAGAAACAAAATGAAATATATTGATAGTTTACTATTTAAGTTTTTTGTCATGGAGTTTCTGTTTTTAAAAAGGATTCGTTTCAATGTAATCATTTAAATTCTTAATCATATTGAGAAAATATGGAAAGAAACGAATTTTTTTATTGGGAAATAAATGATTTTCTCGTAATAATCTTTATTACGAGCACTTTCAAAACGAAAAACAAATGATGGAAATTATTTTGGAGGGGAATCCAAAAAGTCTTATAAAAAATAAACCAATAGCCTGTATATAATTAGAGGTATATTAACATATATCTGTTCGGTATGAGAAAGAATTAAAATAAAAATGTAACATTCGTTTTTATTTCACTCGACATAGTAAACTACTTTACTGAAATATGACAGTTATCATAAAGTGAACTAAGGGCATCGTGCATTTATTATAAGTCCTTTGAACTTCAGTATCGTGTTTGACCGTTAACAGTGAGTAATAATATAAAAGAAATGTTTTTTCAGGAAAATATAATCAAATTTTAATCTTTGTAAGGGTGCGCGTGAAAAATCTGTTTTATAGGATGGTGAGGTGAATAATATTATCTTTGTTATCAATTTCTAGTACAAATGCATCCAATATTGGAAGAGAAACGACATGCGTTTCAGTCATAAGTTTCCGTTGCCGTTTCATTCAAATTACTATCTTAAACTTAGCAGCAAAACTATACTATAATGGTATTAAGAAATAAACTGAATATTAAATATATTTGTATCAAAATCTCGGTTTGCATAAATAATTAATAACCGGTCAGTGATTCTTATATTTTTTCGTAGTATGCATTGGCAAAAAGTAAATTTTTCTAGTGGTTGCTTACTAATTAACGAATGACAGATTTGACAGAAATTTTTTAAACAGGTGACTTTCAGCATTATTAGTTTTTTCTACAGTTCTCAATATCTAAACAAATTACCTCATAATTTGTTTTCATTAAATGTGCACTAACAACAATTCTATTAGGTCTCTTCACAAGGGCAAACAATATTTTAAAAATATTAAAATGTAAAGATGTAGCTGACTTCACTAAAACTGAAAAATTGTTTGTTTTTTATGCAAACTTAAAGCGTTTTTTATATTTGACTGTTGCCAAGGAGTTTTCACTCCACCATATAAGGTAGTTTTACCTGGGATAACATTTTATTTATTCATCTACGGTTGTCAGTGTCTGAAGTCGCTAATTATAGCTAGTAGTTATTATTGAATGGCCCAATGGGTAACACCGATGGCGAGGAATTATGTGATCTTTAATGAAAATTAATCAGTGAAATATTCAGAGCACGCATATAAGTGATCTTAGTTACCAATTTAAGAACAGTTTCACAATTGTTTCTGTGCTTATCATGGGGAGAAAATATACGAAAGCTCAGACCTTCCTTTCTGTAATAACTGTATTGAGGAACAAAGACCAGAGCTTCCTTAACTTATTTCACCTAACGCCCACTTTGAGATTCAATCATTTTCTAGAACATCCGAATTTTTAACTTTACCACCTCTTAAAATTCACTTCAATGTAAATCGCAATCATTACTTTAATTAAATCAAAGAAAGCGTATAAGCCTTATTCTATTTCTGAGTTCAAACTTACATTTCAAATGGGACTTTTTAACGAGAGCAATTAAAACGCACAATTAATAATATTTATAAACAATGTATTCAAATTAAAACAAAAGTTTTCATTTAAATTTTAAAACTAATCTAATATGGAGGGGAATCTAATGGTCTTCAACGAGTTTTTTAATATCAGGCTCGAATTTATCCAAAAAGAGCCGTAAATAACCACTTTCGGTAACATGCAGCTGATTTCTCTTTTTAGATCGCAGCCTTACTATAACACTAAATCCATGTTCGGGCAAATACGACGAGAGAATGCTATCAAAATTCGTTGAACAATGGACAACAGTTCAGGTTACGGTTGCAGGATTGGCTTTTGTAGCCAAAATTCTTGGCAGTCATTTTTGAATTTTATTTTTATATCCTAATTTTTTGTTAGTTTTATAAGTTTTTCTACCAGCTGGGTTGATATTTGATAAAGGATCTAATACTATGTGTGGTATTTCTATGTTTAAAATGTTATTGAATTGTTTTATGAAAAAACTGTGGAGGTTCTCTAAATGTTGGTAGTAAACAAGCAACAGGTGCCATTGTTGAAGGATACTGCTTATAAATTAAGAAAGTTTTTAAACTCACGTGTGCCAATATTTTTCTTATGTAAGAGTAGTTTACCTACGAACGAAGCTTCTCAAAGGAATTTTTCGGATAATATCTGTCGCGGTTTATGAAGCACAGTGGTTATCACTTTATTTGTTCTCTGAACCTTTTACCACCCTCCTGAAGGCCTTTAGCGCCCACAAAACAAACCATAAATGGTATCTAACATGTCAGTTTTGAAACATGTAGCTAGGAAATGCATTTGTTGTCAGTAGAAATAGTCTTTGCAGTAAGTCAAGTATGCTACAAATGAGCTAATTACTTTGGTTCGTGCATTCGTAATATTTTCTATATCTATGTATTTTTTGTTGTAAAATGAACTATATTATAAATGTAGTAAATTTGCGAGCACTAAATTAGTCAAGTATTCTTTGTTTCCAGATTAAGTACTACATTGTAGTAATATGCATATTGTAGTCACATAGTTAACATGTGAGTAATTTATTCTACTAAGTCTTCTACATAATTATTCAATAATAACCAACATTATTTCAGTTGAGTACTGTTTAGTCTACAATCAGAAAGTAATACCACAAAAAATACATAATACAAAAATTTCAATGTCGCATTGTTTGTCAAAATTAAAGAGATTAAAAGACAAACTATTTGCTCTATCCTATAAATATCCTTTACGGATGACACTATCTTGAAAGGTTATGAATATCTCCATTCCTCTATAAATCCAGAAACAGTTTTTAGGGACTTTTTCACGCAAGACCGTATTTCGGTAATAGTTGTAGCCTATAAGTAGATAAATAGATTTTTATATAAAGTCAAGTTTTTAATTAGCTCTGACGTGTATGTCTCGTTTGGGTTGCTGTGGCAGATATGGTCGTTCAAATTTTGTCGTAACACGACGGGTTTAGTGTCCGTGTGACAAATTCAAAATGAAATCGTGTTCATACAACTGCGTCAACTGAACTAATTGTATTTATATACTTAACCATTGTTAGGAATAAATAGTTTTAGCCAGTATTAGTAATTTTAAATCGCCTATATAATTT
Source organism: Druceiella hillmani (assembly GCA_039881145.1). Taxonomy (NCBI): domain Eukaryota; kingdom Metazoa; phylum Arthropoda; class Insecta; order Lepidoptera; family Hepialidae; genus Druceiella; species Druceiella hillmani. The sequence continues at coordinate 41,883,698 of JAYKKI010000009.1, forward strand.
TAATTCAATTTTATTATTCAAATTTCTATTGAAAAATTTAAAATATCTTTGTGTGTAATCAGATAGGACTTTCATTCTCATGTCTTGGGTGGCTCACGTTGAAATACATATTTAATTATTTCTCATAAGTAAAATACCTATGTACTATATTTCAGACTTTCCCAAATAAAGAGATTCCTTAAAACATTCCGTATCTTAATATCCTCATTTAGGGTTGAAATTTTGAAAAAATACTAAAACGCTTGTATAATTTTATACCATAAAAAGTTTTATAGTAATAAACACTTCGCACTTCTACTGTGAGCAGTACTTTCGCACTTCTGCTGTGAGCAGTACCTTCTCTAAAGACATCCCTATTTTAATATATTGATTTAGGATTGAAGTTTTGAAAAATTATAAAATACGTATCTAATTAATTTACCATAAAAAATTGCATACTTTAAGATTTCAGACTTCTATAGTAAACCTATGTAAGCTGTACATTTTTCATGCCACCATTCTGAATATACAGAACAACCAATTCAATCTTCTATAATCGGTTCTTTCAATACTTTTTCACAACCCCCATATAACCATTGCTTCTTTTGAGGCTGTTTTGTAGGTTTTTTGCATATTTTCCTCACTCTATATTTAGAACCTTCTTTTCTGTATTTTATTGCTCAAGCTATAACTTGTAACGTGAACTGTTAAGTGTATCAGATTTCTTATGTTTGCTTTTATTTTCTGTTTATATAAAGTCCGATTTTGGTATTAGAGAAATATTTGTATTTTTTGCACTATTTAAAACTGATGGCTTGCTGCTACTGGATCACAGAGCAGCAGGGATTTGAAAAGTTACGTTATCCGCTTCTGGGCTCACATCAGGTATACTAATATTGTCAGTATCTAAGCGAGTCATTTCAGAACAGTTTTTTGCAGAGAAGCATCTACAGAAAGTTTTTTAGTTCCTGTCTTATTAAAATTTTGAGTTTCTATCAGTTTCATCTCATTCCGTATAAAAGTATCTTCGCGAAATTGACCAATTTCCGGCTCATTTTATTGTTCTGTCTCCATCCTTAAATATTACATATTTGGTTTTCATGCACAGAATTAATCAAGGCACTAGGCAGGTTATCATTCATTCATCTTTCAATAACAGCACTTGACAAGAAGTCAGTACTTTGAAACATTCAGCAGCGCATCTAATTGTCGCTGGTTTAGAGAAAGTTGAAGAGAACAAAGATGTCGTTATGGCTCTTCAAAGGTGGTTGCTCATCCACATCTCGCATTCACTCACAAAATATATTTTCAATGCATAGTATATTTATCCAAAGGTTGCATCTTGGGCATTTACAGGTATGTAGTGGTAGTGTAGAGCTTTTATGTTATTAGCGAGATAAAGTTCCATAGCTTCAATTATGCAATACTAGACATGATCATCAAGCAGCAGGAGAATTGGATGTTCTTTTGTTGGTCTTGAATGATCTTTGAAGTGAGTTAACCATTTCAGAAAAAGTTCGTCATTAATAAATATGAAATCAGACATCATTCCAATAGACGCCGGTGCAGAACCGCCAAGGAGTTCCACGCTCATTCTTTAGTGACAGAATATGAAAACTATAAAGATAAAGTGGCCAGTTGGACTCATTACATTTACCATTGTAACATTGATTTCCCTTTCTGCACTTGATATTTTGTTAACGGCGTGGTTTCCTTTTTTTGCTGTAACTCTAGGAGGATTGTTGGGTACAGTAGACATTTTGGTATCGTCCATGTAATAAATAGAAGTTGGGGAAATTTGTATTTATCCATTAATTTTGCGACGTTTTTGTAGAACTTATAAAATTGGGGTTTGTTGAAGCCTATTGCTCTGGCAATACTTGCAGATGTGGGACATCTCAATGAAAATGCTTATTGAGAAATCCACGAAGCCAATGTTTACAAGTAATTTTTTTCATTGTTAAAACGATGAGAAATATTATTTTTCACTGCAAGCTCGTAAACCAATGAACGCAAATCTTTAGCAGTCGCTCCTTGAAACATATTGTGTAGTTGTTGTTAATATCGACAAAACTCTTCTGCTATTTTTGGGGACCAACATCGTATATTCCCAGCGTCATCGTAGCTTCCACTCTCTTTAAACAATACGGAAGGTAAGTCTGCGTCGTCTCTAAACAATACGGAAGGTAAGTGCTGCGTCTCTCTGGTAAGGTAAGGTAAGTCTGCGTCGTCTTTAAACAATACGAAGTGCTGCGTCTTTCTTTCTGCTTCGTCGTAGCTTCCTCTCTCTTTAAACAATACGGAAGGTAAGTCTGCATCATCTCTAAACAATACGGAAGGTAAGCGCTGCGTCTCTCTGGTAAGATAAGATAAGTCTGCGTCGTCTTTAAACAATACGGAAGGTAAGTGCTGCGTCTCTCTTTCTGCTTCATCGTAGTTTCCTCGCTCTTTAAACAATACGGAAGGTAAGTCTGCGTGCGCTGTTTTACGGATTATGACTCTGCGTAGTCTTAGGTAATTTTTCAATATGCGACTACACGCCTCATAATGCCATCTTTTGAGTATAGGCGTAAAATATGTAGACGATAACTAGTTTTATTGAAGTATGGCATAATCATGGATGACCACAGTTTTTAAATGATAAAAATTAATATTCATTACAATAATTCTCTTCAAAGTTACTTAGCAAATCCGTTTTCAACTATTTTAATTTTTTTTTCGCAACAAAGCCACTCATGTGTATACATCAAAATACGATTGAAGTTAGCTGCAGATATCGTATATGTTTTGAAATTTTAACATCGCATAGTCTTATTTCCTGCGCAATCTTAAGGCACCCTACCCTAACTAACAATGTTTATAAAATATAAAGTAAGTTTTTCTAAAATAATACACAATATTTTATTTTAAAACAATGGATGGCGACTCTAGACATGTTACTAAAACTTATGCCACTAGCGTAGAGCAACTATAATTGTGATGAGTAATTTAAGCTCGGTTGATGTTTCGGAGTTTATGCGCTGTGGTCATTGTCTTGCTGACGCAATTTTCTATATTTATATATTCTGCTAGGGTAGAGTAGAACGAGGGAAACTTTAAACGTAAAAATAGTATCCGACATAGCTTTCTACCTTGGCCTTGAATTATCAAAAAAAGTGCCAAATTTCTCCAGACCATCTTCATGATCTTAGCTTCATGAACATGAATGTAAATAGTCGGATGAATCATTAAAATGACTTTTGTCCTTGCCTTTATATTGTACTTCAAAACTATAGCCTCGCTATTTTCAAAACAATTACCTAGTTCTTCATACTGGAGACCAGTCTTGACGACAAATCTGCACATGGAATAATTTTCGCAGTTGGTTAACTTTTCAGTTAATGTCAAAGTGTTGTGTCAAGTCATCTTAACTTTTGATTTCGTGACATTATTAGTAGTTTGACAAATATACGTGTAGGCCTTATTTATTTGAAAGTTTACGTAATGTTAATTGTTGATTTACTTTTGAATTAGGGTCCTAGCCCATAACCTGTCTCTTAACACTGTCGCGTGAATAAATGTAACTCAACGAATACACGTGAATAATTTCAACTAAAACCAGCTCCCTTTTTTCCACAATAGGATAAGGATATGCATACTTAACAATATTTACGGATAGAATTCGGGCTGTTTATTGTGAAACAGTAATATCCCAATTATATGAATCGATGTTTGAGCGAATATTTAACTACTGTTTACCTAACAAATGGCTGCGTTGTGATATAAAACTAATCGTACACTTCGATGGCAGGTAGACGAGACGGTACGGGTCCTTGCAATGGCGACTCGGGAGGTGGACTCTTCCTCAAGGAAGGCAATCGGTGGAGGCTGCGCGGAATCATCTCTGCCTCAGTGGGAAACGAAGACAACTGCGGTCTCGGACATTTTGTGCTTTACACCGACCTCGCCAAGTACGCCGGCTGGCTCCAAAGCCATATGCACTGAACACGAAAATCGAACTACGATGTTCTTAATAACAGGAATGTTAATAAATCAAACATCTTAACTTAAAGCGTAATAATTTTAACATGTCATTTGGTAGCCGAAAATTTACTATATATCTTTTGAAATGTAAATATTTATTGAAACATTAAACATAGCCATGTATACAGAAAGGATTTACGAATATGAAACAACTTCCGGTGCCATGTAAAAATAGTGAAATCGTTAGTAAATTTTCTTACAATATATTTAACAAACAGAGCTGCATTTGACATATCGGGAATTAGTATATAGGGATGTTTAGACTGACCGACAATTTTCTGGTCGGAGTCGGATTTTAAATTATTTCATAGTAAATTGGTAATAAATATTGATACAGTCCGAAACTATGCTTAGAAACGAAGATTGCGAATGGCCTTTTTGAAATATTTAAGGGAAAGCATAGGTAATCCTTACAACGGTTACTTACAAAGATAACAATTTTTTTAGTCATATTTTCGAGGAGTGATTCCATGCATTATTCAGAAAAATAAAAGGGAAGGAGAAATGAGACTGTTTGATTTTTTAAAGTATACTCGTTCACAACGACGAAATGAATTACCCTTGAAATAATAATTATGGAGAAAACGTTATTTCAACACGTTGCGAATCGTCAGCTGACATTATTAGTAGTATATGGTATAACTTAGAATACATTTTTTTTAATCGTTTTTAATGTTTTATTTTCCTAGTAGTAGTAGGATTTGGTGTAATAAATATTATATTGAACTGGAACTATTTTTTAAATTTCGAAGTTTGAATCTCAAAAATGTTTGTTTTTTCATATTCTCTAAATACATTTCATGTTAAGGGATGACAGGAACCGGGACTTCGAAAAAAAATTGCATTCATACTCGTATTCCGGAAATTCTTCTTTGTCCCCCATAACATATTGTTTAAAAAATTGTTTGCTATGCTTTTTTCGTTCACTGAATAACATAGGGAATTACCCTCGCCTTTAGAAACTGTTTAATAGTGCGAATGTAATATTTACATAAGTTTAATTAAACAAAAACTCGTTTTGGTCGCATATTTAATAAGTTCAATATATCTGTTATTTGTCGATCAGAATATTAAAAGAAATAAAAGAGTTACTTCGTTTTTATATATTATTTTTAATTTTATGTGGTAATTGTGAAAACAAAATTTCAGAGAACGTGCCTTCTGCTGCAGGCAATTCCGATGTATTTGATAGACAAAATTTAATGTAATATATACTTATGTTCTGTCAGCTTCTGTTTATATCATTATGACTAGTTAATTTATGATTGAGATCTATCAGAGGTTCCAGTCAACAATGAATATTGAAGATATTACTTTACAAAATAAAACTCGTGGTTAACACTGTGGTAATAAAATACTTTATTGTGTGTGGTGCATTTTTGACTCCTTTTGCTCATATACAGAAACCCAGCGTCTGTGTAATAATATATAGTGAAAGATAAGCTTCAAAACAGAATGAACGCTTTTACTCTCTGTTTATTTTGCAGTTAAGAAATGAGGGTTTGTTGTCGAAATTTCGTAAGAATTACAGTAATATTTTCTGCGAAAAAGTAATAATTTTTGAAAAATGTATTTTGGCTGGATTTGATATTTTTGATAAGATAACGTATATGAGATAGGTACTTGCATAAAATATCCTTAGTATTAATGCAGATATTGTGGTGTTTATGCAGATATATATTTTAATGCATTTCACTTCTAGTCCAAATATACATATTACAAATAAGGCTGAGATTCTTTGAACAAAAAAGAAATAAAAGTTTTTATCGAGACAGCTAGTAATAGATGTAGTATTATATATAATTTACTTAAATTATTCTTAATACGCCCCAATCTTTACAAATTGCCCCCCTGAATATGTTGTCATACAACGAAACCTAGGACGTGGTTAACAATTTTAAAGAAAGTAGAAATGATACTACATCACGTAGTTTTATTTAGTTGTGAATCAAAATTAAGTAATAATGAATTTCTACAAATTTAACGCCAAATATATTCAACAAGAAGTAGTCAATTTTAAAAGACTAAAATTTAAAAAAAACGTAACATAAAAAATATACTGTAAAATTTAATTTTATATTTTTTCATAAAATATAATTATAACAAATTCTACTGTAAACAGTGGCGACAAAAATAACGAGTTAACTTTAATGTGGAAACAGTTTAATGATTTGCTAAAAGAAGAAAATGTTTACCAGGACTGACAAAAAATCTTCTAATATTTCTCGTGAATTGTTATCTTTATTTTCTTTTTTAGTGCACAAATTTGGAAAATATCAACGTTTGAAATATTATCAATGTCATTTTTTATTTTGTTCATGCTTAGTTCTTGGTAACGTCAACAACGTGCGAAATTTTGATACCAGAAATTCGGAAGAATTTAAAAATTTTGTCACGTCATTTTCAGATTTAGAAGCCTAATTGTTTCTATTATTTTTCCAATGAAAATTTTCATAAATGTGATAAAGACAATGAGAACACAATAGTGTTATAATTATTTCATATTTAAGAACAATCGCCTTCTACGCAAGTTAACCAAAAAGTTTAAAACATGGAAAATTTTTAATAAAAATGGTAGTAATATTTACCGAAAATAGTAGAAGACGTAAATCGTCTAGAAAACAAATTCGCCCAAAACTGTAAAGGGGTTTTACTCCTAGCGCTTTCCTTCTCGATAGTTTGCATGATAAAACGTAAGTTTTTGTCTACTTCTTAGCGAGTTGTTTTTTAGGGTTCTGAGGTTCAAAATGAGAAAACGGAACACATGCAAATAATGTCACTCACGTGATCGTCCGTCTATTGGTTTATTGAAGACGTTTTTCTCAGAAGTCGTAAAGTAGTAATTTGGAATTTGGTATAATAATAAAATATATTACGTTGCGTATATTTTAATATTTAATACTTCAATGTTAATAATAAAGTAAGACCTTTTTTATATATTATTTTATATAAGTCGAAAGCCGGGCTTATAAGGATTCGAAAACTTTTTATTATAGGATTATAGTTCCAGAGATATCTTTGCAAGTGTGTACAAACGTATTCTCAGAATAGTGGGTGCAAATAAAGCACCAGAAATATTTTTTCACTTTCTCATAACTATTTATTATTTTGTATGATATAAGTCAAAAGTCCGGCTTATAAGGATTACAAAACTTTTTATTTTAGGCTTATAGTTCTAGAGATATATTTACAAGTGTGTACAGACATATTCTCAGAATAGTGGGTGCGAATAAAACACCAGAAATATTTTTTTACTTTATCATAACTATTTATTATTTTGTATCATATAAGTCAAAAGCCCGGCTTATAAGGATTACAAAACTTTTTATTTTAGGCTTATAGTTCTAGAGATATATTTACAAGTGTGTACAGACATATTCTCAGAATAGTGGGTGCGAATAAAACGCCAGAAATATTTTTTTACTTTATCATAACTATTTATTATTTTGTATGATATAAGTCAAAAGCCCGGCTTATAAGGATTACAAAACTTTTTATTTTAGGCTTATAGTTCTAGAGATATATTTACAAGTGTGTACAGACATATTCTCAAAATAGTGGGTGCAAATAAAACACCAGAAATATTTCTTTACTTTATCATAACTATTTATTATTTTGTATGATATAAGTCAAAAGCCCGGCTTATAAGGATTACAAAACTTTTTATTTTAGGCTTATAGTTCTAGAGATATATTTACAAGTGTGTACAGACATATTCTCAGAATAGTGGGTGCGAATAAAACGCCAGAAATATTTTTTTAATTTATCATAACTATTTATTATTTTGTATGATATAAGTCAAAATCCTGGCTTATAAGGATTACAAAACTTTTTATTGTAGGCTTATAGTTCTAGAGATATATTTACAAGTGTGTACAGACGTATTCTCAGAATAGTGGGTGCGAATAAAACGCCAGAAATATTTTTTTACTTTATCATAACTATTTATTATTTTGTATGATACAAGTCAAAAGCCCGGCTTATAAGGATTACAAAACTTTTTATTTTAGGCTTATAGTTCTAGAGATATATTTACAAGTGTGTACAGACATATTCTCAAAATAGTGGGTGCAAATAAAACACCAGAAATATTTTTTTTACTTTATCATAACTATTTATTATTTTGTGTGATATAAGTCAAAAGCCCGGCTTATAAGGATTACAAAACTTTTTATTTTAGGCTTATAGTTCTAGAGATATATTTACAAGTGTGTACAGACATATTCTCAGAATAGTGGGTGCGAATAAAACGCCAGAAATATTTTTTTACTTTATCATAACTATTTATTATTTTGTATGATATAAGTCAAAAGCCCGGCTTATAAGGATTACAAAACTTTTTATTTTAGGCTTATAGTTCTAGAGATATATTTACAAGTGTGTACAGACATATTCTCAGAATAGTGGGTGCGAATAAAACGCCAGAAATATTTTTTTACTTTATCATAACTATTTATTATTTTGTATGATATAAGTCAAAAGCCCGGCTTATAAGGATTACAAAACTTTTTATTTTAGGCTTATAGTTCTAGAGATATATTTACAAGTGTGTAAAAACATATTCTCAGAATAGTGGGTGCAAATAAAACACCATAAATATTTTTTACTTTATCATAACTATTTATTATTTTGTATGATATAAGTCAAAAGCCCGGCTTATAAGGATTACAAAACTTTTTATTTTAGGCTTATAGTTCTAGAGATATATTTACAAGTGTGTACAGACGTATTCTCAGAATAGTGGGTGCAAATAAATCACTAGAAATATTTTTTCATTTTCTCATAGCGAGTGGTATAAAACTATTTTCAGATTTTATGAAAGGCAATTCTATGGATATTGTCAAAAATGTTTGCAAATCGTGATCTTCGAAGGTATTCGAAAATCATGAAAAATCATCATAAAGTCGAAATTTTGAAGAAACAGCGTCCAGTTTGTTTTAAGTCTGTATGAAAATTATGACAATGTTTGAAAGTTTTAAAGTGTTTTTCATAATATTATTACGACAGTAAATCTCAATTTTACCTCATAATGTGACGTAAAAGAACCGCGTTTGAGATATGACCCATTAAAGTTGTTGAAATTGATATATGTGTCATACAATACGTAAATTAACAAAACTGCGTAAAAAATTGTTTCGTTCAGTTGAAATATCACGAGAACCTAAATATCGTTACATCGTTATGGGATTCATTAATGGTTCTAGGACAAAAAAACAGTCTAAAATTTAAAACAAATATTACTTGCTACATAATCTTTGCCTTTACACATTTCATTTTGGTTTCGCATTTCAAAAGCAAAAACCGAACCCTCATAAAATCACTCGGGCGTTCTTCTCTCCGTCTGTCAAAGGTGTTTCTCACAAACCCAGCTTGACTTAAAAATTTAAATTTGACATAGTAATAAAAAAATTTAATCCGTACATATTTCTATAGTTAAACTCATAAAAATGTACAAAGGCAAATGTTAGCAGAGGCAGGAAAAATTAAGCACATGAAATTTTTTTTTTATATCATATTATATTTTTTTATTCAATCATATTATATACGGAGTGTTATTGGAAAGGCCTAGGAATTCAAAAATGGTTTTTCATAATTGAAAAAAATGCAAGAAATATGTTTTACGTCTTTTCGAAATTACTGAAACTGAAATTGTTGAAAAAAAAACCGAGTTTTAGAAGACAAAGTTTAAAGGACAATTAAAACGATGATTATAGATGTTATAATTTTTGAGTTATTTGTCATAATATACACGTTTCTCCTATTTTATTCTGTGAGGTGTTATTAAATAGGAATTTCAAATTAATGATGATTTATTATAAATAAAGTAATTTTATATCAAAAGCGGTACGGAAACTTTGATGCGCGAGGCAAACTCGAACTTGGTCACATTGCTTGATTAACACTTTTTTTCTGTAAGGAATAGATTTTGGTTACTTCCCATGCAAATATAGTCCGGGCTTGATGATGGACAAAGGTTTTATGGGAAATTGGAGGCGGATAAGAGTACAAAAACTATTTAGGAAGTTGGAGACTGACTGAATATTTAAAAATGTTTTTATAAGAACTTTATTCAGAGATGGTGACCAAAGTATGATGATGAAACTCTAAGATAGTGATAAGAATACTTCATACGCGGGGTGTAAATTTATCAAGTTTGAGCTTTTGGGCGTTTAATTGTCTCGATGCTTGCAAGAAAATAACTAAAGGATTAGATAAGTACCTGTGCAGGGGCACATACAAATATATGAAGCAACTAAGGTATTATGTAGGTAGACAGGTAAGAATGTACAGGAATATATAATGGCATGAAGCAAGTAAGGTCTTAGTAGGTAGGGATGTAAATTTGTGCAGATATAAAAAAAACCAGACACAACTTGGATATTAAATATGTCTGTCAGGCGTACGTATTTATGTACATTTATCTGTACGTATCTATGTACCTACTCATATAAATACACACATACGTACGTACGTAAGTATGTATGTATTTATTCACAAAAAATGAAGAAATAAATAATTGAATCGATTCCAAATAACCAATGAATAAATAACGCATTAAAAACTATAAAACAATGAAAGTGCGAGGACTTGTTGGAAGTTTTTCGGCACATATCGTTTCCGAACTCGTATAAATTTGCAGAATACTCTCAGAGTTAATACTAATTGAAAGTAGCACTCATAGTGTATATATATATATACACACATACACGCACACACACACACACACACACGTATATATGTAGTGCATATCGAAAGAAAAAACTTATTAAAATTGCCTAATTTTTCACGCATATCCTTGACTCTATTTGCTCAACGTGAGCGTTGATGGTTTTGATAGGTTGCTTGCCAGCCGATTTCGCAATCATGGACCACGCATCCAATTTTGTTTTAATCCGGGGAGAAGTTTTAATGCGTTGAGGTTTGAGTTTGTAGAAGATGAAACTCTCTTGGACAAAAAGACTCATTTAAAAGGTCGTTTGTACTCAATGGTAGTCCATATAGACCTCTTCTGATTCTAGAGATGAGGCCACTTGCTTTTCCCCAACATTTGCGAGTGGGTAAATAAAAATTGAATCCCTTTGAAGTATTTTACTTCACAGTTCCTGCTGGGGCATTCCATGTTATCGTTTTACTTTTAGAGACATCCTGGCGTGTTCTTGCGGTTTCGAGACGCAGAACGTGAATCATGTTTTGTTTAACTGCAGTAAATACGATAATGATGACTCTTCATCATTACCAAGTCTTCATGTATTCTACATATTTAAGCCAAATTTCATGCATATATATCAAATAAATTGTATCCTACTATATTATACCATAAGAGATCCGTGTTAAGTTTTTCTGGTAAAATACTCTAAATATTACCACATAAAGTATGATATTTTATATATTTACTATTTATTACAATATGAGAACATAGGTTTGAACATTGCCGAGGCCAAGTTTTGTCTTCAGACCGTGTATATGAAAGGTCATAGGTATAATAAAATTAAAAGTCTACTTTCTGTCCTAGAACACAGTTACTGCCATAGCAGGATGCGGAAAACCATTTTGTTAAAATTGCATATACGCCCCACAATCAATTGAGAGGTTTTTATACAATAAAAAAATGTATGTTAACGTATTAGCATCGATAGATCATCATTAGTATAAGATTGTAATGCTATCATAAATCCCGTGTAGTTTAAAAATATTACAACCCAAATTGAAAAGTATATATTTTAAATTTGAAGGTTATTTCATTTTTCTTATTTATGATAATGGCTCAAACGAAGAGTGTTTTTTCATAATACCCGTAGGCATTTGTGTAGCTACTAGTGACATCATCTCAACTCGGAACATGCTTTGTGAACGGGTTTGACTGGAAACTGATTCGATCGCATCTTTAAGTCGATGATTATGGTTCTGTGAGCTGCTCTGCTCACAGGTTGGGCTCGTGTTGTCATTTATTAGATAAATTAATAATGTTTATAAACATCTTGTGATTTTTTGTGACAAATTTGTAATGAATATCATATCCATGAACTAGTGTCAGAAACTTGTCTATTAATTACGTTGTGGTATTTAAGTGCGTATTAAGTTTTATTTTTCGGTTTGAAAGTTATAAAAATTATCCGTTTTATAGAAGAATTTATGATCTTTATCAACTAACATATAATCGCAGCCAAATTCCATCGAGCATCAGCTATTTAAAGTTAATAAAATTATAAATTCAGTCGAAACATTGAAAAAACTTGAAAATTTCTTTTGCATGTGCCGCGGTTATATTTAATAAATGTTGTTAAATAATAAACAAAATTATAAACATTAGTGATCTCGTTAAATTAGTTTTAATAAAATAAACATCAAAAAGCCGTTCATTCCAAAAATGTTAATGAAACTATAAGCTATCTGTGTTACATTTTTATCGTTATGAACACCAGCTTTAAGATATTAAAAAATAGTGTGCGGAAATTATTATGGTTAAATTAATGACATTTTTAAATTTTTTATGAAAATTAAATATAGTTTTAAGTTTTTCTAAAACCTTTTTGTCTATAAATAAATACGTCATGTACATTGACAGAAAATAAATGTCGCATTGGTATGTATCTTAAAATCTTCATGTTAATTTTGAGTTACCTAATATGTCTCAGCAGCTTTTTCAATATCACATTTTGCGTCAGACGAGAACAATTAACCACAAATTTACATAGCCGGTTGAAACAATTAACCACATATTATGTAGCTGGTATAAGCCCGGTTGATCTCGAAAACCACCAATGTTTCTATAGATATTTTTTTATGAAGGGTTTAAATTAGCAAATATAATATTTGCGGAAAAAAATTTATGCACTTTCACTGAACATAACTGCGCATGTACTTTCCATAAACTTAAGTGAAATATATGTATAGGAGATATATCGCTTTTAAATATTTTTTTGATAAAAGTTTAGTATATAAAGTTATATCTGTATAAGAAAATTTACGTGTATCCAACTAATATTATAAATGTCAAAGTTTGCCTATGGAACTTAGTAGACAAATAGTTCATGATTGAAATTAAGAAAAAGGCTTTTTGGCTTGGGGAACAGAACAATTCGCGTAGGTAATCTTAAGTATTTCGACAGTCTAAACCTACAAGTAAATCCCGTTGCGTCAATGGAAATTCCACACAGACGATCGGTGGCGGAAGCTAGCAATGTGTATTTTATAATTGGTCATTGAGAAAATAAAGACCGCCAATTAATACTTACTTTTTAGAGTTCTGGAAACGGAATTTTTAGAGTATCACTGATGTAACATCCGTCTATTCGTCTGATACAGTTAATTTTGTCGGGAACCATGCAAAGTATAAAATCGATATTGAACAAAATAATATAACTTGTTAACCCATATATTTAGTTAATACTTTAAAATATTTTGATATGAATTAAAGACAGGACAAATGAAACACTCGAATTTTTAAAAACATTTTTTGTTATGTGGGGTATTATTTTTAAAGTAACTGTTTTATTTAAAAATTTATTTTAAAGTGTATGGGTTTATTTCATGGAGGTGGAAAATTTCGGTGCACAGTCATATAAAATTTCGTTTTAGATAAATAATACTCGTCGTTAAGTGGATAGCGCACAAAAATTGTTTATTAAAACATTTATTGATAATTGAAGCAAAAATGGTAAAAGCAAAAATTATTTTGCATACGTTATTTGAAATATTAAATAACATAATTAATTTTATTATAATGCACTTAATTTGCCGTATTTAAGTTTGAATAGGTAGAGTTATTTTATCTTCGTACATCGTATCTGCGGATGTATTTTTAATTTTTTTGATAGACTTTACTCGATAATACTAATAAAACAAAAATTTTTTTCGAAAAGTTTGATTTATTGTATTAATTAAAAATTTAGTTACGTATTTTTTGGTTTAATCTCATTATTTTATTGCCGCGTACAAAATTTGTAAAATGAATCGGGGAATCACGTACAAAATGACCGTGGCGTTTCCTATTGATTGTTCCCTAAATAGTATTTCTTTATTTTTTGCATTTACTTTTTAAAAATGAAACGGGTTGAATTATCAATTACACTTAATTTTTGTTAAAATTAATTATTATTATAGTTTCTTACGACATTATATGTGACAGGTTATGGCTAGATGGGTCTTTATATAAGAGGTCAATTTAGGATTCAGATATATCCTGAAATTTTGTCTGGCGTATTTTAATACAATATTTAAGTTAAAGCTTACTTCATTTGAAGAAAGGAAAGAATTATTAAAATTTATTCATAAGAAACAAATGATAGGTGATATTTAAAAAAAAAATTAAAATATATAGTGTAATAAAATAAATCCCTTCTGAACCAAAAAATCTCATTTGAAGATTACATAAAGCTGTAATGATTATCCTAGGTTTTCGAGATGTTGAGATGTGCACCATATATTTGCGCATGTCATAGATATACTCGTAGTAGCCAACATGTGATGAAAATTTAAGTTTCATTAATAGTTTGATAGAAATATAATGTATCTTAAAGGTTTATATATATATATATATATATATATATATATATATATACATATGCACACATACATATATGAAAAATTGTATCAGTGCGAGTTTTACCAGTGCTTGAGAGGTTTATTTTATATATTTTGTTATATATCCTAACTTCTGCTTATATCTTGGTACTGAACACAGTAAATAAGAGCAAATATGCCTTCGAATTTTCTATAATTAAACTTCTTAATCAATTCTTGGAAGAAATTTCAAAACTGCAATTTGGCAAATATTACCGAAAGAAAACATTTTCGGGAAGCGAGTGTTTTACTAAAACTGAATTATATTTTTTTATATAGCCAAGCATAATTAAAAGCTCTATGATGGTATATTATTCATTATTTTAATGTAGCAGTAACTTAATAGCGGTACGTTAATGGAGTGTCTTCATCCAAGTGACAGACTTCTTGAAATTAGAATTATCTCCGCCGCTAGTTTACTGTAAAAACTGGCTTATAGAGCAATTAGTGTAAATGATATATGCCCCGGTACGGTATCCCCAAAACGAGAGCTCTCTTTTTGATTCGGTCTTAATGATTGATTGATTGATCTTAATGATTGCATCGATTTAGCTAATTACCGTTATTGGCTGAGATTAAGGGCACGGGAGAAAGTTTAAGGGTTGTCTAGAGCCAAGTTAAGGGTTTCAAGGACGTAATCGTATTACTAATAAGCTGGAAAAAGGCATATTTCCATTGAGCTAGAAAAATGCCATCTTCGTAATTTTTGTTCAATTTACACTTTATATATAATGCTTATGTTGTTTTTTAAATTTACAAACAATACTTTCGGAGATTTTGCAAGCGAATAGTTCTTTTGGACCGCGTTTCGGAAAATGTGTTGAAAATTGATTAGAAAAACACAAATTATATATTTTTTAATTTGTGCTTCAAAAACTTTTATTTGATACTCCATCTTGGAAAAAAATCATTTATTACTAGAACAAAATTGAAATGTTTTAAATTCATTCCTTTAATTGAGTCGCTACTTCCTATGGCTATATCAATTTTAACCTTGAATGTCAAAGAGTCTCTGAGAAAAATGCCTGAGACTGACGTGCGGACTGTAACTCTATAAGTGTTCCGTTTCGTCAATTCTAGTATTAGCCTAAAAATAATTTTTTTTCTTTCCTTCTGTTCCGCTAATGCTTTTTGAAGCGCCGCCTCTTATGTATCATTACACGGATTTGGTTCAAACAGGTTTTTTAAGTTTAGTCTCATGATCTAATACCAAAATCAGTTCTGTTTATTTTTATTTTGCCACTTTAATATTAATTTATTTTGCTCCCATACTTTGAACAAGTTATTCAAAGCTGGGATAGAAATGCGTTCTTCGCTCAGCTTGCGCCATTATGATACATTTACGAACGGTGTAGAATTTAACAAGTTCAAGGACGCAATGTTCAATTACGTAACAAGAATGTCTATCTAATATTACATATTCTTTCCGTATCCTAAATATCGAAAAATCTCACAAGTTTTGTTTTGTAATATAGGAGAGTATGGAATGCCATACTTGAACAAGAATGTATTAAGATACATTCTTCATTGTGTTGTTTTGTCTGAAATTATATATTTCTCACCTATTGCAATATTAACGTTTCGGTAATTACAAACGTTTTAGACTGAGGGTGTAATTAAATAAGAATGTATAGAGACACATTCTTCATTGTTTTAGTTTGTTTGAAATTATATATTTCTCACCTATTGTAATATTAACCTTTCGGTAATTGCAAGCTTTTTAGATTCAGGGTGAAATTAAACAAGAATGTATAGAGAAGCGTTATTCATTGGTTTATTTCGTCTGAAATTATGTATTCCTCACCTTTTGTAATATTAACTTTTCGGCAATTGCAAGCGTTTTAAACTGAGGGTGAAATTAAACAAGAATGTATAGAGAAGCGTTATTCATTGGTTTATTTCGTCTGATATTATGTATTTCTCACCTGTTGTAATATTAACGTTTCGGTAATTGCAAGCGTTTTAGACTGAGGGTGAAATTAAACAAGAATGTATATAGATACATTTTTCATTGTGTCATTTTGTCTGAAATTATATATTTCTCACCTATTGTAATATTAACCTTTGGTTATTGCAAGCGTTTTAGACTGAGGGTGAAATTAAACAAGAATGTATAGAGATACATTAATCATTGCTTTATTTGTTCTGCAATTATGAATTTCTCATCAATTCTAATATTAACTTTTCGGTAATTGCAAGCGTTTTAGACTGAGGGTGAAATTAAACAAGAATGTATAGAGATACATTCATCATTGCTTTATTTCTTCTGCAATTATTTATTTCTCGTCAATTCTAATATTAACTTTTCGGTAATTGCAAGCGTTTTAGACTGAGTGAGAAATTAAACAAGAATGTATAGATACACATTCTAAATTGCTTTATTTCTTCTGCAATTATGTATTTCTCATCAATTCTAATATTAACTTTTCGGTAATTGCAAGCGTTTTAAACTGATGGTGAAATTAAACAAGAATGTATAGATACACATTCTTCATTGCTTTATTTCTTCTGCAATTATGTATTATTATCAATTCTTATATTACATTTTCGGTAATTGCAAGGGTTTTAGACTGAGGGTGAAATTAAACAAGAATGTATAGAGATACATTCATCATTGCTTTATTTCTTCTGCAATTATGTATTTCTCATCAATTTTAATATTAACTTTTCGGTAATTGCAAGCGTTTTAATCTGAGGGTGAAATTAAACAAGAATGTATAGATACACATTCTTCATTGCTTTATTTCTTCTGCAATTATGTATTTCTCATCAATTCTAATATTAATTTTTCGGTAATTGCAAGCGTTTTAGACTGAATAAAATTGAAATTAAACAAGAATGTGTAGATACACATTCTTCATTGTTTTATTTTGTTTGAAATTATATATTTCTCACCTATAGTAAAATTAACCTTTCGGTAATTGCAAGCGTTTTAGACTGAGGGTGAAATTAAACAAGAATGTATAGAGATACATTCATCATTGCTTTATTTCTTCTGCAATTATGTATTTCTCATCAATTTTAATATTAACTTTTCGGTAATTGCAAGCGTTTTAATCTGAGGGTGAAATTAAACAAGAATGTATAGATACACATTCTTCATTGCTTTATTTCTTCTGCAATTATGTATTTCTCATCAATTCTAATATTAATTTTTCGGTAATTGCAAGCGTTTTAGACTGAATAAAATTGAAATTAAACAAGAATGTGTAGATACACATTCTTCATTGTTTTATTTTGTTTGAAATTATATATTTCTCACCTATAGTAAAATTAACCTTTCGGTAATTGCAAGCGTTTTAGACTGAGGGTGAAATTAAACAAGAATGTATATATACACATTCTTCATTGCTTTATTTCTTCTGCAATTATGTATTTCTCATCAATTCTAATATTAACTTTCCGGTAGTTGCAAGCGTTTTAGACTGAGGGTGAAATTAAACAAGAATGTATAGAGATACATTCATCATTGCTTTATTTCTTCTGCAATTATGTATTTCTCATCAATTCTAATATAACTTTTCGGTAATTGCAAGCGTTTTAAACTGAGGGTGAAATTAAACAAGAATGTATAGATACCCATTCTTCATTGTTTTATTTTGTTTGAAATTATATATTTCTCACCTATAGTAAAATTAACCTTTCGGTAATTGCCAGCGTTTTAGACTGAGGGTGAAATTAAGCAAGAATGTATAGATACACATTCTTCATTGCTTTATTTCTTCTGCAATTATGTATTTCTCATAAATTCTGATATTAACTTTTCGGTAATTGCAAGCGTTTTAGACTGAGGGTGAAATTAAACAAGAATGTATAGAGATACATTCATCATTGCTTTATTTCTTCTGCAATTATGTATTTCTCATCAATTCTAATATAACTTTTCGGTAATTGCAAGCGTTTTAAACTAAGGGTGAAATTAAACAAGAATGTATAGATACCCATTCTTCATTGTTTTATTTTGTTTGAAATTATATATTTCTCAACTAGTGTAAAATTAACCTTTCGGTAATTGCCAGCGTTTTAGACTGAGGGTGAAATTAAACAAGAATGTATAGATACACATTCTTCATTGCTTTATTTCTTCTGCAATTATGTATTTCTCATCAATTCTAATATTAACTTTTCGGTAATTGCAAGCGTTTTAAACTGAGGGTGAAATTAAACAAGAATGTATAGATACCCATTCTTCATTGTTTTATTTTGTTTGAAATTATATATTTCTCACCTATTGTAAAATTAACCTTTCGGTAATTGCCAGCGTTTTAGACTGAGGGTGAAATTAAACAAGAATGTATAGAGATACATTAATCATTGCTTTATTTGTTCTGCAATTATGAATTTCTCATCAATTCTAATATTAACTTTTCGGTAATTGCAAGCGTTTTAGACTGAGGGTGAAATTAAACAAGAATGTATAGAGATACATTCATCATTGCTTTATTTCTTCTGCAATTATTTATTTCTCGTCAATTCTAATATTAACTTTTCGGTAATTGCAAGCGTTTTAGACTGAGTGAGAAATTAAACAAGAATGTATAGATACACATTCTAAATTGCTTTATTTCTTCTGCAATTATGTATTTCTCATCAATTCTAATATAACTTTTCGGTAATTGCAAGCGTTTTAAACTGAGGGTGAAATTAAACAAGAATGTATAGATACCCATTCTTCATTGTTTTATTTTGTTTGAAATTATATATTTCTCAACTAGTGTAAAATTAACCTTTCGGTAATTGCAAGCGTTTTAGACTGAGGGTGAAATTAAACAAGAATGTATAGATACACATTCTTCATTGCTTTATTTCTTCTGCAATTATGTATTTCTCATCAATTCTAATATTAACTTTTCGGTAATTGCAAGCGTTTTAAACTGAGGGTGAAATTAAACAAGAATGTATAGATACCCATTCTTCATTGTTTTATTTTGTTTGAAATTATATATTTCTCAACTATTGTAAAATTAACCTTTCGGTAATTGCCAGCGTTTTAGACTGAGGGTGAAATTAAACAAGAATGTATAGATACACATTCTTCATTGCTTTATTTCTTCTGCAATTATGTATTTCTCATCAATTCTAATATTAACTTTTCGGTAATTGCAAGCGTTTTAAACTGAGGGTGAAATTAAACAAGAATGTATAGATACCCATTCTTCATTGTTTTATTTTGTTTGAAATTATATATTTCTCAACTATTGTAAAATTAACCTTTCGGTAATTGCCAGCGTTTTAGACTGAGGGTGAAATTAAACAAGAATGTATAGAGATACATTAATCATTGCTTTATTTGTTCTGCAATTATGAATTTCTCATCAATTCTAATATTAACTTTTCGGTAATTGCAAGCGTTTTAGACTGAGGGTGAAATTAAACAAGAATGTATAGAGATACATTCATCATTGCTTTATTTCTTCTGCAATTATTTATTTCTCGTCAATTCTAATATTAACTTTTCGGTAATTGCAAGCGTTTTAGACTGAGTGAGAAATTAAACAAGAATGTATAGATACACATTCTAAATTGCTTTATTTCTTCTGCAATTATGTATTTCTCATCAATTCTAATATTAACTTTTCGGTAATTGCAAGCGTTTTAAACTGATGGTGAAATTAAACAAGAATGTATAGATACACATTCTTCATTGCTTTATTTCTTCTGCAATTATGTATTATTATCAATTCTAATATTACATTTTCGGTAATTGCAAGGGTTTTAGACTGAGGGTGAAATTAAACAAGAATGTATAGAGATACATTCATCATTGCTTTATTTCTTCTGCAATTATGTATTTCTCATCAATTTTAATATTAACTTTTCGGTAATTGCAAGCGTTTTAATCTGAGGGTGAAATTAAACAAGAATGTATAGATACACATTCTTCATTGCTTTATTTCTTCTGCAATTATGTATTTCTCATCAATTCTAATATTAATTTTTCGGTAATTGCAAGCGTTTTAGACTGAATAAAATTGAAATTAAACAAGAATGTGTAGATACACATTCTTCATTGTTTTATTTTGTTTGAAATTATATATTTCTCACCTATAGTAAAATTAACCTTTCGGTAATTGCAAGCGTTTTAGACTGAGGGTGAAATTAAACAAGAATGTATATATACACATTCTTCATTGTTTTATTTCTTCTGCAATTATGTATTTCTCATCAATTCTAATATTAACTTTCCGGTAGTTGCAAGCGTTTTAGACTGAGGGTGAAATTAAACAAGAATGTATAGAGATACATTCATCATTGCTTTATTTCTTCTGCAATTATGTATTTCTCATCAATTCTAATATAACTTTTCGGTAATTGCAAGCGTTTTAAACTGAGGGTGAAATTAAACAAGAATGTATAGATACCCATTCTTCATTGTTTTATTTCGTTTGAAATTATATATTTCTCACCTATAGTAAAATTAACCTTTCGGTAATTGCCAGCGTTTTAGACTGAGGGTGAAATTAAACAAGAATGTATAGATACACATTCTTCATTGCTTTATTTCTTCTGCAATTATGTATTTCTCATCAATTCTGATATTAACTTTTCGGTAATTGCAAGCGTTTTAGACTGAGGGTGAAATTAAACAAGAATGTATAGAGATACATTCATCATTGCTTTATTTCTTCTGCAATTATGTATTTCTCATCAATTCTAATATAACTTTTCGGTAATTGCAAGCGTTTTAAACTAAGGGTGAAATTAAACAAGAATGTATAGATACACATTCTTCATTGTTTTATTTTGTTTGAAATTATATATTTCTCACCTATTGTAAAATTGACCTTTCGGTAATTGCAAGCATTTTAGACTGAGGGTGAAATTAAACAAGAATGTATAGATACACATTCTTCATTGCTTTATTTCTTCTGCAATTATGTATTTCTCATCAATTCTAATATTAACTTTTCGGTAATTGCAAGCGTTTTAAACTGAGGGTGAAATTAAACAAGAATGTATAGATACCCATTCTTCATTGTTTTATTTTGTTTGAAATTATATATTTCTCAACTAGTGTAAAATTAACCTTTCGGTAATTGCCAGCGTTTTAGACTGAGGGTGAAATTAAACAAGAATGTATAGATACACATTCTTCATTGCTTTATTTCTTCTGCAATTATGTATTTCTCATCAATTCTAATATTAACTTTTCGGTAATTGCAAGCGTTTTAAACTGAGGGTGAAATTAAACAAGAATGTATAGATACCCATTCTTCATTGTTTTATTTTGTTTGAAATTATATATTTCTCAACTATTGTAAAATTAACCTTTCGGTAATTGCCAGCGTTTTAGACTGAGGGTGAAATTAAACAAGAATGTATAGATACACATTCTTCATTGCTTTATTTCTTTTGCAATTATGTATTTCTCATCAATTCTAATATTAACTTTTCGGTAATTGCAAGCGTTTTAAACTGAGGGTGAAATTAAACAAGAATGTATAGATACCCATTCTTCATTGTTTTATTTTGTTTGAAATTATATATTTCTCAACTATTGTAAAATTAACCTTTCGGTAATTGCAAGCTTTTTAGACTCAGGGTGAAATTAAACAAGGATCTATAGATACACATTCTTCATTGCTTTATTTCTTCTGCAATTATGTATTTCTCATCAATTCTAATATTAACTTTTCGGTAATTGCAAGCGTTTTAAACTGAGGGTGAAATTAAACAAGAATGTATAGATACACATTCTTCATTGCTTTATTTCTTCTGCAATTATGTATTTCTCATCAATTCTAATATTAACTTTTCGGTAATTGCAAGCGTTTTAGACTGAGGGTGAAATTAAACAAGAATGTATATATACACATTCTTCATTGTTTTATTTCTTCTGCAATTATGTATTTCTCATCAATTCTAATATTAACTTTCCGGTAGTTGCAAGCGTTTTAGACTGAGGGTGAAATTAAACAAGAATGTATAGAGATACATTCATCATTGCTTTATTTCTTCTGCAATTATGTATTTCTCATCAATTCTAATATAACTTTTCGGTAATTGCAAGCGTTTTAAACTGAGGGTGAAATTAAACAAGAATGTATAGATACCCATTCTTCATTGTTTTATTTCGTTTGAAATTATATATTTCTCACCTATAGTAAAATTAACCTTTCGGTAATTGCCAGCGTTTTAGACTGAGGGTGAAATTAAACAAGAATGTATAGATACACATTCTTCATTGCTTTATTTCTTCTGCAATTATGTATTTCTCATCAATTCTGATATTAACTTTTCGGTAATTGCAAGCGTTTTAGACTGAGGGTGAAATTAAACAAGAATGTATAGAGATACATTCATCATTGCTTTATTTCTTCTGCAATTATGTATTTCTCATCAATTCTAATATAACTTTTCGGTAATTGCAAGCGTTTTAAACTGAGGGTGAAATTAAACAAGAATGTATAGATACACATTCTTCATTGTTTTATTTTGTTTGAAATTATATATTTCTCACCTATTGTAAAATTGACCTTTCGGTAATTGCAAGCATTTTAGACTGAGGGTGAAATTAAACAAGAATGTATAGATACACATTCTTCATTGCTTTATTTCTTCTGCAATTATGTATTTCTCATCAATTCTAATATTAACTTTTCGGTAATTGCAAGCGTTTTAAACTGAGGGTGAAATTAAACAAGAATGTATAGATACCCATTCTTCATTGTTTTATTTTGTTTGAAATTATATATTTCTCAACTAGTGTAAAATTAACCTTTCGGTAATTGCCAGCGTTTTAGACTGAGGGTGAAATTAAACAAGAATGTATAGATACACATTCTTCATTGCTTTATTTCTTCTGCAATTATGTATTTCTCATCAATTCTAATATTAACTTTTCGGTAATTGCAAGCGTTTTAAACTGAGGGTGAAATTAAACAAGAATGTATAGATACCCATTCTTCATTGTTTTATTTTGTTTGAAATTATATATTTCTCAACTATTGTAAAATTAACCTTTCGGTAATTGCCAGCGTTTTAGACTGAGGGTGAAATTAAACAAGAATGTATAGATACACATTCTTCATTGCTTTATTTCTTTTGCAATTATGTATTTCTCATCAATTCTAATATTAACTTTTCGGTAATTGCAAGCGTTTTAAACTGAGGGTGAAATTAAACAAGAATGTATAGATACCCATTCTTCATTGTTTTATTTTGTTTGAAATTATATATTTCTCAACTATTGTAAAATTAACCTTTCGGTAATTGCAAGCTTTTTAGACTCAGGGTGAAATTAAACAAGGATCTATAGATACACATTCTTCATTGCTTTATTTCTTCTGCAATTATGTATTTCTCATCAATTCTAATATTAACTTTTCGGTAATTGCAAGCGTTTTAAACTGAGGGTGAAATTAAACAAGAATGTATAGATACACATTCTTCATTGCTTTATTTCTTCTGCAATTATGTATTTCTCATCAATTCTAATATTAACTTTTCGGTAATTGCAAGCGTTTTAAACTGAGGGTGAAATTAAACAAGAATGTATAGATAACCATTCTTCATTGTTTTATTTTGTTTGAAATTATATATTTCTCAACTATTGTAAAATTAACCTTTCGGTAATTGCAAGCTTTTTAGACTCATGGTGAAATTAAACAAGAATGTATAGATGCACATTCTTCATTGCTTTATTTCTTCTGCAATTATGTATTTCTCATCAATTCTAATATAACTTTTCGGTAATTGCAAGCGTTTTAAACTAAGGGTGAAATTAAACAAGAATGTATAGATACACATTCTTCATTGTTTCATTTTGTTTGAAATTATATATTTCTCACCTATTGTAAAATTGACCTTTCGGTAATTGCAAGCATTTTAGACTGAGGGTGAAATTAAACAAGAATGTATAGATACACATTCTTCATTGCTTTATTTCTTCTGCAATTATGTATTTCTCATCAATTCTAATATTAACTTTTCGGTAATTGCAAGCGTTTTAAACTGAGGGTGAAATTAAACAAGAATGTATAGATACCCATTCTTCATTGTTTTATTTTGTTTGAAATTATATATTTCTCAACTATTGTAAAATTAACCTTTCGGTAATTGCAAGCTTTTTAGACTCAGTGTGAAATTAAACAAGAATGTATAGATACACATTCTTCATTGCTTTATTTCTTCTGCAATTATGTATTTCTCATCAATTCTAATATAACTTTTCGGTAATTGCAAGCGTTTTAAACTAAGGGTGAAATTAAACAAGAATGTATAGATACCCATTCTTCATTGTTTTATTTTGTTTGAAATTATATATTTCTCACCTATTGTAAAATTGACCTTTCGGTAATTGCAAGCATTTTAGACTGAGGGTGAAATTAAACAAGAATGTATAGATACACATTCTTCATTGCTTTATTTCTTCTGCAATTATGTATTTCTCATCAATTCTAATATTAACTTTTCGGTAATTGCAAGCGTTTTAAACTGAGGGTGAAATTAAACAAGAATGTATAGATAACCATTCTTCATTGTTTTATTTTGTTTGAAATTATATATTTCTCAACTATTGTAAAATTAACCTTTCGGTAATTGCAAGCTTTTTAGACTCAGGGTGAAATTAAACAAGAATGTATAGATACACATTCTTCATTGCTTTATTTCTTCTGCAATTATGTATTTCTCATCAATTCTAATATAACTTTTCGGTAATTGCAAGCGTTTTAAACTAAGGGTGAAATTAAACAAGAATATATAGATACACATTCTTCATTGTTTTATTTTGTTTGAAATTATATATTTCTCACCTATTGTAAAATTAACCTTTCGGTAATTGCAAGCATTTTAGACTGAGGGTGAAATTAAACAAGAATGTATAGATACACATTCTTCATTGCTTTATTTCTTCTGCAATTATGTATTTCTCATCAATTCTAATATTAACTTTTCGGTAATTGCAAGCGTTTTAAACTGAGGGTGAAATTAAACAAGAATGTATAGATAACCATTCTTCATTGTTTTATTTTGTTTGAAATTATATATTTCTCACCTATTGTAAAATTAACCTTTCGGTAATTGCAAGCTTTTTAGACTCAGGGTGAAATTAAACAAGAATGTATACAGAAGCGTTATTCATTGGTTTATTTCGTCTGAAATTATGTATTTCTCACCTGTTGTAATATTAACGATTCGGTAATTGCAAGCGTTTTAGATTGAGGGTGAAATTAAACAAGAATGTATGGAGATACATTCATCATTGCTTTATTTCTTCTGCAATTATGTATTTCTCATCAATTCTAATATAACTTTTCGGTAATTGCAAGCGTTTTAAACTAAGGGTGAAATTAAACAAGAATGTATAGATACACATTCTTCATTGTTTCATTTTGTTTGAAATTATATATTTCTCACCTATTGTAAAATTGACCTTTCGGTAATTGCAAGCATTTTAGACTGAGGGTGAAATTAAACAAGAATGTATAGATACACATTCTTCATTGCTTTATTTCTTCTGCAATTATGTATTTCTCATCAATTCTAATATTAACTTTTCGGTAATTGCAAGCGTTTTAAACTGAGGGTGAAATTAAACAAGAATGTATAGATACCCATTCTTCATTGTTTTATTTTGTTTGAAATTATATATTTCTCAACTATTGTAAAATTAACCTTTCGGTAATTGCAAGCTTTTTAGACTCAGGGTGAAATTAAACAAGAATGTATAGATACACATTCTTCATTGCTTTATTTCTTCTGCAATTATGTATTTCTCATCAATTCTAATATAACTTTTCGGTAATTGCAAGCGTTTTAAACTAAGGGTGAAATTAAACAAGAATGTATAGATACCCATTCTTCATTGTTTTATTTTGTTTGAAATTATATATTTCTCACCTATTGTAAAATTGACCTTTCGGTAATTGCAAGCATTTTAGACTGAGGGTGAAATTAAACAAGAATGTATAGATACACATTCTTCATTGCTTTATTTCTTCTGCAATTATGTATTTCTCATCAATTCTAATATTAACTTTTCGGTAATTGCAAGCGTTTTAAACTAAGGGTGAAATTAAACAAGAATGTATAGATACCCATTCTTCATTGTTTTATTTTGTTTGAAATTATATATTTCTCACCTATTGTAAAATTGACCTTTCGGTAATTGCAAGCATTTTAGACTGAGGGTGAAATTAAACAAGAATGTATAGATACACATTCTTCATTGCTTTATTTCTTCTGCAATTATGTATTTCTCATCAATTCTAATATTAACTTTTCGGTAATTGCAAGCGTTTTAAACTGAGGGTGAAATTAAACAAGAATGTATAGATAACCATTCTTCATTGTTTTATTTTGTTTGAAATTATATATTTCTCAACTATTGTAAAATTAACCTTTCGGTAATTGCAAGCTTTTTAGACTCAGGGTGAAATTAAACAAGAATGTATAGATACACATTCTTCATTGCTTTATTTCTTCTGCAATTATGTATTTCTCATCAATTCTAATATAACTTTTCGGTAATTGCAAGCGTTTTAAACTAAGGGTGAAATTAAACAAGAATATATAGATACACATTCTTCATTGTTTTATTTTGTTTGAAATTATATATTTCTCACCTATTGTAAAATTAACCTTTCGGTAATTGCAAGCATTTTAGACTGAGGGTGAAATTAAACAAGAATGTATAGATACACATTCTTCATTGCTTTATTTCTTCTGCAATTATGTATTTCTCATCAATTCTAATATTAACTTTTCGGTAATTGCAAGCGTTTTAAACTGAGGGTGAAATTAAACAAGAATGTATAGATAACCATTCTTCATTGTTTTATTTTGTTTGAAATTATATATTTCTCACCTATTGTAAAATTAACCTTTCGGTAATTGCAAGCTTTTTAGACTCAGGGTGAAATTAAACAAGAATGTATACAGAAGCGTTATTCATTGGTTTATTTCGTCTGAAATTATGTATTTCTCACCTGTTGTAATATTAACGATTCGGTAATTGCAAGCGTTTTAGATTGAGGGTGAAATTAAACAAGAATGTATGGAGATACATTCATCATTGCTTTATTTCTTCTGCAATTATGTATTTCTCATCAATTCTAATATAACTTTTCGGTAATTGCAAGCGTTTTAAACTAAGGGTGAAATTAAACAAGAATGTATAGATACACATTCTTCATTGTTTCATTTTGTTTGAAATTATATATTTCTCACCTATTGTAAAATTGACCTTTCGGTAATTGCAAGCATTTTAGACTGAGGGTGAAATTAAACAAGAATGTATAGATACACATTCTTCATTGCTTTATTTCTTCTGCAATTATGTATTTCTCATCAATTCTAATATTAACTTTTCGGTAATTGCAAGCGTTTTAAACTGAGGGTGAAATTAAACAAGAATGTATAGATACCCATTCTTCATTGTTTTATTTTGTTTGAAATTATATATTTCTCAACTATTGTAAAATTAACCTTTCGGTAATTGCAAGCTTTTTAGACTCAGGGTGAAATTAAACAAGAATGTATAGATACACATTCTTCATTGCTTTATTTCTTCTGCAATTATGTATTTCTCATCAATTCTAATATAACTTTTCGGTAATTGCAAGCGTTTTAAACTAAGGGTGAAATTAAACAAGAATGTATAGATACCCATTCTTCATTGTTTTATTTTGTTTGAAATTATATATTTCTCACCTATTGTAAAATTGACCTTTCGGTAATTGCAAGCATTTTAGACTGAGGGTGAAATTAAACAAGAATGTATAGATACACATTCTTCATTGCTTTATTTCTTCTGCAATTATGTATTTCTCATCAATTCTAATATTAACTTTTCGGTAATTGCAAGCGTTTTAAACTGAGGGTGAAATTAAACAAGAATGTATAGATAACCATTCTTCATTGTTTTATTTTGTTTGAAATTATATATTTCTCAACTATTGTAAAATTAACCTTTCGGTAATTGCAAGCTTTTTAGACTCATGGTGAAATTAAACAAGAATGTATAGATGCACATTCTTCATTGCTTTATTTCTTCTGCAATTATGTATTTCTCATCAATTCTAATATTAACTTTTCGGTAATTGCAAGCGTTTTAAACTGAGGGTGAAATTAAACAAGAATGTATAGATACCCATTCTTCATTGTTTTATTTTGTTTGAAATTATATATTTCTCAACTATTGTAAAATTAACCTTTCGGTAATTGCAAGCTTTTTAGACTCAGGGTGAAATTAAACAAGGATCTATAGATACACATTCTTCATTGCTTTATTTCTTCTGCAATTATGTATTTCTCATCAATTCTAATATTAACTTTTCGGTAATTGCAAGCGTTTTAAACTGAGGGTGAAATTAAACAAGAATGTATAGATACACATTCTTCATTGCTTTATTTCTTCTGCAATTATGTATTTCTCATCAATTCTAATATTAACTTTTCGGTAATTGCAAGCGTTTTAAACTGAGGGTGAAATTAAACAAGAATGTATAGATAACCATTCTTCATTGTTTTATTTTGTTTGAAATTATATATTTCTCAACTATTGTAAAATTAACCTTTCGGTAATTGCAAGCTTTTTAGACTCATGGTGAAATTAAACAAGAATGTATAGATGCACATTCTTCATTGCTTTATTTCTTCTGCAATTATGTATTTCTCATCAATTCTAATATAACTTTTCGGTAATTGCAAGCGTTTTAAACTAAGGGTGAAATTAAACAAGAATGTATAGATACACATTCTTCATTGTTTCATTTTGTTTGAAATTATATATTTCTCACCTATTGTAAAATTGACCTTTCGGTAATTGCAAGCATTTTAGACTGAGGGTGAAATTAAACAAGAATGTATAGATACACATTCTTCATTGCTTTATTTCTTCTGCAATTATGTATTTCTCATCAATTCTAATATTAACTTTTCGGTAATTGCAAGCGTTTTAAACTGAGGGTGAAATTAAACAAGAATGTATAGATACCCATTCTTCATTGTTTTATTTTGTTTGAAATTATATATTTCTCAACTATTGTAAAATTAACCTTTCGGTAATTGCAAGCTTTTTAGACTCAGTGTGAAATTAAACAAGAATGTATAGATACACATTCTTCATTGCTTTATTTCTTCTGCAATTATGTATTTCTCATCAATTCTAATATTAACTTTTCGGTAATTGCAAGCGTTTTAGACTGAGGGTGAAATTAAACAAGAATGTATATATACACATTCTTCATTGTTTTATTTCTTCTGCAATTATGTATTTCTCATCAATTCTAATATTAACTTTCCGGTAGTTGCAAGCGTTTTAGACTGAGGGTGAAATTAAACAAGAATGTATAGAGATACATTCATCATTGCTTTATTTCTTCTGCAATTATGTATTTCTCATCAATTCTAATATAACTTTTCGGTAATTGCAAGCGTTTTAAACTGAGGGTGAAATTAAACAAGAATGTATAGATACCCATTCTTCATTGTTTTATTTCGTTTGAAATTATATATTTCTCACCTATAGTAAAATTAACCTTTCGGTAATTGCCAGCGTTTTAGACTGAGGGTGAAATTAAACAAGAATGTATAGATACACATTCTTCATTGCTTTATTTCTTCTGCAATTATGTATTTCTCATCAATTCTGATATTAACTTTTCGGTAATTGCAAGCGTTTTAGACTGAGGGTGAAATTAAACAAGAATGTATAGAGATACATTCATCATTGCTTTATTTCTTCTGCAATTATGTATTTCTCATCAATTCTAATATAACTTTTCGGTAATTGCAAGCGTTTTAAACTAAGGGTGAAATTAAACAAGAATGTATAGATACACATTCTTCATTGTTTTATTTTGTTTGAAATTATATATTTCTCACCTATTGTAAAATTGACCTTTCGGTAATTGCAAGCATTTTAGACTGAGGGTGAAATTAAACAAGAATGTATAGATACACATTCTTCATTGCTTTATTTCTTCTGCAATTATGTATTTCTCATCAATTCTAATATTAACTTTTCGGTAATTGCAAGCGTTTTAAACTGAGGGTGAAATTAAACAAGAATGTATAGATACCCATTCTTCATTGTTTTATTTTGTTTGAAATTATATATTTCTCAACTAGTGTAAAATTAACCTTTCGGTAATTGCCAGCGTTTTAGACTGAGGGTGAAATTAAACAAGAATGTATAGATACACATTCTTCATTGCTTTATTTCTTCTGCAATTATGTATTTCTCATCAATTCTAATATTAACTTTTCGGTAATTGCAAGCGTTTTAAACTGAGGGTGAAATTAAACAAGAATGTATAGATACCCATTCTTCATTGTTTTATTTTGTTTGAAATTATATATTTCTCAACTATTGTAAAATTAACCTTTCGGTAATTGCCAGCGTTTTAGACTGAGGGTGAAATTAAACAAGAATGTATAGATACACATTCTTCATTGCTTTATTTCTTTTGCAATTATGTATTTCTCATCAATTCTAATATTAACTTTTCGGTAATTGCAAGCGTTTTAAACTGAGGGTGAAATTAAACAAGAATGTATAGATACCCATTCTTCATTGTTTTATTTTGTTTGAAATTATATATTTCTCAACTATTGTAAAATTAACCTTTCGGTAATTGCAAGCTTTTTAGACTCAGGGTGAAATTAAACAAGGATCTATAGATACACATTCTTCATTGCTTTATTTCTTCTG
This sequence comes from Druceiella hillmani, assembly GCA_039881145.1. Taxonomy (NCBI): domain Eukaryota; kingdom Metazoa; phylum Arthropoda; class Insecta; order Lepidoptera; family Hepialidae; genus Druceiella; species Druceiella hillmani. Next base: position 41,914,923 of record JAYKKI010000009.1, read on the forward strand.
CAATTATGTATTTCTCATCAATTCTAATATTAACTTTTCGGTAATTGCAAGCGTTTTAAACTGAGGGTGAAATTAAACAAGAATGTATAGATACACATTCTTCATTGCTTTATTTCTTCTGCAATTATGTATTTCTCATCAATTCTAATATTAACTTTTCGGTAATTGCAAGCGTTTTAAACTGAGGGTGAAATTAAACAAGAATGTATAGATAACCATTCTTCATTGTTTTATTTTGTTTGAAATTATATATTTCTCAACTATTGTAAAATTAACCTTTCGGTAATTGCAAGCTTTTTAGACTCATGGTGAAATTAAACAAGAATGTATAGATGCACATTCTTCATTGCTTTATTTCTTCTGCAATTATGTATTTCTCATCAATTCTAATATAACTTTTCGGTAATTGCAAGCGTTTTAAACTAAGGGTGAAATTAAACAAGAATGTATAGATACACATTCTTCATTGTTTCATTTTGTTTGAAATTATATATTTCTCACCTATTGTAAAATTGACCTTTCGGTAATTGCAAGCATTTTAGACTGAGGGTGAAATTAAACAAGAATGTATAGATACACATTCTTCATTGCTTTATTTCTTCTGCAATTATGTATTTCTCATCAATTCTAATATTAACTTTTCGGTAATTGCAAGCGTTTTAAACTGAGGGTGAAATTAAACAAGAATGTATAGATACCCATTCTTCATTGTTTTATTTTGTTTGAAATTATATATTTCTCAACTATTGTAAAATTAACCTTTCGGTAATTGCAAGCTTTTTAGACTCAGTGTGAAATTAAACAAGAATGTATAGATACACATTCTTCATTGCTTTATTTCTTCTGCAATTATGTATTTCTCATCAATTCTAATATAACTTTTCGGTAATTGCAAGCGTTTTAAACTAAGGGTGAAATTAAACAAGAATGTATAGATACCCATTCTTCATTGTTTTATTTTGTTTGAAATTATATATTTCTCACCTATTGTAAAATTGACCTTTCGGTAATTGCAAGCATTTTAGACTGAGGGTGAAATTAAACAAGAATGTATAGATACACATTCTTCATTGCTTTATTTCTTCTGCAATTATGTATTTCTCATCAATTCTAATATTAACTTTTCGGTAATTGCAAGCGTTTTAAACTGAGGGTGAAATTAAACAAGAATGTATAGATAACCATTCTTCATTGTTTTATTTTGTTTGAAATTATATATTTCTCAACTATTGTAAAATTAACCTTTCGGTAATTGCAAGCTTTTTAGACTCAGGGTGAAATTAAACAAGAATGTATAGATACACATTCTTCATTGCTTTATTTCTTCTGCAATTATGTATTTCTCATCAATTCTAATATAACTTTTCGGTAATTGCAAGCGTTTTAAACTAAGGGTGAAATTAAACAAGAATATATAGATACACATTCTTCATTGTTTTATTTTGTTTGAAATTATATATTTCTCACCTATTGTAAAATTAACCTTTCGGTAATTGCAAGCATTTTAGACTGAGGGTGAAATTAAACAAGAATGTATAGATACACATTCTTCATTGCTTTATTTCTTCTGCAATTATGTATTTCTCATCAATTCTAATATTAACTTTTCGGTAATTGCAAGCGTTTTAAACTGAGGGTGAAATTAAACAGGAATGTATAGATAACCATTCTTCATTGTTTTATTTTGTTTGAAATTATATATTTCTCACCTATTGTAAAATTAACCTTTCGGTAATTGCAAGCTTTTTAGACTCAGGGTGAAATTAAACAAGAATGTATACAGAAGCGTTATTCATTGGTTTATTTCGTCTGAAATTATGTATTTCTCACCTGTTGTAATATTAACGATTCGGTAATTGCAAGCGTTTTAGATTGAGGGTGAAATTAAACAAGAATGTATGGAGATACATTCATCATTGCTTTATTTCTTCTGCAATTATGTATTTCTCATCAATTCTAATATAACTTTTCGGTAATTGCAAGCGTTTTAAACTAAGGGTGAAATTAAACAAGAATGTATAGATACACATTCTTCATTGTTTCATTTTGTTTGAAATTATATATTTCTCACCTATTGTAAAATTGACCTTTCGGTAATTGCAAGCATTTTAGACTGAGGGTGAAATTAAACAAGAATGTATAGATACACATTCTTCATTGCTTTATTTCTTCTGCAATTATGTATTTCTCATCAATTCTAATATTAACTTTTCGGTAATTGCAAGCGTTTTAAACTGAGGGTGAAATTAAACAAGAATGTATAGATACCCATTCTTCATTGTTTTATTTTGTTTGAAATTATATATTTCTCAACTATTGTAAAATTAACCTTTCGGTAATTGCAAGCTTTTTAGACTCAGGGTGAAATTAAACAAGAATGTATAGATACACATTCTTCATTGCTTTATTTCTTCTGCAATTATGTATTTCTCATCAATTCTAATATAACTTTTCGGTAATTGCAAGCGTTTTAAACTAAGGGTGAAATTAAACAAGAATGTATAGATACCCATTCTTCATTGTTTTATTTTGTTTGAAATTATATATTTCTCACCTATTGTAAAATTGACCTTTCGGTAATTGCAAGCATTTTAGACTGAGGGTGAAATTAAACAAGAATGTATAGATACACATTCTTCATTGCTTTATTTCTTCTGCAATTATGTATTTCTCATCAATTCTAATATTAACTTTTCGGTAATTGCAAGCGTTTTAAACTGAGGGTGAAATTAAACAAGAATGTATAGATAACCATTCTTCATTGTTTTATTTTGTTTGAAATTATATATTTCTCAACTATTGTAAAATTAACCTTTCGGTAATTGCAAGCTTTTTAGACTCATGGTGAAATTAAACAAGAATGTATAGATGCACATTCTTCATTGCTTTATTTCTTCTGCAATTATGTATTTCTCATCAATTCTAATATTAACTTTTCGGTAATTGCAAGCGTTTTAAACTGAGGGTGAAATTAAACAAGAATGTATAGATACCCATTCTTCATTGTTTTATTTTGTTTGAAATTATATATTTCTCAACTATTGTAAAATTAACCTTTCGGTAATTGCAAGCTTTTTAGACTCAGGGTGAAATTAAACAAGGATCTATAGATACACATTCTTCATTGCTTTATTTCTTCTGCAATTATGTATTTCTCATCAATTCTAATATTAACTTTTCGGTAATTGCAAGCGTTTTAAACTGAGGGTGAAATTAAACAAGAATGTATAGATACACATTCTTCATTGCTTTATTTCTTCTGCAATTATGTATTTCTCATCAATTCTAATATTAACTTTTCGGTAATTGCAAGCGTTTTAAACTGAGGGTGAAATTAAACAAGAATGTATAGATAACCATTCTTCATTGTTTTATTTTGTTTGAAATTATATATTTCTCAACTATTGTAAAATTAACCTTTCGGTAATTGCAAGCTTTTTAGACTCATGGTGAAATTAAACAAGAATGTATAGATGCACATTCTTCATTGCTTTATTTCTTCTGCAATTATGTATTTCTCATCAATTCTAATATAACTTTTCGGTAATTGCAAGCGTTTTAAACTAAGGGTGAAATTAAACAAGAATGTATAGATACACATTCTTCATTGTTTCATTTTGTTTGAAATTATATATTTCTCACCTATTGTAAAATTGACCTTTCGGTAATTGCAAGCATTTTAGACTGAGGGTGAAATTAAACAAGAATGTATAGATACACATTCTTCATTGCTTTATTTCTTCTGCAATTATGTATTTCTCATCAATTCTAATATTAACTTTTCGGTAATTGCAAGCGTTTTAAACTGAGGGTGAAATTAAACAAGAATGTATAGATACCCATTCTTCATTGTTTTATTTTGTTTGAAATTATATATTTCTCAACTATTGTAAAATTAACCTTTCGGTAATTGCAAGCTTTTTAGACTCAGTGTGAAATTAAACAAGAATGTATAGATACACATTCTTCATTGCTTTATTTCTTCTGCAATTATGTATTTCTCATCAATTCTAATATAACTTTTCGGTAATTGCAAGCGTTTTAAACTAAGGGTGAAATTAAACAAGAATGTATAGATACCCATTCTTCATTGTTTTATTTTGTTTGAAATTATATATTTCTCACCTATTGTAAAATTGACCTTTCGGTAATTGCAAGCATTTTAGACTGAGGGTGAAATTAAACAAGAATGTATAGATACACATTCTTCATTGCTTTATTTCTTCTGCAATTATGTATTTCTCATCAATTCTAATATTAACTTTTCGGTAATTGCAAGCGTTTTAAACTGAGGGTGAAATTAAACAAGAATGTATAGATAACCATTCTTCATTGTTTTATTTTGTTTGAAATTATATATTTCTCAACTATTGTAAAATTAACCTTTCGGTAATTGCAAGCTTTTTAGACTCAGGGTGAAATTAAACAAGAATGTATAGATACACATTCTTCATTGCTTTATTTCTTCTGCAATTATGTATTTCTCATCAATTCTAATATAACTTTTCGGTAATTGCAAGCGTTTTAAACTAAGGGTGAAATTAAACAAGAATGTATAGATACCCATTCTTCATTGTTTTATTTTGTTTGAAATTATATATTTCTCACCTATTGTAAAATTGACCTTTCGGTAATTGCAAGCATTTTAGACTGAGGGTGAAATTAAACAAGAATGTATAGATACACATTCTTCATTGCTTTATTTCTTCTGCAATTATGTATTTCTCATCAATTCTAATATTAACTTTTCGGTAATTGCAAGCGTTTTAAACTGAGGGTGAAATTAAACAAGAATGTATAGATAACCATTCTTCATTGTTTTATTTTGTTTGAAATTATATATTTCTCAACTATTGTAAAATTAACCTTTCGGTAATTGCAAGCTTTTTAGACTCATGGTGAAATTAAACAAGAATGTATAGATGCACATTCTTCATTGCTTTATTTCTTCTGCAATTATGTATTTCTCATCAATTCTAATATAACTTTTCGGTAATTGCAAGCGTTTTAAACTAAGGGTGAAATTAAACAAGAATGTATAGATACACATTCTTCATTGTTTCATTTTGTTTGAAATTATATATTTCTCACCTATTGTAAAATTGACCTTTCGGTAATTGCAAGCATTTTAGACTGAGGGTGAAATTAAACAAGAATGTATAGATACACATTCTTCATTGCTTTATTTCTTCTGCAATTATGTATTTCTCATCAATTCTAATATTAACTTTTCGGTAATTGCAAGCGTTTTAAACTGAGGGTGAAATTAAACAAGAATGTATAGATACCCATTCTTCATTGTTTTATTTTGTTTGAAATTATATATTTCTCAACTATTGTAAAATTAACCTTTCGGTAATTGCAAGCTTTTTAGACTCAGGGTGAAATTAAACAAGAATGTATAGATACACATTCTTCATTGCTTTATTTCTTCTGCAATTATGTATTTCTCATCAATTCTAATATAACTTTTCGGTAATTGCAAGCGTTTTAAACTAAGGGTGAAATTAAACAAGAATGTATAGATACCCATTCTTCATTGTTTTATTTTGTTTGAAATTATATATTTCTCACCTATTGTAAAATTGACCTTTCGGTAATTGCAAGCATTTTAGACTGAGGGTGAAATTAAACAAGAATGTATAGATACACATTCTTCATTGCTTTATTTCTTCTGCAATTATGTATTTCTCATCAATTCTAATATTAACTTTTCGGTAATTGCAAGCGTTTTAAACTGAGGGTGAAATTAAACAAGAATGTATAGATAACCATTCTTCATTGTTTTATTTTGTTTGAAATTATATATTTCTCAACTATTGTAAAATTAACCTTTCGGTAATTGCAAGCTTTTTAGACTCATGGTGAAATTAAACAAGAATGTATAGATGCACATTCTTCATTGCTTTATTTCTTCTGCAATTATGTATTTCTCATCAATTCTAATATAACTTTTCGGTAATTGCAAGCGTTTTAAACTAAGGGTGAAATTAAACAAGAATATATAGATACACATTCTTCATTGTTTTATTTTGTTTGAAATTATATATTTCTCACCTATTGTAAAATTAACCTTTCGGTAATTGCAAGCATTTTAGACTGAGGGTGAAATTAAACAAGAATGTATAGATACACATTCTTCATTGCTTTATTTCTTCTGCAATTATGTATTTCTCATCAATTCTAATATTAACTTTTCGGTAATTGCAAGCGTTTTAAACTGAGGGTGAAATTAAACAAGAATGTATAGATAACCATTCTTCATTGTTTTATTTTGTTTGAAATTATATATTTCTCACCTATTGTAAAATTAACCTTTCGGTAATTGCAAGCTTTTTAGACTCAGGGTGAAATTAAACAAGAATGTATACAGAAGCGTTATTCATTGGTTTATTTCGTCTGAAATTATGTATTTCTCACCTGTTGTAATATTAACGATTCGGTAATTGCAAGCGTTTTAGATTGAGGGTGAAATTAAACAAGAATGTATGGAGATACATTCATCATTGCTTTATTTCTTCTGCAATTATGTATTTCTCATCAATTCTAATATAACTTTTCGGTAATTGCAAGCGTTTTAAACTAAGGGTGAAATTAAACAAGAATGTATAGATACACATTCTTCATTGTTTCATTTTGTTTGAAATTATATATTTCTCACCTATTGTAAAATTGACCTTTCGGTAATTGCAAGCATTTTAGACTGAGGGTGAAATTAAACAAGAATGTATAGATACACATTCTTCATTGCTTTATTTCTTCTGCAATTATGTATTTCTCATCAATTCTAATATTAACTTTTCGGTAATTGCAAGCGTTTTAAACTGAGGGTGAAATTAAACAAGAATGTATAGATACCCATTCTTCATTGTTTTATTTTGTTTGAAATTATATATTTCTCAACTATTGTAAAATTAACCTTTCGGTAATTGCAAGCTTTTTAGACTCAGGGTGAAATTAAACAAGAATGTATAGATACACATTCTTCATTGCTTTATTTCTTCTGCAATTATGTATTTCTCATCAATTCTAATATAACTTTTCGGTAATTGCAAGCGTTTTAAACTAAGGGTGAAATTAAACAAGAATGTATAGATACCCATTCTTCATTGTTTTATTTTGTTTGAAATTATATATTTCTCACCTATTGTAAAATTGACCTTTCGGTAATTGCAAGCATTTTAGACTGAGGGTGAAATTAAACAAGAATGTATAGATACACATTCTTCATTGCTTTATTTCTTCTGCAATTATGTATTTCTCATCAATTCTAATATTAACTTTTCGGTAATTGCAAGCGTTTTAAACTGAGGGTGAAATTAAACAAGAATGTATAGATAACCATTCTTCATTGTTTTATTTTGTTTGAAATTATATATTTCTCAACTATTGTAAAATTAACCTTTCGGTAATTGCAAGCTTTTTAGACTCAGGGTGAAATTAAACAAGAATGTATAGATACACATTCTTCATTGCTTTATTTCTTCTGCAATTATGTATTTCTCATCAATTCTAATATTAACTTTTCGGTAATTGCAAGCGTTTTAAACTGAGGGTGAAATTAAACAAGAATGTATAGATACACATTCGTCATTGCTTTATTTCTTCTGCAATTATGTATTTCTCATCAATTCTAATATTAACTTTTCGGTAATTGCAAGCGTTTTAAACTGAGGGTGAAATTAAACAAGAATGTATAGATACCCATTCTTCATTGTTTTATTTTGTTTGAAATTATATATTTCTCACCTATTATAAAATTAACCTTTCGGTAATTGCAAGCTTTTTAGAGTCAGGGTGAAATTAAACAAGAATGTATAGAGAAGCGTTATTCATTGGTTTATTTCGTCTGAAATTATGTATATCTCACCTATTGTAATATTAACGTTTCGGTAATTGCAAGCGTTTTAGATTGAGGGTGTAATTAAATACACTGTGTTCACACACAGAGCTATCGTAGAATAATTTAGAACAGAGAGAGCGTTACTACAGCGTCATTTAAATGAGTTTATTGTAGATACAGGTTTAGTGTCTCACGTCTTATATTAAAATAAATGTTAATATTAAAATAATATCAATGTTTACATTTAATAAATTCATAAATCATACGTTAAAACATATACGTGCAATCAGTTTCAGTACAGAAATATTTGATCTTCCTTGTCTGTCCATGGATTTTTCCACAATTAACTAGCTGATGATAGCTAATTCGCCCTTGCATACTTTAGTATTCCGGAAGGAAACTTGGGCGGTTGACAGGAGGGCTGAAAGTTTATTTTCGTGTTTCGTTTGGAATATATAATAATCCTACAATTTTATCACATTTAATGTGTATCTAAAATTTTAAATACGTTACAACGTCACAATAGAGCTTAAAGTCTCTACCCACAGATGTCGTCATCGATCTTGACGGACAACGATGTAAGACGAATGTTGAGAGTATAAGGATACGTTTAGGAGATCGGTCAAACAAAAAAACATTTTTTATGTTTACGTTATTACGTTATTTTTCGTGACGCGATTTCTGAGAAAAATGTAAAATTAAATCAAAGAACACAACGTCACAATAGGGCATAAAGTCTCTACCCACATGATGTCTTTGAAGATTTACTTTCGCATCAATCTCAAGTATCGAATTTATCCAAAAATGGAAATTCTACATCAAATCAGTGTATATTTAAGTGGAAATTTTATTCATTCTTCATTTATTTATATAATTTATTACAGACATTACAATTATAGACTATTTTAATACAGATGACTTTTCCAACAATATTGGGTGGAGTATACATCTATAACGGCTGTCTCTTAAAATAGTACATAGCACTAAGATTGTCTTTTTTTCTGTATTTAAATTTTATATCCATCATTAGTATTGACTTTATTAAAACATATTATATACAGAATGTACATAACTTTAGTCATTCTAACTATGCTTAAACAAACCCCTGAAAGGTTGATATTTAGTAAATAAGGTTCAGTAATTTGCAGATATAAATACACAAATGAAATTAATTTTCTCTAACCACACAAATAAAATATCTGTACGCGTATATGTATCTATACACACCAATACGACCAATACGTATGTATATATTTATACATACACAACATATATATATATATATATATATATATATGTACACGTACATATATCTATGCACACCAATACGCATATCTATATATATATATATATATATATATTTATATATAAAATATCTGTACATGTATATGTATCTATACACATTAGTACGTATATATATCTATACATGGTTTGGGAATAAACGAAACTTATTCATTTGTCAAGAAATTGCTTGGAGAAATTGCTTAGTAAAAATACAATTATAAAAGTAATCGGATAAATATAAGAGAAGTACTTTATTCCTCACGTAACTGCTTCTTGGTTTTGTCTTTTCAGATACATAATTTTTCAAAACCTATCTCTATTTATTTATAAACGAAAATTGCCACTGTCCCTTATGATTCTGTAAAATACCTGTTATATTTCAGTTTGATACAATTAAATATTCGATACATTCATACAAGTGTTATACTATCGATACTGGATTTTGAAATATCCAATTGTCACTAATCACATCTCATCTTGATATTTTTGTCAAAGAGGAAGCTTTTAGTTTTTAAAGCAATTGGATTATTTGTGCACTATGCATCAAATATTTACACATATTTTTTCCAACCTAGGCAAGTTCGTGGGCCATACAAGCAAAAGAAAACATTGTAAATGACATAAGTAATGTTTCTTTATATGTTTTATATTTGTTCATAACTAGGCTGAAATTGGACATTCACCTTTGTGTACTGAATTGTAATATCACCTTCTCTAGCCTTATACTTTCCAGTGACTCTATAAATCTTGTCAAACAACTTGTTCGACATTCTCATTAATGTGATGAGACTTAAGCTTTGTGACGAATTTATTTTCATCCCGACCAGTTCTAGTTCTAGTTGCTTAATCAAAGTGTCGAAGAAACAAATTTATATACAAGAGTTAAAATGAAAAAAAATATGAGAATTGCAACAACGACTGGAATTTAATTTTGTATTGCTTTTTTTCTTCTTCCTTTTTTTTCTTTCGCTGCGTTTCTTGAAGAAAAATAGACAGAAATCAAATCATTCTTTTTTGTATAAATCGCAATTCAACTGGACGAAAATAAGTTATTAGAATCTTTGCTAAATGATTTATACCTAATTTGGATTATCGCACAATGGTCTAATTTTGAAATTGTGTGAAATCAAAATGGTTTTCTATTGCATATGTGGAGTTGGACACCGAGTGAAAGAGTAAGTTTTAAGAGTTTCAAAACCATTTTTTGATGTTATACTTCTTTAGGCGTGTTATGAAACAATTATGGGTGTGAAATTTTACAATGCGCGCATGCGCATGCACGATGCAACAAAAATCGACGGGATGAAGTTGTTCAGTCAACATATATTTATATGCGTGTAGTGACTGATATTATATTCTTGTGAATTTTGAGGTTTTTGTGAATACACAACATGTGTTTTATATATAATATAATATATTTAAAACATTTATTTATTGTAAATATTCATTACAGAAATAATGGTGGGTTAAGTTCCGGTATGTATTTATTTCCATCCTAAATTATTACTTTATCATTTACTAAATACTTAAAATTAATAAATTACAATAAATTTTCGGCACATTAATTTATTTCCATTATTTATTAAACTTTATTTAGATTGATTTAGTAAAATTCAATCAACAAAAATTCATCACATTCGTTTCAATTTTTACAATATTTAAATTTAATTTAATTAATTTAATAAAAACAATTAATGATATTATTATTGAAAATAATGTTATTAATAATAGTACTCATAATAGTAAATTATATCATTATTATTTTATTTCCATCAATTATTTGCATGCTAAATAAAGTTCTTTTTGTATTATACCGAAAAAGTATAACTTTTTATTTCATCTAAATACTTCTGGAAACATTATTGAATATGTCTACAGAAATATGTTCTCCACGTCTATCGTAACTACGAAATATCTACTTCAAATATATTTGGAAAATCCATTTACTACAAACATTTTTTCAAAGCCTTGTAACATTTTTTTCGCATTCCTTTACAATTAATATTGATGAATATCATGCGTCTTAAAGGAAAATATTGTCTATCGAGTAGTCAAAACATGTTTGCAAACGATTTAGTACTTTCTTATATTAAACCGGATAAACAAACTCGTGCATTTTTCCTCGTTATAATAGTGTAGAAACAGCGCTATTTGAAATTTACTGAAAGATTATCGAAAAACAGCAGCGATGTTTTGTTGTTTAAATTTGATTGTTTTTGTGTTATAATCATATTGGTATGCGAAATATAATATACTACGTATAATATACTACGCAATATATCTAAATGGATAAAATATAATATACTACGCAATATATCTAAATGGATATAATATACTACGCAATATACCTAAATGGATATAATATACTACGCAATATATCTAAATGGATAAAATATAATATACTACGCAATAGATCTAAATGGATATAATATACTACGCAATATATCTAAATGGATATAATATACTACGCAATATATCTAAATGGATAAAATATAATATACTACGCAATATATCTAAATGGATATAATATACTACACAATATATCTAAATAGATATAATATACTACGCAATATATCTAAATGGATAAAATGAATATTAATATTTTTTAGGAGTTTGACCCGATGTCGTTGAAATAAAAACTATTCATAATAAATATTTTAATTCATTTAATAATTTTGTGAGCGTTTCTTGGCATATTTTGGATTCAAAATATGTTGTGTTCAGAAAAAAATTTAAAGAATATAAAACATAGGAAAAGAAGACATTCATAATTAAAAAAAAATAAATTTTTACCCGGAATGATACATTTTTATTAATTATATTTGAAATTACAAATAAAATAAATTTGTCTTAGATCATCTCAAGTCATAGTGAATCAGACTCATGTTTAGTATATATATATATATATATATATATATATATATATATATATATATATATATATATATATATATATATATATTATATATATATATATATATATATATACATATATAAATATATGTACATTATATATATGTGTATATAATGTACATATATTTTTTCTCGCTTGATACGTATAGTTTTTCTTACGTTCAGGAGAGGCAGGTATTAACTTTAGGTGCTGAAAATGTCAGTAACATTCAATAAGTATCAATACGATAATCGAAATTCAAAATGTCCCGGACTATTATTAAAACGTTCTCGGGTTAATATAAATACCATACATCTTAAAATTGTATTTATGCCTAAGTGTTTACAAAACGTTCGCAGTGCAAGTTCTATATTTTAATTACGTATCATTATTTTAATTAGAAAGTAAGAACTAATTTATTAGTTTACTAATTATAATCCAAGCTATTTTATTTTATATTGGAGTAAACATATTTCTACAAATATTGAAAAAATTCTAGCCTACAGTGATTATGTTAAAGTCGTCCTAAATTTCATGTTTTTAATTTCAGTGTCCCTTCACTACGGAAAACGATACGCCATTCTTTTCAGTAAATTTCACTTCAGGGACCTGCGACATAATGTGTGAAAAAACAAACAGTGTAGTGGTATTAATAGTGCTGTACTTCGCATTTCTCATACCCGAGTTGGAGACCAGCCCCTCGAGAGAATGTCCCGATATAGTGAACTACAGATACGAGGATCCGAATGTGGTAGCGGACGTTACAGTGCCTGCCCCTCCTCAGAGAGGTCCAGTCAGATTGGAGATTAAGTATACAGTGCCGAATTTTGCAGTGCAGGTAAGTATAACTCATTCCGTCCATGTCCGTTTTTGGTAATCTTTTAAACCACTTACTGTTGAGATGGGAAATTGAAACACAATCCGCTGAGAGCGGTGAGATATCATTACTCCAAAAATGGAAATTATAAAGAAATTTAAAGTTACATAACGTATTGTAAGTAGTACAATTAATTCTAAAAATGTATGTTATAATTAATTCCCAAAGAAATTTAACATTTAAAGTTACATAACGCAATGTAAGTAGTACAATTAATTATAAAAATGTATGTTATAATTAATTCCCAAAGAAATTTAACATTTAAAGTTACATAACGCAATGTACGTAGTGCAATTAATTCTAAAAATATATGTTATAATAAATTCCCAAAGAAATTTAACATTTAAAGTTACATAACGCAATGTAAGTAGTACAATTAATTCTAAAAATGTAAGTTATAATTAATTCCCAAAGAAATTTAACATTTAAAGTTACATAACGCAATGTAAGTTATACAATTAATTCTAAAAACGTATGTTATAATTAATTCCCAAAGAAATTTAACATTTAAAGTTACATAACGCAATGTAAGTAATACAATTAATTTTAAAAATGTATGTTATAATTAATTCCCAAAGAAATTTAACATTTAAAGTTACATAACGCAATGTAAGTTATACAATTAATTCTAAAAATGTATGTTATAATTGATTCCCAAAGAAATTTAACATTTAAAGTTACATAACGCAATGTAAGTAGAACAATTAATTCTAAAAATATATGTTATAATTAATTCCCAAAGAAATTTAACATTTAAAGTTACATAACGCAATGTAAGTAGTACAATTAATTCTAAAAATATATGTTATAATTAATTCCCAAAGAAATTTAACATTTATAGTTACATAACGCAATGTACGTAGTGCAATTAATTCTAAAAACATATGTTATAATTAATTCCCAAAGAAATTTAACATTTAAAGTTACATAACGCAATGTACGTAGTGCAATTAATTCTAAAAATATATGTTATAATTAATTCCCAAAGAAATTTAACATTTAAAGTTACATAACGCAATGTAAGTTATAAAATTAATTCTAAAAATGTATGTTATAATTGATTCCCAAAGAAATTTAACATTTAAAGTTACATAACGCAATGTAAGTAGTACAATTAATTCTAAAAATATATGTTATAATTAATTCCCAAAGAAATTTAACATTTAAAGTTACATAACGCAAAGTAAGTAGTACAATTAATTCTAAAAATATATGTTATAATTAATTCCCAAAGAAATTTAACATTTAAAGTTACATAACGCAATGTACGTAGTGCAATTAATTCTAAAAATATATGTTATAATTAATTCCCAAAGAAATTTAACATTTAAAGTTACATAACGCAATGTACGTAGTGCAATTAATTCTAAAAATATATGTTATAATTAATTCCCAAAGAAATTTAACATTTAAAGTTACATAACGCAATGTACGTAGTGCAATTAATTCTAAAAATAAATGTTATAATTAATTCCCAAAGAAATTTAACATTTAAAGTTACATAACGCAATGTCAGTAGGACAATTAATTCTAAAAATATATGTTATAATGAATTCCCAAAGAAATTTAACATTTAAAGTTACATAACGCAATGTAAGTAGTACAATTAATTCTAAAAATATATGTTATAATTAATTCCCAAAGAAATTTAACATTTAAAGTTACATAACGCAATGTAAGTAGTACAATTAATTCTAAAAATATAGGTTATAATTAATTTCCAAAGAAATTTAACATTTAAAGTTACATAACGTAATGTAAGTAGTACAATTAATTCTAAAAATATATGTTATAATTAATTCCCAAAGAAATTTAACATTTAAAGTTACATAACGCAATGTAAGTAGTACAATTAATTCTAAAAATATATGTTATAATTAATTCCCAAAGAAATTTAACATTTAAAGTTACATAACGCAATGTAAGTAATACAATTAATTCTAAAAATATATGTTATAATTAATTCCCAAAGAAATTTAACATTTAAAGTTACATAACGCAATGTAAGTAGTACAATTAATTCTAAAAATATATGTTATAATTATTCCTAAAGAAGTTTCACTTGAAACACGTTTTGATTAATTTTGTTTAGTTCTGATATAAAGTTAGGTGGTTGATTTTGAGAGATGATACATACTTATACACGATTAATTATTAAATTACCTACGTCCTTAAACTGTTATCAGATTTTTTAACTGAATGTACTGTCAAAGCAAGTACAATGTGAATTTGGTGTATACAATTAAAAATGCAATTTTCCTACTTTACTAGAGAAGCCTCTTTATAAGCGCGCTATTCTTGTTCACGATGCTTTACTCTGTTACATATATTTGTAATTCCACTTGAAAAATAAATTGAATTTTTTAATTGTTTCGAAAATTCTTTGTATATTTTTAAAACTTAAACATTGACTTTTATTTGACTTTATAGCTTTGTTTTAAATGTAATCCTTCCTTCCCTCCTTCAACACAAATTCAAACTTTTTCCTTCGGAATATTCAGAATAAAATGGTTTGACTTTATAGTTTGCTGCACACATTTATAAAAAACCTATAATTATTAAAGTTGCTCGTTACAAATGCTTAATATAGAAGACGCAGAATAAAACACAGTTCTTACCTAGGGTGTCTACGTAAAATATAAGACCCCAATATACCGATGATAAGTGCTGACCTTATAAAATTAAATAGAAATTTCCAGATCAAAATATGCTCCTATATTATATAATTGGTAATATTACAAACGCCACTCGTACAGAGGTCTGGAGGAAGAGTGGATCTGCTGGATAGCAACACGTCATCTAAAAATCTGCGATATCTTGTCCATTTTCGCACCGGAGACGTCACACCAAAGCTTGTGGCCGTCGTAGTCAACGAAAAGGTTTTGTGCAGCGCGCCCCGTGGTACGTTAGCTATTCATTACCTTAATGACAATTTTTTTCTTCAAAGATTTTCATTAAATTATTCTAAATGTAAATTATGTAAATGAAAATTATGTGTAATTGAAAATTATGTAAGTGAATCGGTATCGAAATTGATTAAATTATTATCGACTTATTTTAATTTATTAAATTGTAAGCGGTGTGGAAACACTCTGTTTCTTCCCCAAGTAGTTATGATGAATATATTTCTTAAGAAGTTGAAGAAAAAACATCTAATTATATGTATAAATATGAAAATCCCTGCAACTAACAATTGGGTGAAGCTTGAAAACCCAATACCCATTTATTTAGATAGACATAGATTGATATATTTTGAAACTTCAACATTAATACAATATATGTTGCCCAGGTTAATAAAGGGCTATACAAATTATATATTACCTACGTTGTTAAAGGGCTTTAAGGAAAATGCTTCACTATTTTAATATTTGTTATAATTTTCAAACACAATTACAATTTTCATGAATTCTTGCAAAACTAGCTTATAAGCATCCCTTAATTGGATCCATCCACTAGTTTCTTCATAATCTTCATTTTTCTTATTTTCTTCCATTATTTTATGTCCACTTTCTTTAACAGTACAATCATGCTTTTTCATCCTTGTACTTTTATTTAATATTCACACTTTTAAGTATATGATTTGAACTTTTAAGAAATATTTTGGAAGGGTCATATGTTCTTGTTGTATATTTTTGAAATTGTTGCTTCTAGCGCATGCTGCTTCTGGAGTAAAATGATGAATATTATATTTATTTTTCTTTCCTCCTATTATGTGAGTGTCTATTGGAATAAATACGAAAACGAAGCACACTTTTTTACAAATGTTACTGTCAGAACCGATGGTCTCTACCAAAAACTTATGGTAGACATCAGAAATAATCCTAAGAGCTGCTTAGTTTATGAGAGAAACAATGCCAATACTATTTACATTTTTTTTCTCTTTTTTGCATTTATTAATCGTTAATAAATGTTCATCGATAGGACGAACGTTTAGAAATTAAGTGGATTGAAAACAAAAGCGGCTGAATTTAAAAGTTTTCCACAGACTACAGCTCTACTATGCGTTTGAAGACCGTTTCTCACAATACAACATACGTGGAAAGTAAGGACTCGTCACACATCCTAGCCGAGACAAGTTTGTACATCCCGCCCTCTCATAGTAAACGGACAACGACAACACCATTTCCAGTAGAAAGCTACCAGAGTTTGACAAAGTAAAAATAAAATACAGCTATATGATATCGTATCTAATTTATATAACATCTAAATGAACTCCTTGTAGTAACTTCAATGTTCCCTACATTGAAGTTACTACAATAAGCATATAAATAGTTTTATATTACAATTGACGTTTATCAACTACTTCAAGTCGTCGTTTCGCTTTTTATTCTGTCTAATATTTATATCACAACCTGCAATATTTATTCCTGTTTTATTTTTAAAAATTGATCTATATTTATACAATTTGTCGCCCATTTTTTTTGTTTAAAATTCTTCATATGAATTAAGAATCTAGCTAATACGAAAAGATATATGAAGTTACACTAGATTAGTGATGCAAGTTGGGGCTTATATCTAATAATAGTATTGCCCGAATTTTATTAAAATTCACAGGGACGGCGACGAGTGCGGTGTTCCACAACAGAAACCTTTCCAACTTATAATCGGCGGGCACGATACGGAAAGGGGTGATTGGCCCTGGTTAGTTCCAATGTTCCATCTTCCAGGCCTCAGCTTTACATGTGGTAGCACGATCGTGAGCCGACGACACGTAATCACCGGTGAGAATATGTTCATCTATGTGAACCGATACCTAAGCTTCCATCAAGTTGATATAGATAGAGAGATGAGGCACACACTACACACTCACAAAGCTGTGCTGGGGCTTTGTAACTTTTCTACAACTAAATGTACTGGCACAAATGGGTTTAAACAAAACTACATACGTTATATACATGTATATAGATTGCATATACATGTATACTGATTGTTCGTTGATTGGTATAGAAATATTATTTGGATTCCTCTAGAAAATGGAAGACAAAAATATTCCATAAAATTATAAATTTCATTAAGGAGAATTAATTAATTTCTTTGATTTCTTTTTCTTTATAACGTTCTCTCTATCATGGCGTTTAAACGTTTCATGAAGAAAAAACATCTCCACCAAAAAAACTTAATAAAAACACGGAATCACCACAATAATCGATGTACATTTACATCAATTATTACTCGTGTTGCTCTATAGTCAAATTCCAAGAAGTTTATATGTAAATGGCCATGTCGCGTTGCATCGTTTTGACTTCCGCGTCCGGTGTGCGCGTACTGTACGACATTTAACCCTTTATTTGACTTCGGAATCATGTATTTCGAGAGCGGGGTGAAGTATTTACAAATAACCTTTATTTATTGTTATTTCTATAATTAGGAACCCAAAGAAGCCGACTTGCTACACCATTAAACAGCCACCGGTATACTTATATATGGATGATAATATTCTTAAGATTTTGTTTCTTAACAGATTCACTTCTATTTTTCGTTTCTTTGTTTATTATTTCAAAAGAATTCTTTTGAAATTTATTACGGTTCGCATTTTACTTTAATTTTATAAAAGAACATATGGCTATAGTCATATCGGCAATTGCACAATAAATAGAGAGAACACCGTATATCCGCTACGTGTGCGGTAGGGTGATGTGTAGTCCGCAGAAGGTCCATGAGTAGTCCGCAGGAGGCAAACAATCATTTTCCGTATAAAAAAATGACTGTGCCTGTATTTTGCCTCAATCGCTTTTTATATCCTTTGGTTTATTACCAATATACCGAAAAGTTTATTTATTTTGTTCTTTAGTCGAGCGCAGAACAGTAAGTCCTAATCTTGTAAAATTAAAAGGTTCGTAATCGAATCAATCGCACAAATCGTGAAATTATTTTTAGATTTTATTTTCGTGTACAATTATTTCTCACGCCATTTTCATGTTGTCGTAACAATTTTTGTCGTCACCATGATGGTTTAAAAGCGTTGACAGTATGGCTTCAAGGCATTGACAGTTTGGCACAACGCGGGGTTTCAAGGTTTAATTCTTAGCCGCTCATCGGGCGGGGATGGAGGGAAATTTATAATCGCATAACAAAATTTCACTGACCAGTGGGGGCAGCTGTGCCACTAGCGCAGTAAAGTACGCACTGCAATCACCGATCTACTACCCAGCGTGGCGATTGTAGTGTTTACCTCTAATGATACAAGCATTGGGAGAGACTTATGTCTAGCAGTGGACGGGAATAGATATTATTCACGAGGCTGGATGATTAAAGGTTACTGGCGTGTTATTCTCACGCTGAAAAATGAGCAGAGAAAGCACACAGTCTTGCGACATACTAGTTACTGCATAAGTTAGGTCAGAATAGATATCCGATGCTTTCACAGCTTACTTATGGCCGTGTAAACACAATTTAAACCATTCTAATGAATATTGCGATACGCTGACTGATTTCAAGTTAGCTAGAAAAGCCTCGAAATCTACAGAATTAAGTGTGCTACTGAAGTCAAGGAGGTGTATACCATCGGTAACCGTTATTAAAGAAGAGAAATGCTGTGATTTGGTTTGAAACTGGACTGAAAAACTTAGATGCTGTTGTTCACTAAAAATTTGCTAGTGGCCATGCATGATACAGTCGACAAATTTTGATAAAAACGGAATGAATACAGATTTGGGGAAAGAAACAGTTTGGGAATACATCTCATATGTTAAATGTGTTCATTAAATATGATAGATGTTAAATGTGTTCGATTTTCTAAAGCACTACATCCCATATTCTTTTTCCGCATAATGTCTTTTTAATTTATCTGCCAGTTTTTCAACATCTGACCTTCAACAATTTCATTTGTTTTACTAACCTATAAAAATATATTTGCCGTACCTATAACACTTTTAGAGTATCATGAAATTATCCGTGACAAATTTACATTACCAAATATCAAAACCTTCATGTCAACTTCCGTTTTCTATATTTAACAATATAATACCTAAAAATATTATTATTTTAGTTATGAGTTTAGAATAAAACAACATATACGAATCAAATTCTAATAATAAAGCGTTGATTAATTGTTATTGTTATAAAAATAATAAATTTTAATATTATTTCCAAGCCGCCCATTGCGTTATGAAAAATGGAATTGAAATGAGACCCAGAGAGATAGTACTGAAGATAGGAGCCTTCGACCTCGGACGTTTTAGAGAAAACTACTCGAAGCTTGAGAACCTGCAATCTATCCAGGTGCACGAGGATTACAAAAGGTATACCAGCGCCAACGACTTGGCCTTGCTGACAACGATAAATCCAATTACCTTCTCGGAATATGTTAAGCCAATCTGTCTGTGGGGAGGTGATAGCGATCAAGGCAAAATTGTCAATAGGGAGGCAGTGGTAAGTCTTATTTTTAGTTTAAGTTTACGATCACAACTGGTTTCATATCAGTATAACCTAATCTTATTAGAAAGAGTCTGTGACTCCAAATTAATTTACAACAGCTATTTCATGTTTAGTTATTTGATGAAAAACGTCTTAAACCGCGAATTTACATGGAAGTTAAGGTTACGATTTTATGTACATCAAACAAAACCATGATGCACATCCATAATTCTATCCTTATAATCAAGTTAGTCTATATTCATTTACCGACTCACTTAACTATATCAAGATATTTAACATTCACGTAATGCTTTATTACACAAAGCATATCAAAACAATATTTAGCGAATGGCCCTGCTATTTTAATATAACCAGCATCGTAAATGGATCGTAAAAATTAATATGTATGACAGCAACAAAGTCGTATATAAAAATATGCGACTTTGTTGCTGTCGAGCATACATCTAACGATGGGTTGCGTTTGACTGTACGTCACGGTTCTGCCACCTACTGAGTATCAAAATTGATTGTTGAATATACTTTTTCGATGTCATATCGATCAATTTTAAAACATTCCAAGTAACCGCAGATGAAGTTATAAAATGAAAGTAGATAATTTGGTCTGTATACAAATAATTGGTAACAATATATCTAGGTAATCGGTTGGGGGAAGACTCATGATGACCCGGTATCGGAGATCCCTCAAATAATTAACGTCCCGATCGTGTCTCTCAATGAGTGCAGAGCATCTCATAACTTATGGAACCGCATCGCATCCAAGAACACGATTTGTGCAGGTGAGTGACCTTTTTATCCAATATCAAAGAGTGGCTAGGAGAGTATTGTGTTTATCAATGTACGTGCGTGTCTATGTTTGTGTGTGGGTGTTCGGACGTTACTAACCAAAACCGGAATAGATAATCCAATTTGGACAAAGGAGATATTATTAAAATCGTCTTATCCTCCCTGGTATACTAAAGTAGGTGACGTCATATTCCATGAAATATGGTGGCCCAGTGTTGCCATTTTGTCCAATGTAAAAAAATTTTGCGAAGGTCAGAAAAATGGTGATTTGACGAGGAGTGTCTTATAAATTAATAGTATATTTAATAAAAATGTCCGTCATTACGAGCATTAAATAAATAGTTTCTAAACATGGAGGAAAAAATTAAACTATTATAACAGTTGAAAAGTTTGTTTAGAATTTGCTTTCTAAACTTGAGTGTCATCATAGTCAGATTTTTTCCTATTAAGAGTTTTGAACCTCAAACCTTACAATCGTATTAGAGCGTCATTTGTAATTTTACTTCATTTATGGCGGAGCATTGGGTACTCGGGTCGGTTCAGCACAATTTATACTAATTTAATAATTACAGATTTAGATATAAAACATTGACAACTACAGAAGTTTCACGTTAATTTAGAAAGCCTTGACTTTATGTACCATTTGTGTCAAAAACATAAGCAAACCTATTATTCAATGTTTACAAAGTTAAGTGATGAGACTTTTATTTTTTTACATACAATTTGCGGTATTTATATAAAAAAATGTTTTTGCAGGAAATTATAATTAAGTTATTTTCATAACTGTGTGTGTGGAAAATGTATTTCACAAGATATTAAGGTGAATAATTGTATCTTTATTGTCAACTTATAGTCTGTTTCATCTTGGAAGAAAAACAACATGTGTTTTAGTCATAAATGTTCATATTATTATTTTAAACTTGACTTCAAAATTATATTACAGTGCCACTAGGAAATTACCTGACACAAAGTCGATTAATATCCAATCTGGGGTTCATCTGTTCGGTCGTAGTTGCCCATTGGTAAAGAGTAGATTCTTTTAGTGGTAATTCGGGGAACTAACATATGATATATTTGTCAGATAGTTTTTAAATAGATAACTTTCAGTATTGAGGGTTTTTTCTTCCAGTTTTAAATATTTAAAACAAAGTACATCATAATTTACAAAACAATCAAATACACTATTAGCTCTCTGCACAAGGATAAACAATATTTTTCAAAATGCTAAGATATGCTGATGCAGATTCTTAGGGAGACTGAACAATTGCTTGTTTTCTGTGCAATCTTAAAAGGTTTATTTATATTTTATTGTCGTTCAGGAGTTGTCAAGCCGTCAAATAAGGTGGTTAATATCTGGAATAATATTTTATTTATTCGTCTACGTTTGTCAGTGCCTGAAATAGCTGATTATAGCTAGTATTTATTATTGAATGGCCCTGTGATTAATATTAATGGAAAATGATTTATATCAGTAAAGTGTTTGGAGAACATATGTACATCATGTGGACGTGCGTTTGTTCATTTTCCTATTTAAGAACAGTTTCCTAATTCTTTCCAAGTTTGTCATCGGAAGAAAATATACGAAAACTCAGATCTTTCTTTCTATAATAATTGTTCTAAGAAACAAACCAGTAGGTACTGCCTACTGACGTCTTCCTATAACTTAAACATATATTATTATTTGAGTTCAAAACACTCAAAGTACATTTCATAGGAATATTGTTCCCGCGTGATTTAGGTAAATCTTTAGACAAAACCTCTCAGCAGTACATATACTCAGTATATACGCTGTTACATCAGTAGTTTATATAACATACTCGTTGTCAGTAGTTATAGTCTGAGCAGTAAGCCAGGTATGCTTCAAATAAAGTAAATGCTTTTGTTCGTGCGTGCTTATATTTTGTATATCTTTTGTATATGTATGTCCGTTGAAGTAAAATGAACTGTACTAAAAACGTATTAAATTTGAGACACGAGTACTGAGCTAGTCTAGTATTCGTTTCTTCCAGATGGATTGTAATAATATGTACATAATTATCATACAACTAATATGCAAATAACTTATTCTATAAGACTTTATAGAATCACATAATCACTTAATAACAATGAAAATTATTTCAGTTGAATATATTATTGTTATAAAAAAAAATTTAAAAATTGATTGAAAAATAAGCCAATTGCAGGCTTCTAAATTTGAAGATACGGATAGAGTTGGGTATATCCCTGCCTCTATTCCTCTCGTAGAATATAATGTGCAATATTAAAAATGATCTCACAACACAGTATTGCCGTCCTTCTCTAAAGGTTAAATTTAAACTTTCATAACTCGGTCAATGTTTAAGAGTATTAAAAAAATTTCACTCACTCACTCGTCATCAGCTTGTACCTTGAAATTATGATTAATGAAATAAAAAAAAATTAGTCAAATACCCAATTGAAAATTGGTTAAAGTTTTAAATTAATAGTAGAAATAAACTTTTAGGCAAGGAAGAAGCACAGAAGATGAATGTAATAAAAAAATTAATAACAAATTGTCTAGTTTCATTATTTTGTATTCTACATATTTAATATGTTTGCATTATGTTATGCTGGGAACTTTCAGGACATTGATGTTTCGCCAATTTTGAACCTTGGTCAATGAATGTAAAATGAGATTAATCACCGAAGGCATTCAACATACTTTATAATCTTTATAAAATTTAAAGTCAGTTTTCCTAATACAACAAATAACATTTTATTTTAAACAATGGTTTGCAACCCATGTCATGTTACTAGAGTTCATGCTACTAGGGTAGAGCGACTACGATAAGTTATTTAAGGTTAAAGAGAATGAGCGTTTAAAAAAATACCTAAAAAATTTTAAAAACTTCACCAATATTTTACGGTCAACTATATATAAAAAGGGTGCCGCGTTCTTCAACGACATTTATTCTTTGACTATTGACGAATTCACATTGATGTAAAATGGCCGACGTTAAAATCCATGCGCGCCAATATTTAAGAATTTCAATCTGGTCAATCTATAGTAGATGTGTCAGAGAATACTTTATATAGTGTTCCTAAAGGTAATGCATGACCATGGTTCAAGCGATACGCGAATGTCGATTACACGTTAAGAGATAAACTACGGTCTGGCTGATCGGCTGATTTTGGTTTAGACAAATTAAACTATTAACTGAAAAAGATGTCAGTTTTTCCAGGTGAACCTTGACTTAAATGCTCACACGGCACAGCAGACAAACCTTAGGCAAAATTTTCATGCATAGCGTTATAGTAAGAATATACCACGAGTTGAGTGAGGATTAACACAATTATTGTGCATGCATATGCATAAAACTTTAATTTTTTCTGCATAGGTTCAACGGGTGGAACCACATTATCAGTGCGGATAAGAAGTGGGTCGCGCATGTCCATGATATCCTAGAAAATAATTGGACAACATGTTTATTTTTAGGAGTGGTATTCATTGTTTGTATTTTGATGCTCTCCATTTTTTCCCAAAGAAATGAAAACAACTAATTGATAATGATCTTGTCGATAATTATGTTGACAATAACAAGGATATTTCACATATTATTAGTTACAGTAAACTGAAATATATTTATAATTTGTTTCTTCTTCCAGAACTTTCATTATTTATCAGTTAACTCAATATCTATGTGAATTTTGCTTACTTATTCCGTATATATTACGCTATGGGCGTAAATGAAAAAATATGAGATAAATAATTTTTTAAAATAATTCCGAAAGACTATTCCGGTCCACTAATAAATCTGGATGGGTTAAAATCAGTATTTAACAATAAAATCTCTTAGTTCGTAGTTAGTAAAACTAGCACTCTGAGCTTTTCGTACACACTGAGGTACTTAAAAATTAAAATATGTACGGGTGTGAATTTTTTTATTCAACTATTTAAAAGTAACAATATTATTTTTAATTTGCAATATATTTTCAACTATGTTGTTCTCAGGCGTAAAATTAATAATTTCGGTTGCCTATCTTTCTATATTTAATAAGTTCCTTATCATAAATATCTTCAGGTTTGTGATATAAATGTTTAAATATTTTTAGAGGGGAATATTGCTTAAGGATTTGGGGAATGATATTTCGCAAAAAGATGCTAAATAATAATATTATTAAACAAGTTTCACTGCATTTGAAAATAATTTTCGTTCCCAAGCTTGATGTATTTTGAGAATGACCTTAAACAAATTAAAACAGTTTTTTTATATTCATTCTTTTTTTATGTATTTAAACTATATGTGCCAGTAAAATTATGCTCTGTCTTGAAGAATAGGAGCTAGGATGCCGTAGTCTACGAGCGGGCGGACGAATAAAGAAATTATCAAAGCTCCGTTTTTAGTAAGTTGTACAGGTCACGTTCACCACAGCCTCTGAGTTTCAACCATTTTACACCTATGTGCACAGAATTATGCAAGTTGTTACTTCATAAGGAGATGTCAACCTGTAAAGTTGGGGTGAAAAAAGTATTAGTGCACCCCATTGAATAGGGTACCGTTGTATATTTCTCTTAATGAAATTAAATTTATTTTGCAATTAGCAATTTCCAAGCACCGTTCAGGAAGTATTAAGTTGGTATCAACAATTTCGAGGTGTAAACAACTACGTAACCCTACATTCTACGTGTTCGGAAACGCACTTAGCCAGTTTTTACCATTTGTGTTATATACTAATTCTTTACATAATTTGTCTACACGCGAGTGAAATGCAAGTTACACATGTTCTTACATAATTTGTCTACATACGAGTGAAATACAAGTTACACATGTTCTTACATAATTCTTTACATAATTTGTCTACACACGAGTGAAATACAAGTAAAATACAAGTTACACATGTTCTTCGCAGAAAGTACATAAATTCGTTTATTTTAATTTTGAGCGAAAGTAACATACCCGGCTATTTAGGTGTACATTTTAGGTAATATTATTGTAAGGGAATAAAATTTTATTAAAAATTTTAATTTAATTTCAAATATTACTCTTGAATTAATATCGAATTGTGATGAGGAATTCTTTGATGAGGATTCCGAACAAATAAACACGGCAATTCTCAATATTTCCGAGCTGAACGGAAAAATAATTAGTCCGGTGACTGAAGTA
Organism: Druceiella hillmani; assembly: GCA_039881145.1. Classification (NCBI taxonomy): domain Eukaryota; kingdom Metazoa; phylum Arthropoda; class Insecta; order Lepidoptera; family Hepialidae; genus Druceiella; species Druceiella hillmani. Next base: position 41,941,103 of record JAYKKI010000009.1, read on the forward strand.
CAGCCTTTGTACGACTAACCATCGACTATTATGATTACACAGGAAGGGTACCATAGTCTGATATTTCAATACTTCCTCTTAATTCGAATCTTTGTGATAGGCGTCGATTTCAAATATAATCTTAAATAGGTATATAGATATTTAAAATTAAACATACATATGGGTGATAACGCCTACTATAAATTTTGTATAGGTAAATATCTGATTTTACCTGAATTTTCATTTAACATATTACAAAGCATGTATTGGTAGGTTGATAGGATTACACCGTTTTCATACATTAAACAATAACAGTACAGACTTGACATTCAATTCAAAATGTGACATGTATTAAAATAGTACTGACAGGTCAGGAATTGACAACATAATAATATAATATATTTATTTGGCGTTAATTTTGCAGAAATTCATCATTAACAATTAAATTAAACTACGTGATGTAGTATTATTTCTACTTTCTTTAAGTTCTTTACCACGACCTAGGTTTCGTTGTATTACATCTTCAGGTATTACAACATTTGCATTGTACAACCTCATATAATAACAACAATTGAATTTATTACCCTCACTAAAATACTGGTATATCGTATAACTCTCGGAAATATAATAAAACCTACACCGCTCCCCTACAATAAACTCACTTACATAAGCAGGGGGAAAACCCACACAAACCCGGCTTCCGCTATTGTGTTCGAAATATATAAATGCTGTTGGATGTTCCTAAGAGTTAATTTTTGCTAATAGCACACCTGACGATGTTGTAACACAACGAAACCTAGGTCGTGGTAATGAACTTAAAGAAAGTAGAAATAATAATACATCACGTAGTTTCATTTAATTGGTAATAATATAATTCCAATGTTGAATAAAGTTGTACCATAATATAATAGTTTTTCTACAATTAATAGATTAACCAATTGCACAGTATTAAGAGATTGTTAAGATCAGATTTTCTTAAGGATCACGGTATCAACATATTTTTAATACGGATTACAACAAATTCAACAAAGTTGTCGGAGTTTAAGAAATGTTATTTGACTCTCTTTCCTGCATGAGTCTTAATTTACTTCTGCACTAGGCCTTTGCGGCCATATCAGCAAATCTATTAACAGTACATACATGACTAAAATCTGTAATATTTTCATGAAATTTTTCGGTTACACACTTGCAACATTTTGGTTATTAATGTTTGAGCACACCGCTTTTTGATTAAATTCATTTAGCTAACTCAGTATTTAGTTCTACTATATAACCTTCTCGGTGGCTTCTATAAAATCTGCTTTGATGGTAGGCAGGACCACGCGTTGTTGACGGTGACTGGGCAGGGAATACGTATCCACTTATTGGGTGACTGGGCTGGGAATACGTATCCACTTATGCAAATATCACAACCCCTTGATTTCTTTTGGATATTTTTTTTAACTCTATTTCAGTGAGATTCATTGTAACCGTGTACAATGAATCTCACTCAGAGAACGTGACATTGATTCTAGCCATAGTTACAGCATAAATTATTGCACTGCTTCTTTCTATTCTCAGGTCTGCATCCACTTTTATCCGTTCGTTCCATCCGTTTTACTTCTGCTAAAAATGATTTTAAAGCAATGTGTGTAAAGTGCCAAGTAGTAAAATCTGCTTTAAATTCTTGGGGCCTATTAGAAAATAACTCAGTTTGAACTTGTTCAAAACTGAGTCCAAGTTTGTATTTCAACATCTAGGGTGCTTATTTCAATGCGTAGTGATTTGTTCAATTTACATGCCATATCTAGTTTTCCATTTAGTCGCTATGATGGTGTAATGTGTACATGTTGATAAAATATATGTATATTTAACGAAATTACTTGCTCGTCAGTCTCAGAATCTTTCAATACATAATGATGTCATTTGCATTGTTTTTATTTCACTTTATGCATCTCATTCAATTTAATTTTTTAATTTCTTGTACATTTGAATAATATAAGGACACTATCATTTTTCACTATATTTACCTTTTCAAAATTCTTTAAGATTATTGTGACTACATTGTTATTTATTCAGATTATAAAATTGTAGTTCTATTTCTATATACATTTTCTACTTTTTTGTACATAGACGACTTTATTTTTTCTCAATAATCTAAGGATGGGAAGTTGAAGGAACTTTCATTGTAACATAGGTAGCCCTTTTCTTCGACTATATTGTAACCTGTGTGTTTTTTTTAGTATCATGTTAGATATCGGAAAAACTTATCTTTGGTGAATATCGCTTTGGCCTGATTCTGAAGCAATTTTTTCGTGTCCCACGTGTTTCGGGTGTATTTTGCTTCAGGAGCCTTGGGTAGTGTTTTGTTTACGGGACAAAATTTCTTTTACTGTTGATTCTGAGAAGTCGCATCTCGTAAGTTCCGCACCTTTATTCCGTTCGGGGATGCGTTATGTGTTCACGACTCTTGAGTTGTGGTCACAGTTGCTACTGTTCATTTTTCTGCCCTTTATTAAACAACTTCTCTGATTAAATAGTAGTTGGCCACCGTTTTTAATGGTTTGGTATACTGCTAGTAATTTTTTTGCTGTACATTTAAGTTATTTTTGAGTAAGATTTTATTGCAATTTTTGTAGACATCCAGACTTAATTGACTACATCCCTTCACTTTGGGTGTTTCCCATTTTTATTGTCTTCATAGTTGGTGGTTCTCTGTTGCCACAATACAGCTGCTGTTTGTTTGTATATGCAGGAGAATTTTGTTTCCCCATGTGCCTGGAAACACCCGAGTCTATCGGTGCTCTGTGTGATTTGTTGAGCTGTTAAAGCAGTAGCGTAGCTTAAATTTTCTCGCTTTAAACTTCTCTTTTGTCTTTGGCTCTGATATGTATTCTTCACTTATATGATTAAATCTGTTACAAGTATAACAACGGAGTCCCTTCTTAGATATTTGCTTATCCTTTTCTTTTAGAATACTTTTTTATCGCGAATATCTTTGTATTGCTGTCGGTTGTTCTGATGTCTTGAAAATCTTCACCTTGACCGAATCCATTTTGACTTTGACCGAATCCATATGAATTTATTTTCATACCGGAACATCAATGCTATGATTATAATTGGTTTGTATGAATCGAGTAAACTAGAAAGAGGCATTATTCTAAACCCCTTGTAATCTAGTTTGAATCCGATATTCTGGACTACGGTCGTTATTCTGCGGACGTAATCTTCTTTTTTAAGTGTCATCATACATAGATCTCTTAGTAAATCCACTCAGCGTGTTGGCTCTAAATCATCGACCACATGTGCCAAATTACTCTGGATCTTCGTGAACATAAATATATATTGTCAGATAAATAAACAAACTTATTTCTGTCCTTACCTTAAAATCGCTCTACAAATTTCTCGCTATTTTTAACACAATACCTCAGTTCTTTATACTAGAAATAGTCTTGACGGTGTATCTCTACGTGGAATATTTTTTTTGGCCGTTTAACTTTTTAATTAATGTCATAGAAACGTTTGAAGAATCAAGGTTTCACTTACGAAGTCAAGGTTTTGCATTAAGGACCTTTTGTTTGTGAGTAATTTTTGATAGTTTAATAGATGCACGTTTGTAGGTTTTATCCATTTGACAGTTTTCGTAATTTTATTTGTTGATTAACTTTCGAATTAAGGCTGCTAGCTCCATAACATTTTGAATTAATATCGAGCTGGTAGAAACATGTGGGTGATTCTAATAAATATACTTCATGAGGATTCCGGACAGATAAGAAAAAGAGAAGATCTGGTGACCGAGTCGAGTAGACATTAGTCTGTAAGAGTAAAATAAAAGTCACATCATATTAAAAGAATATGAATCTTTTGTTTTGAATAAAAATAAAAAAATGTTCGCGGGAAATATGTGTAATTTAATGAACACATTTGAATAATTTAATCTAAAACCAGCTTTCTTTATTTCCATTAAAGGATACGGACATATATACTTTGTAATGTTTATGAATTTCGGACTGTTTACTATGACAGAAAAATATCTCATATATTCACAATGGTATTTCATCAATATCTAACCGAATATTTGACCAACGTATAAATATTGGTGACAAAAGGTTGCGTCTTGATATAAAACTAATCGTATAGTTCGATGGCAGGTAGACGAGATGGTACGGGCCCCTGCAATGGCGACTCGGGAGGTGGACTCTTCCTCAAAGAAGGCAATCGGTGGAGGCTGCGTGGAATTATCTCCGCCTCAGTGGAAAACGACGAAAAGTGTGGTCTCGGACACTTTGTGCTATACACCGACCTCGCCATGTACGCCGGCTGGCTCCGACGTCGTTTAAACTGAACGTGGAAATCGTACTGGGACATTGTTATTATCGACATAATAAATCGTCTTACCTTTAAAATACAACAATTTTAACATCATATTCTGTAATAGAAAATTCATTATGAATATTTTATAGTGTAAATATTTCTTGAAACATTAAACTTATCGATGTACATAGAAAGTTTTAAGAACATAAAACATCTCTGGTGCAATATAAAAGTAGTAAAATCATTACCATTTGTTCTCACAAAAATAATTAATAAAAACTTAAACACACACACATATATATATATATATATATATATATATATATATATATATATATATATATATATATTTATATATATATATATATATATATATATATATATATATATATATATATATATATATATATATATATTAGGTGTGTGTATTAGGGTGTCCCAAAAAAATTAAAGTGATATTTTTTTCACGCATACCTTAAATCTTATTTTGTTTCAATGGTCTCAAAACATTAAAAAATGAAGTTTCGCGTATTTAAGATCACGACAACCCGCGCCGACTTGCATCGAAACTTGTTTGTACTTGCACGGTATGGCGAGACGGAAATCTCGCACTGATTGCTTGTTATTACTTGTTTGTTTTATTAGTAAACGCATTAATTTTGAGTAATCAACATGTCTGTGGATTTACGGAGTTCCAAAAAGGATATATTCTTATTAAGGGACGTAAAACATCAAATAACCGGTTCGAAACTTCCCTCTAATGGACAAGTACTGGCAGTTCTGTTCTATAATATTCGTGAAGTGAATTTAAGTGTCAATGAAAGTGCAATTATTCGTGAGTGCATTATTTATTGGGAAAAGATACGTATACCGACTAAAACAATACCTAACTGTGTTAATAAACTAGTTGCATTATATCAAGTTGGGAGAGATTTGCAAAAAAAATGCGAAAAAAACACAAGAAGTGTTTGAACAGCGTCGACAAGAGTTTCTTTCCAAATTAAACAATTTGTTTGACATCGCTCATGCGATGCGTTTCAGCTAATTAAAATAAATGTTGATAGGATCTTTTTGCAGCGCCAAAGAGAACCAGGTCGCCCTGGTCACTTAGCCGGAGTGGACAAAAATCTAACAGAAAAAGAAGAAAAGGCGCGCCTTAGAAACATTGGCGAGGAAAAGAAATATATTTCATCGTTAGCTGCATCGACATCAGATGAACCACCTCTAGAAAACTCATCTTCTGATTTTGAAATAATAGATTCACAAGAAAATAGGCCCAGCTCAAGTGGTGCTTCCTCTCGGCTCGATAAAACTTGTATGCGGAAAAATTGCATAACTCCGAAGTTAGTTGCCGCATTAGATAGGTGTCAGTTAAGTGTGAGAGATTCTGTATTTATAATTGAAGCTACTATTAAGGCACTAGGGACTATTAAGGCACTACTATTAAGGCACTAAACACGGATGAATTTCCTATAAGCAAGTCCTCAATCCATATAATTCGTACAGAAATGCGAAGAGAGCGCGGTGAAGCTATAAAAGTTAATTTTCAAAACAAGGTTCCGGATACTGTAACTGTCCACTGGGATGGAAAATTGCTGCCGTCTCTAGATTCACGTAAATCCAAAGAAGAACGTCTACCGATAGTTATTTCATATTATAATAACGAACAACTTATCGCTGTGCCTAAATTGGACAGCTCATCAGGAAGCGAACAGGCATAGGCAGTTTGGACTGCCATTATCAACTGGAATCTTGAGGATATAGTGCAGATTCTCTTTTGTGATACTACCGCTTGAAACATAGGCCGTATTAATGGTGCATGTGTGCTTCTTGAACAAAAACTGGATAGAGAAATGCTCATTTTTGCTTGCCGTCATCACGTCTACGAATTGGTATTGAAAAGTGTGTTTGAAGCGAAAGTCAGCCAAGTAACTACAAGCCCAGACATTCCGTTGTTCAAAAAATTCCGAGAAAACTGGAAAAATGTTAATGCTGAGAAAATTCAAATTTGTAGAGAAAAGCTATCTTGTTTAAATGTTTCAGAAGTTGATAAACTGCTACAATTCTACCGATGTGAATTGACTAAAGAGATAGCTAGAGATGTCTATCGCGAGTTAATTGCGCTTTCAATAATATTTGTTGGTGGAGATACAGAGAGGAAATTTAGGATTCGGTCTCCAGGTGCCATGCACCAAGCTCGGTGGATGGCGAGAGCCATTTATTCATTAAAAATATTATTACTAAGCTCCTAATTCAGACTTTCAAACAAGGATAAGGCAGCACTGTTAGATGTCTGTCTGTTTATTGTGACATCCTACGTCAAACCATGGCTCCAATCCATTTTAGCTGTAAAAACACCTTATCAGGATTTGTGCTGTTTGAAGACCATAAAAGCTTACGAAACAATAGACAAAACCATTTCCAAAGCAGTTTTACAGAAGTTTTGCCAGCATTTATGGTATTTGACAGATGAAGTGTCAGTTTTGTCTTTATTTGACGATAATGTCGATCAAGAAACTAAAGTAAAAATGGTTGCTAACTTAGCTAAAGAAAACCCATCAGCCCACGATAATCGTTACATCGCATCCAAAGAAGAACGTTGTGGCCCACTTTTTGGTATGCATCACATGTAAATTATGCTTTGATTTTCTTTTTTAGTTTACTATACGATTGATAACCGTTTCCTATATTTTAATTTCAGAGAAAAACATCGATCACTTCGTCTCTATTTTTTTTTGATGTCTTCCAAGTTCTTATTTAATCGACTTAAAATTGATGACAGTTTTCTGAACAAGAGCTTCATGGTCAAATGATGATTCTTTCCAACAAGCTAAAATGAAGCTGCTGACAGTGAGAGCAGTTAATGATACGGCAGAAAGAGCGGTTAAATTAATGCAAGACTTTCATGGCTTAATCACTGTTGAAGAGGAGCAAAAGCAATTTTTATTCCGTTGCGTCCAAAAACACAGAAAAGTAAATCCTGGCTGTAAAAAGCTAACTTTGAAAAGAAAATTTAATGATTAATTTGTCTTTTACAATAAATAAATATTAAACATATGTGTTTTTTTTACTGAAAATAAACAAACTTTACAATTGTCTTACAGCTTCCATACTAACTTTTATAAAATTCAACTTCTTTAACGTCAAGTCTCCGTTAAATGTAAAAAAAAGAGAGGGTATGTTTTTCGAAATTCGAAAAAAAAAATTTCACCCCTGTAGCCTGGGACACCCTAATATATATATATATATACATATATATATATATATATATATGGGAAATTCTTATTAATTTTCACTATAGGTACTTCTAAAACTATTATTGCTTCAGCCTTATTTTCATGAAGTGATTCGGCTCACAATAAACAGGCAGGAGAAATGAAACCTTTTTTGTGAACTCATTTTTTACTTTTTTTATTCACAATAATGAGGCGAATTATGCCTGTATTCATGTTTATGAATTAAAACATAATTTCAACAGAGTCATAAGGTAATATTATTGTGTTTTGATTGTTTCTATAATTTTATTTTTCTAGGTATAGCAGTAGATATATTAAAGCCATTTCATAAGAAAAATAATTTTTTAAATATTCAACTTTGAAAGCCATTGTCTCTGGAATGGTTTTTTTACACTTACCAAATATATTTTACATTAAGAATGCAGGTATTCAGCACTATAGAAACAAGTCGTAAGGAAAAACACAATCTGCACATTTTTATAATAACAAATCGGTGTTATAACAATTTGCAGACTGTATTTTTCCTTATATAATATAATTGCTACTTTAATTATGGATTATCCCTTAAGCTTATAAAGTATATATCATACTCGTATACCCGAAATTATTTTCTGTTCCTAGTAAATTATTGCTTAAGGTAAAAAATGTTCACCATAATTTTATCGTGCACTGAACAGCAAAGGGAGTCTATCGCCCTTATTGAAACTGTTTTGGCTGTGCGAATGTCAAATATAAATTTCTTTAAAATAAATCCGAATCTCTGCAACTTTAATACGTTAAATATACCTGCTATTCCCCTCCTGCCAGTATTTTAGAAAGAAATAGAGAAGTAAGTTTATTTTGAGATATTATTTTGAATTCTCTGACTATGGTTATCTGGTAATTGTGACTAAAATTCCACAGAATTACTTCTGCTACTTATTACTGGAATCAGTCTAGATGTATTTCACAGCTCTAGTGTAGAAAATCAATGCGACTTGGTAACTCATGATTCAGATCTATTAGCAGTTCCAGTCAACCATGATTGTTGAACAAATTACTTTGATATATAAAATAAAACTCGTGATTTACGTTTAACCGATTATATTATTAGCTGCCCCGAGATCTATACGTATATAAACTCTATGTATTTTGACTCCTGTTGCTCACATATAGGTAACAGTATGTATATAATAACATGTAGTGAAAAATAAGCTTCGAAACACGATAAATGTTTTGCATATCTATTAATCGTACAGTTAAGACACGAGTGTCTGTTGTAGAACTTCCATAAAAATTACTGCAATATTTTCTACGAAAAAATAATAATTTTGAATAATGTAATTTGACTGGAGTTGATATCTTTGATAAGGTCATGTATACGAGATAAGTACCTGCAGAAAATAGCGGTATTATTTATGCAAAGATTCTGCTCCTTGCGTAGATACATATTTTAATACATTTACTTTCTAGTCCAAATATCCAAATTACAAATTAGGACGAGGTTTTTTGAGCAAAATAAAAAAAAGTAAAAACGTTTATCTAGACATTGCACACAGAAATATATTGTAAAATTTATTCTCAGTTTTTTATGAATTGAAACTAAAACATATTCTAGTGAAAAAAAGAATGAGCGGAACTTTAACGTGGAACCAGTTTCATAACTTGCGAAAAAAAAATCGAAAATTTTACCAAGACTTGTCAAAAAATGCTCTTTGCGAAATTTTAATGTTTCTAATGAATTTTACCTAAATCAATATGAAACTTGACAGTTGTGTGTAGTTCTTGTGTTAACAAAATATGATGATACCATCGGACTGATGAAATCGAACTGAACACTCAGACACTAAATTCGATAGCGGAACAACGTATCCTAGCGGCTTCTAATTGTTGTTTCATCATGAAACTTGGCAGTTGTGTATAGTTTTAATGACAATACAATAAAATAGTACCATTGAACTGATACAAAGAAATAGAACTGGAAGTTAGAAGCTACACTGGATAGTGGGTATCTGCCGCTACCCTGGATAGGTGGGATATGGTAACGTATCCTAATAGTGTTCGGGCTTCTTATTTTTGCATCATCGTGAAACCTAACCTTTGTGTGTAGTTCTGATGACAGCACAAGAAAATGGTATTATCGGACTGATTCAATGAAATAACCACCGGAAGTCAAATCGAAGGATTTGATTTGTTCCAAGATTTGTTCCTTACCGGAAAGACGCCTTGCAGTATTGATGCGTTGGCAGAGATGGAGAGGATGCGCACTAAGTCGATCACGGACATAGAATCAAGAAAGAGATCTCAACTTAATCAACTATGCTGCTTTGTTAACTTGAATTCTGTAGAAGTTTTTTTTTAAATAAATTGTTAGTATTTGTAAAAGTAGTTTTAATATAATATAAAGTGAGATCAAAAAATATTCTATCTTTCAATACAATAATATAAAAAGTAAAAACAAATTAGTAGTATAAAAAATAAAATGAAGTTTTTAAAAATACTGAAGAAAAAAATAATTATCGAACCTGTTTTCTCTTATGTAAGAACTTTAGTATAAGGAATATTTGTTATTGAGTATATATTATTACCTGTTTTTTTTGTTGGTACGCCATTTTTCACTTAATATTTCATCAAAACCAATGATCGTGCTATTATTTTGAAGAGAACCTTAATGACGAAAAATAAACAAAAAATTCAAAACTAATACTTAATTAAATTCTTAAATCTTTTAATTCCGCATATATTATTTTTCAAACAATATTTTACAATGAAAATTTTATTACTTTTCGCTTACATATTTATAGATAATATTTATTACCATTTAGTAACTTACGAATTATTCGCATATTAACTAGTTGAGTATAATATTTGAAGTGGTTATTGCGAAAAACGGCTGCTACATATGGACAGACGAATACGTATGTGATATTAAAAAGGTTTTTTTTTACCTATTGAGGTATGAAAGCCTGATGAAAACTTGTAAAGATAAAGATTAAATAGAAAGCAAGTAATATTTCTTAATTTTAGACAATATTAATTTTTTGTAAGTTTTAATGGACTGCAGTAAAACTTGACGTCCGTTTCGCTTTCAAACCTTTGTATCAGCGAAGCCAATAAGCCCACTTGTTTTTGTTATCAAACCCGATCCTTTCTTTGTAGGATCTACCTTGTCAGTTACACTGAAAACTTAAATTCTTCTTGTAAATTACGTACTGATCTTGCTCGTATTAACCTGTCTCTTCCCTTAGGATGTCTTAACACACTTTCAATAAATTAGATGAATTTAGCAAGAGAAGACCTTTTCAAGAATTTTGCCTTAGTTTATTAACAATAACGGTCGTTCAATATTAAGAGCTCACAATACTTAAACCCCAAAAGAGTCACATTTTATTCCCAAAAATAAAACTTATATTTCCTTCGATGTTACTTACGGGTTTTGCACGAAAAATATAGAATTATGTGAAACAAAAACTGCTTTGGAGAGAACAGTTGTAGTCCTCTGAATAGTTATAAGGTAGGTTATGCGCCTGATGGATATGTTTCTCATCCTTGAATCACTTGATGCATGTCATAATGATGGGAGAATACTAGAAGATAATTTTAGTGGGTATGCTGTAGAAATATGTATTATTCCTGACGATAATCACATATTATTTGATAGAGGCTTTCGTGGTGTTCAGAAAAAGGAAAATGTATGTTCATTAAATGTTCATTAATTTTTGTAAATCAGCGCAAAACCTAATTTTTTTAAATATTTTAAATTGGAATTTCAGTTGACGATAAGTGAAATATTTCATTATAAATTTATTACTTTATTATTTTAAGACGTGTAAATTAATCTCGACAACTATGACAGGTCATATCTTAAAAATTCTTCAATGGTAATATTGAGACCACAATTAAAAAAGTTTCACCCTCTAGCAGACGAAGTTGTAAAGGATTAAAAACAAACTTATTACGCACGAGTGCAATTCACGACACGGGGTTTGGCATCCGCTATGTATTTATAAACATTTAAGGGTATTTCGTATTTATATTTATATTACACTATTTACTAATATTAATATTTTCGGCCATATTACCTATGTACCTTTCACAAGTGTAACATATCGTGAATATCTCTAAAACTAAGAAATTTAAAATCATTGCCATAGTCTTCCAGTAAGCCTAAAGTAAACTTCTAATAACGACGGTTTCATAATAATTTTAACTTTAGAGATATTTGATTATATGTATATATATATGAGTATAGATTTGATTTTTATGTATATATTTTTTGTAGATGTCTTCGGAGCCATCTTACATAAAATTTTGGAAATAATTTGAGAATCCTTACAGGTTTTTTCGATTAGTATACCGCTTGACAAGAGAAATTGAAACAAAAATTCGAGTACTTTCATTACAGCCTCATAAATTCTGAGAACATTTTTATGGATGTTTTTAACGATATCTCCAGTACTGCCTTTTCACTTACATTTCTTACAAAATAAGAAATAAAAAAATGGATTATTTTATTTGACCTTTCTAAAGCTTCCAAAAGAACATCGAAGTGTCAAATATAGAAAATTATTACGCTATTGCAACTTTCTAGTTCTTACATCAAACGGTTTCTGAAAAAAAACTGTTGTGACAGACGAATAATTACGAGAGTTTGTTTTTTTCCTTTTGGAGTACAGTATCCTAGAAAAAAACTCATCAAAAAATACAAAATACTTTACAATATATCACGTATGCACATGTTGGAGGTTGTTCCCATATAATAACTTTTATTTGGTGTTCGGGACAAGAATAATAGGAATAATGTTAAAATATTTCAGTTACTTTGTTGATTTTAATGATACGCGAATTCAATATTCTGATAACCAAAACATATATCAGAGAGCATACAGTGAACGCGAATTTTTTTTTATTCTAGTATGCTTAAACAGCCCTGTATATATAACTCATTGCCATTCGCCATATGGCTTAGAACAAGGGGCTAGACTTGAAATTTGTACACATATTTTTTCCATAGATAACACATGATGATGAATTGGATGATGCAGATGAAGCCATAGTATCCACTCCAAGTATTTATAAAAATACTTATCCCAAAATATACTTGCTTCTCTGTTCCTTTCTGAATTTCTGGCCGAGCAGGAACGATATATATATTTAAAGTATTAAAGATATAACAGAGAATGTTTTTTTAATGAAACCCATGTAAATATGATATTCAATGTGAGGATATTTTATTCGCACGACCAAACAGCATTATCAATATTTGTTCCAGCTTAACGGACAGTACTTTATTACGGAAACCAATTATATTCTGTGAAAGTGATTGTTATTTCGGAAATGAACTTTTCGCTGTACCATTTCAGGGTTTAGAAAAGTATTACATGTTTTTTTTCAAAACATATTACGTTAATATAATTTTACTCAACGTAGGTCAGTGAACTTTCGGTTAAAATGGAACCTTTGTCTTTATTTATTTCGTGAATCAGCTGATGATTACATCATTAACCCTCATACCTTTACGACATCGTTGAGAATTATCTCTCTGCAACTTTGCTCCTTGGAATATAACAAATGAAGCGGGTGACGAAAAATATGCAGTCTGAAATTAATTCATATTCAGGTTACTTGTATTTCTATATATCCTGAACGTAAATACATATTTTTCTGTGTGAGGCCTAATTTTCAATTTATGGAGTTCTAAAGTATTGACTTTTGATTTTCATAAATTGACAACTAGAAATCGGAAGTAAACTTTTCAAGTCACATTGTAAATAACTCCGACAATTTTTTATATACCTCAAAATGTATATATAAAAAATAAATAAATATATATATATATATATATATATATATATATATATATATATATATAAATATATATATATATATATATATATATATAAATATATATATATATATATATATATATATATGTACATGTAAAAGTACTCATATCATATAAAAAAATACGGGCAAAGATTGAAAATGGGATTAGCTTTCATTTAGGAGACGATGATATAAAGTATAAAGGCCGCGCATCCAGCGCTTATTTTGGTTGGTTAAACGTAGTACGTGGAAATAGTGAAAATTCTACGATATCAATAAATTCTGCGATATCAATAATAAACTGTTTAGGGACGGTACTCCTATAATTTTTTGCACATTTGGTTTCAAACTCAGTTTTGCTATATTAAAGATATAAAGAATTTTCTTAAATTGCTTTAAAATGAGACCACCTTGTTATATCCGTAAGTTAGAATGGTTTATTTTGTAATTTTTAAACGTTAGAGTTCGAACTACTGCTAAAACTTGTTCTTTTTACAAGTACACCGTCGGTTGTAGGAATAAAGGTGTGTGATTTTTTTGTTCCTGGAATGGTAACTGCGGATGAAAATGTAATTTTTGGGGCAGTAATAAATGGCTGTTAAGTCAAAGACGATTTCGCCCATTCATATAATTTTAAGGTGTAATAATACCCCTAAGGGTTGGCAAATATATAATTTCACGTGTCGATGAACGATAGAGATTTCCGCCAAGGCCACATGGCCCTTCCGTGACACGTTGTGTGAAAATGAATTTCTGCTTCCGTATTAAAAACTCTTCTTTGTAATAAAATAGATTCGAAAAGTTGAATCGGTTTCTAAAGTATTGTCTGGCCTCGTCCCTGATATATATATTATTTTTCTAACTGCTATTGTCTTATCTAAAACATGCTAGAGTAATATTTTCTGGAAAGCGTAAATCGAGGCTCTATTGTATTTTAGATCATCCGATATCATAACGATGCTACAACGTCTAATTTTATTTCCATCTCTGCAGTAAAATATTGACGTTAAAAGTATTTTCTTTATGATTTAAATAAAAAGTTTGGGCAGCATCTTGTACAAAAAAAACCATAATTTTTAGAAAAATTGCCATAAACGAGGTTTTCATCTTCAATAATTTTCCCTTTTAGTGGTTCAAAAAATAAAGCACTTGTTGTTCAGTAATGTAAGCATGGGGCTTTAAAATTACACAAATGTTACAGAAGCTATCAACAAAATATGAGCGAAAAGCACTTGAGTGTCTACCGTAAAGCTATCCGTATCTAATCATTTCTCAACCTGAATGCTTGTCACTTCATCATTTTACAATAATCACGAAATACACCAAAACCAGGAGAAAAAATGTAACATTCATTGGAGAAAATGATTTCATAGTTATTAAAAAAGAATCCCAATCGGCGTCGGATTGGGACATCTTATAAGACAAAAGATGCATGTTAGTTACAGCAGTAAGAGAGGCGATATTTCCTACCCTTAATACCAGTTAAACATTCTGATGGTAAGTATAGACACATAAAATCTATGCGCAAGAGTCTCTAGTGGGGATACATTGCTTGGTCTTAGGGAAAAAAATTTGTGAAACCTACTTTAACATCGGGATGTGTTCCGTTGCCAAATGGTAAAAATGGAACCCTTCTAATTTTGTCCTGTCTGTCTGTTCGTCTGTCTGTCTGTAGGTCACGACCATTTTACTCACAGATAATTGGCACTATATAGATTATATTTGGATAGTAGGTGTCTTCTATGAACCACTATATAATGAAATAGTGGAATAATGGAAAAATAATATTAAGGGTGCCATTCCATACATGTAACTAAGAGATGAAAAAAATCCACTCTATATAGGCCATACGCCTATTTCCTTAGATAGATATTAATGATAGAGAGGTTCCAAAACAACTTTTTTATTGAAATCAAATTAAAATGCGCTTCTAAAGTTTTAAAAAGTGTGTCCCACCTATTTAACTCTTCAACTAACGTGTGTAAAATTCTGAAAAAAATGGAAGTGTTAGAACTTAAAATAAACTTTTAAGGAAAATTGGCATGTGTGCTATGTATTGCGTACCGACTGCAGCAATAACTTTGTTCACAGTGTCTTTGAGAAAGTTTAATAATGTTTGGTGTTATGGAACCCTTCATACGCAAGTCCGATTTGGATTTAGCAGTGTTTTAACCTTTTATGTAGCTTGTCAATTTAGCTCATTAGAAGTTTTTTTGTGAGTTTTTCTTCAATCATACACTTTTACGAATGTTAAATTTTTCTACCAGGCATTATTCGATTATAAGTTAAAAATATCTTCTCTGAGAGAGATTGTTTATGGCCGCCACGGAGTCTCGATGTTCTAAATTTTTTTCAAGTCTATTCTCACTCCAAGGCGTAGGTGTAATAGTTAGTATCGTAGTTTTTATAGAAATGGATGTAGAAGGATCATTAAATCTCTCCTTTGGCTGCTTTCCAAAATTTTCTTTATCTTATAGTCTTAAAAACTTGGTTAGTCTTAAAAAAATTAATTTCATTCCATTTATTACCATCTTTTATCTCAATCTCATTGTTTCAAACGCAACTTCTTATGTAAGATTTTATCACTTCATTTTGTTAGAACTTTTAGTAACGATTTCACAAATTAATTTTGTCCTAGGCGAAGTTTTATTTTCGTAACCTTTTTGTACATAGATACGTTTAAAATAATAAATATGAAATGCGTATTTAATTAAAAAAAAATATATAAATATATATATATATATATATATATATATATATATATTGAAATTTGTCTTACAAAAATTCGATGTCAAATTTGATATATATAAAAGTAAGAGGGTTGTTTTATTAACATTTACATCAACAACAAAAATCATAGTTTGCTTTATATGTTCATTGCATACGACGTCGGAGCCAGCCGGCGTACTTGGCGAGATCCGTGTAAAGCACGAAGTGTCCGAGACCACACTTGTCGTCGTTGTCCACTGAAGCTGAGATGATTCCCCGCAGCCTCCACCGGTTGCCTTCTTTGAGGAGGAGGCCCCCGCCCGAATCGCCATTGCAGGGACCCGTACCATCTCGACTACCTGCCATAGAACTGTACGATTAGTTTTATAACACGAAGTATCTATTTGTAATACTGGGTGTTGAATATATTTGGCGTTAATTTTGTATAAATTCATTATTCATACTTAAATGAAACTACGTGATGTAGTATTATTTCTACTTTTTTAAATTTCTTTACCACGACCTAGGTTTCATTGTATTACAACATCCTCAGGTGGGATATTAGCAAAGATAAGATATTAGCAAAGATCTTTGCTAATATCCCACTTGAAGATGTTGTAATACAACGAAACCTAGGTCGTGGTAAAGAAATTTAAGGAAAGTAGAAATAATACTACATCACGTAGTTTCATATAAGTGTGAAGCTAGGTGTTGTAAATATTCGGTCAATTATTTGTCGAAATACGTTTTTCGTTTTTAGAGGAAACAAAAGATTGAGTTATTTTTTAATAAGATATAACTTTAATTTTGGCACTTTGTAATATATGTTCATATATACACACACACACATATATATATATATATATATATATATATATATATATATATATATATATATATACTTTAACATATATATTGTCCAACATCTACAACAATATCATCTAAAGATACGTGACGCGTATGTTGGCATAAGTTTAAAATATGAAAACTTAATAATTCTTTTATAATCCTAAAAGCTAATTTCGCTCGACTAATGCATTTGAATTTTAATTTTTTGAAGACTAAAATACTATCTACATTAGGTGATAAAAAAATTAAAACATTTAAGGTTACGTAGCATTTCTATTAAACTGTTTACCAATAATTGGGGCGAGCAAAACGAGCCCTTATATTACGCTACAATCGATTTTGTGATACACTGAACGATAAAACTATGACACATCTATATTTGAAATTAAACACAGTTTAATTCATTCGATTTTTTTATTGAAAATATTATAGATGATCTATAAATTTTTCAATAAAAAAACTGTTTTTAATAAACAAATTACTGTAAAATGAAATTTTGACACCACCTGTTAGGTATTACAGGTTTTAATAAATGCTACAGAAGAAACTGTATTTGAGTTCACTCTTGACATTCCTAGACGTCTCTAATTAACACGTTCTATACTTTTGAGATGTTTCTAGTACATATGATAAAATATGTAAGCCGAACGAGAGAAGTAAATGCGGACTTTTGATGTAAGTTCGTGAAATATTTCAATTTTTTAGTAATTGAAGGTAATTTTTTTTTGGATTTGAAAAACATTCAAGTACTTAATCAGCTAATATATTATTGTTTTTATTTAAACAATTTTATAATTTTTATTATTGCAGGGAATGCCACGAAATCGTACGTTAACCTACAGACTATTACTATACCAAATTTCATCAAAATTTGTCTAGTAGATTCCGTGCGATTGAAGAACAAATTAACATTTTTTTACAGCTGAATGTTTTCGTTTCAAATTTGTTCGTAAGTCAAGCGTTGACTATCTTACCATGAACTCAAAAAAGTAATAAACATAGGGTGGATAGGTACTACTGTTTCGTAAGTCAAGTGTTAACTGTCTTATTATGAAGTCAAAGAAGTAATAAGCATAGAGAAAATTTACTGCTGTGTTAATTGATGTAGGAAATATAAAAGGGATGGTCTAATTTTTCATGCATTTTTTTCCGGCGACAAACTTATAAAGCACTGGGACACTTTTCCTAAAATGGCAAAACTATCATCACATTTTATGCGCACATGCTACGAATATTTTACTCAATTAAATTATTTTTCATAATAGGGAATCTCCTACAAAGCTAAGCATAGAGGACGCCATCACAGTACGACGTAAACAACACTAGCTGTCAAAAAAAGTGGTAGATTTTATGAATTGTACGTTGTAAAGAAAATATGGTCAAAATTACGGATATTTAACATCAGATTTAGACAATCGGCTTTGAAAACTAGGGAATCAATTAAAAGAAATACTAAGCAGTTTGATCTTATTATAAGAAATTCTATTAAAATTAAACTGTTACTTTATTTACAGATTGGTTCTCTATGAAGGAAATAACAATTTATCAGGAAAACCACATAATGATGCTAGAAATCATACTAATTACTTGTTCATGCTAGATGCTGACAAGTTTCCGCAGCAATATCAAACTTATTCAATTATTAAGAATGGTGATTGTATACAAGTGAATTCATACTCCAAATCACTATGTCACTTGTCGATAATTTGTACTGTTTTACACAGCGCAAAGCTTTTGTAGAAAACGTTGTTATTTACGACATGAATATATATATATATATATATATATATATATACATATATATATATATATATATATATATATATATATATGTATAAATATATATTGCTACATGGTCCTACCAGTGCAACAGCAATGTTGATGAACTTCCGAATATTCAATGAAAACATGTGGTTTTTTGCCCTCCACTAATCAACAGAAGAGAAAAAAAGATTGTTTGGTATATGCAACTTTCCACAACCCTCAAAATACGTTCATCCTGTGAAAGTAGCGAGATTAATTCAGTTAAATTATCAAGATACACCCATAGTTTTCAACGCTGGATAATTTTGATGCTGCAGAATATCAAGGAAGAGCCCGCAACGTGTATATAAATTACATTAATCACATATGTGGTCCTTTTGAATACGCAATTGAATCAGTAAACTTGCATGCAACTGAAAATGATCATAATCATACATTTAGCTCCAAAGTTAGAATGTTAGAAGATTTGAAACTTTTAAATTTCAGTAAACATGACATACTAAAATTTTAGCAACTAAAAAACAAGAAAAATTGGACACCGGTATGAACTACGATAACTCATTTAACTGCATCCAGCTTCCACGGGATCTTCAAAACTGTAGTCATAGCAGCAAAAATTAATCTGGCTAAACGAATTCTTGATTTCACAGTTTGTTTAAAAGTAAAGAGACTCAATATAGAAGGGACTAGGCACCAAAAGTAATTGAATTGTATATGTAATCATGTGAAGCAATTGTAAAAGGTGGACTGTACCCTTTTTGAGGGCTTTACCGGTTGTTGTCATGGGTGAGTAACTGTATTGAAATAAAATGCCTTTTAACCGGTAAGATTAAATTGTTAGCGAGATAAATACTCCGTATTAAAAAAGGGAATAATTAGTAATATATAGAACCAGTTCCCGAATTACTATCAGATTCAAGATCATTTGATGGTTACTGGCCGAAGATATGCGATCTTACTTGCGCACACATATATAAATTAGAAGATCATCGATATCGTCGAAATTAGGAATTTATCAACACGTTATAAAGAAAAACAAAATCATATTATGTATATTTTCAGCCTGAAATATTTGAAAAATATTTTTACAAAGTTTATAATAAAATTAATATAAACGACCCTTAAAATTAAACTTAAGCGAATCTGTGAAGATTGATTATCATATTACTTTATGTTAAGTGTAAAAAATATCCTTTTCCAACAAAATAAAAGTCTTCACAAGTCTTTCAATTACACTTTAGTGAGACCGCGATTACGTGGTTGAATAGTTGAACACTACGGGAGAGGAAATGGCGAGTTTGGTTCTAGGGGGTGGTACAGGTGATGATTGCGTGAACGCGAGAAATTATCAAGTACGAAGGAAGAAAGTATACTCAATAATGCAGGGCATTGAATTTTTCCTTTTAATAGTTTATCAATTTTGTTAGTGCAACATCTCTAATGAGTTGCAAAGAATGGAAACCTAGCATAATCAAGAGGAAATCGGCAGGCAATAGAAAGCAGAAGTAACTACACTGTCTCATGTACAAATATCGAAGGAAAGTGTTTTGCACGCGATCAATCATTAAGCTGTGCTTGGCTTCGTGTGGGCAACAAACAACGGAGCCGGATTTAAATCGGCTCTGCACCAATAAAATGTACAGCAGACGAATTGATGATATAGATTTAAAATATTTTGGATTATTTAATACGAATCCATGTTTCCGACATGATTTTTTGCTACATCCGCCATGTGCTCACAATGTGTAATATGGAAGATTATAAAAGATCTTCATAAACTTAATCTGGTACAACACTTATAAATTGACATATACACTCTTTGAAAAAAGAGTAATAAAATATCATAAAAAATTAACAAGGACATTACGGTTGAGGAAAAAGGAGCAAGATGGAATTTAGGAATGATAGAACTATTAGATTATAAAAGAAACATATATAAAGAAATTATAAAAGGGTGAATTATCAGAATCTAGTTGATTCAGAAGTTTCGTACTTGGACAGAGAAGGACTGCGTGAGCTTTGGTATGTACAACTAGAAAATTTTGAAACTGCTTGAGTGCACTCTGTTGAAAATGCGATAACTAATATTTACTCAAGTTTATCAGCTAAGACTTTGATCGATCAATTGACCCAAGTCTTCAACAGTTATCATAAATAAAATTGGTGTGTTAGTTAACCTCAGATGCGGTAGCTTAATTTTAAAAAGTAGTCGTTGATTGACAAAGATGACTCAATTGATGATCTCAATTGTCTTAAATACCACATGGATATATTTGTAAGTCATCAGCAAAAAGATGACAATTAATTACCGATGTAATATAGATTCCCAATAATTTCATGAAAAAAAGGAATCGAGTAAAAAATTCTTCCTGGAGTTTTTAAATTATACAATAAAAAAAACTAAACAAGTAAAAGATGTTACAGGCAATAAATATCTATTCTGAGTTATTGTTAAGAGATAATAAATACGATAGAAAAAAATTCACTCTAGAATAGAATATTTCTGAAAAGGTGAATGTAAAAAGTTTGATATTACAAGGTATTTAAGAAATTATAAAATCGTTATTAAATTGTATGTGTGTTATGATATACAATTGTTGCCCATGACGTTAAATTAATTTGTTTTTAAAATACAGTGCAAATACAAATTGCAGAAAATCAAAACAATCCCAAAATTATCTAGTTTTTAATTTATAAAAATGAATTTGCATTATTAAATGGGAAAATTGCATTAAAAAATTAAAACTGTCATTACCTAACTTTACGAACATTAAGTAAAAGTAGATAGTGAATTTATTAATATTTTTAATAAACATATTTTTTCTGTTCATGTAGTATGTCCAGGCTTTTTAAATTAACGTCATATGTGTTGTAATTATCAATCTGTAGTCACAAAACTAGCTTTTATTATATTGATCCATTCTAGTACGCAGTGTTCATTGCCTATCCGCTGCAAGTTGTATAAAGTGTGAAATGACCCTTAAATACCATTACTAGATCTGCAGGCAAATAATTTACACCCTTTGACAGAAAAAAATCTTCCAAGTACGAGCAGAACTCCGAATATGAAGGTACATAAAATGTTGCAATTGATTTACGTTGTTAAACATTTATATTTCCTTATAAACATTAAGTAAATATAAATTTTTAACAACATAAATATGTTGCAACTTATTACATACTATATCATTTACATAATATATAGCTTAAAAACATGCATTTAAAAAAAACACATATTTAAAAAATTATAAGATCTAGGATATCGCCAGAATTTTCCTATAATCTTTTAGTCAGATTTTAACAACTCTGTTTTTTTTCGTCATTTTTAGCTCAGTATTTTCCGAAATAAGGATGGTGGTGTACCATACTTTGCATATTTTTTAGAATATCTTTTTAAATATGCAATTTAAAATTGTATGAAAAAATGTTTTTGTATCCTTGAAAATTTAGCTTTTAAAAGAAGAAAATAAATTTTTAAGACCTTTATTTACATCCTCTCTAATTGTTACACGAATGTTTTAAAAAAGTTTAAAAAAATTAAAATATGTAAGTTAACAAGATTTATTACTATTCCAACTTTTAAGTTTTTATGTCGAATAGTTTTGGAGAAAATCGGGTTTGAAAATGGAAAAACGTGAATATGTTGCCTGCTATATCTTTCGTAAGCATAAAAACACGGAGAATATTTAAAAATATGATAACATCCGGAAGCATCGTTATAGTCTTCTTAAAACATTTGCGTGGGTTTTTAAAGGTGTAAATTTATTCATAATTTTGGATTGAGTAGTTTCGAAAATAGAAGGAGGAAGACATATTTTTTTGTACATTTTTTTAAAATTATAAAAAATATATGTTTATGATCCTTAAAACTAATCCTTTGAAATACACATCGAATTGCGAATGGAATTCAATTTTTTTCGAGTATTTAATTTTTCCCCAGCACCTAAAATTTCCAAATGAATATTTATGAGTTCTAGTTTTTGCGATACGTGCGGGTAATGTGTTTTATTACTGGCCAAATGTTTAGTTTCCATGTCAGGCGTTTCATTACTGGCCAAATGTTTAGTCCCACGTATAGAAAGATGGCTATGACCGACATACGGTCAAACAAGTGAGTGATTTACTAAGAGTTACGTTTTTTTCTTTCAAGATAGGGAACCCTAAAAGCATGATGTCGATAATTTAGAATCTGAAATCAATTTTCACAAAAAAGTTTTGTCAGATATGATAATTATATTTTCTTTCTTTAAATGTTTAATTTTTTTTTAAAACTATTTCTTTGATACTTTTTTTGAGGATAATTGTTTTGAAATATCCCATTTATTTATGCAATATATTACATATTTTTATTATTTGCTCATCCAACCTTTAATTTCGTACTCATCTTGAAAGGGTTTTTGAATTTTTATTTTCTTGTGTTGGACAAAATTGTGACTCCCAGACATGTTATTTTATGGATCTTGACATCACTGACCTAAAGACATCAGGAAGGTCAAGTGATTCAATACTTAATTTGTCAAAATCGTATTATCCATTCCAGCTCTTGACAGTAATATTCGGAGACCCACATACTTACATCGGAGCTCCTCGATGTCGGGTAAAAGGGTCACTTACCTGCACAAAGTGTGTTGTCGGATGCGATGCGATTTAATAGGACATGAGATGCTCTGCACTCCTCGAGAGATACGATCGGGACGTTAATTGTTTGAGGAATCGCTGATACTGTGCCATCTTGAGTTTTCCCCCAACCGATTACCTAAACATATTGTTAGCATTTATTTTTATATAGAAAGAACTTATGACAATTTATTGATCGCACCTATACTTGTGTAATAACTGCAAATCACAGAGATTCGAGTTTGTACTATTACTTGTGTTTTCTTTGGATGTTACTGGTGAGTGTAGTATGCTATAGGATATCCATTACGTTTACTTTTGAATTATCACTTTCATTTTCATCCACACTATGGCTGAAGTTTATGGTAGAAAATCTTTTTCCCAAGCGGGGTTGTAGGGTCGGTAAAAAAAATGAGCGCAGCGAAGTTGGATGTCTTTTATTTATTTTTAACGATGCCGTTTACTTTGTAAAATTTGTTGAAGACGGGACAATGGTACGAGTAGTAAGTTATAGTATATATATATATATATATATATATATATATATATATATATACAATAAATAGTAATAGTCACATTGTCTCTAAATACACTAAAATTGTAAGTAATAAAATACAAATCTGCACATTTGCCTATTCTATTATTACTAAGAAACGTCCAAACTGTTTTTGTGTATAAGAAATACACAAAAGAGTAAAGGTGAAATAAACATGTTTTGTTTCAAAACATAAAAGAACTCCAAGTGACAGTCGAGTGAGTAGAGTCGTTGTTATATTTTATGACCTCCTTATTACTAATTATTTTGCTTGTCTTTTGCATTAATAAAAATATAAGATAGCTTACTAAAACAGATTTTTCTTTTGGATATACTTATCTTGTTATGAAGTTATTCACAAACAGTTCTACTTAGTCTTCACTTGTGGTTCCTACAAGTCAAGACGTCTTCAAAATGGAAAAAGAATGCAAAATTAGTACTGAAAGGCAATCTACTATAGTCGTGTTATATAATGAAGGCAAATCTTAACGTGCAATTGCCGTACAATTTAAAATATGGAAGACTTTTCTTGTGACAATTATTCGGCACAGGGAAACTGGCAGTGATCAAGATCGTTCACGTTCAGAACGACCAAGAGTGACAATTTCATCGTCGTTACCAGCAAACGGAATAGAGACCTAATAGTGTCAGAAATTCATGTCAAAGTTAACAAATCTTGATCGGAACCTGTATCATTGACTACGATAAAAAAACGATTGCAGGACGCTGACTTGTTTGGTCGTGTTGCTGTCCGAAAACCTCTGTTATAGCCACAAGACAAAGAAAAACGGATGCAGTGGTCTGGCCCTTCGATATTGGATAAAAAAAGATTTTAAATAGTACTTTTGATCAATAAATCAAAGTTTGAAATATTTAGTTCAAAAAAGTGAAATTATGTTCGACCCAGCGCCGTAGAAAAGATAATGCCAAATTCTGTAGGCCATCCGTTAAGCGCGGCGGTTCTATTATGGTCTAGGGTTGTTTCTCCAGCCATAGGATTGGCGATTTGGTCTGAATCGAAGGAATAATGAAAAAAGAGCAATATAAAGTAATTCTACCACAAAATACTTTTCCTTCCAGGATATGATTAATCGGAAAGGGGTTTATTTTCCGACAAGAGAATGACCCAAAACATAGTTATAAATTATGTAGAGGTTATTTAGAACGAAAATAGATAGAGGTGGAGTTAAAAACATGGTATGGCCATCTCAGAGTCCTTATCTCAACCCGAACAAGCTTTTACGGGAAGAGTTTGATAGAAATGTTCGTGATCGTCCTTCTCTACATGAACAAGGCTACTACACGTAAGCTGGAAGAATATTTCTCAAGAAACAATCGACAAATTAATCGCCGATACTCGTGAAACATGTGATTTTAAAGGGAGAATTTTTTGATGAAAAATATATTTAGATTATTGTGGCCATTTTTTATCAGTGATTGATACTCTATAAATATTTTTATATATTTAATATGTCAGTCAATAATAAATTAGATAATTAAACCTCTTTCTTCATACACTTTCATTTGTTTCAATTTTATCTAATTTTCCAACTATACTTAAGGTGGTCTCAAACTTTTGGTCTGCAGTGTAGATATATATATATATATATATATATATATATATATATATATATGTATATATATATATTTATATATATATCACAGTGGCTGATACAAATTTGAACTTGTCGTTCAGAAACTTTTTCCGGCGACGGTTCGATGTTTCAATATAAAGGTATTTACACCAAAGAATCGCAGGTACCAACTATTGTTCTGACGTACAATGTGTACTAAAGCAATGGATAAAAAAGGAAAATTATGATTTAGTTTAATGTTGTCTGTGAATAAATATATATTGACACTCGAACGAATTTGAATAGGGGTTCTATCTTATTGTCAACATATATTGTTTACAGACATCTATTTGGAGTTGCGGCGTTCATACGACTGGCGTTTGCCCTAATTTGTCGACGCTGTAACATTCATTTCATTCATTCATTTTGTTATTGTAAGAGCATTTTTGGTTTCCTCAACCATTCTTCTTTTGGTTTACGACTTTTGCTATATGTAAATATATATCGCAAAAGTTTCTTGTTTTTAAATTATTTTGAAAGAAAAAAAAAAAATTATTTTTAATATTTTTGAAAGTTTAAGGAAATTTTGGTCATTTCATTATTGTTACTGTTAGTAACCTTGCATAAGATTCTGTAAGAACGCTTTCTCAAGTTATACTAATTTTATAGTGAGGTGAACCAGGAATTTCTACTACTCTTCTATCTACTCTAACTTGATTACCACCTTGTATATGATGTACAGCTCTTTTGTTTAATGTGGGGTAATACTCCTCTATCTTTGTTCTCTTAAACTGTATAATGTTTAGTTAGATAAGTTCTGTTAGATAATCACGTTTTAAAGTTTTTAAGATATATTTGATGTACACATAATTGAAAAAATCGACTCTCACATCGGACACTGCAGCTCTGGTGTAAGACGTTTTACGTCAAAAATGTAAACATAAATCTTCTATTAATAATTTGTTTTGCAGTTATAACCCCTCTAAAATTAGAATAGATTATATTGACACGGACTTTGCTCTGAACGTAAACTCAGATGAGAAATAAAACTTACCACTGCCTCTCTCCTCAGAATTTTATATTGGTCGCTATCCCCTTTCCACAGGCAGACCGGTTTGACATACTCCGAGACGGTAATCGGGTTCATAGTTTTCAGTATGGCCAGGTCGTTGGCGCTGGAAAACGGTTCATAATCTTCGTGCACCTCGAT
Organism: Druceiella hillmani; assembly: GCA_039881145.1. Lineage (NCBI taxonomy): Eukaryota > Metazoa > Arthropoda > Insecta > Lepidoptera > Hepialidae > Druceiella > Druceiella hillmani. The sequence continues at coordinate 41,967,674 of JAYKKI010000009.1, forward strand.
AGATTTCAGTTTCTCAAGCTTCGTGTGTTTTTCTCTAAAGCGTCCGAGGTTGAAGGCTCCTATTTTCAATACTACCTCGCGGGGACTCATGTTGACCTCATTTTTCATAACACAATGGGCCGCTTGGAAATGAGAAGTATATTGATAAATATTTTTATTAATAATAATAATAATAAACAAACGTATAATAACTAATATAATAAATAGTGTTATAAAATATGATTGTCATGCGAAGAAAAACAGGTGCAGTAAATTTTGGTCGAGGATAATTTTTTAAGACTCTGATAGTGTAACAGGTATGGCAAACTATAATAATTTGTGGGTTACTATAAATTTGAGAAACCTTTGAGAGATGAATTAAGAATAATGGATGCTGAAAAGGAATATAGGGTGTAATATAGTGCTATATAAAATGTTTATTGGATCAATGTGAAACATCTAACATATAACATATAGTGTCAAGCCGTCTCTTTTCTTGAACCCGCTAGCGGGTTACATTTTGTTACGGAATGATCATATTGATAGATATGGTGGCGCGTTGCTATCAACCTTCGAGCTGATTTACTCTTCAAAATTTTAAAACAAACTCTCGCCATCTAACTGTGCATTATGGAGTATCTCCTTATTGAAGGGTCTTTTAATGGAATAAAATTATTCCTCGGCGTTATTTATTCCCCCCCCCCTGTTTATCTATATCTATTAACTTCCTGTATTGACACCGTGATTGTGAGAGCCATTTTATGATGTATCCGTAAATGTAGTGGCGGGGTCACCACTTACCTTCGTTATAATTTTAAAAGAATCTTCCGCTAGTCAACTGTGCTTTATGGAGTACCTCTGTATTGAAATTTAATTCACGAAATAAAATTATTAATTGGTATTATTTATTCCGCTCCCCCCCCTTCCCTGGCATATAATCTTTTGATGATTTCGAAAGTTTTATTTCTGCCTATTTACCTTCATATCCTTACGGGGCTTCGCTGATTTACTATCTACGCTATTTACCTTCCTGTCTTATTGGGTTATAATACAATTTTTGTAAAATAAATATTTTTTAAGAATATTTTGAAGATAGGAAAAAGGAAAGGAAGAAAGGAATTACCAACATGGATAATATTATGTAAAACCATTTTTATTCACATTTGATGTAACAAATGCTTACCGTCAATTTAGCGCTCCCGAATTAGCCCATCACGATTTTATCCTTTTGTTCCATGGGTTGCCCATTCCTAAATCCACTTCAATAATGATTTTAATGTATATCTTTTAACCAATTGACATGATAATTTTTCTTGCCGATGCACACGCTATTAAGAGGTATAGAAAAGACACTAGAAAATACTAACATGAAGTACATGGCTAAGAATGACTAACCGAATTCCATGTACAAACCTGATCTTTATTTGGAGCGCTGGGAAACCTTAAAAATGTAACTTGGAATATATTTACGATTTCAGTAGTGAAGTCGACGATATTATGGATCCGTAATTTATTGTAACTAAATCAGCCGAACCACATCTTATTTCTCAGCCTGAGCTAAATGACTTAGTGGGTGATCTAAACTTACAAAAATTACAAGCTGTACTCTGGCTTCTCGTTAACAGCATCAGAATCTTTAGAAAAAGGGAACGAAAGTCAGTGTATTTTGAAACCGACATGATAATCTCGTACAAATGTTTAGTGTGGACTACGATCTTGTTCATTCTAATGATATAAATGAGCTGTTGTTAGGTTAAAAACGATCCTTAATCCTGGAGACTGTCCATGAATTATTTTCATAGTTAAAAGGCGCACTCTAGCACAAGGACAATAAATATCCTTCTCTATCAACTGGTCATGCTGTTTTTATAAAAACAATTTACGAGAATTTTAAATTTGTTCTCAAAAAAATTAAAAAGAAATAATATTCCTCGAATATTTTTGCGGATTTTAAAGTTATAGTATTTTTTTGTGCGTGCAACAATGGCGCATTAAATACCGTCACTTTCTATTTCTTTGGGATAACCGTGACAAAAACATCATTACATTAAAATAGTATGGCTTCTAGGGAAGAGTTTGGCACCAAAAGAAGGAAGATATTTTTGTACCAACTTTACATATTATATAAGGTACAATAAAAATCTTTGTAAAACCATTCAATCGTGAAGGCGAAGCTTTCCCATATCTAAAAGAAGTGTTCCTAAAAGTGATGATTTGAATTTAATAGAACTTTAGAGAAATAAAATTGCACAAAAATATAAAGAAATAGTAAGTTACATGATTCACTCATTGCATACCCTTGGCTGTAAAATGTCCTTTATAATTTAGATTTTGGATTCACATTTGGATTTTTGCCCTCAAAATATGGCCTATGTCAGCGACTAACACGGATGGTGGTTCCATTAAGAGGTACTAGGCATGGAACAATGGTATGAAGGAAAGTGGAACATTGCTATGCTAGAAGATTATTGTCGGACGTTAGAATAAGGAGCTACAGAAATTAATAATAAAAAATTAACAATTCTTCAATCCATTATTAGCTATAAAATTGCTACAAGTATACTGCAAGATTTATTCCAAAATAAATGATAAATCACGCTTTAGTGAAATTAATACCATTCATTCCACGGGCATGAATTAGTTCTTATTTTGTTGATAAGCGTTATTATTTAAAAAGTGGTTTAAAGAAAATGCAGTCATTGGCCTTTTTTCTTCGAAAAAAAAGTAAAATACTATTTTTTATCTTTCGCGGAACATATGTGTGGTCTAACCGATTGCATACCTGATTAATATATGATGCACTCCTTATTTCTTTTTACAGCTGTTGATTCATATGTTTTTTTTTTGTTTACTATTATTACAGAAAATTTTTGAAATTCATTATCGTATTATTTTCATTGTTATAAAAGAACATCAGGCTGTGATCATCCATAGCCTGATGTCAAAAAGAAGGTAGGTATGTTAAGAAATACAATATTCGGAATACTTTCGTACATACATATGTATACAGGTGTTTGTTGAATTGATATAGCAAGGTAGCTCTTTTGGGGTCCTGAATGTAAAATAAGACAATTAAATCATACAAAATTTTCTTGCAGATATTTCATCCCGTTCTTGAGATACATCCTTTCAACGTCAACTAAAAGGTTAAATGTTGTACTGTTCACACACACCGGGCACGGTACCATCAAAGAGATGCGATTTGGTAGTTTAAATATAAATTTCTTCTTGAATATAGAGCGATAAGAGTATTATTTCGTAGATAGAAATAACAATTATTCTGGTAATTCAGTATTTTCGATTAAACGCCAATCAATTTTGAGATAACGAAAATATTGAAAATGAATTATATTTCTTTAATGAAGGCTAAAATGTTACAGAATACATTTTCTAGCCAAATACAAAAAAAATCCCGTATCAGTTAAACAACATCCTATGGAGATGTACATGAACGTAATTAAATTACGTAGCTCTCTTAAACTCCATTTCAGCCAGTGCACTACCTCACAAAAAAAATAAAAAAAGCACGCCAAGCATAGCTTAACGAGTGTGTCTCGTCGGCGGAGGATGATGTAATAATTCATGTGGACAAATACACTCATACCGGTGATTACGTGTCGAAGGCTCACTATCGTGCTGCCACATGTGAAGTTGAGTCCTGGGAGGTGGAACAGTGGAACTAGCCACGGCCAGTCGCCCCTTTGCGTATCCTTGCCATGGAAGATCAGTTGGATAGGCTTTGGATGCGGAACGCCGCACTCGTCCTCGTCGCTGTGAAATTTAATAAGATTCGGAAAAGATACTATTATCAGAGATCAGCCCCAACTTACAGCAATGGTCTAGCAGAGTGTCACAAATTTTATCGTATTCGCGATGTGTCTTATAACTTACAGTTCGATGATGAACTTATAGTTCAACTGGATTTAAGCTGTAAAATTAGAACGGAAATAAATCTTTTTAAATTTATATTTTTATATGATTAAAGTAATTTATAAAATTCAATTGTAAAATAAAATTATTTAATGGAAACAACTGGTTCTAAAAATTTCAGTTTTTGTAATAATTTCAATATTCCTCGTCAATTAGACATGATTAATTCGATATCCTTTTATATATCAATAATGATAGATATCCTGTCTCATTGCCTACTACTTTAACTAATGATTAATTTTATTATTACCTTGCCGAATTCTGATAGTTTTCAACAGGAATTGGTGTCATCATTTCATCTTTTTCATTGGGCTGGACGTAAGATGTTTCCTCACCTCCCCCGTAAGAAATATAATGAGACACGGTCGCCAAGGTCGTTGGAATACTTTGACTTACGTCTGTGGGAGAAGTTCTGTTTCAATTAGTCTCTTTCATGTTCAATTTACTAAATAAACGTTTTTTCAGGGATAAACCTTTATTATTACTTAATAAACGCAGAAAAGAGGCGGTAAAAGTAAATAGTAATAAACGTCTTCGAAAGTCTAGGAAGTTTTCGGGATTTTCTCTGATATCTACTAGAAATTTCTGATTGAAGCCATTCGATCCAGCAGTGACGTTTCGAAAAGATTTGGCTTTATTGTCATATTTATTTTGGTAGGCATCCATATTATAGGGCTGAAAGGTATACAAATATAATGAAAATTATTTTACTTCACACGTATAAAGCATGTGCAAGAAGCAAAAAATAGAGAATAATTGAATGAGTGCATAGGGTAACATCTTCCGAAATTTTTCATTTGTCGATGATAGGTCGCTTTAAACTGATAAGCCCACTTTTACTTTGTTAGCCTTACCGGCTTACTTTCTTCATCTTTAATATTTTCCTCATAATTAGGTATGGTTTTTATTAACTTGACACTCGAGTTCTTACAATTTCATGTAAAATTAGCTATTGTTTTTATTAATTTAATTAATCTGCATATGTGGTGAGTTTTTAAACTTCACCTTATTGTTAGTTGGAAGCAATTTCAGATCTGTAAATATGGTCATCTATTTTTTCTTCAACTGTTATAATTAAATAAATTGCAATAAATAAGTAGTTGTTTAATCGAATGTGATACCAATTATTTTAATTACATATATTGAGAACAATGGATCAATTTGGATGAAATATTTTGAAGAAAGATTTGACTGTATTTTCTTAAAGGTGTGTTAAAACATTGGTTTGATTATTTTAATTTTACAAGGTAACATAAATACATAGCGTTAGAAATAGTTTCTTATCATAGGACAGTAAGGTTATAAATAGTTAACGTACCAAATAGAGGGCTACAAATGATGCGGCCGTTGAGTAAAATGGACACAATGGCTGGTGTAACGTCTCCGAAATCGAACTCCATGCGGTACCTCAAATTGTCAGATTGCGTGCTGTAGTCATCTTCATCCAGCAAGGACAATTTTCCTTCAGACCCCTGTTCGGGCGGCATTCGCAACATTACTACTCATGTATGTATATATATATATATATATATATATATATATATATATATATATATATATTATCAATATAGAAACATGCAGCAAATAATATAGAGAATCACCTTTACTCCGATAATTTTGAGGACATTGCTTTAGGAGTAAAATTTTATTAAAAACAGAAATACAATGCCTATGAATGGATTTTATTAGATTTTTGATATATACAGTTTTCGAAACAATTAATATATTTCGTTTACTTTTTGAGAGGCGTCACAAAAATATGTGAGAGGATAATTGTATATATGCATCGGCTTCTTTACTCCTTTGATAGTACATATAAAACCCAAAATGTAGTGAAATTTTGTGTATACTACCTATATGCACAAAATTTCATTCAATTGTAAATTGTGTTTTAACAAGTAGCAACGTATGCCAAAATCAACTACGTACTGTTATATTAGATAAAACAAAATTAATGTAAAACTTGTTTGAAGCGGAATTTCTCTATGAATTATAATACATTTTTAGAATAAATTATGGTGTTAAAATTGGGTTATGTAACTTTCAGTTTTCTTGATGACTTCCATTTTTGGTTTAATGAAATCTCGCCGCTTTCAGCGAACTGTAGTTCTAATTTCCTATCCATGCATTGAACAGTTTTGATGATTGAATTAAACATGTGTTCAAATGGAATGACAGTTTTGTACTCACCCGCATTGCATAAGTTGGCACTCTGTAGGTGAACTCCAACCTGACTACGCCTCTTCGAGGAGGGGCCGGAACTGTGATGTCCGCTACAGTAATCGGATCCTCGTATTTGTAGTTCACTATATCGGGACATTCTCTCGCAGGGCTACTCTCCAACCCGGGTATTAAACATGCGAAGCACAACACTATTAACATCACTATACATTTTGCTTTTTTATACATAATATCGCACGTCACTGAATTAAAATTTAATGAAAATAAAGACGCGAAGCTTTTTCCTGTGATAGACGCATAAAGTAGAAATATGAAACTTAGGACGACATTACAGATTGGAATCTTTGATATATATATATATATATATATATATATATATATATATATATATATATATATATAGTATATTTATACCTAAATAATATTAAAATAGTTCGTAATATAATGAGTAAGTGAGTGAATTAATTCGTCGACTCATGAGAAATAGTGATATGTAAATAAACTATTTAGGAAAGGTGAAGAATTATTAAAAATCACATGATTATACAAAACAAAATTGTATAGATATTAATGAATTAGTTAAAATTGAAAAAATAAACCTGTCAAGTTTGAGTAAAACTCACACCATGAGGGTTCCGTACACGCTTAGGCATACACAAACATAAAAGGAAGCATAGTATTTCTATAACCAATGTCATTGAGTTTGGGTCGTAACGACCCAGGGTATTTTGAATTTCGATTATTTTAATAATACTCGTATCTTATCGTAAAACATCCCACACGTTTCAAAATAGGAGATACTTTATTTGATTTGAAAAATTATTATTTTTTGCATCGAATCTGTATACATCTTATAATCATGAAGAGTCTGATGGACTTTTAATTGAGATTATACAATTGTTTTTAATTCATAAAATGCATTATTCTCAGTAAAAATTTAATTTTTGATGTCAGTCTTTTTAATTTTTTTATAAACCATAAATTATTATAGTCATTATGCAACAAATTTTCTCCAACGTCATATTATTTACATTTTAAATATAGTACATATTTGGCGTTAATTTTGTAGAAATTCATTATTCCCAATTAAATTGTAAGAAAGTAGAAATAATACTACATCACGCGTAGTATTATTTCTACTTTCTTTAATTTCTTTACCACGACCTAGGTTTCGTTGTATTACAACATCTTCAGGTGGACTATTAGCAAAGAGGTCTTGCAAATAGCCCACCTGAAGATGTTGTAATACAACGAAACCTAGGTCGTGGTAAAGAACTTAAAGAAAGTAGAAATAATACTACATCACGTAGTTTCATTTAATTGGAATTACTTAAATTGTTGAACACGTATATCTAAATATACTTAACGCAGAATATACCAAAAGGCTATTTTTGAAATTGTAAATACCTCAACCGCTAATTACTGTAATTATAGCCTAATAGAGCAATTTGCGTAAATGGTAATAGCTCTATATTTTGTAGGGTTTTAAACTTGATTTAACAAATTGCCGTTGCTCTCTGAATCGAAGAACGTGAGAGATATTTGAAAAGTTGAGAAGATAAAGGCAAGGACGCGATTATCTCTAATAAGCTGGAAAACCTATTATTTCTATATATTTTGTTGAGTTAAAAAATTTCATTGTTTTTTATTCTAACCTTTACCAATTAAAATTGGAAAAAGAGCAAGTCCTAGTTAGGCAAGTGGTGTTTTTCAACATAGATTTTAGGACGTATCATAAAAAATGTATTTGTTAGTCCGAAATACTGCGAATTACAAACCATAGATTAGAGAGAATTATAAACCATAGATCTCGTTTTCAACACCTTGTTCTTTTAGTTAATAAACTTCTTAATACGTTACCTAGTATTTTTCGTGTTAATTGTCTACGTTGAAGATGTTGTCATACAACGAAACGTACAACGACCTCGTTGTAAAGAATTTAAATAAAGTAGAAATAATACTACATCACGTAGTTTCATTTAATTGTGACTAATATATTATTTTATTATTAAATAAATCAAACATTTGACCGTCGGTACTTTTAGGATTTAGTTCCTTAAAATGAAAAAAAATGGAACCCTTTGTTGTTCGCCCGTCTGTCCGTACGTTTGTATATCGTAGTTGTTTTTCCCAGAAACAGCTTATGATATTAAGTTGTAAATAGGTACTTATACTGAGATCTATGACCTTACAATGCTGTAAAAAAATCAAGTTTCTTGGTTAACGCAATTTGCAAGTAAACGCTTGCAAAACGCAAAGAAACGTACGGCTCTTTAAAGTGCACTTGTTTATTGCATATACCATTATCAAAACCTACCTTTTGGTCGACTGACAGTCTTGAAAGTCGGCATAATGGGAGATCTTGGAGCAAAAGTAAAGGAAAAAATAAATATTTCTAATTTTATGTGGAGTTATACATTTTTTAAATATGCAACTTTGAAATATATAGTAGGGAATATATTTATATTCTAAAAATTACAATTTGGTAAATAGTTTAATAGAGATATTATGTACCGTTAAATGTTTACAAATGTCTAAATGTGTTCAGAGTCAATGTAGTGCAAGCTTGGCAAGTTCTTAATAAATAAGCGTGCTTGGCAAGTTCTTAATGAATAAGCGTGCTTGGTAAGTTCTTAATAAATAAGTGTGCTTGGTAAGTTCTTAATGAATAAGCGTGCTTGGTAAGTTCTTAATAAATAAGCGTGCTTGGTAAGTTCTTAATAAATAAGCGTGCTTGGTAAGTTCTTAATAAATAAGCGTGCTTGGTAAGTTCTTAATGAATAAGCGTGCTTGGTAAGTTCTTAATAAATAAGCGTGCTTGGTAAGTTCTTAATGAATAAGCGTGCTTGGTAAGTTCTTAATAAATAAGCGTGCTTGGTAAGTTCTTACTTCAACGACGCCAAGTCAAACTTGTTAAAAAATATTAATATTGTTTTTGCCATACATATTATCTTTCGTACGATATAATATATTATGATATTATATTTCGTGATATATTATATTATGCTTGTATCATAATAATATGATATTTATGTATCAAATTATGAAATTTAGGATTATGGTTTTACTTCAGCAAACTTTAGATCATTTTTTCAGTAATCATATTATCTTAAATATAATTTTGACTTGACGAAAATACGATAGAGGTGGGGAATATATTTTTGTAGACATATTTAATAAAATATGTAGAACTTATCAATGCAGGTAAACAGAACTGAAGTGCCCGCCCATGAACTTCGAATTTTCATCTTATAAATACTTTTCCGTTTGCATAATTGATTAAGAAAACGAACCCAATGTTAAAAAGAAATTTGTCCGCAATTCGGCTTTTGTTTCATTGTCACATCTTGAATGTTTCCTAAATTTTGACGGTGAAGATAGAAAATTAAATAAAATCTCTCGCTTCCGGTGCTTTGATTGAGTTATTCGAGGTCGGGATGAAAGTAATTTTTAGCGAAGCTAGTATCGTTAAACTAAAATAAATTGTTTATCAAGATTTAATAGAGTAAGTGTGAAGCATGAGACTAGAGAGTATGAAATAAGGGCGATGTTACAATTCGGTACATAATTTGATTCGTTCGCCTTAATCATTCCCTTGTTCTTTATTATGGGAGCGTAGAAGATGAGAAGCTTAGCAAGCAAATGTCCGAAAAATTAACTCTTTAAATAGAATATATGCTCATTTCTACTCATCTTGTAAATATATGTTAGTTTGTACGTAAACAAATCTGCTTCCATATGTTGCGAGAACACGACAGAGAAGCAGTCGATTAAGATGTTTTAAAGTGTGTCTGTTTCTGAGTATGATAAATTCGTAAAACCAGTTTGAATCGTGGTCTCCGGCTTATTTTACCATTCTACAACTACCATATACGTTTATATATTATTAAAATATCTGCCGTTATCGACTCTTAGCATTCTTTCGATAAATCAATTGTAATTTTCAAGATTTTCTGCGCGTTTTACTTTCATTTCTTAACCCATTTATTTACAATGAGTACGATAAATCTATATATGATTTGTCGTACTTATTGTAAATATATGGAAATCTGTTCACGTTATAGACTGTATAATGTTTTTAAATCTTCAATCATGAAATGTATATATTATTTTAATTACATATTTTAATAGGAGCCGATCGTTTTATTGTTAAATGTTCCACAAAAGGAAAAAAATAAAAATACATTTGCAGCCCTCCCATCAACTGCCCAATCTTTTCCGTTTGAGCTTCTACTACCATTGCTGGTACGGTTTGCGAGGCCGAATTAGCTACCGTCGGTATCATTAATTGTAGACAAAATTCTTGTGGGGTAGATGCTGATCGGAGAGGGAGAATCAAATTTTTTCCGAACGGTAACTGAACTGCCAGTATGTTTACGAATACGAATGTATTAAAGAGAGATGTTAATGTTATTTCGAGCTTTTCTCTTTGAGCTTCTACTACCATAGTTGCTACAGTTTGCGAGGCCGAATTAGCTACTGTCGGTATCATTAATTATAGACAAAATTCTTGTGGGGAAGATGCTGAACGGAGAAGGAGGATCAAATTTTTCCGAACATTAACTGAATTGCACGTATGATTTCGAAAACGAATGTAATAAAGAGAGATGTTAATGTTATTTCGACACCAACATTTCTTTTGATAGAAAATGTAAGATATTAAATCGGCACCTGCAATAAACTCATTTTGAAGGACGCGTGGAAATGCACTTGGGAATTACTTTATTATAGCTCTCTATGTAAACAATGTGTATTTAATTTTACTTACAATATAAATCGTTTTAAATGATTGAAACGTTTGTATCTAATAGCATAGGAACACGTAATTTGAGACAGAATTATGCCCAAAACCAATATTCTATCTATCCATGCTTTTGTACTAGGGATAGAAATTCTAACTGACATTTCAGTTTTTAGTATCAATAACATACCAACAGGTAGGAATTAATGTCTCCGCGCGCTGTCTATCAATGGGAGAGCGAATCACTCATTGGGTATCCGATGTTGTATAGAAGTGATAGATGTTGCTTCCCAATAACTTTTTGTTAGTTATGTTTGATAGGTTGGGTTAACCAGACTGGCTTTCAGTGAGCTACATTTCTATCTGTCAATTTTGAGCTCTAGCTACAGCAATTTAAAAATATTGCGATATTTATGAATAGGACCTAGCGCATATATAAACACCCAGTAAATTATTTTGTGAGCTCAATAAGCAGGATTTGAAAACTAGTTTTTGGATTAATAAGAGTTCTGTTGAATAAAATTATTATTATTATAAACCATACAAAATAACACTTGTTATTGCATATATAATGTATATATGCAATAACAGGTGTTATTTTGTATGGTAATAATAATTATCCATTTATTACTATATTTTATTATTTCCTTCGATTATAAACCTTACATTAATGCTGGTTTTTGACGATATAACACTTGGCAGAACGGAAAGCACAGACTGCTTGCGCTCCAAAACTACGCACAACTATAATTGGTTTTATTTATGTTGTTCTCGATTTTGAAATATAAAAATGTCCATCCGCTACTTAAACATACAATCAACGTACGTTGTTCTAAATGTTCCTGCTTAGGTATTATTTGTTTATTTGGTGCGTATATATTTGTAATGGTGAATCTACCATTTGTATTAATGGAACGCGTCGCTTGTACGGGAGGGCACGAATAGAAAGCTATCTACGACTGTCGGTAGACTGTTAAAACATCAAAATACTTGTGGAAAGCAAACAAAAGATAAGATAGAACGTTTTTAACTATCCTAGATAACTATATACGTATAGATAGAATTTTGTTTTTGGGTGTGAAACAATGAAGAGTGTCTTTCTATTAATTATTGTTCAAGTATGAATTTCAGTAATCTCCAATATAAATTATGAAACAAGAGTTGTGAGATTTGATAAGGACATGGAATAAATGGGTAATATTAGAAAAGCACTCGTGTCATGCGATGGCACAGTGCCACTTTAGACGTGTACTTGTTACGACCTATATAGTATTGACGAGGGTAGCGACGTAGGCTTTGCGAATAAGTTATTTCTCTCCCAGTATTGAATAACTTACTCAAAGTATCGGAGGAAATACTTTTATGTTAAACAGGTAAAATAACAATTTGAATTCAACATTAAAGTAACAAAAACAAAAAACAATTAAAACATCGAGTTGATTTTGTTAATTTTTTATGGGAGTACGTTGGGAAAGCCTGTTTTAATACAATTCGTTCATTGATTCACGAGAGGAGGCGATTAAAAATAGGGTTTAAAGTTCCATATCAAAATTGGGAAACAGAACACTTATGGAGTCACAATCAGCTCCGTCTGTGACATGCATTTTCAGAGACTGACATACAAATTCGTTTGACATTGTAATAGGGAGTAGTGACTTAATGATATGAATTTAAATATTATAATTTTGATTTTGGGGATTGATTAAGGGGATAAAATGAGAACATATCAAGTATATTAAATGTTTAACATTAGCGTGTGGGATATTATAGGAATGTTTGTTAAAGCATAAATTCAGAAAAAACATAATTTTTTTCCTGTTAATACTACGACACTTTAGAAAAAAGAGTTCAACAATCGCAAATCTTCAGAAGTATTGCTTATATATTCTGGGAAAAATATTAGTTTAGTTTGGATAAAAATTTTGAGGTTTGCATTATTTCCAATATTTTTCTAGATAAAAGAGAAAGTTTGGGACATAATTTATTTGACGGTTTTATATAATTTTCATACAAAAATTATCCAATCGTAGAACATTGTTTAGATTACAGATCGATTATAATTAAAAGAAACACATATAAAAATAAGAGTATTTAATTTTGTTAAATTCGAAAAGTTTTTCTGTTTTGTTACGTAACCAGAGTCTATTTTTACCTAATGAAAAAGAAAACCTTCATGATATAAAATGGGAAACCGTTTTGCAAAAATGTTTAAAAAATACGCTACATAAAAATGTACGTCTATAAACTAACATTGAAAAACATATTAACTAATTAAGAACTGTATTAACTAAGAATAAACAATGTTGAAAGCAAAATCTACGGTTTATAACTGTCTTAGCAGGCTTTCCAACTAAATTATACCCTTACAATACGTTTTAAAATATATGTTGAAGAATACTAATTGCCCATCTACGACTTGCACTTCAATTTCTATTTTAAATGGCACAGGCTAAAACAAAAAAAAATAAACTGTGTGTACAATTTACACACACAATTTATTTTTTCACTGCAGTATTCAAGTACTTACTTATTCAGAGAAGTAAAAATAAACATAAATAATACACCGCGTTGGCTTTTTACTAAAGCTTTGTAATATGCAGGCGCATACACATATATTAACACACATACTAACATACACACGTAGAACGCTCGGACCAGAGCAAGTATTAGACAGTGTGCACTATAGATACACACCGATGCTTGCTCTCCCGCTTTAGATCGACAATATACAGGCGCACACATATGTACAATGCTTAGTAGACGAGAGGGAAATACTACGAAGCATGATAAAAAAGGTGAGAGCTAAAATTCAAAACACAACAATTCTAAAGAAGCTTTACTTGTTTTTTTGTCGTGACGCATTTTCGTTTCATCGAGTTTCAAATCACAACGATTCTAAAGAAGCTTTACTTGTTTTTTTGTCGTGACGCATTTTCGTTTCATCGAGTTTCAAATCACAACGATTCTAAAAAAGTTTCACTTCAAAAACAACGACATTTTTCTAACTCAGTAGAAATATATAGAGATAATAGATAGACATTATCGCATCCTTGTCTATATCCTCGCAACATTTCTCTCACGCCCCTTTGATTAAGGGTGCAACGAAAATTCCTTAAATCGAGTTTAGAACCTTACATAACACAGAATCATTATCACTTACACCGATAGCCCCATAAGAGTATAAATATGGTAAACTAGTTGTGGAGGTATTTGTAATTTCAAAAAGTCTGTGATTTGGACGAACTAATACTTTTAACCTACTGCAATACAGTTACTCTTACATTTTGATAATGAATAAGACATCATCATACGTACCATATAGAGCGTATAATACGTATAGAGTATACAGCGTATCCTATAAGATCACTAATGTCTCTGTCCGTCTGTCTCTCTATGTAAAATCTTGAAATTTGAATAGATTAGAAGCATATATCTCACACATACCTCAATAGCAATAACTAAAAAATATACTTTTGAAAATTAGGTAACTGATTTTTTTAAAAATAGATAAAAAGAGAAGAGGGAAATATAGTCTGGGTATCGTTTGGAAGGGCTAGTTATAAAGATCTCAAATATATTTTTTTTCTAATTTCAGGTGACTGAAAAAAAATGCAAAGAAATATATTCCATATATAGGTAGTTTTGGAAAGATATATGTTTAAATACAGTATATCACGTCTGATATAATTTGAAAGGGGTTATTTTGAGAAGCATCAAAATATTTTTTTTACAATTGAAATTGCAAATTTAAAAAGGTATTCCAAAAATATGCCAAAAATAGAGTCCGACCCCCTCCTTACTTCCAAAACTACCAAGTTAATAATCTTGTAAAAACAAGGTTGGTAAAATGTGACTAGAAAATTACAGGAAAACTGTAGCGATCATACTAGATCTTGTAATTTTTAAGATATGCACCGTATTTTAATCTTGTGAAATACGTAGTAAACAACATATTTACGTTGCGAAAAATTAATATTTGTGAATAATTTAATAGAAATACTATTTATTTTTAAATGTTTATAAGTGCCTAAATGTGTTATTTGATGTTTACTCGTTTCTGCTAGTTCTACTCGCGCGTGACAGGTTATTTTTCTTTTAGTAATGTTTAGGGAAAGTAAGCAAATGAAGGTTTTGAAATTTCTTCAATAGATTCGATTATGGAACTGAAAACCTTAGTCGATTGAAGAAAATATATTCTAAAATTCGAAAGCCGTATTTACGTTTATTAACTATTTTTACTCCTGGATGCGAATACAGGTTAAATAGGTAAAACTGACTGTCAAGTACGAGTACAACTTGCACTGCAAAAGTTATGTGCACATTGTAGTACTTATTGAAATTTAAGGGCACGTTGCGTTTCTATTAAACTATTTACAAATATTAATTTTTCACCACTCAAATATGTTTCCTAGTATTTCTTCTACAGGCTTAAAAACAAGTTACAAATCTGAAAAACTATAACAGGGATAATTTCTACAGTTTTCTTGTAGCCTTTTAGCGAGCACGCCCTCTTTTAGCATATTTTTTAAATATATTTTTAAACATGCTATTTCTATATATAAAAAAGTTTTTTATTCCTCGCAAAAAGCTCCTTTAAATGATATTACATGTGATATCTAAAATTAAAAAAAATCGTGTAGTGTCTAATTTAATTCTTATATAAATATTTTAAAGTGCTTCTGAATTAATAAGCTATACTACTTAAAATTTGTAGATACTTAAAATTTGTTAAAATAACATTATTTTAACAAATTTTAAGTATCTACATTGCAAAGTTTCTAAGGAAATTGATTGTGATAGACGGATACGTGGATGATTTATAAGAATTACGTCTTTCATTTTGAGGTAGGGAGTCCTAATAAGTATAAATTAGGAGCTTTTACTTTAGGACATTATTTTCTCAAGGATCGATAATAAAATATATATTGCTAGCTTTTGTTAGCAGTATTGCTTTCTGTTGATGCAACTAAATTTATTTGCAGGCTTTAGATTTTCGAGATACATGACCGGTCTATTTAACATGCACGTTGATCATTTATTGTCATATTGTAGTGTTTTATTTTCATACTTGAATAAGAACACCGAATTTTATCCTACAGTAATTATGATATTATTTAGGTTCAAAAACCTATATATTAGTTTCAATTGAGAACTATACCTGTATCAATTTGTCCATGCAGACCTTCAACATCTAGACTTGGAGATTTATATATTAGTAGTATAAACATATATTTCCTTAGCACAACAGCAGATGTAACTTAATGTCTTGACCGTTATTTATCGTGACTTTCGTAAAAAAAAATTTAAAAGCTATATATTTTAAATTAAATTTTTTAATATTAGCTTTACTGAAAGCACATTAATTATTTGCGGTGAATCAACAGAAATTTTCCCCTCAATTTATTTTGGTTGGTAGGTTGAATTAGTCGCCAATTGTGTATAATTCTGATTGATTTTAAACGTAATTATAACAATAAATACGCATTTAATACCACATCACTGCAAATAAATAAAGTTCTGACACTAGATCATATATATTATATTCATTACAAATTTGATAACGATCACAACACGTTTATAAACAAAACGATTTTACCACAGCAACACCCGTGAACTTCAAAAGCCAGTTTCGACTTAATTAAATCTTTAATTCACTTCATTAAACTATCAATGTAATCAACATTGCCAATGGATTTAACGGACAGCGCTACGCGTGCCCAACATGTGAGCAGAGCGGTTTCCCCAACAATAATGATCGAATTGCATATCGCAGTTTGAGG
Source organism: Druceiella hillmani (assembly GCA_039881145.1). Taxonomy (NCBI): domain Eukaryota; kingdom Metazoa; phylum Arthropoda; class Insecta; order Lepidoptera; family Hepialidae; genus Druceiella; species Druceiella hillmani. The sequence goes on from JAYKKI010000009.1 coordinate 41,984,285, forward strand.
TACGATCGAATCGGTTTCCAGTCATACCAGTTCGAAATAGTTGTTCCGAGACGAGATGACGTCAGTGGATGCTATATGAATGACTCTACGGGTTTGATGAGAAAACGCTATTCGTTATGGTTGATAATAAGGAAAATCCTTCAATTTTTGGTTTTTTTAACTCATGAATTTAAAATAGTTTTTAATTTGCATAAGAATTTTAGACTTTGCGATGTACATAATAACTTGTTTCATTCCGGATATTTTATTAAATTTATATATATATATATATATATATATATATATATATATATATATATATATATATATATATATATAAATAAAGGTTACCTTACTTTATCAAATATCGGTAAGTACGAGTCTGTATATAAGGTGTATAGACTGTATAATTACGCCCGTTTGAATTTCAGCAAACCGTTTTTTAAATGCAATTTTTCATAATTTTGTATTAATAAAGACTTATTTAGAGAATGACATATTATAGGGATGGTAATTAAATGTTTGTTGAATTGAATAAAAAAAATCAATCGAGAAAGCTTTATAAATAATTTAATTTTGGCTCATATTTTTTATGGGTCGAGGGAACGATGAAATAAAATAATTTATTTGTTTATTGTACATATTGTTGGTAACCGTGTTCTTTAGAACACGGTTACCAACAAAAATATACACAATAAAAAAAGATATAAGAATAATTTGTGCGATAATCACATATTTCACCGGCGTCTTTGATTTTCCTTATAACTATTGGTATTGTCTTGTCCAATTTATGCAGGCTAAACATCACACAGGCCTACTTTTTTAAAGGTGAGATTAATTTTCGCACCGGATTTTCCTATAATATTTCTGTTGTTTTATATTCACGTGAGTATATTTATATTATCATATCATATCGAAGTGAATACTCACCAAATTTTGATAAATGAGATCCGTAGCGGTCTTCTTCATTTGTTATAGCATAAATAAAGGTTTATGAAAAACATAATTATTTCATTAATTAAACAAATTTATTGAATTAAAACAAATTTATGAAGCATTCAAAATGTGGAGTAGTAAAATGGAGTACTTTACACATACGCAAATATATATATATATATATATATATATATATATATATATAAATACATATATATATATATATATATATATATATATATATATATATGTATAACCTCAACCCCATGTCATTTTATAAAAGCTATGATCTGTACTGTAGTAGGTAAGAAGGTAAGGGTAGATAGGTACTACTAGAAGGAAGGTTTACTACTTTGGACCTGGATGGCCTTGAAGGTAAAAGGTACTAACATTTTTTATAAAAATAAGGTTCTTCAACGTCAAAATAATAAAGCTGGATTTTAGAAACGTTTTATAGAATACTATTAAAAACCTACATATATATGTATCATTATATATGCTATTCAGACAGTTATTTGAGGCAAAGCGGCTAGACTATATTCCAAGAGACGAAAAAGTGTCCGCTGTCAGTGTAAGCGCGAGGGTATTATGTATGCACACGAGCACGAGTGAGAGCATTACATGGCTATATTAGCCACTTCCATGAAACTTAAGTTGTTTATTTGTTTTAAGGGTATTTTTTTAATAATTATCCAATGATATTTCAATGTTTCAATGCTAAGTATAAAAATTATTAATATTCCAAAAAAATTGTCGATTGAAATTTAAAAAAAAGTTCGATATTTTAGAAATCTATAAAGTAGCTTTTCAGTTCGTCGGTGAGATGAGAAAGATAAGTTAGTTTTTTGAAGAATATAGCTCCTTTCTTTTTTTTAGAAGAAAAAAGTCTAAAGACTTCTGCAGCTTCTAATAGCTTCATTGAGCTATTTTTGAGAAGTTCCGAGTATATTACATATTGTGGCTCTAAATATTGAGATTTTTATTTGCGCGTAGATCCAATTTTCAGATAGTCTTTCTTATATTTCCTTTCTTTGCCAATGAATTTATGTTTTTTTTATGGTTCACTCATTTCAGCAGAAGTTTCTTTGGAAATAGAACATTAAACAGAAGTAGTTGCAATTTGAGTCGACGTACTTTTTACAGTTTGCGAACTGGATGATAATATTTGGGTATCTGGACATTTTTTGCGTAGTGATCCCGTTTTTTACCACTGATTCATGCTTACAACTATTATCTGATCGAAATTATATAATTAATTTATTGCCGGCCGCCCGAAATGAGTTTGAATTATTATTTTGTTTTTAAAAATTTGTCAAGCAATGCGCGCGCATGTGCAACTACTGTGCAACTACTGTGTACCTACTACTGTGCAACTACTGTGTGTGCAAAGACAATGCAACTACTGGGTTTAAGGTAGGCAGTAAAATCCAAAAATTATTAAAAATTTTTTATTGAAAATTATTCTTTTTTCCATACTTTTAATATTACATCACTTTAACAGTTTTGAAAAAATAATTTTAGCGTTTTTCAAATAAAGTGAAGCGTGGTTAAATGACTATTTTTTTGTAATGTTAATTATACAATTTTTGAGAGAAATTTCTACCAAAACTAAACGGTAAATATTTTTTTAAAATTTTAATATAACATCTTTTTACATTGACTTAGTTTTTTAGGCAAATCGCTCGATGCGTTTAAAAAAAAATAAATGTGGGGAAATTACTACTTTTCTTGTAATGTTTATTGTGCATTTTTTGAGAGCGATTTTTACCAAAACTAAACAGAAAATGATTTTTTTAAATATTGATGTAACGTCATTTTAAATTGACTTATTTTTTCAAACAAATCGTTCGACGCGTTTTTTAAATAAAATGAAAAGTATGGTGAAATTACTACTTTTGACTGTAATGTCGATTGCACAATTTTTAAGTACGGTTTTTACCGAAACTAAACAGTAAATATTTCTTCTTCAAAATGTTACGATAACACTATTTTACATTGACTTAATTTTTTAGAAAAATCGCTCCATGTGTTTTTTAAATGAAATTGAAATTGTGGCTACTACTTTTCCTGTAATGTCAATTGTACAATTTTTGAGATCTATTTTTATCAATACTAAAGTGTAAATCAATTTTAAATTTTAAGATAAGTTAGATATTTATAGTATAAATAACATATCAAAAACTCAGTGAACTGCGCCAACAATGTGTTTTACGACAAGTATTTAACGCGGGGGCCGTTTAGTAGGCTGGCGAGCACTTGAAAGTATTTCAAAGAAACTATTACAAATGGTCATACAAATAAATGCGTTGAGTGTAGAGCTTATTTTTTATTAATATTTTACACCTTCCTCAAGGAGTATGAAAGATTCTTACGGGATGAATCGACATAAATGAATTTCTTACTACTAGACTGGATCAAGTTTTGCCAGCTGACTTTGGAAGAGTTGAAAACTTCACATTTGAAATAAGAATTCGTTGATTTTTTATTCTTTACTGGATCACTGATAGATGGACCATTCATTGGTAATAAATTGGTTACGAGTAACTTCACGAAATGCTGTTATTTGATCGTCAATTTTCGAACATTTTTCTCAAGTATTGGTAAAAATTTATCATGTCCAAAGCAAGAAGAAACTGACAAAAAATCATTTATGGCGTATGTAATATTGATGCCAAAGCTAACGTCGTAATCAGATGTTCTGATACTGACGTTTTTACGTTATTTTTTGTAACAATTTGATTTCATGTCTTATTGATTGATTGTAAAAAAAATATCAATAAATTATTCTGTTATTGAATTTCTTGATTTTAAAAAAATTTCATTTTTTATAAATATACTTTTATTACTTTTATGTTGAAAACCAAATTTTTTACAATTTTTTTCGAATCAAATTTATTGAATTTAAATAATTGTATGACTTATCGTTTAAATAAGACTGAATAAATCTTAAAAAATACCCTTAAAACAAATAAACAACTTAAGTTTCACGGGGTTGGCTAATATATCCACCTAATACTCTCATGTAGAGATAAGGTCTTCGCGCTTACACTGACAGCGGACGCAAAGTGAAGTAGATATGCAGGCCTTGGGATCTTGGTTTATCCATGGTTGGATACTTTTCTGCTAATACAAAATATGCCAATTTTTTTAAATAAACCCTTAATAAAAGTTGTTTTTCTTTGTTTTGATAATATTTGTTAATAACTTTTTCCTATTTGGGTGATAACTGACTGTTATTGTAACGTAAATTAGAGGTCATACATTATATACAGTCCATGCAAGAAGCAGCGAGGTAACTTGAAAACTATAGAAATAAGAACTTTAGGTTGCATATTGGTAAATATCAATACAGTATTTTATCAGCAGAAAACAATAAACGTCATTAAAAGTAAAGGGGTTATGATTTTTTTTACTGAATTATTAAAATGCTTCAACGCGATACAGTAAATCACATTTAGGTATTATAAATGCTTCAATGCAATATAGTAAACCATATTTAGGTGTTATGAATGCTTCAATGCGAGACAATAAACCATATTTAGGTGTTATAAATGCTTCATTGCGATAGAATAAACCATATTTAGGTGTTATAAATGCTTCAATGTGATACAGTAAACCATATTTAGGTGTTATAAATGCTTCAATGCGATACAGTAAACATATTTAGGTGTTATAAATGCTTCAATGCGATACAGTAAACCATATTTAGGTGTTATAAATGCTTCGATACGATACAGTAAACCATATTTAGTTGCTATAAATAATAATGATGTATTATATATTATAATATTCACAGGAAAACATTACAACAGTGTAACCAAAAGTTAAATAATTTATTTCCATACGCCACGGTCCCTATACTAGCTATGTTAATAGCCGTAAGCTGTTTCTAATAATCTTCATTGAAAATGTTATTGCTTTGGTATCCATATACATATATTATTTTATTAAATATTTAACTCTTACTCCAATGCAATATTATTTCGATAACTTGAATAAATGAATTAAAGAAACACTTATATCAGCAACCAAGTGACTTGCCTTACTACTCTTTAAGATATATTTACACATTGAAAAATAATATAGACAAATAGTTTGTTAGAAATACGATTTAGATATTAAAATTTTTTATGTACCTAAATGGTGCGAGTTCTAACCGCATTAAACATATTTATTTTTCTTTAAAATGTAGAAAAAAAGACACAGACTTGACATTTACGATTTGTGCCATAATTCGACGGGCATATATATTATTAACACGGAGAAACAAAAAATAACACTAGCCACACAAAAACAAAGCCAACATTCATTATCATATTTTTATAATACTTAAGATGACATAGCGAAGACCGGTTCGTGGTACTTAAGAAGTCTAGCATCGACGCGTATATCTTTGTATATATAACGAAATATTATATTAATTCATATTATTAAATATACCTGACAGCAAAAATAATATTTACTAAGGTTTTTTCATGAGTTTTTATGTTCTTTTAATTAGTATTTTGGGGGAATTCCAAAATGCTTATTTTAAAGCGGTAATAAAAATATTAAATGTACGTAATGAAATGTAGAGAACATGATAACTATAAAAAATGAAAAAAAGCTTTCTCAGAAGGACGTATTTACAAAATGCCGCTCCTCAAGGGCGGAAGTTTACTAGTCGTAAACTCACTAATACACGCATAGCGTTGCCACTTGCTAGTGCACACTTTAAAGTTCGTGCGTTTAACTTGATCGCTTACATTATATTGTAACTAAAATGAAAATATTTGTCTTATATTTTTTGGTAACAAGTTTTTTTTATTTTGTTAAAATTACATTTATACAACAATGTCAATATTAGTATTATTCCAGTTTTAATTCAGATTTCATTCAATGACCAGTCTTTCTAACCAGAATGGCTGTGTACAATAATTTTATCTTCGACATGCAGCTTTATCGAGGCAGCAATAGCTGGTGACTATTATTTAAGGACTACTGTTCTTTTGCTTTTTAACATTCACTTTGGTCGGTCTTATTTGCTTTCTGCCTGTAAATTAAAAACACGGCGTAAAAATATGACCACTAAAATGTGAATAAAAATGTATTTAATACAAAAAGGTAACTTTTCCAACTTTTCGAAAGTTGCGTTACGTGTACTCTGGAAGTAAACAATTCAGAATATATTTAATGTTAATAATTTAATTGAATACTAATGAAAAATAAGGAAATTAAGTGTCACGTAATTTTAGGGCCAGCTTCTTGTGAACTGACATTCTAGGGGTCGCCACAAAATACGAAATATGCTGCTTTCATTCGTGGATATTATCTTACAGTCACCTTTTGGTGATCCATAAAATAATACTGAACTTCCAGTATTACTCCAAGAATTGCTCCAGACGGAGGCGCTTTCCTCTCCATTTTTCATTTCCGCTCTCCCCACTTTTACATCGTTTAATAGTAACGGTAACGTAGCAATAATTCAACTTTTCATTTCTACTTACTGTAATGCGACTAAACACCTGCAAATAAAAAAAATATTATTACATTATTATTCTTTGTGGTAATTCTATTATAATAAGAAACTATATTTTAATAATTATTAATTTCAAAAATATTACATTACTATTCTTTGTGGTAATTCTATTATAATAAGAAATTATAATTTAATAATTAATAATTTCAAAAATATTCCCCCAAAAACTCGTTTAACTCGATAATGTACATCGGTACGGAATCGTTGAGTACGTGTTAAATAAACGTTAAAAAAAGTAAGTTATAGAACTAATTTTCATACAAAGTATTGAAATTTGGGTATTTTTATATAAAGCAAATAAAAGAATTAGTCGATTTCACAACGAAATATTTTATTGCTGACGTTTCTTAACAAAATTTAATTTGTTTTCGTTCTCATTTGTGTTTCATTAGCGTTAAACGCTATTGAAATTTTCCTTGTAAACTAATTTTATTACTATTATCGATCTCGCAGGTCGATTATATACGCAAATATTTAACACGAATCGATTAAATCTCGACATCCGACAACTTTTAAGAATTTCAATAAATCATCGTACTAGAAATATGGTAATAAAAATAATTATGGTCATTTTATCCACGTCATATTTCATTTCATAATCGAAGTTTAAAACATTCTTTTTGATGTTTAATTAATCAAGTTATTTTAAGAATAAAAAAGAAAAGGAAAAAAATCCGTTTTCTTACGTATTGCCTTTATCCGCTACAGGTACCCCCCTGCGGGAGAGGCATAATCTGCTTGGTTTTTTCCTCGCAACAGTAATAAACGAGGTTATCTATATATTTTGCTTCATCTATTTATATAAAGTTATATTTATAGAGAATTTTTTACCGGAGTTGGCCGGTAAACAATTCTCTGAAGTTTGGCAGAACCAAAATCTCAGTTCGTATATATGGTGTCTATGACAAAGATATATATATATATATATATATATATATATATGTATATATATATATGTATATATATATATATATATATATATATATATATATATGTATGATTTTGTGTGCAGGGATATCACACAGAATATTTCGTCCCGTTCAACGGCTGTGTCTTGTGCAGCTATTTCTTGTCCTACGTATTTACGTCACTTTGTTAAATAAAAATAATAGGAGAAACTTTTTAATATGCATTTGCGAAAATATAGTTAAATCTTTCTTCAAAAATTGTCGATTTATTGAAATTAATTAAATTAGAATTGGTGTACAAGCATCGAATTCTTTTCATTTATTACCGAGCAAATTTAAAAGATATCCCTAAAATGAAATTGGAAATTTCTTTATGTCTATTAAATTTTATTCTAGACAATGTGAAACTCGTTATGAAAGTATACTATAAGCTTGACAGTTTTCTATCGTCCCAATGACTTTTGGTGAAAATTTTTATGACTTATTTTGAAAGTTAGTGCTCACTTAAAATTTCAAAAACTGGAGTGCAATATTAATTGAAATTGTACATAATTTTTCCCAAAATTTTAAGAACGAAAATGGTGATGACTCTCTAAGTACCTTATAATATTGAACGAAGAATTTTAAATCGAATTATTATCAAAAAAATTAAATAATTTTGGAAGCCTCATGTTCTCAGTTATTTTGAAACTTTTACTACTAGCATATGCTTCGTTATTTTTATGTTTCTTCATTAATTTTACATGGGTGCCTAACGGAATAAATGTGACAATGAAGCAAAATCTTTCGATACGTCATTTCTGGATCCGATAGTTTCAACCAAAAACATCTATGAGATATCAGAGAAAATCCCGAAAAGTTCTTAGATTTATGAGGGAGCCAATTAAGTTGTCCGCTCTTCCCTGTTCTGTAGTTTTTTTAACTGATAATGAAGGCGTATTGGTAGAAAGCTTACCAATATCGTTTTTTATTCATAGAGTAAATTGAGGAAAAAAGACCAACTAAATCTGAACTTCTTCTAAATAAATAAGTTAACATTTGTAGTGAACGTGTCTCAAGATATTACCTAAGGGGAAAGAGAGGAAACCTTAAATGCAGAGCTCGAGACAGATTTTTATATCTCGCTTTCTGACCTCCTTCGGACACAGACAACGACGACTCCATTTGCAATGGGATTTTACCAGAGTTTGATAAATTAATAAAAACAACATAAAAAAATCTATATATATAATTCTCATTCCTGTCCAGAAACTTAGTCAATAAAAAAGGGAGTTTTGATATCACCATCTTCAACTAAAAGAGCAGTCCTAATTGCTATATATATTTAACGAACTAATATATATCAAACATAATTTATAAATACGATGGGAATTTGAAAAGAAAATTGAAAAGATAATAAATTCTAGAAAAGCACGACCACCGCAATATTTTCCACGAATGAAATGAAAATTATGCGAAATGTATTTTGGCTGGACTTTTATTCATAAGTTCACGCTCACGAGATCGATACTTTTATAATCTCGATATTGTTAATGTACAGATTTTGCTCTTTATGCAGATATGTATCTTAGATAATAGGATGATACATTAGATATTAGAACAAGGTTTTTTTGGGACAAAAACAAGAATATCAAGACATTTGTGAGAAACAAATTGTAAAGCCCTAAGATAATTTAAAAAGATATAGTCTGTTTTCAAAGACTACAATATGGAAAAACTGAAAGCTCTAAAAGCGATTTTAAAATTTGATGGATATCAAAGAACTACAAAAAAGACTGAAAAAATTGTAATAATAACTTTTTTATAATTCGTAAATGAAACATTTCTATTGTAAAAATGGATGATAAAAACGAACTGAATTATAAACGTTAAACTATTTCATCACTTGTAAAAGTATTTGATACAAAAAGGGCTTCCGTGAACTTTCAACATAATCACTTTTTAAACGATCTTAACGTTCTTTTTCAATATTGAAATTTGAGAAATTACCACGTGTTATGGCCTACGCGTATAAATAGTACAAGCCCTACTCGGAAAAATTATTCCTAACCAAAAAAGAATATTTAAACTAATCAAAAACAATATTTGTCTAAATTTAAACTTTTACAATCATCGAGTCAGCGATCACATCAACTTGTATCAAGCCGTTACACTTGTGTATATCCAGCGGCTGACTCGATGGGACAATGACAATATATGCGCAAATTAATTAACATTCACTGATCTGAAGATTTCTGTACGACGCTGATCTCTGCATTCCCAGGAACTCCTTACGGAGCTATGAAGATTCCAAACAGGATGGCATTCGCGTCGATCAGAGTAACTCCTCCAATTGTATTCCATCTTCAAAATAAAATATCCCTATACACGAGCTACCCTTTTGATTAACCGATTATATCCAACACAATATATGTGGTTAAAACGATCTTCAGAGAGATCAGATGTTCCAAAGGAGTCGAGATGAAAAAATGCGCACGTGTTATAACTTCAGAATCTGGATCCTCAGACAAAATATTTAGTGGACGTGAATTTGATAAGAATTCAATCTGTATTGATACAGTTTGCAATTCTTCGTAAGAAAGAATTTGGGTTCTAATTACCCGATATATATGTCTCTTCAAACTCTATATTTGATTCTCATATTCCACCAAAATGGGGCGATCGTAGTGGAATCACTTTCCATTCGATACACCTATGATCAAGTTCGCGTTTTAGTTTAGGTTGAATTTCAGAATTAATTAAAAAGTTATACAGTTCGTCCGACTGTGCTTTAGCACCTATAAAATTAGTACCGTTATCCGAATACAAGTAAGAAACTGGACCACATCGTGAAATAAAACAACTAAAGTTGCATGAATTAATTTGAGGTTAAATCAGAAAGTTTCTCAATATGAACAGCTTTAATTACGGAGCAAACAAAAATATTTCGAACTCTTTCGACTTATCTAATAAATTTGAGTCAAAAAATAATACAATACCTTTGACTTCCATAAAAAGTACAAGTCGAACAAGTATATCTGAAACACTTTGAATTCCCTACAAAGTACAAGTTAAACAATATACAACACAAACACTTGACTTCCCTAAAAGTACAAGTCAAACAAATAATACAACTCAGACCCTGAATCTTTCTATAGGTATAAGTGGGTGTTTTATGTATTATAGCGATAACATGTTACTTTATCAAGAAAGAATATAAACATAACTTTGAGTTATCAAAGTAAGGTAATGTCTGTACTTATTAATATTAATAGAAAAAAACCATTCTGGGAACACTGACAGAATCAGTATGTTGTAAAAAGTTACTGGCAGTTCCAGATTTCTTTAAAGTGTCTATAAGACATTGATTAAAAATATTTCCCTAAGCACATTGAAATAATAGGTAAATCATTTCGCACACATTACGAGAGCATAGTATGATGTCAAAAAATAAAATATAAAATCAAACTGTTTTAATCATTAAGACTTCAGAAAAATCTTCAATCAAATTAAAGAATGAGAAATTTATGTTAATATACAATATAACAAATATCGCTCGACATTAAATTATTCCCTATATCGGCGGGACACGTAACATGTGTCACATATGCCGTTATCTTTTGAAATAATAGATTTTTTTTAAACTTTTCTTTGACAAAACTTTTTGTACTCAAAATGATTTCCACGATCATAAGATCTATTTGTAAATACTTGCTTCTTTCCCATTTCAGTTATATTTTTAGGGTCCATATTTAAGGTTCTCACATCTTATCTATATCTTCATATTCATGGATTCGTATGAATAACTTTATCTATGATATTGCCTTGAGTCTATGATATTGCTTTGAGTCTATGAATCTATGATATTGCTTTGAGTTTATGATATGGCCTTGACATGAATTCGTATGAATAACTTTATCTATGATATTGCCTTGAGTCTATGATATTATTTGAGTCTATGAATCTATGATATTGCCTTGAGTCTATGATATTACCTTGACATGGATTCGTATGAATAACTTTAGTTATAATCGTTTATATTATTTATTTGCATTATTTAATGAGACATATGTGTATCCATTAGTGCTGTTTTCTTTATGAATCTGTGACTTGTGCACTGAAGTGTCATTAACCGAATTTGTAATACAGATACTTTAACGACTATCACTAAGTTATGTGTGTGCTTAGGATTGCAAAGCCTAGTTCCATTAAATCTTTTAGAAGATGAAGCAAGAGGATACCTTTCATTATTAACACGAGGTACAGATGAAGTAACTAAATTTTTACATTCCGTCTCTTCACACCTCAAAGAATTTAAGTTTGGTATTCAACTGATCAAATTCTTTCACTACGTTATAGAAAGTAAGCATAGTAAAGAAAAAGTAATTTGACGTGTTTTATTAGGAAAGTCCCCCATCAAAGCGTGTCCAACTTTAATTGGTAACGCTGGAGTTTTATCTGCTTATATTTTATTTTCTAAATAAATATAAGGAAATAATTGTGCACCTAATACAACATCTACATACCAGAAATATTCCACGTCGAATCTACTAGAGATGAATCTTTTAAGTAATTAGTATCACACTTTTGTATACAACGTGTAGGCAGTTTTTTGGTGATACAATAAACAAGGGTGCATGCTTATTTCCTGGATATACTCCATCTCTTAATTAACGCGACCAATGATAGGGCGTGACCAAGAACCAATCCCAGTTACAAACGAATTATTTAATGAGGTGGTTGGAAAATTAAGTTGTTAACGACATCTTTTCGTAATTAAATGGTTCTGTGAACCGTTCTCGATTAAATATATTATTATTAATTTTTGAATATTTTTGGTTTTAGCATAAATTTGTGCTGTTGATAATAATATATTATTATTATTTGGTTTAATCTCAGCACGTAACGATACCGAATTATTCGTTACGTTATTATCACGTGAATTTGCTCTACAAATTACTTGTGATGAGCATTATTCGAATTCAATTCCGAAGTGTATGTAAGTGCGCCTTAGAATTTATATTACGTTCTTCTTTATTGAAATGCAATAATTTATGATGACTTCTTCCGCATAGTTTACAAACTATTAAAAGTCTACATTTTTTACTAGAAATTCATAAAGAGCTTGTGGCGAATCTAGTACAAAACAAGCAAGTATCGACATAAGATGGCGGTGATATTGAAATATTTTTATTTTTAATTTGTCTACTAGCAATAAAAGATTTGCTTAACTGCTTACGCGACGACCGATTAGTAGGTGACACAAATGACACAAATGCAATTAAATTGTCACACGTAGAAACATCGTCATAGCATACCGACAACACAAAGGCCTGTACAGTTTGTGCGTCCATTTTTCTCAAGGCACAATCGACAAATTTGAGCTGCTTAAGTGCCGAAACGTATGCCGAAAACTTCTCAATGAAAGAGTCAAGATTCTCTGAAGATTTGTATAACTCTTAGAATCTAAACTATTTTTCAAATAAAGGGTCCCAAATTCACGCTTATCCAGATATTTTTTAACTAAGCTATCCCAAATTATGGGAAACGTTACACCTGAAGGTACAACACCAGCGATAAGTTTTGAAGCACCTTCTGTAAGTTCTCCTGCTCCACGTTGCCAATCAGTTAATCTAACATTCATACGAATATTCGATTTTAATAATGTATAGAATTTAGGCCAATATACCATCTTTCCATTGAAGGCGGGTAACTCGATTGGCGGTAACTTAATTAAGCATTTAGTATCAGCATTAGTTGCTGATTTCTTCAATGATGAGGGTTTAGAGGTTTGCATTATAATATCCCGAGCATGTTTAACTCAAGGGCGTCTAACGCACTATAATTAGATAGGTTATCCGGGTTCATGCTAATTCGCAATGGACTATGTTACCCATTCGAACTGATGTATCATCTCATCTAAGATTTCCGACTGTCGTATGAACATTTAGTTGTTCCTCGAGTCGTAAGTCATTGTTCCTATGACTAATTGTGTAACCGCGTCATACGCGCAAACAAACTCTCCTTTTTAGCAGTTACTCCTAAAAATTAATTATCCACTTTTAGAAACGTGTTATAAATGTATAAGAAAAGTCAGATAATTTATTAAAATAAGAATCGCGAAAGTAAAATTTTTTAGGTGTTTCTAGAATTTACTAGAATGAGTCTATTTAAGTATGTACTCAAATATCGCAAATATTAAATTATCTTATTCCGATATCTGTCCCAATCAGAATTAATGTAATTATATTTGCACGTAACTAAACATAAATATTAATTGTGGTAATTCGAATATAACATCAATTGAACTATATCAATTATACTAGTTCGGATACTATCTGAATATTATAAATTATAAATTTATTTAAATTTCAATTATTTTAAATAAGCTACCCTGGATTTAATCCGGTTTTTGAAGAAAAATCATAATGTTTGGCCTAGGTCCGGATATTCAATCCTTAAAAACCGCAATCAATCTAGGTATTCTAAATATTTAAATAATGCCGGGCCAAAATAAATCCTACTTACGTAATATTTAAATAATGCTGGGCTGAAATAAATCTGAATTACGTAATATTTAAATGATGCTGGGCCAAAATAAATTTGAATTACGTAATATTTAAATAATGCTGGGCTGAAATAAATCTGAATTACGTAATATTTAAATGATGCTGGGCCAAAATAAATCTGAATTACGTAATATTTAAATAATGCTGGGCTGAAATAAATCCGATTTGCGAAGGACCATAAATATAATGTTTGTTCGAGGCCGGATATTCAATCAATTAAAACTAAAATCTGTCTAGATATTATAAATATTCGAATAACGCTGGACCGATATGCATACGGCTTAAATAATATATATAATATCAATAATATATATTATGGCGTACGCGTATAAATAGCACAAAAGCCACTCAGACAAATTAGTCCTAACCAATAAATAATAATTAAACTAATCTAAAACAATATTTGTCTAGATTCAAACTTCTTAATCACTGAGTAGAAGAGTCAGCGTTCACATCAACATGTATCAAGTCGTTATATCATTGGTTTATTCTCAGAATTACAATTAAAATATATGTATGTGCAAATTAATTAACATTCACTGTCCTGAAGACTTTTGTACGAGGTTGATCTCTGCACTCCCATGAGCTCCTTCCAAATAGGAACCGGGAATTTCCTAAGTCCTATGAAGATTCCAAACAGGATGACATTCGCGTCGATCAGAGTAACTCATCCAATTGTATATTCCTCAACACGAGTAAGTCTTTTGACTCGCCGATTTTGTCGAACACAATAACTGCTGATTCAATAAATATCTTGATAGTTGCATTCAAATTAAACTGGACGAACTTGAATTAATTGCACCTTTTAATAACCAACTTCTTGATAAATTTATGTTTACAAATTCTTGTGAATACAATCAAATAAATAGCCAATTAACCAGCAAGAGCTTATATAAATATAATTCTGCGGTTACCGATATAAAATCTGATTCAACTTTAATTTAGTCGGATTATATTTATCACCACGACTTGTTTCGGAAGAAACTCAAAGAAGAATTAAAGCAAAAAACTCGTATCAAAACAAGCTGCTCTTTAAAAGTATCTAAAACGAGTGAATGTAGAATTTTGAATAAAAGACGGACATTTCCAAGACATCGATGAATTTATTACTAATTTTTTTTATTCATTACTAATATTTATCAAAATGAAAATTTGTTACAGAGATCACACACCACGTTTTCTAAATTATCAATAACATGCTAAAAAATTTCAATTACAATAACAAGTATTCTTTACCTTTTATTTATATCACTTTCAGATTTGAATGACCAGAATTCTCCATAGTTTGTGGCATGAAAATTTTCATAAATATGCTGGAAATCAGAAAGGAAAATTGAAAAGACAAAAAAAACAATACAAGGAAATAAAACAGCACAAGGAAATACAAGTTTTCTTGAAAACAAATTCGACAAGACTTTAAATGGGTTTTATTTAAAACGGTTTTGTTACTAAACCCTATATGCATGTATCTCAATATTTAACACTTCAATTTTCCTCTAGAAATTTAGAAAGCAAAGTAATATTTTTTTAATTCCTGTTTTGTAGAAGATACCAGCTGAAAGGACGAGCCTATACCACAATTGTATGTAAGATAGTTTTAAGGCTATTATTAAAAATGTCCACAAAGATTTGCTGTGTTTTGAAGGGGAAAATAAAGTATTCAATTTTTTTAAAATTTATAGTATATCAAATAAAAAGTGCAAGTTGTAAGGTACATCTATTCAAAAACAATTTATAAGTCATAAAAATTAAAACAATAAACATAACTATATCAATTTGGAAAGATAGTTATAAGGTTTTTCAAACTATTTTCAGAATTTTATGTAAAACAAATGTTTGTAGAATTTTATGTAAATAGAATTTTATCTTGAACACATGTTGAAAATCTGTTCAATAAATTAGTACCCTTCCCTTCCGTTTCCGAAAACTATAGTCGAATCAAATCATCTTTGAAGTCGAAATTAAGAAAAAAAAATCATGTTATTAGAAGTTTACAGTAAGTTTATCTGGATGCTATAGTAATCATTCAAAATTTTAGAGCCGTCTACGGTATTTTTATGCCATTGAAGGATGTGTTAGGCACTATACTTATTCAATGCACGTACCATTGAAAATTAATGTCCATAATCACAACGCCGGGTGGGCGATTGCAGTGCGTGCTTGTTACACGAGCGGGGATGCTGCCCGTCATTGGTGTGTGACATTTTAGCTACGCTATTATAAGCATTATTTCCAGTCCTGCTCGACGAGCGGTCAGGAATCGAGTCCGAGTCCCTGCGGTGTGTCGCGGACGTCCAAAATCATAAATGTTGTGATCAACCCTTACAATAATGAATTTACGGGGTGAAAAATTATATTAATGTTTGTAAATAGACTAATGTAAATACGATGTTCCCTTAGGTGGTAATAAATGTATAAGTTCCACTCGAATTTAACAGGTTTATTTGTTGGTTGTTTAGAATAACTTCTTCTATGAACTCGCTACTCCCATTAAATAATGATCCCAAAGAGGGGATTTCCAAATATTATAAATTAATTGTGGTTTCAATGTTACCTTACTGTTAATGCTATAGCATTATACTTGCTGTTAATTCTGTAGCATTATAAGGTAAAAAACCTGTTAGTTAATATATTAGTGAACAGGTATTTTAGATGTAACCCATTAAAGTCATCGAAAGCTTTTGCGGTATATATAAGAAAATAATAAAAATGTTTTACTAGGTATTTCCGTTATTTTCACTGAAATACCGTTTAAATAATTCAAGTGAAAATAATGAGAAAAGATGTAAGACCATTTAAAAAATTTGCGTTTCGCGCTGATATAAAAAATATTTCTTTCTAAGGGCACTAGAATTATTTTCAATTAATCGTGTACGTTTGAAAATAATTTTATTTTTACACTATATATAATATAATGAATGTGTCCTAACAATGTAAAGTTTATCAAGTAAAATATGACCTCAACCATGTCCTTAATTCTTTTGCACACCTGAAATAGCCCCTAAATGATCCAAGGACGAAAAATCGGATATATTTATTGTCAGGCGCATAACCCACCCTACACCAATTAGGAGTGCTTTACTCCTGTTCACACCAAAGTAGTTTTTGTCCCCCATGATTTGAGGATTTTTACGCAAAGCCTTTGATAACATCGAAACAACAAGGTTTATCGTAATAAAAAATATTCGTAATATTTTTTCCATTGAAATATTGTGAGTTACGAGTATTAATGCTGAACGAATGTTATATTGTTAATGAATTCTGACACTAAATTCATGGAAAGATCTAAATTTATCTAATTAATAGTTGGTTCAGATATCCTAAGTGAAAAGCCAAATTAAATGTGAGCAAGACCAGTATATAATTTATACAAAGTATAAGTTTCCAAGTTCTAATAAAAATGTAGATCCAATAAAAAAAATCAAATAGCCACCAAGTACCGTAACAAGAACGAGTGGAATTATTGTCGTCGCTGATAAAATAATTAAGATTTAAATGATTTCTATTAAATTTATAGAAAAATAATGTTGCCTATAATAAAAAAAAAATTAATTGCTTACTACTTAATCTGTAGCTTTGCAAAATGTCATTAGGATTTCATATTTCAAAAGGAAGGATGAAGTTCTTATGAGATTGCTCACGTGTTCCTATGACCATACGTCATAGCCTTTATTTTCAGAAACCTTTTGAGAAGTAACTCCAAATTTGGTAATAATACATATTAACCCACATATTATATATCTCTATAATGCTTATATGGAAATTTTAATGGGAGGAGGGTACTTTAGGTAGGCCAAAATACAAAAAGATCTGTTATTAAATCTCGACAATTTAATTGAAAAAAAAAGTTTAATGGCATTGGAAGAAGTTAGTCTTATTTATAAAGCAAAATTTTCATACGATTTTATATTTATTTTCATTGCTTCAGTTTATTAATTACCTTTGTTTCTTCTCATCACTATCGATTTAGTTTATTAATGACATTTCTTCATAAAATTTTGACATTTTACTTATTTTGTGAAGCATAATTTATTCACAACTTTAATGTGCCTATTAATGTCGCATTGTTAACGTCGAATTATATGGTGACATTGAGACAACAATTAAATTCAGAACGTTTGGAATATCCAAACCTAACCTGCGGAAATATTCTTCTTGGCTTCACCCCTTAATGTGTTACAAAATTCCTAGAGGAAGGAATTCTAAACGAGGGAAAAGTAGGCGTGTTTAATACGATTGGAACGCGCACTACGTGGGTTCTGAACACACTTAGGCATTTCTAAACATGTGAAGATAAATATATCTATATTAAAAAATTCACAAATATTACCATTATTTTTCACAAGTATGTATTTAGCCTAATATTTTAATATCTGTATAACTTTCATAGGGCTATAATGTAGCGAATATCTCAGAAACCATGAAATTTGTAATTATTTTCTTAGTTTTGCGGTAAACTCACGGCAAACTTCTAGTAAATGTTATTTACGGTAAACTTCTAGTAGTATCTTATTTTTTATAATTTTGACTTTAGAGATTATTTTGTTTGGTAACGATATTCGGAGATGGAGGGAAGGATATATATTGTCTGAAAACATTTTCAACGATATCTTTAGAACTGTAGAAAATTACTATTTATGTATCTATAATAGATATGGGACGGGGTTATGGACCTAACAGACATGTTTTTCGTCCATGGACCATTTAGGGGCTGTTTCGGTAGGCAAGTAAAGAAATAAGGAATTAAGGACAGGGTTGAGGTCATTTCAACAAAATCTCTAGAACAGTCTTGAATACAATTTTGGAAATAGTTTTGGAATTCTTATACCTTGTTCCTTCAGTTGATATACCGATTGACACAAGAAACTGAAATGAAAGCGAATACTTTATTTGCTACTTCAGAAAATGTGAAAAAAATTATGGAAGTTTTTAACAATATCTCTATAGCTATCTTATTTGCGATTCTAAAATAAAAAAAAGTTTTTGAACCCTTGTAAGTCGCTTTTCAAGTGATATTTTATGCAAAACGCAAATTAAAAAAGATAATTACCATTGCCATTTCCAAAATTCAATCCAAAATTTAATATTGAAGTGTTAAATATAGAGATTTACGCATATTAGTATGCTACATCAGTGTGCAACCTTTTAGTTTATACGTGAAGCAACCGTTTGGTTTCTGAGAAAATCGACTGTGATAGACGAGCAGATTGATGGATACTTAAGTGATCTTATAAGGGTTTGATTTTTTTCCTTTTGAGGTCAAGAAAAATAAAAAACTTTACGATTTATGACTCATGACGTACAGAAAAAATTTTGAGTTAAACACATTTAAAGTTTATTTTGAATTTTTTTTCTACACAACTCATATTTTCGTCTCCTATTTTACTTTCATATTGCTAATTTTTTTCAAATATTTATTAAATTTTCGATTTTTCTTTGCAATTTTCATGGAATACTGGTATATTCATGTATGAAATGATGATGGGAGTATAGTATGTTCGTTGTTTTTAAATACTTATAGTATTTTTTTAGAATTTCCATTCCAAAACTAAACTGTAAGGAATCTAACGTTCTGATTCTGAAAGCGTCGTAAATATAATGTTTAAATTTTCCTATACAAATCGTATAAAAGATATTTACTATGAACTTTGTATAAGAGAAATAAAAAAAACTTGCTTATAAAATAGAAATTGTTTAAAATGATAATTATTTATAAATTAGGAAACGGTGAAACTTTCCGCATTAATTTAATAAGGTCACTTAATAATTCATGATAAATATTGTAAGTGAACAAAAAGCTTTTTTTAAAGTCCTCGTATACTCGTAAGTTGTTCCTTTTTTTATTAAAACAATTTAATTAGGCTAATTTTAAAATTGTTCTAAAGTTAAAATTCAACTTGTTTCTCTTATCAAATGTTCTTTAAAACAAACTCCATTTTAGTTGTGACTTATAAAAAACTAAACATATTTTTTCAATTCCTTTTGTGTGTTATTGATGTCCATGAAATTTTATGCTATGTTTCAGTTTATAATATTTTTTAAAATTGTAATCCATGAAAGTGAACTGTTTGTTCATAACTTATATTAGTGCTGTATTATTTGTCTGGATAAACGTCGTGATTTATTTCTTTTTGTTTAAAGAACAACACGCCAATTTCCAAGGTGCATATTACGACATATTTTCATATTGTTGTCTTTGAAAGTGAACTATTTCTTCATAAATTATCTTAGTCTAAATTATTTGCACCGATAAACGTTGTGATTTATTTCTTTTTGTTCAAAGAACTACACGCTAATTTCCAAGGTACACATTATGACATTTTTTCACATTATTTTCTTTGAAAGTGAGGTGTTTCTTCATAAATTAGTTTTGTGCTATATTATTTGCTTCGATAAGCGTTGTGATTTTTTTCTCTTGTTCAAAGAACCATATCCAAATTGTAGAGGTACATATTTGAATAAAGTATCGATTGCAGTTTTATGTGGGAACTTATCTTGTTCGATCACAAATTTCAAGATCAACCAAAGCACATTTAACTAAATTTATACTTTATCGCAGAAAATATAACGTTAATCGTGTTATAAATTATGTTTGGTATATATAAGATAAAGTTTCTAGCATCTTGGATCATGTTAAATATTCCGGCATCTAGGACTTCTTTTTTTGGTAAGGATGGTAACGATAAAAATTCCAATTTTTACTGACTAAATCCCTGGAAACTTGTTAGTCCTTATGTCAAGATTTTTTCCCATGACATTTTATGCTCCTGAAGTTTTAACACTTTGACATTTTATGCCCCTGAAGTTTGAAGAATTACGAGTGATTGATGTATCAAATCGAGTAGGCCAGAGTTTATATAATTGAATAAATTAGAGCCATACAAAATGGTGATAACACATTACGGGAAATGTTCAGACATGACTTTCGAAATGTTGTTAACTATTTCTTGAAATTACTCCAGACATAGTAGATGCTTAATAAACATGAGAATCTACGATGTCAAAAATAAAAAAAAAAATAGAAAGCAATCAAAAACAGATGAAATCAGAGTATATGCCAGAGAACATAAGGATGATATTGCTGCGGATTTTGGTTTCCATAGGATGGTAAATAATTTACTGTTTAGCAATTAAATAATTTATTACTAGAACATAATAGTATAATTTTTTATGATTAAACCAAAAACAGTTCAGATATGTTAGAATATGTAAATATTATGTTTATTTACTAGTAGAATAGGGAATTCAAAGGAACTCTCAGTGAAGATATGTTTTTGGATTTGTAGAAGTGGTATTTGGTTCACGTATTGGATGTCGTGTCGCTGTTTTAATTTCGTTTTACTTAATTTTGTATTAAATCTGTATGTTTTACATTTAGTCCTATGAAAATTTAGTCTTATATTATTTATTTTGTAATATTACTTCTTGGCTTTCACAAAATATTTGCAGTAAACTGTACTTACTTTTCTCTACTAATTCATTGTAGTTGACTGTAAGGAATCGCCTTTTAGCAATGAGACCGCCACGTTAAATTTAGTTTTCCAAGCTCGCAGTAAATTATCATAGATAATTAAAGAAAACAAAATATTTATAACATTTGACAGTTCATTTGAAGGGTCAATGACATTTCAATTTAATGTTTTGATAGTCTGATCATACATCATAGTGCATACAGCGAATGTGGATAATTTTTATTTTTGTGTATTTAAATTATCGTACCTACTGATACATAACCCATTATCATTTGCTAAATAGCTCAGATAGAGAAAATGTTCTTTTTAAATATTTTATTTTATTTTCTTTGTTGTCTGCTACAAATTTTATCATCGATATTTCATTCATTTCCCGATGAGACTTGAAATTTGGTGTACGTGATAGAGGCATGTGGTGATAGAACACATTTATACATCACAGTACACTATATCTCTAAAATATAATATATCAGATTTTATTCTAGTTAGAATTTGCAGGAAGTGCGTTGTCTGGAATTGTAGTCATAGTATCTCAACCCAGAAATTCGTAGTAATATCTTAAAATATATTTACTCCTCTGTTTATTTCTAAAATTTTGGCAGAGTAGAACAGCAGATACATTTAAAATATAGAAGATACAACAAAAATCATTTTAAAAAAAAATTATGGAAATATAACATTCGCATGATCAAACAGTTCATAAGAAGCAGTGACACGCTTTGCAGTTCAGGCAGAAGAGCAGTTCAGATAAAAGAATGGCGAACATTTTTTCCGTAAAAAATAATTTACTGGGACAAAAAAGAATTTCAAGTATATGAGTATGATATGTAATTTTTGTTTCAGCTTAACGGATGTTCCGTTATTAAAGTAAGCAATTATATTCTATGGAAATCAATAGTTATTGACAAAATTTGCAGATTGTGTGTTTCCTTAAGACACGTCTTCATAGAGCTGACTTCTCTCATCATTCTTAATGAAAAATGTATTTGGTGAAAGTGGAAAAAGAAACAATAGTTTCCAAGATAATACCCTTTAAAATCTAAAATTTAATAAAACAGTTTTTTATTTTAGAATTATGTACTCCCCGGAACAAAAAACAATTTGAAAACAAAGGGGATTCGAAGTTGCATATCGATAATAAATTTAGCTGATGATTTTCATTATTCTGAATACAAACAAAAAAATGAATGTAAAAAAATCAATATATTTAATTTTCCTCTATTTTCTATTTAGAATAATCAGCCCAATCAGTGCATGAAAATATGATATAAGGATGGTATATACTACTAAAAGGATGGTATATACTTTAAATATGATATATACTATGACTGTTTGAAAATACCTTTCGTTACTGCGTAAGTATCAATTATTTTGTTCCATATATATTTAAAATATCCCATGTATTCGCTTTTAAGCGTAGTTTCATACTTTATCAATATTTATCCCTCGCTTGCTGTGGAATAAATTGAACTCCGCCCAAGAAATTAACGGCCAGTCTCACAAAATCCTTTACATTCATTATATTTATTACTATTATATTTTTAATCTCTGTTCTCTATAAATTAAATGCAGTTCTTGTAATATTAGATTATGTGTATTTTTTTCTGAGAACTTTTAGTGCTAGTTGTGCTATATTTATATTGCACAATAGGCAGTTTTATGATTATGTATTTTTTCTGCATATATATGCCTGGTTGATTTTTCGATAAATATTTATACATATAATGACATTTCTGTTTTCAAAATGCGATGTCAAATTTATTATACTTAAGAGTAAGGTAAGATGATTGATTTGTTAACATTTTGGTCAGTAATAATATCATAGTTCGAGTTCCACGTTCACCGCAAGTGACGTCGTAGCCATCGGGCGTACTTCGTGAGGTCGGTGTAAAGTACATAGTGTCGGAGGTCGCAATCGTGGTTGTTTTCCAAAGACACGGAGACGATTCCACGCAGTCTCCACCGATCACCCTCTTTGATGAAGAGGCCGCCACCTGAGTCGCCATTGCAGGGGCCTGTATCATCTCGTCTACCTGCCATCGAATTATACAATTAGCATTATGTCACAATGAACCATATTGGATCAAATATTGGTTCTATTCCGAGTGTAATTAACTAAGATTTTATTTTGTCACAGTAATTATAACGTATTCTATCCATAAATATTGCTAAGTACGCATTATATTACATATGTCTGTTTCATTTGATGGAAATAAGTTAGATTGCCTTAATTTAAATCATTCATAGGTGTTTGTCGAGTATTACATATGTCCGTTTCATTTGGTGGAAACAAGTGAGATTGCCTTAATTTAAATCATTCATAGGTGTTTGTCGAGTATTACATATGTCCGTTTCATTTGGTGGAAACAAGTGAGATTGCCTTAATTTAAATCATACATAGGTGTTTGTCGAGTATTACATATGTCCGTTTCATTTGGTGGAAATAAGTGAGATTGCCTTAATTTAAATCATTCATAGGTGTTTGTCGAGTATTACATATATCCGTTTCATTTGGTGGAAATAAGTGAGATTGCCTTAATTTAAATCATTCATAGGTGTTTGTCGAGTATTACATATGTCCGTTTCATTTGGTGGAAATAAGTGAGATTGCCTTAATTTAAATCATTCATAGGTGTTTGTCGAGTATTACATATGTCCTTTTCATTTGGTGGAAATAAGTGAGATTGCCTTAATTTAAATCATTCATAGGTGTTTGTCGAGTATTACATATGTCCGTTTCATGTGGTGGTGTTTGTCGAGGTCACATATTTATTCACGCGAAAGGTATTCATGTTTACACAAATCAGAAAGGTTAAATGTGGAAATTATGTTTACAATATTAGTTTTACTAAGAAATAATTAAAAGGTTTTATTTCAAATTCATTTTTAATATAATCAATATTTATTTTGGTCTTTTAAAACGCTGGCAAACATATTTGTCAAGCGAAATTAGCTTTGAGAATTGTCAGTGAGTTATCCATCTTGACATTTTTTTTCTCATTTACCCAAATAACGATATAAAGTGTATGGAATAAGCGATCAAAATGCACGTAGACATTGAGTCGGTTAATAAAGAGTGAGTGTCGCAAAGGAAGGAAAAAACTACACTACACTTTCTTATTTCTGAGACGCTTCTTTCCATAATCTAGGCATTAATATAATATATAAAATCAAAAGCAACAAACGAACAAATAAGGGTCATAGTTACCGCGAATCAATAAAGAAAACTCAACAACAGCCTATTCAAACAAACGTGCAGTGGAGCGGAAACACTCGCTCCAGAAGCTAAGGTGTGTGCCCACTCGAGGTTCACGTTTTACGGCCCATTTCTACCCACGCGAGACGCTAAGAACCTGCACTGGCTGCAATTTTCTCGTGGTGAATATTTGCACACGTAATAATATGTGTACTCATAATGTACCCATAAAAAGATTTCACTTCGAAAAAGCGGCATAATAAGAATAATAGAATATAAAGTTGATTGGTTTATAGATGTTTTGAATGCAAAACCTTTCAGATAAAAGTTTACTTATCTCCATATATTTAAGCAAGAATTGATAGCATTAAGCTAAAAACTTCTAGATTTTAAATTGAGAAATTTGTTAATTAACTCTGGTTCTCATCATCAAAGTTTTTGGCGCAAACCATTATTCAATGTCCTAAGTAAACAAAAGTTTGCAGTGTTAGAAAATTTTCCGGCGGAGTTAAAGTTTGAAATTTTATAATTGACTACAGTAAACTATTGATATAATTGTTGTGTATTACTAGTAAGTATTTAAAGTGATAATCCAATATATGGTTCTATGAATATCCTTCCAAACAAATGTCATTATTTTTTTAAATTACAATAAAAAATGAGTTAATTGTTGATATTTTCTCTCAATTCCTTTCGGCCCTGGTGTTAACGGATATGATTCATATACACAACCAATTTCCAGTGATAATGTACGCTGACGAAATAAAAGTCGTATATCTATATCTGCACAATTATTGTGTCGGTTCTGACTCAACCCATAGATTATTCTAATGCTACATGGGCAGACTTTGCCTAACTCGTGTAAAGATTTCCCTACTGTACCGTGAGAGCATTCGAGTTGGGTTTCCAAATCAAGTGTTGAAAGACTGGGATTTTTTTAATTAGTGATGCTAATTTGGCTATATCAAAATTAACCGGTCGGGCAAAACTTGGTTTATTTCATAATGTCTTATCACTATTCCGGAATCGCTAGAACAGTAGCTTCAAAGAAACCATCGGGAGCTCTGACAGACCCTGCATGTAGCTTTTGCCACAGGATAATGAAATTCATAAAGCGAGGATTGGCGCACATGATTTTTAACGTCGTCCATCCATTTCTTTTATGTTGTTAATAGTTAAACAATAAATGACGTGACACGTTACGCTGTTTTATTTATACACAAGGATTATAGATTTTAGGATTATTGGAATGGTAGATGCTCTATCCTAGTGATAAGAGCACTAGTATTGCGACTGGGGTTGCCACCCGTAGCTCAATATAAAATATTTAGTGTTGAATTAAACAAAACTTATTTTGTATTTTATAAACAAAATACGTTTGTTGCGTATAACTGTTTACTGAGACCGGGGACAAGGCAATACTTACCATTAGGTGGGGTGGATTACTTAAAACAATAATTATTCAAGCATTTTTTTGTATATTTTTTTGTTATTTTTGGAAAGACCTCTTGTAATATTAAATATTAGCTATTAAATATTAGCTAGTTAAGTGTAAAATAATAATATGAATATCTATTGTTGAAATACACGTTGCTTCTCTTACAATAACAGGAGATAATATTATTCTGTAAAATAGATCAATCACGCATACACTTTCAAAGATAACTTAATTATAATTTCATAAAGACACGTTTGTTTTATGTTATTACCCACCGTTAACAGTGAAACACAATACTAAGGCTGATAGGGCATGCAGTGAACATATTGAACAACAATGCACGGCGCCTTTAGTACACTTTACAGTATAGTAGTTCACTAATACCAAGTGAACTAAGAACGAATGCTACATTTTTATTTTAGTATTTTGCCCATATCTAACAGACTTATTTTGATTTATTCGTTAATTTTTATATCAAACGTCAAAAAAGTCTAAAATATTTGTGATATGAAACTTTACTGAGAAGCAATAAATGATTATTGGTCATTAAAAAATATTCTTTATTTCAAATAGTGCCTCAATCAAAACTACATTTCAACGTATTATTATCAGAAACGAGGCTTTCATGAAAAAACACTTAAGAGAAACTCTCAATCATCAGTATAATCCATTTTTTTCTGTGAAAGAATGGTCTTATTTTTTAATAGTCAAGCTCAATAAGGAATTCGCTACGTCGCGTTGTTTCACTCGGAAGCTGCCGTGCGATGCCCGGTGTGCTGTGCATTGCACAACGCTTAACCCTTTGCTTTATTTTTGAAATCATGTGTTTTGAGAAAGGGATGAGATTCGAGAATTTTTTTTTGAATTGTAATTCTCATTTCGCACTCAGAAAACGACAGAAACATTGCTATATGAATTTAACAACACCCATTTATATTTAAATTAGTTGTTTTTTTCGCATTACATTAAAAAAAAGGCTATAGAAATGGGAGACTTCAGGGACAAATAAAGATAATTGTCTATTTTGAGTAATTTTTGTGGGATAACAATGTGGTATAAAAATGTACACATTAGGATGGGGTATTCAAAGAAAACCTACTGTTTTATGTAAACAAATTTTACGGAGTGATCTTGTTTAAACGAAAAGTAATTGGCCCATATTTGTGAAAATGTGAATGAAAAGAAATGTGAAAAAAAAACGTATACAAAATTATGACGGCATCGGAATCGATAAGAAATGTATCAGTAATCATAATTACAGGTTCTGTTTGTTTTGTTCTCAGTGGACATTTAACATCTTCGTAAAATACAATGAAATTTATATCAAATTGGGCAAACAATAAAATCTCAAAATTATGCATTTTTTATGTATAAAAACGATGTATAAAAGCTGTAGTGTAAAATTTAAAATGTTATTTTTTAATAAGTGAAAATAAATTAAAAATTCCCAGTGAATTTACTGATATTTTCAACCCAAATAATCTTCTTACCCAAATAGCTTGTCGAGACTTTTTGAATTAACTTGAGTACATAACTCTGTCGGTGCTTTTTAGATACCGATCTGCACTTATTAAATTACTATTTATTGTACTAAAACGATCCTAGCATCCAATGCTATTTACCTAACCACTATTATTGATAAATAATTTTAAGTGAATATTATGTGGGCAAAGAAGTAACGCCCCTTAAGAGGAAAAAACCCTACTTCAATAACGAAACAAACTTTGTCACATATTGTAAACTTTTTCTGCATGTTTATTTAGGTATATTTGAAAAAAAAATTAAACATTATTTCTTTGTCATTCATCGTAATGGGCATATTTTTCACAATTAAATGAAACTACGTGATGTAGTATTATTTCTACTATCTTTAATTTCTTTACCACGACCTAGGTTTCGTTGTATTACAACATCTTCAGGTGGGATATTAGGTGGATTATTAGAAATAATACTACATCACGTAGTTTCATATAATTGTGAATAGTGAATTTCTACAAAATTAACGCCAAATATATTCAATATTTGAAAACAGGGCATATTTTTATTACATATCATATTCATTAATGCAATAAATTAAATATTTTTGAAATTTGTTCAAAATCTATAGTTTAATATCTATCTTCATGGTCTTTTCGAATTTCTATTTCTTTATGTTGGATAAAATGGCGACTCTCGGCCGTCATATTCTATTAATATAGAAGCCAATTACCTAAGGACATCCGAAATTTAAGACAATCTTAACGACAAATCGGATTATCCACTCAGGTTCTAGAGATTAATATCCGGACACCAACATACATACGCAGATACATACATATATACATTGATAAACACAATATCCTCTTTGGTATCATGAAAAAAGGACACTCACCTGCACAAAGAGTGTTTTCGGATGCGATGCGATACAATAAAACGTGAGATGCTCTGCACACCTCGAGAGACACGATTGGGACATCAAGTTTTTGAGGGATCGCCGATACTGTGTCATCAAGAGTTCTCCCCCAACCGACTACCTAAACATAATCAACATTTCATTTATTTATATACAGAACGAACTTATGACAACTCGTTGAGAATACTTGTATTTTGCATCTGTAGTTTAGTTGCAATGTTTTAAAATTTGTTGACACGATATTGTTTGACTTCGAAAAACGAGGGTCTCTATTTTAACGCTCACTAGGTGATTTTTCTGTAGAAATTTATGTGGATATTTTGAGTTTCATTTTTAATTATTTTTGACAAGCGAAAATTCTTTTTGCTTGTTTGGTAATATGGAAGATGTGAATAACATTTTTTTCGAAACAAAGTTACATTACGCTATCCCAACACCATCTCTCGTTGTGAAATGTAACTGTTCAAATAATAGGATATGAATAACATGATGGTCTACATTTAAATAGAATTACGTACGTCGGATTATGTACGTTTTTCACATAATAGTTGATTATTTTGATGTTAAATTGTGAATTTATTTCAATTTCATATTAAATTTTGTGTACATGGAGTAAGTATAATGTAGAAAGTCACGTTGTCATAAAATGTGCTACGGCCAATAGTGGTAGTCATTTCGTTATTCTTCAATAATTAAATTCTAACTTCATGAATACTTGGATGTGTGTACATATGTTAGCATGTGTGTAACACTGGCTCCCTTGCAACAAGTGTAATGTCCAGGGAGCATATTTTGTAGCGATAACGTGTAGTTTTATAAATTATAACATAGGTATTTTGCTAAAGTCGACATAGTCATACAAAAGACTGCGTTTTCATCTTAATTGGATATTTTTATCAACAAAATATTCATCAAGGATTACAACTTAAATTAGAAAAAACGGTGCTTAACAATAAAGTAGTTAAAGATATAAATTCATTTTGTTGCTTCAGGCACTTATCTTATGATCATCAGTAATTAAAAGTTTTATTAAAGCGTGTTAGGCATTTTTTGTAAGTTGAAATTACAAATAGACACAAGTTGTGATTTTTTTTGGTGTTTAACCGTATATCAGATAACTAAAAAAGATATAGGTAGTACCGGAGTCGCTATCGTTGAAGTTTTTGGTGGAAAATATCTTACCTGAATGGTGTTGTACGATTGATAAGAAAAAAATGAGGCAGTTAGGAGGCCTGTCTCATAAGAGAATGGACTCAGTTATATTGTACTTTAAACAGATAATTTTAATTAATTTTTTTAGCAGTCGTGAGCATTCAGATTTTATTTAAATTCATCACATTATCCATAATAATTTTGTGGGCGTTACAAATTTATATGTAAAGGCGGCCATTTAATTTTGTATTATGAACGACATATAATCTATGTTACTCGAGATAATGTGCCAATTTAAACGGAACCTTCTTAAAATCCTTTGAGCTCTTTCATTGTTACGCTGGCATAAAGGAACTGATATAGTTAAATATACCTGAATTCTAAATACATAATACTCCTTTTTACGTAGGGGCATAAATAGCAAAAACAAATAAATAGCGGATTCTTAAAGCAGTTCCTATAAAATCTACATTAATCTTTGGTTAGATTTTTGCTTTATTGAGAGAAACTTTATAGAGAGAAATTTTTTTCATTTGTTGAAATTATGTATCAATATCTTTCTTATAATAACCATTTTATTATTTGAAACCTAATAGATTATTAAAGTTATAGAATCTGTATATTCCTTTAGAAGATATATAGTAATTTAATGAAATACGGAAATACAACTATTTATATTATATTTAATTATCGAGGTAATAAAATCATGAACTGTTAACGAAATAGATTGTCGATTTTTATTAACACACACTTTTTGATGTGAAGTACGACTAGCATACGTTTTATTTCCATGTCTCATTTATTTTTCACACTGTTGAATAATTTGTAACATTGGTTAAAGACAGCAATTGAAAACCAATTGGATATCAATTAGAACTAATAGTTCAGGAATTGTGTCAAGCTATATAGTTCGGTGTGTCAATGTATAACCCGGCAAGCAGAAGCGATTTGTTTAGATCATAGAGCCAGTCGTTAATTATTATTCCAACACGCACTTTTTTATAAAATATGACGTAAAAGAGGAACATTTTGATGTTGTTAAGTGGTGTCTATGAACGAATACATAATCACACTAGAACGAATTTGAATACGGGTTCTATTTCACTGCAAGGATCCATTTGTTGTGAACTTGTGATTGGGTTTGCGGCGTCTGCTCGAATAGCGTTCGTTCCAATGCATTCATTCATCTCTCGTCGTTATTGGAACAGTTTTGGATCCTCATTTATGCTTTTTTTTCTTTACAAATTTAACAATATGCTTTTACGTGTTGGTTTTGAAAATATACCAATTCTTTTGAAAATTTAAGGAATTTTCCTTTCATTATTGTTATTGTTAGAATTTTATTTTATAATACCAGTATAATAATGATAAAAAACCTGACGTAACGTTCTATAGGTATGTGTTCCCAATATTGACGACTTGTCGTGGTGTGTGACATAGAGTTCATAAGATGAATGTGGATTAATATTCCTTCAACCTTCTTTTTTAACCTTATATTGATTGTTTAGATAAGCATTATTGTTTTAAAGTTACTAAAGTTTGTTTGGTATACGTTAATACGTAACATTGACATTCGTATATTTACTCTCTTATTGTATCCGCCGTGTACGACGCAAGCTTTTCGTCAAAAATCTGGATAAAAGTATCTATTATTAATTTAATTCGTAATAACAGGTCTTTATAATAACATAAACTATATTAGCATGGATTCTGTTATGAACGTGGACGTAAGCGTAAAGAAAGAATAGAACTTACCACTGCATTCCTATTGACAAGATTGCGTTGGTTGTTATCGCCTTCCCACAGGCAGATCGGCCTTACATACTCCGAGAATGTAATCGGGTTCATCGTTTTTAATACAGCCAGGTCATTGATGCTGTAAAATGGTTCGTAATCATCGGGTACCTCGATAGATTTCAGTTTCTCAAGCTTCGTGTGTCTTTCCCTGAAGTGTCCGAGATTGAAGGCTCCTAATTTCAGTACTACCTCGCTGTTTCTCATTTTCACGCCATTTTTCATCACGCAATGGGCCGCTTGGAAGAAAGAAGCATATTAATATTTATCGTTTTTATAAAAATAACAATCGAGCAATGCATTGTTTCTTTGAGTTTGATTCGAATACATCGTTTGTAAATCGCATTGGTACAAAGTTTATTTATAATCTTGCTTGTAAAGGTTTGAATAGAACTTGATTACCATCAATGTATAAAATAAACGAAGACGTCTTATAAAGATTGAAATTGAATGGATTTTGTTTTAGATTACGATTGAACGCACTGTTATCAATAAAAGCTATAATGCAACTTTTTCGGAATTTGTTCGAGATAACCATTATCAAGTGTTTCACTTTGAATACCAGATGGTATTGTAAGTACTTTAACTTCCACTAAGTGATTGGATGTTTTTTCAGTTCATTGAAAGGCATTATCTACAACTATAAATGTAGGTAATGCCTTTGGATGAGCTAAAAGGACGTAATCTTCATTGATGTAGCATCTTCATCCTTACAGTCATCAAGTTGAACGTATCTTTAGATCATATTAGTTTAATTTGAATTTTTGCACCTTTAGTTAAATTTTTTTTTGATTGAATATATCACATCAACGATGACCGATTATTTCAATCTGATTACTTTTTTGCAATGATGCTCTTTTTTGAAATTATTTATTACTCTCAGTCCTATGATTCACATAGTTTGCTGTTTTACTGTACTAAAACTACACGATAGATGATGATTCTTTGCAGCAGGTCTATAATTGTGTAAAGTTCCGACATGAGCTCTATATGCATACGTGTTGCTTGGAAGTTTATTAACTTTTTGGTTCAAATAAATAACTGATTAAATAAAGAATGAGATCAATTATTAACAGGTAATACTATATCAGTGACTTCACGTTTAAGTAAATCATTTTTTTATGAACTTTTTCAAAAACTTGTTGAGTTTTACATATTCCCGCATAATCTTCCGCAGCAAATTTTTGTATCTGTACTTTAGACATGTATCATACGAATTTCCCAAACTGCCGTCATATTATCAAAGTTAACATCAGGTGGATACATTTTTTATACTAGAAAGAATGTGAATTTATTAAATCAGGTAAGATATCAATGGGTCTATAAGTATTTTATGAGTAAAGTTTTTCAATATTCTTTGAAAACATTCAACGAAATTAGTTTTTATTTCTGGATAGTTCGTTTTATAAAAGATAATATTATTTTTATAAAAAAATGGTTGTACTCGTTTGGCAAAAATTTGTGATCTTTCATCAGATTGAATATATTTAGGTTCATATCTATATTCTGCAAAGATACTTTGAAAGGAACTAATATTATTTTGAAAATTTTTTTTAATCGCCATATAAATGCCATTTTAACGTGACAATTTTTCACGCATTGAAAATTGTCACGTTTCCAATTTTTTCTTTCTTAGTAATTTATTCCAACTTCATAATCCGGATGGACATATTGTAATGAATTTTCTTAAATTCGTCTAAGTCTTACTTTTCTCACATAAATGTTCTTCTAACGTTATAAACACCTGGAGTATTGTTTTTTCTTTATCAATTCCATTTCCTTTTTCAAGTGTAGAGATCGTCAGCTGACGGAGTTTGATATGCATTTAATGCTAATTTTCTTTATGTGCAGATGATGATACATGTTTGGATACATTTTTAAGATATAATTAATTGATTTATACCTTTATATCGTTGAGGATTCCCGATGAAATCTATCTGTACATTAATATTTTTTTCAAAGCGATACAAAACTGTACCCTCATCGGGTACCTGGATAGATTTTAGTTTCTAAAGCTTCGTATGTATTGTTTTCAATTCAAAATTAATCCAATATTTATATACTGGATTAAATTTGTTTAATGGTTTCACAATATCGATAAGTAAAGTCACGATATTACTTTCATATATTAAATAATTCTAACGTTTTCTAATACATCCCATGATATTTTAACATTGTGATTATTTAAGTAATAAAATATTTATTTCATTTTTTAAATACGGTATATAGGTTTAAATTACTTATGATACAAGGCAATTTATGTAATATTACCTTGTTACATTATAAGTAATTTAGATCTAAATATCATACCAGGATCACACTTAGTTGCATTGGATCTTGATGAAGACTAATATGTGAGAGTATTTTGTTAGTTATGGAGTAGCACCTATTAAAATGATGTAATTTTTTTTTAAAAGGGAGAGTAGTTAATTTTTATATAATGTAAAAATAATTCAAAATGATAATACCTCCGTTTGTGGAAAATATTATTAAATTTTTTATATTTTAAGTCTATGAAATATTCAACGAACTACTTTTTTACTTATATTTGGATATAATACAAAACTTAATGATTTATTAGGTTTATGTAACAAAATATTAATTTTTTAATTTTATTGTACATTTTACGAAAAAAAAATAAGATAATTTAATTACTCAGTTTTGAATCCAAGCAAAGAATTCTCATCTACCATATAGTCATTGGTAAAGAGCAAAATATATGATTCATATGAACGCGAGTAATAAAGGATTTAAAAAGGACCATGCTGGGAAAAGCCAGTTAAGAGATTGAAATTATGGGTCATAGCCTATGGCCAAGCATTCTTTTAGCTCATTGGAAGGCATTATATACAATTACTGCAAAATATCGAGTCACTCGAGGTGTTCAAAGGAAGAAACTCGATAATGTTTTTCTTCGATAAATTCCAAAAGGTTGCATTCCAGGTTTTATTGATAATATTGCATTCAACGGTAATTTAAAAACACACAAAATCCATTCGACTTTAGTTATTGTAAGATGTTTTCGCTTAGTTTATTCATAGATGGTCATCAAGTTCCATCCAAACCATTGCAACTATACTTCGTAGAAAATAATAATTAGCGTAATTATTATATTGAACAATTATATCCGGCACTTGTTTTCATTACCTAAATTATTTTAACGGCATTACGAGAGACGATTACCTTGATGATTATTATTCATAAGCTTTTGGTCTAATACCTGACTTATTAGAAAATTTAACATCACAGTAGTATTTAATTAAACATGGTAGTTATGGGATGCTTTCAGAAAAGTTTCTGGTTCAGAAAAATTTCTGTATGTAAAGTTTATGTTTTCAGAAAAGTTTCTGTATAGTTTATATCGAGTCTCATATTACAATAAAGATTAATGAAAATAGGAATATTAATATAGAGTAGAGTAGTTAGGATCTTTGTTCTTATAGGTTAAAATTCATTGTATATTTTATTTCGTTTATATTTTAAATTTATGAAATGTTTGATATGATATTTTTAAATTATATATAAATATTACCACTTGCACTTGTATATTTTGTAAGAAAAATAAAATGAATGTACTTTCTTGCAGAGAGTTGTTTTATTTCACAATTTCCGAAAAATATATTTTAATTAAGAAAAAGATATTTATGTAAATAATCAAGATTTGATTATATTTTTTTACAACTTTTCCGATTACATTTTTGTTATTCGTTATTTTTGTTATTCATGTTAATGCGACAGCATCTGTGGCAGATATACAATGCCTTCCTTATTTTTTTTCATAATGTGACTATGGTCAGATCACCTTCCATAACGATTAAAGTAAAATGCGGTCATAATGAATTTCAAAAGGATTTTGTTGTAATAATATACAGAGAAAATGACATATATATATATATATATATATATATATATATATTTATATATGTATATATATATATATTTATATATATATATATTTATATATATATATATATATATATATAGGTGGTTGTTGAATTGTATATACATTTCCATATAACAAGTCGGCTTCTTTCTATTCTTCAGTATTAAGACAATTACAAAAAGTAATTTTTTGCATATACGTCCTCCTCTCAAGAGACATCATTTCGCCGTCTACTAAAATATTAAATATCGTACAATATACACATGTTGGGCGCGGAAAGTAATGCGATGCGACGCGGCGATTTACAGCCCGGAACCGTTAAAGTAATGCGATACGACGGGGCGATTTACAGCCCGGAACCGTTAAAGTAATGCGATGCGACGCGGCGATTTACAGCCCGGAACCGTTAAAGTAAGCGATGCGACGCGGAGATTTACGGCCCAGAACCGTTAAAGTAATGCGATACAATGCGGCGATTTACAGCCCGGAACCGTTAAAGTAATGCGATGCGACGCTGCGATTTACAGCCCGGAACCGTTAAAGTAATGCGATACGATGCGACGATTTACAGCCCGGAACCGTTAAAGCAATGCGATGCGACGCGGCGATTTACAGTCCGAAACCGTTAAAGTACGCGGCGATTTACACCTAACTATTTTCTGGAGATTTGAATACAGAACCATACATAGAAACAATTATTCATAGAAACAAATACCGATTATTTTTATAATACAGTGTTTTCATTAAGCTTATTTTCATGGGTGTTTCTTATGATAATGAAACCTTTAAATCTTATTATGATTATGACAATGCTGAAAATAAAAAAATATATTTTTCCTTAATAAAGACTGAAATATATTTTTGTCTTACATTTTCTAGATATTTTGTGTACATTTTTCAAAATATGTACAAAATATATTTGTGCCAATTAGTCATCAAGTTACACACATATGTATATAAACATTATGAACGTATGTAGTTCGGTTTGTCATTGCGTTCACTGGAAGTAAAAATAATAAAGCATGCCTAGCACGGCTTCCGGAGTGTGCAGTGTGTGTGTCTTAACACTGTCTACTTCAACTCGATGGAAAATGATGTATTGGTTCACAAAGGAAAATAAAGTCTCACCGGTGATTACGTGTCGTTTGCTCACGATTGTGCCGCCACATGTGAAGTTGAGTCCTGGGAGATGGAACAGTGGAACTAACCATGGAAAATCACCCCTTTGCGTAGGTTCCCCGCGGATTAAAAGCTGGAGAGGTCTGCTACGAGGAAGGCCGCAGTCATTTCCTTCGTCTGAAAATTTACTAAGATTCGAAAAAAATATTAGCGTGAGGTATAATTGGAAACTTACAGAATTGATTAAGCACAGCGTAAGAAATTTTATTGCATCAGTTTTATTGTACATTCATAAGAAGAATTTTAAATGTAAAAGTCTAGATACATAGAGACTACATTTTATTTCAATTAGGTGCAATGTCATGTTAATTAAATCAATAAAGATTACTTTTATTATTACTTAGCCAAACCCTGGTAGTTTTCAATAGGACGTGATGGCATCGTTATCTGTGTCCAATCGGGACCAGAGGGCGGGATGCGGACATTTGTCCCAAGTTCATTGACGGGTGAAGGCTCCTCTCCACCTCCGTATATAATATCATGGGACAAGGTTGTCAAAGTCGTCGAAACATGTCGATTTATTACTGTGGAATACGTACAAATTTATCGACAAATATACTTCCTATCGATAAAATTTTATTATCAGTTAATAAATACGGAAAAGTAAGAAGTTCTCGGTATATGATATCTACTAGAAGTTTCTGGTTGAAATTATTGTTTCCAGCAGTGAGCTGTCGAAAAGGTTCTGCTTCTTTGTCATATTTATTTCCGAAGGTAGTCATGTAATCAAAACGAAATAAACATAAATATGATATATCTTATTTTATTTCATGTGCGCGAAGCTGTGTTAGAAGCAGAACAAAATCATTTTATTGGAATATGGGACTTGTTAAAAATGTTTAATTTTTTGCTAATAGCACGGTTGGAACTGGTTCATCCAGTTCCATGGAGTACTTTGCAAGTCATCACCAATTTTTTCCCGTCTTTGTTCTTAGATTGTTGCGGCAAGTTTCGAAAAAATTGTTTAATATTACATTTTAATTCTTAATTTTTTTGAAAAATTAGGTAATTTTTTTATTACTTTATTTCAATTTACATAGTTAAACTTCTTCCAGTTATTAATTGTAATGAATTTATGTTTGTAAATATAACAATATGTGTTTTCTCCAACTTTTTTAATAAAATTAATATCATCGTCATAAATTATTAATTGTAATGAATTTTATGTTTGTAAATATAACAATACGTGTTTTCTCCAACTTTTTTAATAAAATTAATATCATCGTCATAAATTATTAATTGTAATGAATTTATGTTTGTAAATATAACAATATGTGTTTTCTCCAACTTTTTTAATAAAATTAATATCATTGTCATAAATTATTAATTGTAATGAATTTTATGTTTGTAAATATAACAATACGTGTTTTCTCCAACTTTTTTAATAAAATTAATATCATCGTCATAAATTATTAATTGTAATGAATTTTATGTTTGTAAATATAATAATACGTGTTGTCTCCAACTTTTTTAATAAAATTAATATCATCGTCATAAATTATTAATTGTAATGAATTGTATGTTTGTAAATATAACAATGCGTGTTTTTTCCAACTTTTTTAATAAAATTAATATCATCGTCATAAATAGGAAATAGAGCGTTTCTAAGCCGGTTATAATTTAATAAATTACAATAGATCGATAGAAAATTAATCGGTTTCGATAGTGATTATCTTTTCCGTTTTTTATAACGAACAACTGGATTAAATTGGATGAAATTTTTGAAGAAAGATTTGACAGTATTTTTTTCAAAGACCTAAAAAAGTTGGTTTAATTATTTTTATTTCGTCAGGTAACATTCACATTAAATATGTAGCTTTAAAAACAGTTCCATTTCCTTCTACAGTAAGGTAATAAACGTACCATCATATGAGCTGCACACAACGCGGCCTTTAATTTGGATGGACACAATATTCGGTGTGACGTCTCCGGAACCGAAGTCGACGCGGTATTTCAGATTGTCAGATTGCGTGCTATAATCATCTGCTTCCACCAGTGTAATTAATCCTCCAGAATTCTGTACGAGAAACATTTGTACATTACTATTTATATAAGAGCACAAAATTGTCCCGAAATTTGTTTCAAATATTTAAAGTAAGAACTTGTCGCCAGTCTATTGCGGTCTTATGTTTTCTATCATTTGAAGTAGACAGCCTAAATCAGAACTGGATTTGATTCTATTAAGGTGCAGACAGAGTTTTTAACGGAAAGTCTTTAACGGAAAAACTTTATCGCTGATAAATTTTAATAAATATATATGGCGAATTGTAAACACAACCTCCTTTGTTCTGAGAAAAATAGATATATAAACATTTTATATTGTTTTAATGCGCAATTTTATTCAAAATGGATATAAGAAGACAATAAAAAAGTCAACAAATTTAAGATGTTAAAAAATTACGATATGTCCTGGAAACAATTAAAATATTCAATTTATTTTTTAGATGTCATCACAAAAATATGTGACAGAGTAACGTGGTACGAGCGGGAATAGTGCACTTGTTAAGTGGTGTTTTTGACAGCGAGTAAAAATTACATCGTAAGTCTTTTATGTCGAATACATATAATAAAAAGTATAGTGACAGTGTTGATAATTCAATTATGAATTGTGCATGAAAATATAATATACGTAAAATATAAGCAAACGTTAAATCAGATTAAACAAAATTACCTAAAAACGTGTTTGAAGTGGAGTTTGTTTAGATGTTATAATATACATTTTTATAATAAATTATAGTATTCACAATGCGTTATGTAATTTTCAGTTTTGTTACTATATATATATATATATATATGTATATATATATATATATAGTTTTGAACTATAGTTCCAATTGTGTATCTCAGCGTTCAATGGTTTGAAAGATCATCAAAGACAGACATGTATTCGGACATATCGAATGAATGATAGTTTCGTACTCACCCGCAGTGCGTAAGTTGGCACCCTATACTTGACCTCCAACCTGACTGTGCCTCTGCGAGGAGGGGCCGGAACTGTGACGTCCGCTACAATATTCGGTTTCTCAAATCTATAGTTAACTACACCAGGACATTCTCTCGCAGGGTTGCTCTCCGACCCGGGTATTAGGTATGCGGAGCACAACACTATCAATATCACCGCATTTTGTGTTTTTCCGTACATAATGTCGCACATCACTGAATTAAAATTTACTATAAAGAATGGTATGAGGTTTTTCTAAAGTGCATCGAAGGTAAAACTGTGAAATTAAGGACGATGGTGTAATCACTGCAGACTGAATAAACTATGCACAATATAAAATTAATGTATATGCTTCAGATAAGCAAATATAACCGCCTAAGCGTGAGTAGAACTCGCCTTACGAAGGTAGGGTAAACATTTAGGCATATATAAATATCTAAAGATATGTAGTGTTTTTATATACCCGGGGCTACTGAAGATTTGTTATAATGATCCGAAGAATTTTGAATTTTCACTGTTTCATTCATACTTATCGAATATTGCTATAATCATCACCAGCTGGAGTTAAGGTTTCAACTTAACCCTAGGCCTTAGGTGTTTATCGTAAGACACTTTACACGTTTCGAACGAGAGAAAAATTAGGGATGTGGAATATATTCTTGTAGACGTACTTAATAAGATATCTAGAAACATTTAAACAACGTTTAAAAAATTAGTTCGGAATCGTGATAACTGAAATATGTATGAAATATAATTTTTATGAGCATTTTATTTATGCACTCAATAAAATTATATATGTGTATATATATATATATATATATATATATAAATACATATATATATATATATATATATACATATATATATATATATATATATATATATATATATATATATATATATACTGCTTTCGACTGTAGATATAAGAGTTTCTATTAATTTATTCACATTAATTTTATACATATTATGTCTTTTACAGGAGTGAAAATATGGTGATTTATTACCCAGTATATCTTTTTAGTTTATTTTTTCAGCTGATTTAAGTCACTAAGCTGATTTAAGTTACATGTAAGTTGGTCAACTATTACTTCTAAACTAATTAACCCTGCTTATCTATGAATTTTCTTTCAATTTCAGTACACATACCAGCACTTTGAATACTTTCAGTGTAACGGTTTAGGTTGTAGGATATGGGGATCGGTAAGTTTAATGAAAATGACCAAAAATTTTAAGATTAATGTTCGTAATTGGTTCCCTCTATCCAAAAATATTCATGATATATCCCCAATGTTTTTGGAAGATATATTCAATAATACCGTACACAAATGCGCGTGCAAAAAAAAATCACTACTTGTTTTACACGTGGGCGCCTTACTCTAAGAATATTTTTTGAAGGATTTTATTTCGTACATAAACGTGCTAAATTTTATGCTAAATTAGTAGAAATAATAGTTTGTGAATAAAACGGTTATGCGATACACATGGAAATAGTGAAATATAAGCGTTTCCAGTTTAACTAATGAACCCTAACAATTATCAGTTTTTATAGTATTAAGAATTTTTGTTACACAATTACATTCGTGGCATTGATATAATTTCCGTTAGTTTTTAATTTAATATTTCGTAAATAAATAATTTTTTTTCTGACTCTTTGAATAAGCTACTCTAAGTTGTAATGGAAATTAATTCATCGCAAAATTTGCTTCGTTATATTGATAAGAATGCCGAATAAACTGATTTACTAGAATTAGCAACATAATTATGAAGCGTAATTTTGTGGAGGAGGAAATAAGCAATTCTCTATTGCGGGAGTGAAGAAAATGAAAGAAAAGCGCTGCACGCAAATGACCGAAAAATTAACTGTTTAAGTACTAGGAATATTTACGCCCATTTCTACTGAACTCGTAACTATACGTTTGTTCCGACTTAAAAGTTAATCTGTTTCGATCGTTCTTAAAGCGTGTCCATTTTTAAGTACGATGAATTCGTAAAACCATTTGAACAGTACCGCACCGCGCCAAAGAATTTTAGAAGATAAGTCGCTTCTAAAATTCTTTGGTAACAAAAATGTGACTTTCAGGATTTTCTGTACATTATTCATCTATGCTTAAGTTATTTATTTAAGGGGCAGAAAAATTTTTTTTAATCCCTCTATTCTTAATCATGAAAGATATTTAATATTTCAAAGATACTATTAACGGAGCAAGTTTTCTGATTTTTAAATGTTTCGTAACAAAAAAGAAAACACTAAAATCTACTTGCACACCTTCTATAAAGTGACTAACCTTTCTTCTTTGAGTTTCTACTTTTACTACTGCTATGGTTTACGAGGTTGAATTAACTACCACCAGTTCATTAATTGTGGAGAAAATTATTTTAGAGTAAATGATGGACTGATAAGGAGGATCAAGTTTTTTTCCAACTGTAATTGATTGTGTGTATGTTTTCGAATGTATGATTTGTGAATTAATTAAATAAAAATGTTAATTCTCTTTTAATACAATACAATTTAAGCGTGAGACATTAAATTTGCAGCTGTAATGAACTTAGTTGTAGAAC
The DNA here is from genome assembly GCA_039881145.1 of Druceiella hillmani. Classification (NCBI taxonomy): domain Eukaryota; kingdom Metazoa; phylum Arthropoda; class Insecta; order Lepidoptera; family Hepialidae; genus Druceiella; species Druceiella hillmani. The sequence continues at coordinate 42,026,180 of JAYKKI010000009.1, forward strand.
GTTGAGGAAACGATTTTTCTATTGAATGTATTTGACGTTAATTTTGCAGAAATTCATTATTCACAATTAAATGAAACTAAGTGATGTAGTATTATTTCTACTTCCTTTAAGTTCTTTACCACGCCTAGGTTTCGTTGTATTAAAACATCTGGTGGGCTTGTAAAATTGGGTCGTGGTAAAGAACTTAAAGAAAGTAGAAATAATACTACATCACGTAGTTTCATTTAATTGTAATCTCTGATTTTCTATTGTTAATTACTTTATTATAGCTGTGAATGTGACCATCACTTTGTATTTAATTTCACCCTCGGCCTAAGACACTTATGACAACGTTTATTACAGCAAAAAAATACAATATTTCAGATAGAATAAAATAAAAAAGAACGTTTTTCTGTGTGTGTTCGTTCAAGTGCCATACTTGAATAAGTACAAAAATATCTAATTTATATTATAAAACAAGAGTTGTGGGATTTTACGGTATTTAGGATACGGAATGAATAAGTAATATTAGAAAGGCGTTCGTGCCATTCGTGCCACGTAATGGCATACTATTGGTGGGACCTTGAACGTGAATTTCATACGCTCAACACTACTGGGGTGCACAATATCATGGTGCAAGTTGGAAGCGAATATCCTTTATAGGTTTCCGTATAAAAATTGCCAAAACGGAACACAGCCCACCCATCTGTAATAAGCATTAAATATAGAGATTATTTGACGAAACAGGTTGAAATTTGGCACGATTATAAGTAAGGAAGTAAAGGTCCAATTCAAAATGTGAAGAAAAAGAATTTAAATTTTTATTTTGGGAGTTGAAAAGGTTAAATTAGAAGCTAATAAATACATTTCTTTTCAACACCGTCGCGTGGTTTATCGAATGAAAATTTATTAAAGTACAAATTCATACGTACATAATTTGTTTTCAATTCAATTGATATTCAATTATTTAACATTTCTTGCTTATTTAACAAGAATGCTCAAAAATCACTGATAGTCCGCAAAATTTAAGAAAATATTGCTTAAAAATGTGAAAAAAATCGTAAACATTAATGGTAATGTGTAGATTTCAATTTTGAAGTTGAAATTATATCTGAATTTTTCTTTTATTCAAAAAGAAAGCTCGGCCACATATTTATTTGGTAATTTGACTCAACTTCACACACAAGTCATCATCGAACCGTAAAACAAATTTTAGATTACAAATCAGTTATAATTAAAAGAAACATCTTCAACATTAAGAATATTTGATTTAGTCTGATTCGATGAGATTTTTTTTGTTAGATAACGAGAAACAGTCTTGTAAAAATTATAAACATACGGTACTTGGGAACCAATGGTAAACGTTGATTTAAATAATATATAAACAAAACGACTTTACGAACTAAGACAAGTTTAGCAAGTCTTTCCGACTGACACACACTTTTTTTTAACACTATTTTTGTATTCCTCATAATAAGTAATTTCAAATGACAGATACGATGATAAGCGTGATGCACAAAATTAAAAAAAAGAAAACAATTTTTAGACATTAGAATATACCGCCTCTTTGATTCTCATACGAATGTTTTAAAAAATTATATCAGGTTAGATTAGGTAGTGCAAAATACGCAGGTTATTAAGATTTGTAGCTATGCTAAATTTCAAGGTTATACATCGCATAATTTTGAAGAAAAATGGTTGTGAATATAGAAAAACGTAAATATACTGTTTACTATATCTTTGTTAAGTGTAAAAATATGGTTAATATTTAAAAAATTATGGCCATAGTTTTTTTACAATCTTTGCGGTGGATTCTAAAAACCTAGGTTTTTGTATAATTTCACGTTGATTAGTTTCTAAAACAAGGGAGGGGGGCATATTATTTTGTACACTTTTCAATATACGTTTGAATATACAATATCTAAAATTAAGAGAAAAATGTTTTCTAAACCCTTATGAAATGAGCACTTTCAAATGAAAACAAACAATACAAGGTTCCCTTTTTCCTTTTGAAATGCGAAACCCTAACAATGGCATTTTTCTAGCTTACTATAGATAAATATTTTTTACAGCTTATAAGAGATATGGCCACGTCCTCGTTCACATGTTCGTAGCTCTTCAACTTCAAAAATTCAACTTCTTTCAACTTCAATCTTCAACAATTTACCTCTGCCCATGGCTTCAAACAGCAAAGGCAATTCCCTAAATCGGATTTAAAAATATATAGCGTGCCAGAACCTTCGTGAGAGCTTTCATTTTAAAGGATATTATACTCTGGGATTTATATTATTTACATCGATTGCACCATAAAGCAGTAGTTTTAAAAAGTGGGGGGTTTGTTACTTGTGGTAAAGTCTGCAATATTCACGCTTTTATCGTAAGAGGATACAGGTACCGCCACGTTTCAAAAATACATAACATATCATTACTCAGCTTTTCATCATCTCTGGTTAAACCAAAAAATAATGGAGTTTTAGAAAAAAGTTCACTTCTTGATAATTTCTTTTTCTTAGTCATGTTTACATAATGTAAATCAATAATAGGTTTTAAATTTCTTCCTATATTCTATTCAAGAGATTCAATTGAAAAAAAATAATCTAGGGTTTGAGAAAATATATTTTAAGTTCAAAAGCCATATTTACCTTTATTTACTGTTCTTACTTTCACCATGTGAATAGAAGTTATAACATGTAGAAAAACCTATCAAGTACTAGTAAAATTTGCACTGCGAGGTTTCCGGCCGCATTAAAACATTTAAGGGCACATAATGTATATATTAAACTACGAGTATTTACAAATACTAATTTTCTAGCATGTTTATTTATTGTCAAGTATAACCTTCATAGGCGTAGAAAATGTCGAATATATCGAAAACTATTAAATCTAGGATAATAAAATAGTTTTCCTGTCATTTTTAGTCGGATTTTACAAACTCTATTTTTTTCACGATTTTTGATTCAGACGAATAAACGGGTATTCTTTATTTTATAATATTTTTTCCAATATATTTTCAGATACGTTATTTGAAATTATGAAAAAAAAACATATTTGTGATACTCATTGTAAGTCTTTTTATATGACACCTTACATAACACATAAAATTAAAAAAAAGAAACTACGGCAATAATGAAAAGCGAAGCAGGACAACCAAGAATTACTCAACGAACTATAGAATGAACAACCTGGGGGATCACTTTGAGAGATATAATAAGCAACAGTGAAATACACCGTTGAACTGGAGTAACAGATATTATGGAGCTTCGTATTGCAAGTATCAAGTGGCAATGGATTGGCTACGCAACAAGGCAAGATAAGAAAAGATGGTAAAGTAAATTCTGGAGACCTGGAGAAAGTAGGAGAAGCCTGGAACCAAGGAACGATGTATCGACGACGTGTAATTGATAGCAGTCAACAACGGATGAGAACGTCTGCAAATAGAGAAGCATGAAAATAACTAAACGAAACCTAGATCCAACACTGGATGAACGAAAGCTGTAGAAGAACTAATGAAAATTTGTGGGTTAATAAGATGTATTTGCCAAATTTCTAATTTCCATGTCGTATGATCTCTGAGAAAGTTTGTTGTGACTGATGGTCAAGCGGATACGTTCCATATTTTTTTGAAATGTAAAACCCTAAAAAGTAAGTATTAATTAGCGGTCTTTAAAACATTATTTTCCCCATGATCAATTCTAAATTACACGTTGCTAGCTTTTGCCAGCGGCATTGTTTGTATGGATTTTCCCTTAATGAAATAGGATTTACTTAGAGGTTTTAGGCTCTTGAAATATATAAGCGATTTATTTAATACATATCTTACACCATTTATTAAAATATTGTAGTATTAATTTTTCTTTTTTGAATAAAAGCACCGAGTTTCATTTTCCGTCTTTCTTTTTTGAATAAAAACACCGATTTTCATTTTTTGTGCCGTTCCTTAGGTTAAAAAGCATGTATATTAATTTCAGTCATGAATTATGTCTACACCACGTTTCACACGCAGACTTTCAATTTTCAAAACTTTGGCATTTATAATATTAGGGGGATATTCATATTTTTTTTGGCAGTGCAGTACATGTAACTAAATGTTTTAACCTTTTTTGAGGAATTTTTTAAAAACGATTTCCAATATAAATATTTTGACGCCAGTCTTATTGAAAGTGCATAATTTTTTTTTTATTAATTGGAAAATATTTTTTGCTGTTAACTTTATTTTCGCGACATTAAACCCTTCCTAAGTGTTTAGTTATAGAAGTATTGGTGATTTCTTAGTTCTACCGGGCTTATGTCAGCAATATAATTTGTGATTAATTGTTTCAAACGGCCATATCAATTTGTGGTTAATTGTTTGCGTATGAAATATTCTACGAAAAATGTCAATGAAGCACCTATATACAGTGTGGGATTTCGACTAACTTACCCGACGCCTGCGATTCCGTATGTGACAATTTTATCCTTGTTTTGTTAATTAGTTTTAATTAATATGTTACTTACTTAATAATTACTGACACAAAATGGGGATTTTAAAAAGGTGCTTAGTCATTTCAGGTAATTAAAAATTAACGGACAGTGCATCATTGTTTAAAAATAAAGTACATATCATCGCGAAAATTATGTTATGTCTATATATATCTCGTACAGAAAATATTTGTATTTAAGTGTAACAACATAATATTTATTTAATTAAAATGGTTATACAAAAATCCCAAAAACCCATTCATCATTTATAAATAAAATTGAAATATCATACGTTCGACGAAAATAATTTCCACACACTGTTTTTTAATTAACACAATTAAAACATATTTATTTCAATATTTTAACAGATATTAATAATAATAAAAATATAACATAGATAGCCTCCGTCGGCATAATAGAAATTTAATTGAGATTTTTAGAAGGAAAGACGTTTTAAGTTGTATTAAAACTATTTAAAGAGATCGTCTATTTATATTGTTTTTTAATAATATTTCTTAAATGTAGCTATTTTCTTGATTGAATTTGGCTGTAATTATACATTATTTCATAAAGACCATAAACATTTCTATAAATGGCTAATTTTGATTGCTTTTAAACTTAATAACACCAAATACGCATTTAATACCACATCACTGTATATGAATACATTTCTGACACTATATCACATATATTATATTTATTATAAATTTGATTATGATCACAATACGTTTATAAACAAAACGATTTTACCACTGCAACACACGTGCACTTCAAATGCCAGCTTCGACTTAATTAAATCATTAATTCACTTTGTTACATTGTCAGTTTAATAAAATTGTATATTTATTTAGTAAAGCATGTTACACGAACTCAGCATGTGAGCAGAGCGACTTCCACAATAATACTCATCGAATCGGTTGCTAGTCCTACCAGTTAGTTTTAAATATTCCGAGATGTGATGACGTCAGCTATGTGAATGACTGTGGATGTGATGAGAGGATGCCATACGTTTTACTTGTGTTGATAACAAGGAAAATGACTTTATTTTTGTTAAAATAAAATAGTTTCTAAACTGCGCAATAGATTTTTAAACTTCACAATATATACATAATAATTTGTTTGATTCTGGATATTTTATTAAATTTATTTAGCAAACTTTATGCAACGTTACAACAAGAGTTGGTATATCATATTGACACTCTTAAGTGTATACGAGTGAAAGTAATTTATTATAAATATATTATATAATATATATAATATATATATATATATAATATATATATATATTATATATATATAATATATATATATATATAATATATAATATATATTTAAATAATTTATTTTTTATGAATAAAGAAATATTTAGATTATGACATATTTTAGAAATTGTACTTAGATGCTTGTTTATGGAATTTCGACAAATACCGTCCGAGCTAGTTTTGTAAACAATTAGTAAATTTTTGGTATAACAGTGAAATAAAGCTAATTAATCAAGAATAATCTTTAACTGTTAAAGGGGCAATTAAATAAAACCAGTTCTTTGCTTTGGGTTTATAGCTGGTGACCATGCTGTTTATAAAATTTCTGCCATAATTATGTATAGTTTATGTTCACCGTTGAGTTTCGTTTTCTTTCACAACTATTAGTATTGTCCATTTTACACTTAGGCACAAATATACATCTATAGTGTTTTAGGGACTTGGGAACGCATGCTTCACTTGAGATTGTGTTGATAGTTGTGCTAGATTTTGTATTTCATTTATTTAATTTTATGTTCATGTGAGTGCATATATGTGTTCATATCACATCGAAACGAATACTTCAATGACTTAACTTATTTTGGTTAATGAGAGGTCACAATCTTCTCGATTCGTTATTGTTAAAATACCGATTTATGAAAACCATAGTTATTATCGTAGAATTAAAAGAAATTTATTGAAAATTTGAAATATACAGAGTATTTTTACTTAAATGGAATTATATATATGAAAGTGTATTCCTGTGTAGAAGGAAAGTTTAAGCGGAAATATAAACCATTCACATTAATATACCCTTGACAAAACTGGTCCTCTTTCTAATTTTAGGGTGTCTGTTAATAAAGTGATATTTGGGAAGTAAAAACTGTTACTGTACCGTAAATTAGTAGTAATATATTTATAAACAGACACAAGTTAATAAACAAAAGTTTTTATTTCTTTGATTTTCAAGGGACCTCTTGAAACTCAAAGAAATAAAAACTTTTGTTTCACAGAAAATACTGAAAGTAAGTCACTGAAAGTAAAGTGGTCACGTATGGTTTTTATGATCTATTAAAATGCTTGTATATAACATACTACTTAAATACAACACATCATATTTACGTAACGTAAATAATTTTGATTGATTACTATATATAAACGATGCTATGGGAACTTCAAGCGAAAAACCTGTTCCTGTTTCAATGTTTGAAAAATTGTAAAAAACAAAACTACACCTCTAATACAAAGTAGGTTTATTTTAACCTTATAACAACAAATGCGGATTTCATTTTTTAAAAACCACGTTTACTGCCAAATGGCGGCCATCGAGTCTGACACACTCTTCGAGTCTGGCACGCATGTTTTCAAAAACGCGTTTGCAGAGCGACTGGGGTATCCTGCTGACTTCGACTCGAATATTTTCTTTAAGTTATGTCACAGTGCACGGATTTGTTTTGTAAACAACGGATTTTAAGTATCTCCATAAGAAAAAGTCACATGGGCTTAAATCGGGTGACCTAGGTGGCCACGGTACGGTACCATTTCGGGATATGTTTTTTTGGACACATTAGCAGTGTGGGATGTGGCCCCGTCCTGCTGGAACCATGTGTTTTGGTTGAAGGATGGACTATTCTGTAGTTCTACTCTGAAAAAGTCATTTAACATCTGGGAATATCTCTCCGAATTCACAGTTACAGTTTGGCCACGTTGATTTTCAAAGAAATAAGGCCCTATGATTGTAGATGCAGACATGGCACACCAGACTGTTACTTTAGGCTTATGTAAAGGCTCTTGATACATTTGTCTTGGGTTGTGGACATCCCAGTAACGAAAGTTCTGCTTATTCACATATCCTCCAATGTGAAAGTGAGCTTCGTCACTAAATAATATGTTGACCATCCGGGTAGCAGTACGAACTCTCAACAACATCACCTCCGCGTAAGTTTTTCTTAATTCAAAGTCAGAATCGTGTAAATCTTGAACAATTTTAATTTTATATGGATGGAACTTGAGCTTTTTTCGCATTATTACCTGTAAAGTTGATTTCGGAATTCCCAATATCGATGAACGTGTACGCAGTGATAAATGGGGATTTTCAACGACAGAAACCATAACACGCTCGACATTTTCATCCGTGGCTACCAATGGTGTAGGTCCTGGCCTGGGGCTATTTAATGTTGATCCTGTAGCTCTGAACCTTGATACCCATGACTGAATGAGGTTGATCGATGGTCCATCACGTAATCAACGAATACTGTAACGATTATTAAATCGACGGCGTGCTACAGACAGCGAAAATCCGCCTCGAAATGTACGCCTCGACGGCAAAAGCGCGGTGCTCTCCACTCCACTGTTCCATGGTTACTAAAACATCCGCACCGCTTGCCCTTCTAACGACGCCCCCCGCGCCCCTCTTATGTATTGCGTTCAGAAACTATGTTTGTTCAAACTTTGAAATTTGCCACTGAACACCTGTATATATATATATATTATATATATTATATATATATATATTGCTTATTATATTTTACACAGGCGTAAAAATATATGTATATTTTATGTGTAGTATTTTTGTCTTTTTTTAACTCTGTGTTAGTCAGTTTTATCAACTCCGTGTTTTTCCAGACTTTTGGTGTAGTAGTTTCAGAAATTAGGTGAAGGCGGTTGGGAATGATCAGATTTTGCTTACTTACTAGAATATCTTTCTAAATATTCAAATTCAAATTAAAAAAAATGTATTCTTCATAAAAAATCCTTTTAAGTGAGATCCCCACATGATATATAAAAATAAAAAGAGTTTATTGAATACCACTCTATTTATCTCTTCTTCAATTCTTATACAAATATTTAAAAAAAAAATAGTTACCAAGATATTACTATGCCATATTTTAAGTATCTATTCTTCTGAAGAATCTGCTGTGATAGACGGACAGATGACGTATTAGTGGTCTTATAAGGGTTTCGTTTTTCAGTTCTAGGTACGGAATCCTAGAAATGATAGCAATGTAACCACCAGTTCATTGATTTGTCACCATTCGGCATCGAGTGTATCTTGCACAGTATCTGTAGGTCTAAATTTATAGCAGAGGGTTGTTTACAATTATTCGCATTGAAATAAGCTTTGCTAACGATATATCTAAATTGTTTTATTAAATATTTAATTCTTACTTCATTGCAAAATTATTATCTTTCACCTGAATTGTTGAATTAAAGAAAAATAAGCAGTCAAATTACTCGCTCTATGCATACTTAAGATATATTCATACAGCAAAAAATAATATGAATGTTTACAAACAGTTTGATAGAAATACAATTCAGCTTTAAATGTTTCAATTTTGATAAACACCCAAGTGTGTATGGGTGCGAGGTATATTTGGTGCGAGTTCAAATAACACCAAACAGGTCTGTTCTTCTTCAAAGTATGGAGAAAAAAAAGTAGACAGACTTGACATTTACGATTTCTGTGTTGAAATTGTTTTTAGAACGTCGCAAATATGGAAATTTTGGCATAATTCAATGCGCACATATACTAAAACACGAAGAGAAAAAGAATAACACAAACCAGTGGTAAACACAGACCACAATCATTATATTTTTTTTGTAACAGTTAAGATGATACGGACGACGACCGGTTTCGTGGGATTTAAAAAGTCCCGCATCCACGCTTGTATCTTTGTGCAGAGAATATTATTTTAATTCAAATTATTATATACACCTGACCGCAATTATTGTATTTGCTGCGGGGTTTTTCACGACTTTTTGTGTTATTGTAATTAATTCGTTACATGAGATTCCGAAAGGTTTACTTTTATGCATAACCATTTTTGCCTTTAATATTAAATGATGACAACGTGTCGTAACTTTGAAATACAGACAAAATCATTATGATAAAAGAGACTGGCATGTCCACATAGTATTGGACCCATGTGTTACAAGTATAAAAATGACACACTGACATAAAAAAAAATTAAAAAAATAAGCTCTAGAAAAGTTTTATTTTAATCATCCATCAGATAAAAGAAAAATCGGTGTCAATGAAGTTTAGTACCAATTATATCTTCACTTTGTTTTTTGTTTAGATAAAAGAATATACTTAAAAACAAAGTATTTAACCAATAAAAATTATTTTGATTAAAGAATCTATTTGATAATTTCTTTTACTATAAAGGAATAGTTTATCAATTGGTTGTGAAACATTGAATTTCAATATACGTCATTTCTGCGTTTTAAAATTTTTGGATTGGCTTTTTTTAATATCAATTAGTGTTTATGTTTATATATTCTGTACTAAATGTTACTAGCAATGGGAATTGAATCGGGAAAATTATAAGAAATAGTTTTTGCCAAAACCTCAATTTGCATGAGACTTACTCTTTGAAATAAATGTTTTATAATAAAATAAAGGTAAGGTTCCGTACCTCAAAAGGAAGAATGGAATCCTTATAAGATTACTCACCTTTTTGTGCGTCCATTAATTGCAGACGTTCTCAGAATCTGCTTGACATAGAAATTGGAAATTTGGCATCGTCATAATACATATTAATCTGCACTTATCTCAATAGCTAAAGCTCAAAAATATTCATTTAGAAATTTAAGCGTTTAGGCGCAAATTAATCATCTAATTTTTTTATGTAAAACATCTAATGGCGCGTTTGGATGGGAGTTAAAACGTTCTGATGGCACGTCGCGATGTGCCATTCCGACAGCTTCGAATCTTGACTGTTTCCGACATAATTTGGCCAACTTCGTGTCGTGTCGGCTCTTTCCGACTGAATGCTTTCCTCTCTACTACACAATGCGCACGCTACTTTACGTGTGTGTTAGTGTATCAGTATTGTTTTTTATTTACTAACGCTTACAACTTTACTAGATAATATCCATGTTTTCTAACTTCATTATCGAACGTATAATGTTTTAAAAATATTTCAATAAAAAAATATAAAAAAAATTGTTGTTTCATATCTGCCAGGCGTTTGATGATGGCTCATACGTTTTTTATTCTATGTAAAATATGGAATATAATTTGAAAGGGTTAGTTGTAAGACTCTCTAGAATATTTACCTAATAGAAGGTATAATACCTTCTGAAATATAAATGTATAATACCTTCTCCTAATAGAAAGTATAATAGAAGGCATAATACTTTTTTTATCTTCCGAGATACAAAAATATGTTTTCCCTAATTTTCCAAACTACTCAATCTAAAATTTAAAACACAATGTGTGTTTTTAGAAACCTGCGCAAAGATTGTAAGAAAAATATAGGGATTTTTCTAAATAGCATAATTTTTGAAGCGCACGCCATGTTTTTACGTCTTTCAAAGATTATAGTAGACAATATATTTACATGTATCTATGTTCATAGCCGGTTTTTCCAGAAATCATGTAGGATTCATTGTAGGAACATTAAAATTTTTGAAACGATTAATATAACAATTTTATTAACTTCATTTTTCCGTTCATATGACTGATTTGTTTTAATTGATTGTTAACTCAATTCTGCGTAATCGACAATACAATATGACAATTTCGTAAAATGATGATGTCGACATTTAAAATGACGGGACAGATATTGCGGACGAGTATATTTATTATACAATTTATGCTAAACCCAGATAGATTCATGTATGCCATATGTTTCAGAACTTTGCAATGCTAAACCTTATAAAAGTTTTCTCAGAATAGACACTCAACCGTTGCAACCAGTACAATTGCCGCCAACTAAGCACGTATCACATTGTTTCGCCATATACGTTCGGCTGCAGCTCAGAAAGTTTGAACTTGTTACGCTACTCGAGTAACGAGGGTTCGATCCTTGCCAGATCCTTGGATCTCAACTATACAGCTATATACCTTCTATTTTCTCTTATAGCATATATAAAAAATATCTCCAATAAAATTAAAGGTGAATTTATAATAAATATTATTATATTATATTATAATGGCTTAAAAAATGACTCGCGTTGCAAAGATGGATGGAGCAGCACCATGCTTTACAATATCACTATTACGATGTCTACAGGTGATATGTCAACCATTATGTCTGAAATGAGGGCCATGCGTGCCGAAATGTCGGCTAAGTGAACCAATTTTCAAGACTTCTTGAACTTCTCGGCTGGTAAACTTGACGTCTTCCAAAAGTGTCTTGATATGTTAGAAACAAAATTAAATAAAGTTGAGGCGATCAAAGCAGGGGTCATTAAGTTTCGTGAAACCGTTGCGTTCTTACTATACGTATAATATTGAAATATTAGGAATCCCGAACGACCAGACGAAGACTGCGACGCACTGGCGCTGGGCATCGCGCGGGTGGCGGCTGTTACACTATCGCTGCACAAGATCAAGACGACGCGTCCAGTTGGAGCGACGCGCGAAGATCGTCCGCGGCCTGTATTGCTGCAACTGCGACCATAGACCACGTGCGATAGTTTACGTGAAGCCGTTCGCAAAAACTCCACTACGTGGGAGTGAACACCATCGGGCTTGGATTCTCCGCACCATCACGCCGAATATTCCTCGTGGAACATCTCTCTCCTATCTACAATGACATCCTACGTGACAACGTTCTACAATAACAACCAAGGAGAATGTTTCACAAAACTCATACTCTTTTTGTGAACGCGCAATACACAAATGCATGTGGGAAAAGAAGATGGCCGGTCATCTTATTGTTCTCAAAAACAAAAAAAAATACGTGTGGCACTCGGGGACTGCCGCGGTAAAGCTATTGCAGAGCATTTTTTATCAACTTATGCAATTACGCCTCTTTGTATTTATCATGACATTAAAATCGACGAATCTTTAATAACTTCGGGAGTTATGCATTCATTACGCTGTTCATAAATTTGAAGTTGTTGATTGTGAAATTGATTTTCTTGTTGTCTTGTTTCTATATTTTCAACAGCCCTGCATTGCAAGACATTCTCTTCATTACTGTCCAATTTTTGTCTTTTTCTGTGAAAAAAATGAGGAATTCGTAAAGTTAAATAATATTGAGGCATATATTACAATTTGTTTTTAAATATTATTATTAAATCAAATTACATATGCACGTAAGATTTTTCTGCATTACGTTGACGACATTTCCTTTGACGTTCAGCATTTGATTTTGGTACTGTTTTTTTTTTTTTTAAATTTTTTTTCCATTTTTCTTCAAATCTTTCTCACTTTGATAATATGCCCTTTTCACAATTTCTTTTTCTTTTTAGCTCTTTAAGTTCTTCTCTATAAAACGAAAATAGCTAGGTATAAATAATAGGTATAAATAATTAGGTATAAATAGTGTAATTACACACCAAATCAATTATTCATTCAACAAATTTGAACAAAAAGAACGATATTAAGAATTTGATCATCGAATTTCGCGCGATGAACATTTATATAGATATTATATCATATATACTTTCTCTGCGCGGCATTAATGTGTATAACCTATACACAAAAAACAAAGGTACTAAATAGTACACGTGCTTGGTTTAATGGTTTCTATTATATACATAATTAAGATGATTAATTAATATATATATATATATATATATATATATATATATATATATATATATATATATACATACATAAATATTGAGAATCTAAATTGAGAATTTAAACTCTATGTGTGTGTGTGTGTTTGTGTGTATAAAAGAGGGCTACTTTTAAGATCGCTCATTGTAATATCAAAAAATGTAGGTCATTTTTCTAGCAGTAATAATAATAAAATGTATGTGTATAGAGTACTCACTCATTTTCTTTAACTATTTTTTCATCACTTTCTTCATTAATAAATGCACTTTGTTTATTCATATTTAAAACACTTTATACACAAATTTTACGCGTACAGCTATTCACTGTTGTACATAGATGATAGATACCTATACACCTATATACTTTCTCACAAACAGCTGCTTACGTATTCGTCCGATTTCGGAGCAGATCGTGTCGATCAGTGTCGCTCTATCAAGTGATACAATATATATATATATATATATATATATATATATATATATATATATATATATGTATATATATATATATGTATATATATATATATATATATATAATATATATATATATATATATATATATACATATATATATATATATATATTGTATCACTTGATAGAGCTTGTTATGAGGAATATAAAGGTATTTATAATTTTTGTATTGCATTTTGTAATTTTTGGAATATGTGTCATATTTTTACTCCTGTGAAAGATATAGTAACACATCGACTTAATAAAAAAAGAACATTTTTAAATAGTTTAATAGAAGTACTATGTACTTTTGTTTACACCTATAGTGCCGATATGTATATAGAACTCTCGTAGTATGTGTTTAAATGTATTTTATTTAAATGTATTTTGTAGTAAACTGCGTGTTTCCCAAAAATTTTGTATTCACTTATAAACCATAACGTTATGTTTCATACTAGTTTGTAAATGGGTATTTTTGTGAAATTCTTTGAACCAGCAAAATGAAACATAACGCAGTTTGTATTCCGGTATAATTTCTACTATATTTATAATTATTCTATAAGACACTCATCTGTGAAATACCCATCGGTTTAACAGGTCGTTGAAAAAAATCACGTAAAACTCAAAAAGAGCTAAAAAGACATTTAACAACATAGAACGAATGTATTAACATACTTTCTGTCAGTTAACGGTTTATGTTTAATTAATTTAGGCAATGGCTTTACAATAAAAGAAAGTAATTGTTATTGATTATTTTTTGTAATCTTTTCTAAAGAGTTATTGTGTACTTACTGCTACTATTGCGTACCTCAATAGATTTTTATTTCTCATTAACAATTCATAATATAATACATGTTCGTGTTTGTGGAACAACTTTTTTGTTTTGTCCTATGATTACTGTTTATCTATATTTTATTTTTTGCTCTCTCTTGATTTTTTTATCGTCAGTCGCCGAATTGTTTAATTTTTATATTCTAAAAAATATTTTTTTTACAAGTTATAATCTATTTCTGTAACGCTACGCCCATTTCCACCGGTCTCCTTTGTCTACATATTTTCTTCAGCTTCCAACTTTGCTTATGTTAACTCTGATAAGGGTTTAACAAATGGCCATGTCTTACTTATTTACAGTTAAAAGTCATCACATAAAATTCGCCTTTGTTGAATAGGTTTATCCGTCCTATTCAATGGGAAAATATTTCGCGATTATCTCACATGGAAAATACACCACGTACATTAAATGAAAGGAGTGACGTACATTAAATTCATTTTCTTCAATATTTTGCTAAATGTGGGTTGAAATCTTAATCTGAAGCATCCAACAATAAAATTTTATGCCTGTTTGATTAAAATTGCAGAAGCTGAAGGGCGTGACAGCTGTGGATCGTAATGAATTTATAAGTGTAATTTTTTGTACTATGACGTGAAAAAATAATTGTGTCTTTTAAATTAAAATAAAATAGTAATAATTAAAATTCATATATAAAATTCATCAGAAATAATGACACGCTAATAAAATATATGAATATTACATATTTTACTATAGACTTCGGTTCAGTGGTTGAACATTATAATTTCCCATGTCCGACCTGAGGCATGTATGTTTTCGCAACTTTTACGGTTTTAGAGAACTATGTGGGTGGAATTTTACACATGATTCCTGTTGTTATCTCGATTAGTTTGCATCAAAATATTCAAAAATTATTTTAAACAAACTTTTGCATGCACGTAAAGTGGGAGCGATTTTTTAGTCATCCTGAGGGGTTTTTCAAAACGAATCCGAGGATTTATTTAACACTTTTTAAAGGAAGTGCAATGGGTCCCTCCACCTCCAGTATTCAATCATGGATTTGAAAATTTGAAAATAATTCTAGGTAATAATATCTGAAAATAGTTAGTTAAAATTATTTCGAACACTTTCCAAAAATAATATTAATCTATGTATATAACTACGTAATCTATCTTTAGAAGTGTTGTGACACGCACATGGTCGCATTTTGAAATAGCTTTTGGGATGCATTTAATCGTTAATTAACCTTTCCTTGTTTATCGTTAATAAACACGGATCGTCATAATTAAAAAGCTAAATATTTCTAAGTAACACATTCGTGTATTCTACTATGCTAAAAATTCTAATTGAGTTATTTTGTAAAAACGTGATATGTTTATTTTATTCTAATGAGTATAAAAAACACTAAAATAAGACGTTGTATATATGTGTGTGTTTATTATCTAAACCTGATGGTGGCAATGACAAGTATTTTATGAGTTCAATAATACAACTCCTTTATAGTTCAATAACAAAACTTTATTATGACACCACAAAAGAATACGATTTTAAATTGATTATGTATATAAAAAAACCTGTCAAAATACGAGCAGAACTCGCACTACGAGGATATCGTATTCAAGTACACATTAACATTTAAGGGTACACAGTATTTCTAATTACATTATTTACAAATCAATTTTTCAAAACGTAAATATATTGTTTACTATACCTTTCAAAGGTGTAAAACAAACTAATTATACAAATGTACAATTCCATATAGAATTACAAATAATTGGTTTTTGAACTTTTCCCTTTACTTGGACTGAGATGTTATGCCGATTTTCAAGATTCTGGCCGACCGGAAGTACTTTATAGGTTTTGATGATTAGCGAGTATGACTATAAAGTACGCTTTAAAGGACCATATTCTTTTACCACGTGAACCAACACACTTGATTTTTTTACAGCAATATAACCATACGCTTCAGTACACAATGATTTTAACTTGATATCTCAATCCATTTCTGAGCTTCCCGTATTATGACTACATTTAACTTAAATTTTTTATAGCTAGGAAAGTTAAGTTTTGGAAATCAATTGTACATCAAAAAAGCTAGATCCGGCAAATAGTTAGGATGCTGAAGAAGAAGAATAACAGATCTGTAAAGGAATGAATAGGCATAATTAATCAGGAAAACTTTTTTGCAAAAATATCAGCGTGAAACACTCGAAATACGATAAGATCCATTTTAAAGTATGATCACATTAATTTGTAACCTTGTTGGGTTTGTGATCAAAATAATATTTATCAAGAAAATCACAGTTTACGAGCGCAAACGGACCAATGATTTTGACGTAACATTTACTGACTAATCATTATGCTTCTCAATGTTTTTTAGTCTTGCAACCAAGATTTTTGGCCACATCCATAATCAATTACATTTTCGATTCACGAAAATAAACAGTTTTTATTAATTAAACAAATCAGTTACTGCATGAAATGTCACTTCTTTAAGAAATTGTTTTTGGAAATATATTTGGTATACCGCGATTTTCAGATATGCTACAAATATGATGAAGTTGATAAAGAAATAAGCATGTTTTGGTGTATAAACCAACTCAATATGGCCCTATTTTATCCCTTTATAAAAGGTGGACCTATTTTTGCAAGTGTTCCCTTTGCACAACACACGTGTCACGGTTTGAACGTGACACTTGTTGTCATAGGGAAACGACCATGTGGGATTGTCATGGGGAAACGATACCTCTTCTTTCGCCATTTCCGAGCGTTTTTGTACTATTGTGGCCTTTAATCGATCCAGAAGTGCACAATTCTCTCCGATCGACTTACCTTTCGAGCGGATGGAACCCTTTTTTAGCCTTCGGCGATGCTTGACTGCTCTTTCGATTCTAGAATATAGGGACGTACTCACGTTTCGTTTATTATCATAAAACGATACAAAATTTCTATAGATTTTTTGGAAATACTTCTAAATAATCGGTAAATGTTCTCTAACAAATTCTCTGGAGTGAGTAAACGCGGCATCTATCTGGCGCAAATCTTTATCAATAAAATTCGTAACTTATTTTGCAGTATAAATGTTTTTAATTTAATAATAAGTGTATATTGATATATTGGTAATCATAATAATATAATTAGTGTTACTAAACCTACTTATTTCTAAAAATCCTAAAATTGGAGAATAGTAGCTATAATGCTCTAGAAACCATTTTCTTTTTAGTCCGGCATCTTTGCGATTGTTTTCGTAACGAGGTAGGCCAAAATAATTCATTCATTTATATTATTATATATTTGGTAATTCTTGAAGAAACTCTTAAACTCTTTTATAGAAAGAAAAAAGAAGCACTTTGTACTATAACATTTTGTTAATTTACAGACTATAAAAATGCGAGGAAGTCGACATTTTCTCTCTAATAATTATTAAAACGTGATTATGAAACTTTTTAATTAAGATTTTTGCAAATTATTTTTGAAAATAAAAAACAAAAAATCTGTCTCATATCATCTCACATCAAATTCATAGTTTAAATATAGTGTAAGTTCCAAAAATAATACTTTTTCAGGTAAACAAAATTATACTCACTTGACACTTGTAGATTATATTATGATCAGAAAGGAAAGACGTTAACTCAAATTACAGAGAACTTCAGCAATATTCTATGACAAGCGAAAAAGATAATCGAAATTCAAAATGTCCCAAGATATTAGGACCCAACCTCAGTGAAGCCGAATGAAATGATTCAAGGTAACTCAACGATTTCAGTACTACATCTAATCATCGATACTTCATCTAATCATCGAACAAATTAATAAATGAATAAATCAGGTCGTTTAGTTATGTCGCTTCTTCTCCCCTCTCTACTCTTCGCTCCATCCCTACTTCTACCTTGTTTAATAGTAACGGTAACGCAACAGAATTACTCCCAAACAATTCGACGTTTCTTTTTTATTTTCTTGTAACAAGACTAACGACGTTACACCTCAAAAGCAGTAATAATCGATGTTTATTATTACTATTAATTATTTCTAGTAGTTATATTATTATAACAAATTAATAATTTCAAAAATATTCGAACAAAATTTGGTTGACAGAATAATGCACGTCGGTCCTAAACAGCTGAGTACGTGTTAATTGTCCATAAAAGTAAATTATAGAGCTAACAAAATATTTAAATACGGTTATATTCTGATAAAGGAAATATAAGAAAATTATATGAATTTACCACAAAACATTTTACTGTGACCATTCTTAATAAAATCTCATGATTTGTTTTTCTCCACCTGTTGTCATCATAAGTGAAATAAACAATGTTGAAATTTTCCTCGTAAACTAATTGTATTATTATGTACATAATTATACCTCACGACTGGTTTTATGTGCTGACATGCGACAATTTGTGATATTAGCATTTCGATAAATAATTATCATATAAAAGATGGTAATCAAAATAATTATTCATGTTCATTTTATATTAGAAGTTGAAAAATATCTGCTTGAAGTATATTTTTTAAACATGTCGTTCAAAAACATAAAACGTAGAATTACTGGAAGCAATTCAGTTTTTTTATGAGTTACCATTACCCGTTGCGAGTACGTTAAAATTACAAGTAAGTAAAGTGACGAAGCGGTGAATAAAACGAGATGGTGCTATATTATCTAAGCTCTCTTTATGTAAAAATTACTTATTAAATGTATATATATATACTACTTTACCCTTTTCTCTATATAAAAACAAAATATTACACTACAAGACGAAGAAATTACACACCAGATGATTAAGTATTTACCCTCTGGACTCAGAAATACCGCATAATTTTTTTTGCAAAGATTCCCTTTAGTTGTTTTAACAATTATAATGTATATTTTTGCCACAAAAATTAAAAAAAAATAGTTTTTATGACCAAAGCGATCTTAATAATATAAACTCTGAACCCAGAATTACTATTATACTGGGAAATGTGCACAGCAGACTTTACAGACTATTGGAAACAAATCTTCAAATACTACATCAGTATATCAGTCAAATCAGCAGAGGTTTATTCATATTTTTTCGTTAATCCAGTCAAATCAGCAGAGGTTTGTTCATATTTTTTTCGTTAATCCAAAATATATAGAGATATTAGTTACTGCCTTGCTGTTTCACTCGATATTTTTTAAAAACAATATGTAATCTACATAATATATACCATTTCAGATGTAAGCTTCCACTTATAAATTAATGAAAAATTTAAATAAACAATTTATATTATTTAAACATATCTAGAAGAAAAAATTTATTTTTACCTTTGTTAAGTCGGAGTAAAAGGAACATTAAATGATGTTACATCGTACAGAAATGTTAATGTTAATACTTTTTTTCATTGTTCAGTTTTTCCAAGAAGTTTCAGATACATAATTTGGGTTTAGATATATTAAAAAAAATTGGTTTTGACATTCATTTGATCATTGTACGATTTAGAAATAACCGATAACATTGATGAGCATTTCTCTTTACACATGAATTAAAATATTGAAGGAAACGAATCGAAAAATTACTTTATTTATTTTTTCTTTACTGACTTGATGAATAATCACCTGATGAACTTATTGCTATAGAAACAATCAATCAGAATTACAGAATGTATAAAAGTATTAGGATAAGTAGATAGCAAAATGTGATAGCAAATAAAATATGAATAGGAAATACAATAAGTAAGTTTTGAGAAAAAATCAAAAACTCGCAAATAGTTCAATTTTATACGTAGCGTGGCATTTAGATTTAGCGTGGCATTTAGGTTTAGTGTGGCATTTAGGATTAGCGTGGTATTTAGGTTTAACGTGGCATTTAAGCTTAGCGTGGCATTTATGTTTAGCGTGGCATTTAGGTTTAGCGTGGCATTTAGAATTAGCGTCATATTTAGGTTTAACGTGGCATTTAGGTTTAGCGTGGCATTTAGGATTAGCGTGGTATTTAGGTTCAGCGTGGCGTTTAGGTTTAGCGTGGCATTTAGGTTTAGCGTGGTATTTAGGTTTAGCGCGACATTTAGGTTTAGCGTGGGGTTTAGGTTTAGCGTGGCATTTAGGTTAAGCCTGACATTTAGATTTAGCGTGGCATTTAGGTTTAGCGTGGCGTTTAGGTTTAGCGTGGCGTTTAGGTTTAGCGTGGCGTTTAGGTTTAGCGTGGCATTTAGGTTTAGCGTGGCATTTAGGTTTAGCGTGGTATTTAGGTTTAGCGTGGCATTTAGGTTTAGCGTGGGGTTTAGGTTTAGCGTGGCATTTAGGTTAAGCCTGACATTTAGATTTAGCGTGGCATTTAGGTTTAGCGTGGCGTTTAGGTTTAGCGTGGCGTTTAGGTTTAGCGTGGCGTTTAGGTTTAGCGTGGTATTTAGGTTTAGCGTAGCGTTTAGGTTTAGCGTGGCATTTAGGTTTAGCGTGACATTAGGGTAGACAAAAAGAAGAAGGATTAAGGGAGAGGGACATGAAAGGGAAAGGAACGTGACGAGTAAAGATAGTGGAAGTTTGTTTTTTCAGGCGATTATTGAATGCTTGAATGGACGGTGAAAAGTCTGGTTTTGGAATGGAGTTTGTAATAACAGAATAACATGCAAATTAAAAAAAAACAGGTGCGCTGTTATATATAATACGAGATAGATATGACTTTTTAACAGAATTTGTCGAACTACGTACGATTGTCATATCTCTCTGATATTATGCCATCATACCTTTTAAAATTTCAACAATACGTTATAATTTATGGAAATCGTATTTATCTTACAGCACAGATGGTTTATTCAGCTTCACTGTTTTCTATTTTCTTGATGTACTTTGACCAGAAATAGTATATTCAAGTTTTCATTCGAAAGCAAAATGGTTCAGGTTCACATTTATTGGTTCTTTTAATTCGAATTAATTTAATCGAATAGTTCTGGAGTTTCAAACTAGTCGTTATTTGATTTAAAAAAAATATAAATTCAGAACTGAATTTATATATTCTAAAGAGCTTGTAGAAATTTGGTTATGGAAATGTGCCATCTCGCTTGCCTGTAAGGTTACTCTTCTAATACTCCTTAATTTGCAGCCTATCTGACAAATATTGATCTCTGTTAATTGCGCAATGAAATGATATAGGTGAGGGATAATCAAATATAAACCGAATTATTTTATTTGCAATGGATCACTGCTAAATAAGAGCACGAATGGCGTATCGCCGATATCGTGTGAGGCATTAGTCAAGCAGGCGTCGGTTTTCCCAGAATGATATACATATATTTCTCCAATCAGTAATTATATCGGGAGCTGAAATGACAAGTCATGAACGGTGCATATAATTTAGTAATTTTTATGAAATAGAAAATATAATCGGATGGAAATAAAAATGGTATTCGCATTGCGGTAGAGCCATTATCGAAGAATTGTTGTTTGTAGGGTATGGATTGTTCACTAGCATGACTTGCAAAATCTCATATACTGGAATAACCCAATACTTGCCAGTCATTTTTTAATCAGAAGTACAAGTTAATTCGAATTTATCAGACTTTGATTCGATTTTAAATGCATTCTAACTTAGAAACCTTCTAACTTGGAAAAAAATCTTTATTTTTTTTATGTTTTAGTACACTAATCATTTATTTTAGACTGTTTCAAAAATGTTAAATTTATGGTACAATTTTATCATAGCAATAAAATGATTAATAATTCATCATTCGTGCATTTTGATTTGGCATAGGTATGTTACGGTTTCATGCACTAAATTTAGAACGATATAAATTATGAGCATATAATAAATATAATAATAATATTACTTTATGAGTGGGTAGAAAATACAGCTGGCAAAATAACAGGTATGTACAAAAATTTTCTTAGAGCTAATTACATAATCAAAATTAAGTTACACGCCTTAACTTTAAGTTATTCAATATTTTATCTACATAAAACCGACCGTGTCGGTTGAGCTACAAGCATCACCGACACGGTCGGTTTACAGTTAGCCACTGTTGATATATACACACACAAATATATACACGTATATGTATATATATATATATATATATATATATATATATATATATATATATATATATATATATATACTCACATACATAATAGATAATAATATTAAGAATAATTTTTAATACAGGTATTATATACAGACATATAACTATAAACACATTATTACCTAAGGACGATAGATAGCACAAAAAAAAGTAAACACCAAAATTTGAAAAGCAAGAGAAAAAAGAAGACACTAACAATAAATGTAATTTAAATCAAATTTCGTAGTGCCGATATTTTTAGTTTATTCCGTTTGCATTTGATGGGTCAAAAGCTATTTAGAGGTCATTTCAAATTTTAATTGCAGCAAACTAGAAACTACCCCAATAATATAAGAGAAGTCGGTGTTTGGTCCACGATGATATTGTTTGCAAGCCTCGACACAGATATTTGCTATCTCCACGATGCATGTTTGCGTAAAAAGTAAAATATGCTTTTCTCTCCTCAAAGCTGTGATTTAAATTTAAATTTAAATTTTGCTATCTCCACGATGCATGTTTGCGTAAAAAGTAAAATATGCTTTTCTCTCCTCAAAGCTGTGATTTAAATTTAAATTTAAATTTTGCTATCTCCACGATGCATGTTTGCGTAAAAAGTAAAATATGCTTTTCTCTCCTCGAAGCTGTGATAACTAGCGTTATTAGCGATTTAAAATAATCTAAACGTATGTCTTTCCTTTGTTTAAGAGCTTTAGAGCGGGCTTGATGACGCAGATGTATCATGAGATGGATCCTATCCGTTATCCACGGTTTGGATGGAGAGCGCGCTGTTCACTCCCTCACTGGTGCATGGATGTCGAAAATCGGCAAAACGCTAATGTTAAAATTATTAACAATTTTGTCGATATCATCGTCCACTGCAACGCTGTTCCACCGAACTTTTGATACAGCTAAAACAAACAACTCCATATCTATTTTATTAAGACAACGGTATTTTCGATCAGATATTTGAGGTTTTATGATATTGTTTTTAATTTTTTTTTCATATTCATTCATGAATTCTATTTTATGATATTATTTCTATCACATATGTAGAAGTTATATAGATCAAAATGATACAGCGTAATTATGGCCACGTCTCTAACTTGCATATGACAAAAATTTGTTTTGAATTTTTTTTTCATATTCATTCATGAATTCTATTTTATGATATTATTTCTATCACATATGTAGAAGTTATATAGATCAAAATGATACAGCGTAATTATGGCCACGTCTCTAACTTGCATATGACAAAAATTTGTTTTTAATTTTTTTTTCATATTCATTCATGAATTCTATTTTATGATATTATTTCTATCACACATGTAGAAATTATATAGATCAAACTGATAGTGTAATTATGGCCACGTCTCTAACTTGCATATGACTAAAATTTGTTTTGAATTTTTTATAACCTGTTATATATTTTTTGTCTTTTCCGGTACTTATAAGCAATGAAGTTAATCTATACACAATAGTTATTAGTTCTTTAAATATGTTAATTTGGCTCAACTTCATATGACTGTCTCGTTTATATACGTGCTATCGTGAATTGTCTATCTCAGTCATCATAGTTCGTTTGTGTTTCACTTGGGGTTTTTTCTTCTTTTAATATGGGTGTTTATTTAGTACATCATTGCTTGTAAGAGCAATAAGGCATTTTTGCTATTATAAGCAATAAGCAAGTATTTCTAACATTTGCAAATAAAATTGTCATATTGCCTTTTTTAAATAGTTGCTTCCTTTCGTCGTTTAAATTTTTTTTTATATTCTGCCCATACTGATTACTTGAAAAGCGTATTTTATAATCTATTTGTGACATATATGTTTATAAATGCATTTAAATTTCTTGCATGATTAGTATACTACGCCCTGTGATATGAAATTTGATTTCAAAAAGGCAAGTGAATTTATTGATGCCAAAAACGCCACTTTTCAATTCACTACCCGTTTCTTTTGGATTTCGGTATAGACTTAAACCCTAAAATATTTGCATAATTGTAACACATTACCGTTTTATAACCACACTGTGGTCTTGAATTGCCACTGTACGATTAACATTTCCCTGTAATAAGGACTTCCTTTTAAGGAATTCCTAGAATAATAAGAAGTTTGCAATAATGACGCAGTGAAAGAGTTATTTTTTAAAATATCCAATAGGATTTCTGAGAAAAGTTTTGATTAAAATTAATTAAATACATTTTAATCGAATGAAAAATTTTTGTGAATGTGTTGTTTGTATTTGATTATCCGTCGTACATTTGACCACTATCGTATCGATTCGGTTATTGTCGTATTACGAGAAAGAGAAACTCGATCCTTTTAAATATGGAAGATATATGCAAAATTCTATTTTATTGTTCACACTTTACGATATGATGCTTTTCCGAGTGAGACGATTAATCGAACAAGTCGTGTTGTCATATTGCTGTGTGCGCGTCTCCATCAGCATTAATTTTGGAATTTACTATGTACTCATAATAACGCAAAAAAAACTTGTTTAACTACTTAATTTTGCCGATAAGTAGCTATAATCAATGAATGTTCATCAAATATGTTTATTTAAAGGTCATAAGGCTATTAGGAAGTCGAGAGTTTATGTGTACATAGACAAATAATATTTATGCGTTTCTTTTTAAGTAATATATTGTATGTTCTCTACTATAGCATTTTTGTAATTTAGATGCGATGTTTCCGCATAGACTTATGGTAGCTACATATAAACATATAATTATTTGTATTAAACTATTTGCAAATATCAATATTATTTTTGTTCATCCTATAGGCTAGTATATTTTTCACAGACAAAAAATTATCGTGAATGTCTAGAAAAGTATAAACTTAATGGGCCCTAATATAGTTTTCCGGATAGGTACATTTCTACTAATGCTTTTTTTTAAATTTTGACTTTAGTAGTTTCAAGGGAGGGAGGAGTGGCATAGTGGCATATTTTGTGAATATTTTCATTATTATATCTGTCTTACATATATCTTAAAATTATTTTTGGAGTTGTGGTAACTTGCATTATCAGATAAATGAGATAAACGAAATAAAAAAAAGTAATCAGTTTATCTAACCATATGAAATTTCTTTTTAAATAATTTTCAGTTTGGAGTATATTAATATTTGCGGGCTTTATGCAATTTAAAGTTTTTACGTTACACGGTTTATGAGTTTTTAATTTTTTCGTTTTTTTTTATAAAAATATTATATATTAGTAGAATTCAAATGAACTTCCCTCTCTCCCACGCTTGGGGTACAATTAATATATAAAATCAATATTTATAACGAAGGTATATTTTCTCTCTTAACCAATGTATTTATTTATTATGTGGTATATTTTGTATGTAATTCCGAAACATTTATAAATTAATTGGACTTAATTCTACGCAATTATATGTAATATTTATTATATTACTTGCTATTATATATAATATTTATTATATTACTTGGTGTCAAAGTGATCCGTTTAACGTGAACTGTATTGTTTTGGATTTTTCCTGTTTGGTGTCTCCGTGAATGTACAGGTATTATTAATGTTAATAATTTTTGCTTATTAATTTTTTTATTCAAAACTTCTAACCTAAATAGTACTATTATATTGCTCGGTTGTTAAAGTTTTCACTCCCCACAGTGTGTTTTAAAGCACACAAATTTTTTTTCAAAGAATTTTTTAGCAGGGCAAAATAGGATAATATATAGAGAAATGGCTACATTGCTAGTAATAAAGCAGATTTTTCCAAGTAACATGGGAGACAATAGCTATATAAAAATTTTGAAAAAAAATTGAAATAAATGTAGACGTTGCAAGACTGAATTTGGTAGAATTAAAAACTAAATAAAATAGAACATGTGTATCAAAATTAAGAAAAGTTAATATGAATTACAATAATGCGTAGCTTGTTACTAAGATGCTTATAGAAATGTAAATATGAATTACAATAATGCGTAGCTTGTTACTAAGATGCCTATAGAAAAGTAAATATGAATTACAATAATGCGTAGCTTGTTACTAAGATGCTTATAGAAAAGTAAATATGAATTACAATAATGCGTAGCTTGTTACTAAGATGCTTATAGAAAAGTAAATATGAATTACAATAATGCGTAGCTTGTTACTAAGATGCTTATAGAAAAGTAAATATGAATTACAATAATGCGTAGCTTGTTACTAAGATGCTTATAGAAAAGTAAATATGAATTACAATAATGCGTAGCTTGTTACTAAGATGCTTATAGAAAAAAAAATATAAGTAACATCTTTAGGCGAGAATTACTTTGAAAATATAACACAATAAAAAGATAATATTTCAAGTGCTTATATCTCCGAAACCAACAATAGTGGAGAAAGGAAAGATGTGTAATTAGATTATATTATATACTAGGCACAGAACTGTAAAAAAGAAGTATTGTACGTTTTGGAAGAGATACATGTTCGAAAGAAACTTAAAATGAACGAGAAAAAGTATTATTTTTTTTCAAAATTCATACCATCTAACTCATTCGGTCGTGAAGAATTGTAGTAAAATGTAAAATCTCCAGATTCAATAAATATTATTTAAAGTGGTAAAAAAAAGGAAAATCGGATTTCAAAAACAAACTTTCGTTATGCAGTAAAAAGTTAATTATTTATTCTAGTTAAGTACCTTAATATAAATTAAGACCAATGCCTTTTTAATACTTATTAATAATTATTAGTTTTTTTTTAAATAGGTGTTAAGTTCGAAAATGAAAATGAAGAGGAATCTGCAATAACGAAATCCAATGTTATTTACTCTAATTAAGTACTTTAATACTAATTTAGACCAATGCCTTTTTAATATTTATAAAAATTATTAGTTTTTTAAATCGGTGTTAAGTTCGAAATTAAAATGAAGAGAAAGGTGTAGTAACGCAATCCAATGTAATATTCGTTTGATTAGCTTTGCATGCTCCGTCCGTTATTATTTAGACTTGACATTGACTTTAAATAATTAATAATTATTAGTATATATTTAAAAAATATCGATTGCAATTGTTACTAGAGCACTTAGTAAGATAAATTATTTTAAATTTTTAGTACTTTGTGCAAAAGTTTGTTTTTGAAGTCATTTTTCAGGGTACCTCAAAGGATAAAATAAAATATAAGGGTTCCGTTTACAAGATTTTTTGATCCAACCTCAGAAATCGTTTAAAGGAAAAACTTGAAATTTAATTTTTTTTTTGTAAAGTACATTAATCCGCATATTTCTGAATAGCCAACACTCGAAAATATTTTAATTTTTTTAAATTCCATTAGTACTGTGGGGGTTTGTTTAAAAGGACGTTTGTAAGAATCTCTTATATATTCTTTACAAAATGTTAGTGTATATTTTCAGAGATGTACTGAAAAATATGCAAAAAAAAACTTGTTCTTCTCCTTCTTTTTTCTGAAACTACTGAACTTAAAATTATGAAAAAACAGGGTTTTTGGAATCCTACCCAAAGGTTGTAGGGAAACCATAACGATGATACTAAATATAATTCCATGTATTTTTAAATACCAGCTGTGCCTGCAACTTCATTCGCGTATAATCAGGAAAAAAATCGTTTTTTTCTCTTGTATGTTGCTCCTGGGTATTTACTTTTACCATACCAAGATATTCGCTGAAATATACAGACACAGAGACAAAAATCTTTTTGGCTTCTATTTATTATTCTATACGCTAAATCAATCATCTTTTTTAAAATATTTTCTATATACAGAATTCACTCTGTTACAATTTTATTATATGTATGGATCTATTGTGCTAGTAAGTCATACTAATTATGACTTATCATAAATAAATTAATTATAATAAATTATTTTGAAATGAATTGTTAAAAAACATCGCTTGCAACTCAATACATGTGATAGAGGTGAAACTTCCTTGGCGATTTAAACATCGATTTATATGTATATCGTAAGAGACAAAATTAAATATTAGTAACACAATGTATGCGTGGTACCTTAGCTTTTCATGTGTAGCGTCTGAGGCGTACATCCACAATGCGCGCATATGCGACGGTATCTTATTCAGTTGCTTTGTATCATTGTTATATGTCACTCTCTTTTGCTCTACTTCCATGGCGTCGGAATATATAGCTCTCTTTCTCTTTCTCTATACATCATATCTTTCTTTTCTCTCATGTAACAACATGTGCCTAAACGTGACGCGACCTTAATTTTACTCTTAATTCCGGAGCGCTTATCGTTATCGAACCGCCGCCTAAAAAGTTTCACTTTACAAAATCAGGAAATGAATTTAGATACTATTGCTAGTGAGAACATATGTTCAGACTGGCCAGTGCGAAGTGTGTAGATTTATACAAGTAAATACATTCATTCTTCTAGAAAAATGGTTTAACCACGAGTGACGTTTTGTCATAAAGTTTATATGGTCCGTTAGTAAGTCCATACACTAGTTTATAAGTCCATATATCATCATCAGACTGATCTTGCTGGAGCCGTGATTGCTTTGTCAATAAAAATGTATGCATTTAAACAAATGTCTTCAATCAAGATTCGTATACTGTCATCCGTTAAGGAGTTTCATTGTTCGTCTTTGGAGCGTATCATCAGATTTTAACAAAATGTATATGGGATCGCCTTTAATTTATACGTTTCTGAAAAAAAACGAGTCAAATTGTTTTCATATTTGAATTCAAAACAGGACCATTGGCTTAGAGACTTCATTTATGTATCAAAATATGAATATTTGTAAATTTGAGGAAAAGTGAAAATGTGCAATTTTCCATAAAGTAGCATTTTACGTATTATTTTGTACATATGCAGGTACGTAATATCATTTTCTTTTTAATGAACCCTTGTTCTATTGAAATTCAAATGGTTTTTGTTGCTATTTTAACTAATATTAAAAGTTGTAAGTTTATTTTATTTAATTGCTTCTCAATTAAATAAAAACTATTGTATATATAATTTGCATTACGTAGTAGATTTTTCTATATATATATATAGAATATATTGAAGCATTAATGAGGAGTGAAAGAAATGTCAAGATCAGGTCTGAGTAGTTTGTATCTAATTGATAGTAATGTAATTCATTTTGATGTCGCTTAAGCTTATTTTTTTATTACAATCGTTTCAATATTATGCCAAGTTATGAAAACTATTCGACGAAGTAAAGCGGGTAATTTCTGTTTTTTAGAGTTTCGTACTTCAACACGAAAAAATGGAACTATGTCAGATCACTTTGCTGTCCGTCTGTTGTCCGTGTCCGTGTGCCTCCAAGCGTTCCTTGAAATACCCTTTTTTTCAGGAACACGCGGAGGTATCAAGTTGAAATGAATATCAGATAGGTCTCTTGGAGATGTAAAAAAGTCAAACTTCTAAGTCAAAGCAACAAAAAAACCGTAAAAATACGGCATTTTTTGACATTAGCAACCTATAGCGTACTTCCCGTTGATCTAAAATCATGAAATTTGGCAAGGAGCAAGGTCTCACGGCAAAAGTAAAGGAAAAAATCCGATAATCGTTGATTGGTAGTTATATCATATATTTTTTTCTTAAAATGCGTCTGTTAAGGATATGGTAGGCAATATATTTTCATACTAAATCTTTAAAATTTTGTAAATAGTTTTATAGGAATATTATGTGCCATTAAATATTTATAAACGCCTAAATATGTACGGAACCCTATAGCAAAGAATATTAAATATTACTACGCGAAGAAGCGACACTAACCTCCCTCCGCCAATTTAACGTCACCCGCATATAATGAGTACGGTCATGAGTATGCTTTCATAGGTTGCCGCTCGCTGCGCACGCTAGTGATTTGTTCGATTTTGCGATCTTTTGTTGAGTTTAATTTGTGTAATTTAGTCCTAATTTGTTTAATATTTATAATAATTCAATATAATGGTCCGTTATTATATTTGGTGAGTACCTATAATTTTATGGCTTCGAACATATCACTGAGCAGTTTCAAATTTCAAACTGTTTTTAAAAGTTATTGTTTTGTTTGAACGTCGATGGGATTGTACCATGTATCCTTATAGTGTCGGCCATTAGCTTATTATTTTATTTATTAAGAAACTCAGTCGACTCAAAAGTACAGCGAAGATATAGATTAAAACTAAGAATCATAGATATCTGAGAAGATCAAAGAGAATTGTTTAAAATAAGATGACAATTGGCTTTATTAAAATTAATAAATAAAATAAGTAAATAATAAATAAAATAAAAAAAATATTTTAATAACTTTTTTCCAGGTCCAGGCAATGAATTAAAACAATAGGACGGTTGAACTTGAGGAGCTCAACTTTTAGGAAGCTTTTCATGGTTAACATCACCAGACACTTGGAATATACAAATTGTTCTAAAGACTTAGATCAACTACTTTTGAGCGTTGAAGCGTCCTAAAACTCATGCATAGCAAAAGAACAAGTAACTGTAGGGTTATTCCAAAAATCTTTGCAAATGAGGACCACTGATTGCAGGTTCGG
Organism: Druceiella hillmani; assembly: GCA_039881145.1. NCBI lineage: Eukaryota > Metazoa > Arthropoda > Insecta > Lepidoptera > Hepialidae > Druceiella > Druceiella hillmani. The sequence continues at coordinate 42,057,095 of JAYKKI010000009.1, forward strand.
GTTTCCTGAAGAAAATGCTTGCACGTATGTATGTGGATATTTATTAAAAAAGTGTCATGACCATCATAAAGAATGCAAAATTATGCAAAATTATTTTTAAAAAAATGAACAATTTTATAAAAAAAATATTTTCATCAGCACACAGAACTGACCATCCATTTGGAACTTTAATTAATCCATCAGAAGATTTCAAACAATATATTTTAAAAATAGATAGCATCTCTAAAGATTAAATAATAAAATAATTTCGCAGCATCATTAACTATATAAACCCGTTATGCGCGATACACTTCTCATATGAATGTTTTTAAGTGTAGTACTTTTGCTTATATTTTTCGAAAATAATTTCGCAGCATCGTTAATTATATAAACCCGTTATGCGCGTTGCACTTTTCATATGAATATTTTTAAGTGTGGTACTTTTGCTTTGTAGTCTTATTGCCTTCGGTTCGCCGTCTTGCGCTTCGCTTCACTCTCGTTAACCAGTCTTTAATTTCTATTTTTTTATTTACGTTACGGCCATTCAAGTGCATTTCATAAATTAAATACAGACTAAAAATAAGACCTTACAGGGACAGCAGTATTTTTGACACGCTCATATAATTATTTCCTAAATCTCAACTTTTTTCTCTTCCGTTAAACATGTGTAAAGTTTAACCTTCAGTCAAGTTCATTAATTATTGATAACTCTTGCGGAGCGGTCAAGTTTTTCGTTGTTCCGTGTTCTTGTGTCATTGTTTATATGTAAATATTTGTATTTAATAAAGTGTTTGTGTTCTAAATCGTGTGTGAACCGCGTAAATGAAGATTTTTGAAGCGGTTGAAGGTGGTGCTGTGCAAAGGCGGTTTTTGTGTTGATTGTTTGCGATTTTGTGAATGTATTTTTGCGATACTCGTATTGCCATGGTGATCAATACGTATAATTATTTTGAGGCCAGGTTAGGTTAGAATGTTTTGAAATGTAAAGATGTAATATCTCTCAGTGCCGTAATTCGTGCAACATTTTAGTAACCAAAAACCTTTGAGTTATCATAATTGTATTTGAATATAAAGTTTAAATTTGTGCGTAAAGAAATATAGCATATTTTTTTAGGGTTCCTTACCTCAAAAGAAAAAAAAGGAAAGGTTTTAATGTAACTCACGTGTCCTTCTTACGTTTTGTCAGCCACACCGGTTATTCTTAGAAACTGTTTGATATAGTTACTTGAAATTATGAACAGTGATTAGGCATATTTACACGTATGAATTCCTATATAAGTTTGACACATAAATATATTTACTTCGATATTTTGAAACAGAAAATGAACTATTCGAAAAGAGGTTTTTTTTTCATTTCACATATCATGTGGATTATTTGAAAAAGTAAGCAGTTATATGGGTTCCAAAAAAATTTATATTTTTTTGTTAAATATTTCTAGAGATAGAGCAGAATATGTCTGTAAAAATATGTCCATAAATCTCCGAAGTTGCTAGTCAAAATTATAAAAAAAGTGTGGGGTGAGGAGTTTTTAAGCAATTTATGCTCTTTTATGCATGTGAAAAGTATATTAGGCTCTATGGTGAAAATAATATATATATAATTTTATGTATGTATAAATTATATTTATAAAAAGTTTAACACATACCTTTAAATGTTTAAAAGCATGGAAACCTCGTAAAGTGAGTTCTATTCCTATTTAACCGATTTTATTTCTTTTTTAATTCATTTCGTCTATTATCGTTATAAAAATCTCTTAATTGTAATTTTGCTTCCTTCAAAAAATTAAAATTATTTTTGGAAACTTACTTTGATTTTTGTTTAAAACTTAACTAAAATAAGCTAATTTTGACAAGATTATGATATAAGCTATATTTGTAATTTATATTAAGTAGGGGATCAACGGATGTAACGGGATCTTATCTGCTCTTAAACAAATTTTAAATGATTTTATTATCAACCTTTTTGCAAAAATGTAATGTCCATATCTTTATAGGGACGTTATTATTGAAGAAATTAAAATAACATATGCATATATTTATAAATACTTTAACGTCGAGTTATGTTGATAGCGTATCACGAGGTCACAACCTGAGTGATAATAATTTGTGTATAAATATTTTATATCAAAGTCCTTCCTTATATTGTACAATTGTTATCATTAAAAGGATAGACTGTTATTTATAATTAGTGGGAACTACTTCGTCTCATGAAAATACATCGAATTAATGAACTATACTATATGGATATACTATGCTATATGGAATGAACTATACTATATGGACCTGTCATTAACGTTTTATCTATCGCATTTTTATTTAGCTGTCATTTAGTATGAATTTGTGATTCGTAGTATATATATATATATATATATATATATATGTGTGTGTGTGTGTGTGTGTGTGTGTGTATAGATATATAGATATACAGGCATATCAAAATACTTCCTTGCATTATGAAAAATTTATTATAATAATACCGTTAGCGAAAATGTCGGAGCAATGTTTCATTCGATGATAATGCCAATAATAATTTATTTAAATGTTTCATATGTTCTTTTTTGATTTACTTCGACTTGTCTAGAAGTTAAGAGTGATATAACAATAGAGAAAAGCAACATTTCGTTTTTTGCAAATGTAACAAATACAAATCGAATTCTGTCGTTTTTTATGGATTGGGATGATATCCACGATTATCCCTGTGGGGAATGGGTTTTAAACCGATTTGCCTTACGGTGATGTGGAAACCATTCGCACTTATTTTATACTCGTTCACACGTAACGTAAACTTAGGAACTTTTTTTTTATGACTATTTCATTGTTACCTTGATTTTTTGACTCCATGTTTCTCTCATTCTTCATAAAAATATATAGTATTTTTACATATTAGTGTATATTATTGAGTGTATATTTAACATTGAATAACACAGACAGAAGGATGAGAGAGCTGGAACCACGTACGTTTCTCTCTAGTTTTAGAATACAAAGTGTCTGTTTAGTATAAGGTCATTGAGATTTATGCTCGACTGGTTGTGACTAGGTGGTCATGTGTCGGAAAAAATCATCTATATCAAATATCACGTATATTGGTAATAAAGAAAAATCAGGTTTTTATTGATATAGTTTTTCACTTCATCTTGGACTTCACGTTATAAAAGTTCTTCACTTATGTATCTCTTAAAATAAGTATATGCGTAAGAAAACAATTGTATTGTCGAATAGAAGAGTCCGAAACCATATAGAATGTGTGTGATAAAGTCTATATTACAGAAAATAAGTTGTCAAGTACAAGAAGATCTCGCACTATGAGGGTTTCATATATAAGTATACATTCAGGTATTTGTCAATATATTTAAGGGTACATAGTATTTCTATTAAATTTTCCACAAATATTAATTTTCCACAACGTAAAATCTGTGAAATTTTTCACAGTCGAAAAATACGGTGTACATTTCAGAAATTATAAGATCTAGGATTATCACTGTAGTTTTCCTACAACCTTCGTGCAGGCTTCCAGAAACCAATTTTTTCATATTTTAGATTTAGTTGTTTCGGAAATAGTGGAGGGTAATAGTTTTTTCTTTATATTTTCCAATATATTTCTGAAGAAATGCTACCTAAAAATATAAAAAAATATTTTTAGAGGCCTTTGCTATCAGCCGTTTCAAACGTCACTTCGCACTACACACAGTTTTAGAAAAAAATGTTTTCTAACATTTAATTCGCACCCCCAAAATTTCCCCATAAATATTTTTGAATGTTTGCTGTTGAGGTATGTGTGTTTTATTATTATGTCAAATTTCAAGTTTTCACATTAATAAATTTCTTTGAGAGAAAAGAATTAAAAGATTGATAGACACTTGGGTTAATATTAAGGTTTTCATTTTTCTTTCTGAAGTACGGAACCATAAAAAAGAGTTTTCGCAAATACCCAAATATAGTAATATATGTACAAAAAAAGCTCGTAGTGTTTGATCGTTAATGATAAATTAATAAAAGCGTCGTGGACACATACTAGTATTGCTAAGTATCTATCATTTACACCTACGAGTGCAACAGCCGAACACTAAACGAATTATAGTAGTCAGTGCTCGACCAAGTTGTCTGACAAGTAGTATTCGGCTTCTGTACACACGGTCAAGCATACGATTGGCACCATGCCCTACTTGTTCTTTTCTTCGGTCCGTATAAACTGAGATTGCGTGTTAGTGAGTAAATATCATTAAATATTTATATATATATATATATATATATATATATAATCAAAAAACTAGTTAGCGCTACAGCGGCTAGCAAGCGCAAATTAATAGTAGCCCCTATTTTTATTTTAAAACGCGCAATGAAGTTTTGCATCCGGATGTATATTAGTAAAATAAAAGATCAGAGGTGAAATGTGATAATGTAATTATAAAAAACGTTATACAGGATAACGAAATTAGCATATTATTTGAATTTTTATTGCATTTCTCAATCATCCACTTAAATGAACAAATGAATTGGCTTGTTCAAAATAGAAATGAATGTCGAATCTTATTCAGCCTAGCAACAACTCGGTCAAATAGAGTACCGTGTATTTTGGCCAAGTAATCGTTAGGGGTGAACAAGTTCTTATTTTCGCTCTTTGAGCTTTTCTGAAATAAAGTTCATCTTAATTGAAATGTGGGCAATATCTATAATATCGACTGCACTACGCAATATAAAAAAATTGTTTGAATTAAAAAAGAAAACTTGTTTTATTTTTCTTTCGTATTAAAAATTCCTGTATTAATTTCATATTTTCATTATCTATCCGAACCAAAAAAAATCTGACAGCTTCACTTAGTACATCACGAACGTTAGCGGTTCATTGCGCAATTATTTTTGAATTAATGCGGTTAATATTTATATTCTGACATTAGTCTTGTGGGACTATGGCTCGTAAGAAGTTCATTGCAATTAATCTACACCCATACCATGTCCCCTACTTTTGCACTGCTCAGCCTAAGATTATAGAAAAGTAAGGTCTATGAATCCCTCGGTTTTAGTGAAACTATGGCGATCATGGTAAATCTCATAATTTTTTAAATATGCATCATGTTTTAATGGCTATGAAAGATATGGTATCGAAAATATTAACGTTATGAAAAATTATATGAGAAAAATAAATCAATGAAGTACTAGGCACCCTTAAATATTTATAAGTGCTTAAATGTTTACAGAACCTTCACAGTGTGAGTTGTATTCGTACTTTACAAGTTTTTTATTTTATTTTACATTACAAATATGCTTATTTAGCGTAAATAACCGTTTCTTTATAAAGTATTGTTGTGCGTTTTATATAATTTATATACATTATAACCCGTTTTATATAATTTATATACATAATAAAAATATATTTAATTATAAAATTACTAACCACGCTCCGCGGTATCATCTGCGTAGAATTATTTAATTATGCTGCCGCCACACTCACTCCCCCCTGCGGTCATTAAACGTCTACGTTCCGTTCGGCCTTTATACTCAGCATGATAGTCAACAAAAACCGGTCTTTGTCTACATTACACCGTTTAACCAGTGTTCCCCAACGTCTGTTACATTTTTTGCCGCCGTTATGATTTTATAAAAAGTGACGTGATGATTTATGGACCCATAACTTTCCTCGAAGTACGGGAAGTACTACCAATATCCGCTTTATTTTTAATATAGATAAGCGTGAAATCGCTTGTTAGTTTGTCTCGCTCAACACCTCAATATATTAATCGACCTCCATTAAACTTTGCATGTACGGAGCCTGTTTAATGGAAATAGATATAGAATATTTATATCAAAACACTAACTACATAGTTCAAGTTAAAGTGTTTGTGTCTGTTTATATATTTATTATTTAATAAAACAACGAAATTCTGTCAAATTTCGAAAGCTTGTAGTTTGGTTGATAAAGTAATGCAGACTATTAGCCGTGGCTTCGCTTCTGAGGTATATTAATATTATGGAAAGTGTTTTGACGTTATAAAGATGTTTATAACTGGGAAGTAAGAATCTAAGGACAGGTATCAAATAAATTTTATATAGAAACCTAATTCTTTGTTAAAGCGTATAAAGGGGGGAAAGGAAATACAAATTCGTTTAAAAAAAATCATATAAGCATTGAAACAACGGAATATCTAGTTGAGTATGAGATATGCCAATACTGTAATTTGCCCTACTTACATTATGGTTTTTTTTGTTTTAATTCCATGGTTTTTTAATACATTATCGCGGCGAATCGTTAATCAAAATGAATATTTTTGTGCTTGCATATGTTCCATTTCATTTAGTGATGTAAATTAATAGCGGAATGTTATATCAACTTTCTTCTATAAATAGCTCACATTCCTGTTTTTGCAAAAATATGAGAATTGGGCTTGTATACAGTATATAATTTAATCAGGTAAATATCCATCTCATAATAGTTTAGAAGACGGTTCATTTTTTGAAATTTTTGACAGTGGAAATGTCCTAAAAAGAGGGTGAAGTTTATTTCAATGAATTTTTTGAAAAACGGGCATTTTAGAGGTGTTTTTACACAATTACACGTATTAAACGAATTCGCAAAATATTTAAATATCGAATGGAGTGAGTTTATTTTAAATTGACTCTGATAAACGAAATAAATGCATGTGAATGTCTTTGATATAAATATATGTAGATATTGCCCAACTACCTATTCGTCTGTTAAACCAACGAGAAAATGTAAGTGTAAAAAGATAATTTTTCTTAATAATATTAATTGCACCTGACAACATTAACATCTGACAACATTATTATCGTCAATATTTTTAACAAAATTCTCTCCTTTTGCTACTGATCATTTTGAACAGAAATTTCTAAAGTTAATAAAGTTTTTTGATGCTTTCAAAGATATCATTTTGTGTGTTTGTCATTATATATTGGATGAACAAAGTTTTCTTCTAAATTATTTTTAAATTATCGATAAGATGTAAATGTACAATATTTTTAAAGGCTTTTGTAAAGTTCTCATGTGGAGTTATAAACTTTTTAATTGATTCGTGACCATAGTATACATTAAAAATAAAACAACTTACTTAATACAAAAAACATTTATTTACGAAGTGACGAAGAAACCTGATGAATGAAATTAAATTATGTATCACTGTATTATAAATACAGATACCAATTTACAAACTAATGACGAAAGTGGCGCGTCTTTTATAGCATATATATATATATATATATATATATATATATATATATATATATATATAAGGATAAATTTAACAAGGAACTGCATATTTAAACATTAATTTGTATCCTTTTTCACCTATCGCAAAGCCAGTTGTGAAATATTGTAAGCAGATGGTACTGTTTCACCTTGGTAACCAGTTATTAGCATTAAGTTTCAAAATACATTTTCATGTTCCTTTAAGTATTTTATCTTTTGGGAACCTTTAAAGAAAAATGAACAACTCTTACAAATATAAAGATTATAGTAATCATACAAATGAAAGGGTTAAGAAAATATTATTTTAGAAAGTAATTTAAAAAATGTGGAAATATTAATGTAATTGGTATATTACAAGAAAAATAATTTAATGCCACTATAGGGAAAAAAGAAAAGTTCACAATTATTAAAATCATAGCGTGGTTAAAACATTCATAGCGTAACGGGAAACATTTTGTAGCTTTTTAATTAATATTTTGCCTAAAATAAATTAGATCATTAGGTATCAAAACATTGATCATTTAGATCATTAGTTATCAAACAAACATAATAATGATTATTCTAATCAAAATTTTATAGTAACATTGAACCGAATGAGTTTCAGCAATCTAATACCATTAACGAAACATATTCAGAACATCGAATAAACTAAGACATCACATTTTACAACCAAACAGCAATTTATGTTATAGAAATATAAATTGTTTATTACATTAATTTTATTAAACTTTTTTTTTATTTTTTTAAAAATTAAATTTTCGAAGTAAATTATTATTATCGTAGTTAATTATTAATGAATAATATCTATTGCAAAGATTAAATAAAAGTGAACTTATAAATGACAAGTGACATTGTTTTTACGCTCCCGTGTTTCCGCTACGTTTTTTCAATATTTTAACGGCACACGTAGTCATTTTCCAACAAAAAGAAATATATTTCGCGAGTCTCAGCTCGACTAACGTTAAAATGGGACTAAATGTGATGTGCGTTCGCTAAAAAAAATTATGTCAAAAATTTACAACTCTACACGTAAAGATTGGCCGTGTACCTAACCCTTAGATTCTTACATCCATTGTTCGTCCCAAGGAGGTCACCGTCATGATTTATACACACTTTTGATTACGAAACTTGGCGTAGACATATCAGTAGTTCCTGACCAGTCATTCGAATTAATTATAGGTCATGTTTTAAGCAAAAAATGCCAATTTCCTGTCAGTTGAGACTGTGTGTATTTATTTAAAAAAATTTACTACCGCAATATGTAAATGGATGGCACAGTGTTTATATTAAATGTTTGGGTTACGTGTCACAACGAAGAATATCCTTACATGCAAATCATATATCGGACTTATAACGACGTAATGTTAGATTTTTTTTTCTGTTTTCTCCCTTTAATTAAGGAAATACCATAGTGCAGCCCGTTTTATTAAATTTTAATTATATGGCAGTAGTCCTTAGTTATTAAATTAATTATTATTCGAGAAAATTTTGTAAATTTTCTTTATATTATCTTGTTTATCGTGTAGCGTTAGATGAAAATCGAAATAGTTTCACCAACATTTTCATTTTGAAAGGGAGACTAAATGATTCATAAACGTGAAGGTTATTATCTCATATCTCATTAGTAACAAAGAACTTTTCAATGATAATTTAAGAGAAGAAATGAAAAAGACATAAACCATGTTAAGTACAAGTAGAAATTGCATTGCAAGGTTTCCCTACATATTTGGAACATATTCTGTTATATTATTTACAAATAATAATATTATTTATGATATTGTAAATATATTGCATTTTTCATAGACTTATAAATAACATAAACCGTATTAAAAATAATGAGACATAGCCATCATCAGGGTATTTCAATGAAATTTAAAAAAAGTTTTCTGCAATTTTGGAATTTATATAATCGCTTCCTGCTTCAAATGTTAGATATTATAGGATATTATAGGATAGGAAATGATAGATATTATAGGATATCTTGCAAAAATATTGAAAATTAAACATTTCTTTCAATATTTTATTTGTCCTAACGAAAATTTCTTTATATATGTTGACGAATAGCACATTCACTATGCAAATTACTATATTAATATATCATATCACTGTGTAAAATCTCAGTTTCTACGTCAAAAGATTTCTTATCAAAAAAAATGTGAAGACAGAGCGGAAACGGAAGTGATGTAATAAGGGTTCCATTTTTCCCTTCGAGGCACGGTACTCTAAAAAATATTTATTATATTTCTTTACACAATAGTTTATACTTCATATCCTAGATCTATGAAATTATGTTATTATAAATTAAAGGCTTCTAAATACTTTAAGGCTAGTACTAATGAGTTTAATTTCTTACGATATTACCTCTTTATATTTACATAACCTCTTTGACTTCTGTTTTAAGTATTAATTTAATCATTAGTATAAAAAAAAATAAAATTAAACATGGATGAGAAGAAACGTTGCTTCTTACATACTAACAAATTGATTTTTATTAAAAATAAGATAATGTCCTTACATGTAAATAACGTGTCGAATCTGTAAAGTCTTGACGCTAAATTTTTTCGACATTATTTCTTTAATGAAGCCGTAAATACCAGTGCATAAATATATTGTAACCTTGAATTATAAAGTAGGAATGGAATATCTTTCAAAATCACATCTATCATAATAAAACCTCTTAATGGTATTGGACATAGATGAAAAGAAATCTTTCTTGACATATACTGAGTTCGATACGTGCTTTTCTTAGTTTTGGAAAACTTAATTTGAAATGTTTCGAAGATTAAAATAACTTCCATAAATAAAAATGTTGCATTAATTTGTGTATCACCCGTCATATTTTCAATCAAATCTAAGTGCGCGATCACCCTTTTATCACTGTTCAAAACCTAAAAGTCATCCATTTGTTTCTGAAGCACGACACGTGGAGAAAATTTACAAAGTTAATGAAAATTATAATACTTTTAGTTAATGAAAAGTACAATAATGGATATGATATATTTCTTTTTTTGAGTATATACTGTGTTTTCATTAACTTTTAGTTAATGAAAAGTACAATAATGGATATGATATATTTCTTTTTTGAGTATATACTGTATGTGTTTTGGTTAACTTGTTAACCGACTGCAAATAAAGGAGAGCTCCTCAATAATTCGACGTGTAGGATTTTTTTAGTTTTGAATAAACATACTAATTTGGAAGCAATTTATCATATTGGCACAACATTCATGCGGTAATTTAATTTTAGTATCACGGCGATACTCGTGGTAAAAGATAACCAAAAGAAGCAATTTAATTATTGACCATATACCCATATACCCACTGATAAAATTTAAAATCATTATGTAATAATTAATGCAAAAGTTTGAATGTTTCTACCCTCAGTTACGCCTCAACGGTTGGAAAGATTTTTAGAGAAATAGCGTAATTCCTCTAAGATGAGATTCGGTGTTTTTATTCAATAATACAATTTAGTACTACAACGTGTTAAAATACGGCGCAAAGTGTATATGAATTATATTACCTCGTGTCTGGATATTCTAAAACCTATAGGTTTTAATATAATTCTTGTAGAATGAAATTCAGTGTTTTTACTCCTTAATCATAATTTAGAAATACAACGTGTTATAATAGATAGCGCAAGGTGTATATTAAATATATTACCTGCGTGTCTCGAGATTCTAAAATCTGTACGTTTTTGTTAACCCCAGTGTCATTGAATAGGGTGCAAATCCGGTCGCCTTAATCCATGTGAGCTAAGCCGTGGGTTTATATACGTTTAACATAAATTCAAAATTGTAAAAATATATTTAAGATGTAATAGTTAATTTTCATTAGGAATATTGTATAGTTTGGTTTATTTTTAGTTTGTGGTAGTTGGTTGTCACTTAAGAAAAGTTAAATGAAAAGTATTATTGACAACTGTATACAAAATAACGCAAAATTATTTAATCTGTACTTATAATAAAACCGTAAGTTTTGTGTGTCTGTACATTGAAAATATTTGAATTTAAAAAAAATTATGACATGTAGAATCATCGCTATAGCTTTCCTACAAATTTTTCCTGGGTTTCTGAAAACCCACATTTTTTATAATTTTAGGTTGAGTAGTTTCCAAAATAAGTGGGGGAAAATTTTTTGCATATTTTTTAAATATTTTTAGACTTTCGTAACCAACTCTTTTAAATGCACTCCGCACTATAAACGGAAATGAAAAAAATTGGGTACTAGATTTGCACTTCCAAAATTTCTGAAAATCTTTTCAAAAATGAAATTTCTAAGTCAAACGGTTTCTGAGAAAAACGGCTGTTACTGACGGATGACAGACACGTGAGTGATCTGATAAGGGTTCTGTTTTTCTTTTTGAAGTAGAGAACCATGAAAAATGCTTTTCATCGTTGCACACGTACCAGGTAAAACGAGATTAGCCTATTGTAAATATACTCTGATTATCAGTATGTTTTCAATCGCTAAAGAAAATATGCTTTTAATGTTTTTTTTTCATTCAAAATTATTAATTTTATAACAAATGTTTAATTAATTACAAAAAACAATTAATTTTATCACACAGTCGAGGGTACCTTTTACCTTTTATATTGGTATAACAATAAATATAGTATCATTAAAGTTTTTTAAAATTTTTTTTATGAATTATAAACGACTTTAAACTCATATAGGAAGCTATTCCGTGTGGTTGGTTTTCAATTTGCTTGAAGTGGACGTTCTATCCGAGCATGACGTCAGAACAGTGACCTTCCTGTGCCATAAAAATTCGTTTTTTAACGTGTTTATCAAAAATAAATATGAATATTCAATATGCGATGTGCGTATAGACTTATCTGTATTTAATTTAAGATAGTAACATCTTAAAATTGGATGTAAACATGTTTGTCATTAATATTCAATTTCTTTTTTAATTAATTCTCTTCGAGTATATTCGATGTAGATAGTTTTGTTTTCAGTCAAGGTAGTTATTTCAGCGTAGAGCCGAATATTTAAGTGCAATTTTTATGTATTACATCATTTTTTAATTGAACATTATAATGTTTAACTGCAGGTATTATCTTAACGTTTGTTATACGTTTCTGCGTCAGCGGAGGCCGCACAAATATATGACAAACTTTAATAAAATACCTTTCTCTTAAGCTATTTGAAAAAAAAAACATAGATTTCAATATTACTACTTCCATAAAATCTTTAAATTTTTCTAATCATGGTACTCAGTAATCTTGTCAAACCGTAGATCTTATTAGTGAAAATGTTGTAAAATTAAAAAAAAGAAAAGGTTATACACGCATTAAATAGATTTTTATAGCTGTCTATATATCCTGATTTTTTTGTTGTGAGTTAACTGAAGTAATTTTAATTAAAATTGCTAATCAAGTACTAGTATCTAGAATTGTTTAAACTCGTGTTTGAAAAATTGGAGTGGAAGTATTACAATTCCCATTGAAGTATAATATTCTGAAAAAGAAGGTTTAAAATTAAATTTTAATTTCAGTTTATAATAATTTTTCAATGATTTTCAACTCGATGGAATGCATAATAACAAATTTGCCCCGTTTTACTTTCATTGAGAATACATGTACGTCTAACAATATTTCAATATAGATTTATTAGCTCTATCTGAAGCATATTCCTTCAAAATTATGGGAATCCCATATTTTACTACTATTTAACCCTAAAAATGGACCAATTTGATAGTATAGTTATGGAGTTAAATGCATTTATTCGGCCGTATACGTAACTTATGTACAGACAAGAATTTTGGTGATTAAATTTAAAATTTAATACACGGATAATATTTGTTAGTCTCATATATATATCAATGAGCAACATTAGGAAAAAATTGGTTAGTGGGTATATTTACTAATTTTTAGACTTAAAATTATATTTAGACTCCGGCATATATTTAGACTTCAACTTATATATAAACTTCAAAATATATTTAGACTTCAACTTATATATAAACTTCAACATATATTTAGACTTCAACTTATATTTAGACTTCAACATATATTTAGACTTAAACTTTTATTTAAACTTCAGCGTATATTTAGATTCAAAATATACATTTAGATTTCGACGTATAATTTGACTTCAACGGGAGCAATCTATCTTGTGAGAAATCAAAAATTGTAACTAATTTTTATAAAATAAATAAAAATTAGGGAATAATCTATGAACCAATGTGGACATAGAAAAAGAATAGAATAGGATAAGAGTTTAATAGATATGGTAGTGATGGGAAATGGAGGGCCACTTAGATCATATTAAAAGTCGATTTCTTCAATTTTTGGTGAATTTAGCAGAAACATATTTAATGCGGAGAACTCGACTTTTGCATTTCGATGTGATTTCACTATATCGTTATCGTGAATTGTTCGTTTTTTATGGTGTTACCGTGCAAATTTATGCAAACATCCATCCTTTCTTTTTCATGACTTTCTCTTATATAATTATGCAAAAAGTTGATTGTCAGGAAAGTTAAGTGCACACTATGTTGTTAAGTAGGCTATTTTTGCAATATTGTCCCATTTTCTATCTTAATCGTAATAAAAGGTATGGGTTGAATAAAACGTATCATAACATTTTTATTTAAAATTATTATTATTTTAAATAATACGTTTATTGTAATTCACTCATGGGACACTAATATGGATTGGAATGGTGCAATCTTGGATAATTACATACTATACACACACACACACACACATATATATATATATATATATATATATATATATATATATATATATATATATACATACATACATACATACAGTCTGTATTTATTTATTAAAAGCAGATATAAATCCAAATGAGACGCAATAAGTCAGATTAGGTAATTGATTAACTTGTACCCTAACATTCCTACTATAAACATACATACATACTATACTAATGTATAGTATAATATATTGAATAAGAAATTTTGTAAGACATTAAATAAAATTATAAAACTAATGATATTTCTAAACAGTTATAGAAATCAATCATTTGTTCAAAATTCAAGAAAATCATCTTCAGAAATGGGAGAAATAATAATTATAACATGTTAATAAAAATAATTACAAATAGATAACATAAGATACAACAAAAATGAAATAAACATGAAGATTTCACTTGTGAAAATGAGAAAATAAAAAAATGTAAACGTCATCGTGCGACAAAAGCACATATAAATACATCAATAAAGCGAACAATATTGCAATTTTCGTCCAAAAAGTTTATTTCCATCACTTTCAGGACAAAGAAATGCCTCAAATCATATGTAACATCACGCTATTTACCGTATCTACCCTCAACGTTATTTAAGAAATGTTTTTTCAAGAAATGGGACTTAATTATACATTTCAGTCCGTTAATTAATAAAAACTCACTATTGAGTTAAATAACATTAATCTTTCTTTTTATGATGTAGGTAGGTACGCCCTTGAAACTTGATACGTAGATAATGTCGTGGAAAAATGTTAACTGTTCTGGTTTTACCAGAGGATGAAGCTGTGTTATTTAATTAACAAGTTTAAATTAAAATTTTATTTAAAAAAATTGGGTGTGGCTGTGTCATGGACACGGCCGTGTGTTGTACGCGAATATGTCTATGTAACGGGTTATATTTTTTAAATAAAATATTTTTATTTATGTATTTAGGATAAAAGCAAGGAAACAAATAATTATTATGTTACAATAGCGTATAGGCCGACATTATATATTTTTGGTAATATTTTTTCATTCTAACACCTTGTTATATTCATTGTCACTACTTTAAACTAATGTTTTATATACAATCGATAGATTTTGACGCCAGCTGACGATTAAAACTTAAACGAACATCGTAGCTTTTCCGAATCAAAAGTTATACTAATTGCAAATCTTGATACGCAGCAAAATAACCTCAAAATGGCGGCGCTTCCCCCTCCACCGCACGCGATGCGTCACTGTTATTGCTTATCGTAATAAATTCTTTGATCCTTTAGCTATCCAGTGGTATATTTTTTGATGTAGAGGATAGATTCGAAACTGCAATGCCAAACTGTATCCCCGATTTTGTTATCATTGGGTTTCTTGGATTGCCCCCGTATGGTAACAAATTTAAAGACGTCAAAAAACGTTTCTACTAAAAGTTAAAAAGATAGTAGTGCTGCACTCTTTCGCAAAAAAATTTGCACAATTCAAAGTGTATATTATATAATTTCATAGTGAAATATTTGTTACTCCGGGGTTTTGTAAAATGAGAATCCTATTGCTTAATTTGTTTATGTTTAATTAATTCAATCAATGGCTACCCGTTAAAAGAAGCGACGGTATTTGTTAGTTTTGTAATCGTTTTTAGAAAGTTATTAAGTATTTCCTTAGATTTTTTTAAAATTGGTTTCTTTCTTATTAATAATATTTGATACATTAAAAATAATTTATGTGCATTTATGAAGATTACTTTTTTGTTTTGCGTCATGATAATAAATTTTATTTTAATTTTTGGCTCTTTCTTTATTTTCAATTGTCATTTGAGTTATTTGCTTTTTCATATTCTAAAAACACATGCTTTATTAAAAATTATATTCTTTTTCTGTAACGTCAGTCGGGTTCCATCAAGTGCAGTTATTATTGAAGAGGCCTTTTGAAATGCAGTCGAAGTCGTTAGTTAGTGTTTTTATATTGTATCTTCTTCTCGATATATGAGTCTCTAAAGTGTCGTATAGTGAACTCTCTTATCGTCCGTATATTCATAGGAAAAAATTAGTAAACTTTTCAATTTAATTCGATCAACTTGCGCTTATAATACAGTAAAGAAATGTAGATAACAAATATTTTTTTACGCCTTTAAAATAATATTAATAATAATAATATTTAAATGTTTAAACTTTTATTCCTTTTAAAGTCGCGTTTGCGAAACATTAAGCGTCAAATTGGAAATCAAAGTAAAATCCAAAGTAAAGTATTAATATTCCGAAACTTGACCTTTGTATTTATTAAATTCTTTGCTACACGCAATATTAACGATGTCGAAACGAGGAAACGGTATTATGTTATATATAAAAAAATTAAATGAGATATGTTATAAAAAGAGCTAACGAGCTGATTTTTAAACGGGAAATTAATTATTCTATGAGATTTTAATCGGTTTAGCACCAGGGATCTTGCATATAAAGCTTGTGTTACACGTCGATGAAACACTAAGTAGCTATGTTTTCAACACTTTTTTACATGTCCAACATTTGAAAGATAATTATTTAAAAAACGAACAGATATTTATGTCTTTCAAGTGAAGAGAAATCAAGCTTTATTAAATATTATTCTATCTACAAGTTTAAAAACCAGGTTAAGTTCTAGTATAATTCACTAGCTCGCAATTCTAGATATTAAGCTGTTAGACCATCATAAGACGAAAAGAAAATAATTGAAATTGAATACTTTTCTAATGAAATCTTTAGATAATGGTGAGAAAATATAGAGGAAAAATGAAAAATTATTGATTGAAATTAAGAATTGTTGGGATATCGAAAAAATTAAAAAAAATTCAAATAGCACCATAGATATAGAGCGCAGAATAACGGATATAATTGTCATCTGTTTTTATCTATATACATTATAAAAATGCAGAATTGGCATGTCTGCACATTGAAAATATTTGATAAACAATTATTTAGGATAATATAATAAGAGTGATAGAACACAAAAATATTATTTTGGAAATTTTTTCTGTGCGTCTGTGTGTATGTTTATTTATTCACGCATAATACAAGAACTACTGAAACGATTCTTATAATTTTTAATTGGTAGATTCTCTAGAATCTGTAATATTATATAGGATTGGTTTTATGATATTCGACATAATAGAGAAGAAGACATGGTAATTTGAAGTTTTAATAAAAAGCGCACTTAATTGAAAAAAACGAATGTGCTTTAGACCACACGACTGAAGTAAAACTTCAAATTCAAAAAATATGAACTTTAAAATGAATTTAAAATTTTATCGCACATGCACTGGCTATGAGAGGAAGAGAGAAAGAAAATGTGTGCTCGCACCTCTCTCTCTTGTACCTACAGTAATATACGAAACGTAACTCTCTTTTTTTCTGTCTTCACTAACTTATATCTCCCTCGCAACTTCCGTTCGCCTCGCCCGATCACACTTTCCGTAACGCTCTCGTCACGCATTCACCAGCTTACTCCCCAAGTCAAGCGTGCGTAAAGAAGTTTTACTTCAAAATCTTTCTTTTATTATTATTAGGAGTATTTTAACATTCAATTCTAAAGTTAATTTACATTCTCGTGTAAGTGATTTTCACGTAACATCAGCCCTCACACCATGTCGATTAAATAATGAGTAACTATAAAAGTGAGGGCTATATTGTTTCTTTTTTTTGCGTAGATAGAAAAGGAATTTAGTTACAACATAATTAAAACACTTGTATCATATTTATACAGTTATGGGTAAAAAATAAGAAAAACAAGAAAAACGAAATTTTCTTGTTTCCGTAAGAAACAAACGTGCATAAGCGAAAAGTTTTTACAATATGCAATTTTTGTACCATAAAGTAGTATGTACAATAATTAAACGTAAAGATAAAAAATCATTCATCCTAACAAAAAAATATCTGATAGTTATGTTTCAAACCAAAATATAATAACACACGATTTTCAAAAAATCTTGGAAACAAAAATTACTGTACGCTAAAGACGACTTTATTAACATTTGTTTTCTTCTCTCTACTATGATATACGCCTGTATTTATTTATATGTTTATCTCATTTTACGTTTGAATGGCGTTAATTGCCGTGTCGCTCCACAAGTGACGTGTGCGCTTGAGAGGTTAAAATTATGTTCGTAAGGTCTTCGTGAATGTAGTTACGATATAGCTAATCTTACAGTTATTTTAACCCCGCGAGGTTCCTTTTACGTAGCAGCGAACAAAGTCACGGGCAGAGTCAGACTGGTTTCAAAGGTCTAACCCCTTAACATACATGTAAAAGTTATTGATCCTAATAATAAAGAGTATTATAAATTATACATAATTCTACTAAAAGATACAGATTATATATAAATTATACATAATTCTATGCATTTCTTAAAATCTATAGTAGTTAGATATATCGCCCTGTTTATACTGTGATTTTTACTAAGTTCACGAGTAGTTTTTACTTTAATCAAATATACTTTTCGTGGTATGAATATTCCACGTGTGCGAAGCCGCGGATATGATACTCCGCTCGCTATAATAATGATATCACAATGAATGTAAAATTTTGGTAGTAATTCGTTCTTTAGCTGTTGAATTTTTGTCTGTATTTTATCACGATAATGGAAAAAAAATGTTTCACACTACGCAGGTTTCTATATGTTGCATGCTTTTCGACTAGATAACGCCCAAAACTACCTAATTTTCACGGACTTCCTAGAGCAATACTTTCATCCTCTTGTTGAAAGTATAAATTGACGAAAGACTAGATATATTTTTGCTGTATATATAATTGACATATATATATATATATATATATATATATATATATATATATATATATATATATCGAAATATAGCCATCGACGCCGTTTTAAACACGTGTCTTCCTACGATCGTAATAAAATTTACCATGGTAACTTTTTCATACTTCGCAAATTATTTTTTATCTTTTCCGCAATAAATGTCAATGCAAAGTATTAACGGAGCGCAACAAAAATGTGCGTGCGCACACGCACAAGTAGCAAAAAACCAGTCACATCCGCTCGGCTAAAGCCGCTGTCATTCGTTGGCCCGAAAGAGACGGAAGATAATGTGAACTTTGCTAACGCGCCGACTCACACGAGGAGTTTGTTTATTTGCGTAAACATCCTCGTATGTATTTCCCCAGAGTCAAATGAACGATAAAGTATTTTGTAAGAAATTTTAGAAATATTGTGTAAAAAAAGTCGTTATGCTAATGACTTATATATTTCAATTTTCATTTTTTTGTTGATAGTTGACCATTAAATATGCTCATTTGAATATCATAAAGTAAAATGTAAAAAAGAGTGATCGGTTTAATAAAATAATTGTTTAGTAGTATATTTAAATTGAAATAATATTAAAAAATTATGATACGTTGGCGCATTTAAAGCAGTAAGTAGGGCCAAAGTGTTTAAATATTATATGCAATGAATAGTGTTGTGGTTTTGATTATTCTGGTGCATTGTCTATGGTGCGCAGGATTGTGCGAGGGACAGGACTCGTCGCAATGTCCTGATGTTCTGGAGTATGGCTATGAGGGTTCAAATTTAGTGGGCTACGTTATTGCAAACAACCCGCCTTACGGCAATGAGGTCAAAATTCGGGTCCGTTATACCGTGGGGACTTTGTTGCCTAATGTGAGTATGGTTACCATTATTTTTAATTATCATAATATATATATATATATATATATATATATATATATATATATATATATACAATTTCAATTTAATAAACAATTAATAAATAGTTATGCTTTCTGGTAATATTTGATATTCGACATCGATCGACAATTTAAATGTATAGTACATTTAAATTGTCGAACAAACTTACTGTGAGATATATGAAATCTATTTTTTGTATCATTTTGAGTAGATTGAGAAATAAATAAAATGTTTAAATATTATAGATATTATTACTTGTTATTTATAATGGACATATGAAAAAAAATACTCTAATATATTACATTTCATTGGATGATCATTTTTCTTGATTTTAAATTTTTTATCCCATTTAAAAATCAAACAAATTAGATAAAATTGTCATCTAGTTGTTGATGTTAATTATTTTTTTAATTATGTCCAGCTTTTAATTAAGATATTTTTCAACGTGAATTGTAACATTCATAATTTTAATAAATTTATTGTTACAATGAGTAATAAGTAGCTATGTTAGAGCGGTTTATTTTTTAAAATTTTTAAGCTTATTTTTATGAATATATTTTTTTTTTCAGAAAATAAAAAAGGGTAAAAAAAAATTAAAAAGAAGTTAATTTCGCATCCGAACTTCCATATGTATTTAAACAAATGTATGTAAATACGAGATTGCAGAGGTTAATTTATATTTTTATGTGCGGAGTTAAAACCACAAGAGAGTTTTAGTATGAAGGTAGTTAGAAATTTCAAGGTCCTCTCTTTTTGTAGTTTTACAATATTCTAAGTCTAAGTTTGATTATTCGTTACTTTGGTACTGTATTGGAAAATAAAATATAAACGGAGACTTGTAAATATTTAATAATGGTGTAACGGTCGGTGTAAACAGACCACTTAAAATGTAAATATTTATAATTAAATGCCAATTGGCACTATTATAATGAATTCATAGTAAATATAAAATTAACATCGAAATTATTCGAGATTATAACTGCAAACAGGATGGTTTAAGTATTTGAAATTATTTAAGGAGTTTCAAAGCAACATACTTATAAGGATACCAACGCAGTGAAATGAGAGGGCAAAAGTTCGACTTTCTCAATGTTTGGAACTGAAATAGTTAAATACATACGATACTCTGTAATTAGTAGAACGGTTAGTTATATTACAGATAATAATTTTTGTGGAGAAAGATTCAGTATTGGTTAATGCAGCGACTGTTATATGTATGTTACGTCAGTTTTAACCACTCCAAGTAATAAGTACTTGTTAATCTAAATATATGTACATACAGACCGTGACATTTAAATTGTGACTGCGTCAGTTAACAGCAGCTAAACGACACTAGGTGTAATGTTCTTTGTCGTATGCAGATATCTATATGTAAGCGGTATTGATACATCATCTGAAAAGTTCAATTTTCCCTTGAATTTGAACGTCGTTGTCACAATACAATAGTTTGAAAGTTTACTAAATGAAATATATCGAAGAGGAAAGTACAGAGATAATATTTCCAGTATACCTTTGGTGTGTTTTTTGTTTCAAACATCGGACAATGATTAGATAATAACATAATTATGGGAGTCTGCACTTGATTGTATGTGAAATAACAGTAGTCTTATCAAAGCGAAAATAAGTATTTTTTTGTTTATATGCTCATCTAGCTTTCACGTCACAACTATTCAACCGGTCTTTGAGAAATTTCGTATACACGTAGTCTACGTCATGGAGAAGAACACCTGTAGGGATAAGAACTTGAATATATATATATATATATATATATATATATATATATAAATAAATAAATATATATATATATATATATATATATATATATATATGAAACTCTTTTTTTCCTTTGATGACATTAAATATTTTTAAAAGAACATCAATTTTTTTCCCAATTTCCACATGAGTCAATTAGTGAGTAAAAGTTAGTTCCAGTTATAAATTAATCACATCAATATTACGATATGACGAAATTATTTTTACAAATAACGCTTTTAAAGATTGAGTTGAAAAAA
Organism: Druceiella hillmani; assembly: GCA_039881145.1. Taxonomy (NCBI): domain Eukaryota; kingdom Metazoa; phylum Arthropoda; class Insecta; order Lepidoptera; family Hepialidae; genus Druceiella; species Druceiella hillmani. Next base: position 42,078,657 of record JAYKKI010000009.1, read on the forward strand.
GTTTATAGATTTTATATAACTGTTTACATCATTTTGTCTGTAACTAATATGTTAATATTCTGTCAACAGATTTTCTTTCAGGCGTTTGCTTAGATTTAAAGGTATTCATTCTATAGTTCAACATCTCGTCATCGCAACTTCATGGTTCGTATCACACACGTTACCAAGATAATAAATCTTTTCATCCGTAACAGTGTATCAAAATCTGTTTATATAAACTGAAATAAAAGTAAACACATTTGGAGGCAGGCGGACAAACAATTCTATACCTATTATTTTGACATATTTTCTTTATGGACACTATGAATAAGCGACTAATTATTACAAAAATATCCGTTAACTATGAATGGAATGCATTTGCGGTAAAAACATTTAAGTACGCATAGTATTATATACTAAACTACTAATTGTGTCTACGAGTTCGTTCGCGTGAAATTTAGAATAGGAAAATTTATTAGAATTTTTTTTTCTCATGTATTGCTCTTGTGTATAAACTATAACCATACCAAATTTCCTCAAAATTCTTATAGTAGATTTTGCCTGATTGATGAGCTTACAGACAGACATAGAGACAAACAGTATAAAAACAGCTTTTCTGGCTTCTATTTTCATTCTTTACCCTAAATCAATCGCTCTTTTTAAAATATTTTCCATGTGCAGAATTCACTCTGTTATAATTTTATTATATGCATAGAAAAAGATTTACAAATATTAATCTTATATTTCACCATAGAAATATATTACTTACTATACCTTTCACAGGCATAAGGATATTGTAAATTTCTCAAAAACTATGATAAATATCTATATATACTATATATACAGTATTCCCGAAAACTATTGCTATAGTTTTCGGAAATACTGTATGTAAACTTCCAATAATCCTATATATTCAAAATTTTAACTTAACAATTTCGAAGACAGGCACGGGGAAGAATATATTTTATTTTTTGTGGACATTTCCTGTAATATATCTAAAAAAATTCTAAAAATACTGTTTTAGAATCTTTGTACATTGTCCCTTCAATTGATACAACTGATAGTAACAAGAAAAAAAAATTATACCAAATTTGACCGTACAAAATTCTCTGACATATTTTCTAGGTGCTTACTATTAAGAATTATGTGGGTAAATCTACATCAAGCTGGTTTTATGTGAAATAATTACGGATAATACGTTAATAAATTACATGTTCCATTTTTTTGAGGTATAGAAGCCTAAAAAAAGGTTCAATGCATTAATAAATTCATTCGACTTTCTTAATTATACCGAATAGTATACCTTTCACAGGCATAAGGATATTTTTGATAATAACCATGATTGTTATTTTCAAATATATTTCTAAATTTTTCGATTTAAGGGTAAAAGAGGCAAATTAATGCAAAAAAATCAGTTTAGGGCTTGCAGTACATTTTTTAAAACAACCATGATTATTATAAACAGTCAAATATATTTCTGAATTTTTGCAATTAATCCTAAAAATTTTAGTTTAGATCTTATAAATTTTAATTTGACATTCTTTTCAGCATAAAATATAATATTATCAGTCCATTTTAAAGGATAAAATTACTTCTTAATATTCTCCACTTATTTATTTAACAATTTGAACTACTTTAAATAGTTATTAGAGTTATAGATGTACATTTATTCTAAATTTCACATAGTTATATCAAATACTTAGAATATAAAGATATAACCATGCAAGCAATCTCACGGTAAGGATTCCGTTTTTATTTTCTTAAAGGAGTGTGTTGTTTTTTTATATGTATTAAATTTCAATTTATAGGTATCTTCATTAGTTATATGTGGCTATTTTTTGTGAAACAGCAACAACGCTTAGATACTATTGAAAATAAAGTTTGGATCTTATAAGTTACTATTTTATGCCCGCGACTTCGTTCAAGCGTATTTTTTGTTTTCGTGGCAGAATTTTTCTCTAATAAATAATGTTTACATCTCAAAAGTACCCTTGATCGTAACAGAAACAACTTATATCTTAGCGTGAATGCTAATTCAGATTGATGTTTAATATCGTTTAATTGTTGTGACTATTTGTTTTCCCCTGTTTTTATTATGTTTAATAGTTTCGACAATTTATATACACCTGGTTTTATTATGTTTAATAGTTTTGACAATTTATATTCACCTGTTTTTATTATGTTTAATAGTCTCCATAATTCTATTCACCTCTTATTCCTGCGCGCTTTGTCGTGCAGCTTTATGATAGTAATTGAATTATTAGTTTTTTACAAAATATATGATCAAAAAGAATATTTCAGATTTTAAGCGGTATATTAAGCGTTATCTTTGTATAGGTTTAATTTAAATCGGTTTAGCAATTTATTACGTCATGCTTAAACAAACAGACAAATCAATAAAAAACAGACCAGATATACCATAGGAACTATTCGAAAGGGGAAAAATATAACCTAAATTTAAAATTTAACCCCACAAAATTGTATTTTACTTGGTGATTTTTACGTGTTATTCTAAATTTTAATTTAAAATTGTGTGTTGAGTTTAATTACGGATGTTGGTCATGGAACAAGATAAAAACGCTCAGATGAAATCGTACGAATGGAATTATGTGAAAACGAGAAATACCGAGAGCCTCTCGGAAACTCACGGATCCGGTTTGCACGGATGGAGATGTGTGCTGGCAATAAATTGAGTATGTTAACTATATAAAATTCGGATAGTATCTAATATAATATCCGAAACGCCGAACATATTTATATTAACGTCCATTTGTTTAGTACATTTACAAGTATATTTTTTACCTTTATTTTGATTTTATTGCTGTAGCTTTTTATATAGGTTTTTCGCTATTTTATGTTGACGTATTTACAAAAAGGATAAACGCATGTCTCTTCTGAATTAAATTAATCAAATAAACGATAAATAAAATATGAACCAAAAAAAGTTTAAGCAAAAGTTATAGTCGAAAAAGTTTTCAATATATCCAGTATTCAATAGTTACCGAGGAAACTTTTGTTGATAAATTACATAAATGTTATTGATATATCGTTTTAAAATTTATAACAAAATTTTCATTCGTGTTTGGGTGAAATATATATTGAATAAGACTCAATTATCAAAAATCAAAAAATAAATTACTTTTTTTAGAATATCTCACTTTATTATATGCAGATTAATTTGCAGAAAGGTTAACATGGTAGAAATTAGTTGATTGCATAATTCTTATGCATTATTCAAAAGAAAACACACTTGTAAATAATAGGATTTAAGGTTAAACTAATATAAAGATATTAAAAACTTAACACACGCGCACACACACACACACACACACACACACATATATATATATATATATATATATATATATAACCTTTTACATATATATATATATATATATATTACGTCTATAGATAGTGCATACTTGCATCGTTGTTTTATTATTCCATTTGTGTACTTTTTCAAATTCAAATAAGACTTTTACCGAAGGAATTAAATTTTCCTGGACAAAAAGCAGTCCCAGAAATGAATTCCAAGCGCGCTATCTTTGCACGCCTGGAACTCATTTCTAGGAATCGCATTGACAAGGTACTCCATTGCGACGTGAAAGAAGGACAAACAAACAAACTTTCGTGATCATAATATTAGTTAGGTTTCGGATTAGGATTGGGGTGAGATATTCCAGGTTACAAAGAGACCTCTGTCAATTCCCGATTCACTATCTCTGTGAAAAAATTACATCCATCTGTTGATTCGTTGTAAGGAGAAAAAGGGACAAATAAACAAAAACACTCTCGCAATAAAATAATTTCTGAAAAAAAAATGTTCGAATGAAATTAGGGCGATGTTTGGATGTTTGTTGATATGTTCGGATGGAATTTGGGCCAGGATTAAGAGGGAGTTAAGGAAGTGAGATAGGTTAAAGGAGATTAATGTAAAAAGGCAATAGATTAGAGAAGATAAAGTTAAGCGAGGTATGTTTTTCAGATCTCTTTTGAACATGTGAATTGACTGTGAAAATTTGGTGTCAAAAACTAGTATAATTTACTATCGGGATTAAAGGCTATAACAGCAATAAAGAATTAAATTAATTGCTTAGCTCTGTAAAAGAATATTAACTATTACTGCGTAAATAAGCGACACTTACCTCCCCCCGCCAGTTTAACGTCACCCGCAGATACGTACTCGTTATCTAGAGTACGCGATCCCAGGTTGCCGCTTGTTGCGTGCGCGTGTTATTTGTTTGATTTTGCGATGTTTGGTCGAGTTTAACTTGTGTAATTTAGTCTTAAGTGATACATATTTATAATAATTCAATTTAAGGGTCTGTTATTGCGCTGTGTACGATTTCTTAGAAAGCAATAAAATCAATATGGATAGAAGATTGTTTTCTCCCTTTTTTTGTTTGTTGTAAATAATTTTGTTTTGTATCACTAATTTATTTTGGTCAACAAACATGATTTAATGTCAACAAACATGTCACTGAGCAGTTTTAAAATACAAACTGTTCTTAAAAGTCAATGTTATGTTTGAACTCGATGTGGTTGAAAAACGTGTCCTTGTGGTGTCTGCCATAGGTTTTATATGGTTTATTAAGAGTCAAAAGTACAAAAGTACAACAATCACTTTCATTCAGTTAAATATATAGTATAAAATATTTATTTACATAATTTCATTTTTACAATTCGGTAATAATAAAGACGTGCGCCTCAATACAAAGTTACTGCACCGTTGTTCTATCGAGACAATTATTCGATTGACGCTATTGGTTAGAAAGAGAAACAGCTATGTTGCTGACGTATAGCGTCAACTCGTCTATACGCGATAATATTGATGGAGACTGATATATAGTAATACTGAACATTCTTTATCTGCATGCTGCCTATAGCCGTACATTAATTTACACACACATACAAACGGATACAGACAGGCGAATACGTTTATAATAGTGTAGGCAATTAAATTTGTACGCTTGTACGGAGTGTCGGGGGTGTGCTTCTGCTACGTATACTAGTGTTTATGATTTAATAGTTAATGATTTAATAGTTAATTTTTGTTTGTATCTATAATTTTAGTTCAAATATAAGTGGCAACCTCGATTTTTTACTAAATTTCTGCCTCCCGTTATCAGTTTGTAAGAATAGTGTTTTATACAATAATCGCATATTATTTTAACGTAATATGCAATAATGCTGATTAATCATGTGAAAATTATGTGAAATATTTTCATGAAATAATGTAAAGTATCTCCGTAGTCATTGAAACAGATCACGAAAGTTAAATTCACTCTTTCAATGTATACTTTAATTCACGCTTTCACTGTATAATTGTACGGTAATTTTATTATATTTAAATTCGCCGACCAAAATGGACATAATTGAAAATTTCTTAAGTTAGTATAAGTTTTCAAGCTGAACTTTTGTTTATTTCCTAAACTTTACGATAGTAATGTGCCAACATGCGAGCATAATACGTAAGCAGATTGGAATTTAGTCATCATTCCAGCGCCGGACGAGCATACAATTAAAACCATGGCGAGCAAACAACTTGCGAATAAATTACGCGTTTACAAATATTATAAGTTGCCGCCAGTTTGTTTACCTTGCTTTAACACGAGTACGTGTTTTCCATGGATTTATTTCGATTTTGATTTCATGACTTAACTTGTTGTGTTTTAGTAATGTGTTCCAATTTCCTCATTCTTAGCATTTCATTACGAAATTTTTCAGTTTTTCTTTATGCGTTAATGTTTTATACAATATTATTTACTATTTTTTATTTTGATAAGGTAGAAAGGTTTCCTTTCAAAAAATATATTTTTATAAAGTGATATTATTTTTTTTCGGAAATGTAATGAAAGTATTCAAATAAATATTCGACATAAGGCGCAGGAAATTAGAAAAAAAGGCATGTTTATTTACATATTTACTTTTTGAAGGTAAATATGCATTTGTCTCTGATTTATGATTTAGCTTAAATATTTACATCAATTATTTTCAATTTCACTTTGACAGGAAAATGGGCTTTAAAACTCTTAAATTTTATTATATTTCAGGATATTTAGAGTTAGAGGCTTCAGCCTAACATTAATATAATTGGTATGAAGTATTTGTCAACGAATAACTTTGTTATTATTTTTTCTTCTATAGACAAAATTGTTAATCTGTTTTTACTCGATCGATTTAAATATTTATATAAAATATTTAGTAAATAATAATCTCTAACACTTTTAATAGGATTTACTCTAAATGCTCTTAATAATTTGGCTATTTCAAAACGAAATTATAATATTATTACATGTTATTATTATGAAGATATTTGCTGTCGGAAAATTGAGGATATATTTCTTAATAGAATAGGGTTTTGGTTCATTAAAGTGACGGTTCGATTATTTTATTTATAGATTTCCCGTTTACTCAAACATGGTCTTAGTCTGTGTTCAAAGAATGTGTTCATGTTTTTGATTTCCAGATAGAATTCTTTTCGTATAATTTCTGAAAAAATCGGCTAAGGTTATAAAAACAAAATATTGCCTGTTATATGTTTCATAGGCGAAAAAACATTTTTGAGACCCTTATAACTATCTCCTTCATCAAACGACACCCCACACTATACAAGGAATTCATACTTTTCTAGATTACTTAATTTGCTCCGCCCCCAAAATTCCAAATGGATATGAGTTTCCGCTGTTGAGAATATGCGCAATAAAAATTGCTAAATTTAAAATTTCTATATCAAGCGATTTTTGAAAAAAAACAACTCTGACGGACGGAAGAACAGGTATGTGAGTGACTGATCTTGTAAGTGTTTCGTTTTGAAGTATGAAACCCTAAAAAGAAGATATTTTAGAATAATAAGCAATTACTGATTCGATAATACCTATTTCAGGAATTAATTACACTTAAAATTCTCTATTGCATCATACATTAAAATTTTTATTGTTACCTTAGTTATTCTATAGCAAATATTTTATTAACTTGAACTCTTAAAGGTGTCGGAATTCATATAAAAAGTATTTATTTGAAAGCTATCAAATAAGTTTCAACCAGAAAATTCTCTTAGCTTTGAATTACCGTAACTTTGTTATTTCTCAGAGACAATAAATACAAAACAAATGCTTATTTTGTAAACAATACCATTTTCATAGTGAAAGAATCTTTATTTAACTATATATACGAATATTAACTTATAGCATGAAATAATCTAATTTTATTATGGAAATGCAGAACAACTACGGCAGTGTGCAGCTGACGAGCAGCAATGATGAAGTACAGCGTGCCGTCTCGCAGAATCTGTCGCTGCGTTACAAGATAATCTTCCCTGTACCCTCGCCGCTGCCCAACATCATCTCCATCGTCTTCAACGGAGCCACCATCTGTTCGGGTCCTAACCGTAGGTTGCATATACAGTTTATTTTAGGTTTAAGTTTTTGTGACAGGCTATGTATGAGAATGATGTTACTATTCTACAAACATATTTAAAAATATAGAGCAATTTTGAAGGATATTGCGTTATAGCGAGGGGTATCTCTCTGGACTTTAACTTAAATTTTACTCTCGATATGAAATTAAAATGGAAAAAATTAACAGCAATTTTCACCTGAGAATGAACACCGGACGTCTTCTCTCGTTGTAAATGTCATTGGGATAAAAACACACATTAAATAAATTACATCACTCAAAAAAAAATATCTGAGTCTATGCTCAAAAAAATAACAATAAAAGCCAATTATTCCTAAGTTTAATTTTATTGTCAGTATTCTGAAAATTTTCCGATATTTAACTATGACTGTAATTTATTATTACCTACATATTTTATATTTTTCGTGTTAAAATGAATTCTATTTGTATTCGTGGCTTCAAACGCTCATCTATTAGTTTTTAGCAGTGGAAAAGGTGACGCTATTACAGTAGCTTTACTGTTATATTATTAAGACAGAAATACGGGAACTTCAAAAGCAATTTTGTTAAAGCTTTCGAACAGTGCATATACACGTTATAATAATTCAACGAACGGTAAGTATGGAAATCCTTAAAAAATGCGTCAGAATGGTGCCTCAAAAAAAACTTGCATCATTTATTCAGTGCATATAATATTTTGTGATGTTTTAATTTCACTTTATAGATTTTTTTAGTCAGTAATAGCTTCTTGATTTAATGAGCATAGTTATCGCTGTAGTCTTAGAGTTCTTGCACTCATTCTAGGGGTCAAATACTCTTTGTGGCGTTCAGCAAGTACCGACTGCCGTTTTTAATAATTTATTTAACCCTTAAATGCACTCTTTAGCAGATTTTCTATATGACTTTAAATCTGTACATTCAAGTTAGCAACTTTCCAGATCTGCAACAGTTTTACTTTTTCTCAAAGTTGAGACAATAATTTTACTTTTTATTAATTGTAATAAAGTAGGAAATTTAATAAAATTGTTATCATGGTGTTCTCTTATTATATATTTAATTTTTGTAATCTATTTCCAAAATTATACAAATTGTGCCCGTAAGGGTTAAAAATAAATTATTGAACAAAATTAACAAATAATTTTTGAGCAAAAAACAATTACACAGAACACCGTCATAACATTCAAAACACGAACTTTTTGAAAGTTCGTCTTTTGAATTAAGATTAAGATTCAAAAGACAGACCTTCAAAAAGTTCATTTCTTGAATAATATGATGGTGTTCAACATCACACAATATCACTACAGCAACAAACCATGTCACTAAAGTAACGCCAACAACACGAGAATCATTTTCCTGTTCACATACCATTGAACCTGGCAGTAACTTCGAGAAAATTCAATGCAAATGATCACAATTAATGTTTTCATTAAAATCTGAAAAATAGTTATTTGCCACTAGATCCATTTACATATTAATTGTACATAAATTAATGTATGCCCTAGTGAAATTTAAAAACAATAATAAATATTATTAAATGTACAATTTTTGTAACATTTTTCCTTATTTTTCTTCAAATTTCCGTATAGTATTTACAAATTTTAACAAACCTTCTATTAGGCTATTATTTATGCTGCCTTTTCCAACCATCAAAAAATGGCATAATCCTTAAATAACAAGCTCAGCGCTTTCACAAAAACTATTATTACACGATCATTTCTACCCTTGGGTTTGATTATTTCAAGTAACGGATACTACTTAAAAGTTGAAGTTTTTCTTTAATTTTTAAAAATGGTATCTGCGTAACACTGTTCATATCTAACAGATAGATATTTCTTCCCAATTATCTAAAATATCCAGTAGTGGGGCCACATAGTTTCTATGGGCCTGTTAGCGTCTAATACATTCAGAATTCGTTCACGTTTTCTCGTGATCGACAACGTCCTTTACCGTATCGGTATGTGACATGAAACCGTAATAGATTCACAGTTTTTAGATATAATTGTAGTATATATTATCACGTGTTAATTTGGCTTATTAACTTTAAAACAGATTTAAACGTACTCCTTTTCATTAACAAGTTGAAATTTAATTATATGATTTGAACAAACAAATATTGACAATAATTTATGTTTATGGGATTAATGTGGTGATGACGTCGGTTTGACCATCTGCAACGGAATTTCTTTGCATATATTTTTACATATGTGTTTGTACGCGTGTATTTGTGCGTGCGTGCGTACGTATATATGTGCTGGTGAATGTTCACATGAGCGCGCTTAAGTGTATTTATGTATGAACGTATGTGTATCGCTTTGGCAGATAGTCTTGTTATGTTTAATACGTAGAATATATCATTAGTTTATGTGAACAAGTGCGCAACTACGGGATATGTGCGGAGTATAATTAGATCTAATAATAATAACTTTGATAGTCCACCAAATTGTTAAAATTTGGTAAAAGAAATTAAAAACTGATATCTCTGTACATGCCTATATAGAACGAAAATCTGTTATTTACCTTTTTGGAAGCCTCTCAAAATAAATTTTAATTAATATTTTCAGTTTTGGACCAAGAAACTATATAATTTGTCTGAATTTCAAGTACCTATATTATTTTGCTTAGAAGTTAGAAGCTTCTAATATTCAGACGTATAGACGACGTTGCCATAACTATAGGGTAACCTTATTTTTCGGGCTCTTTGGTTATGGAAACATGAAAAATCTGAAATTTTCACAGTGACTTCATTGCAGTGCCATATACTATTGTTATGCCGTGATAAAATATTCTTCTTGAATAGAAAAAATATAGTAAAAAAAATATACACGTGAATTTTTCATAGAGATTCGAATTCATACTTTCACCATAGGCTATCTGCATTCATAAGTAGAGTTGGCTAAGATTGTGGTTGTTGATATTCGTATTATTTAGCTGTGTTTGAATCTAGATGATATTAAAGTATCATCACAGGTGTCGAATGTTAATCAAATATCTAACATTATTAATCCTGCTAAGATTTTGTGGTAATATCTTAGATCAACGAATTATTTGTTAGAAACAACACGAACGATCCAAAAAAAAAATCATATTAATGATAATTATTTATTACGATGTATCATTTAAAAATAAAAGGAAAGAATTCAAATTAAAAAAGAAGGCTGATGGATTTAATAGATAAATTGATACATTCAAATATTAATTTATATACAACATTAAAAAACAAATGGATCTATTGAAAATTACGTTTTATATTTTGACAATAGTTTCTTTAGTTGATAATATTTAAGGTCAAATACTAGTCTAAATAAGGATGTAGTTACTATTTTCGGACGATAACCTGAAAAGACTGCAGACTAATGTGAGAATACGTACTTGCTCTTATCAATCGCATTACAAAACAATTCGACGAAAGAGTCTCCGACGCTGTCAGCTGCGAATCACACAGTCACTGTGTCATAATAAGCAAAAAGTCGGCAACACAAAAGCGACTTCTCAGAACTATCAACTTGTCCATGTTTCGGTCCGGCAATGTCATTGCCAGCCAAACAACCTTGTAGAAAACTGTAAACCATTCGTTCACGCGTTTTAAACTGTTGAATGGTTTGATCGACAGCAATATTTTGAAGTCCGCAAAATTCAACAGAAGCGGTAGAGTTGACAGCGGACGTCAGATGCGCTTTTATTCAAGGTTCTTTCAAGCGTATCTGGACAATCTGCATAATGGTTGTTATTGGCCAGTGACGTACGATAATGTAAAGTTCTTTTACAGAAACAAAAATGACTTCATAAGTATGTTGATGTCATCTTTTAAATATTACAAGAGTTTGTTTTCAGCATTGCTAGAGGCTAAATTTAAACATAGAATAAGGAATTTCCGTTTTCAGTGATGAAAAAATTTGTCCGCATTGTTTTTCATTCGGTGCTATTTACATTTCTGAGAGATTTGAACGGTCGAAACAATCAACAACTGTTGATGGATTAAAAAGATGTATTTTTGTATAGAAGAAACGAACGTGACAATGTTTTTGAAGACAAGGAGCAACATATATGGATCCGTGATCGACGTTATCTATATATCCTACCTACGCTTCCTTTCATTGTTTTAAACAATTCAGATCTATATGAGAAACAGATTCAATTACTTGAATGAGCAGACTCTTGATTCAAAGTTTTACGCCTGAAAACTCTTTCAGGCTTCTTTTTGAAATCGATTCCAAAAAATTTTCTATTTTCGTTATACTTATGTTGCTACTAAATTCCGTTTTAGTCCCTTCCTTTAACCATATGCTATCCATTTATGAGTTTCTTTTGGCATTACATTTAATTATAATTAGTTTTTCCTTTCCATTTAAATTTCTTCCAGCCTTCTATGAAATCTAGTTTTCATATTTAACCATTCTGATTGATTGGAAGTGATTATTTTTGAAATAAACAAATATGCAAAATGATTGTTGATTTTTTTACATCATTCGTGTAAACTGTTTTATTGGGGTAATTCAAAAAAGTAAAAAATATGGAATTCATGGTGAACAAGTACATTTTTTGTTAATTTTCTGCTTTAGAAGTTTAGTAAATGATTAGTGGGAAACAATATTTATAGAATCTTCTATTATTATAATGCAAACTTTCTCAACAGGAGCTGGCCCCGGAGTGACAACGGTTACAGTGGAACACACACTATATCCTACTGGAAACAGAGGTCCATCAAGGCCGGTATCCAGGCCAATTACTCCTGATATATTTTCCTGGGTGACGGATCAGTTTCAACCCATTCCTGTGGAGACTGAGAGACCAGTCAGGCCCGTGAGGCCTGTGAGGCCGGTGAGACCGAGACCTACGACTCCACCGACGATTGATTATGAGGACTATGATGTATCAGTTGCCCCACCGAGCAAACCTAGGTAAGAGTTAAGTTAGGCACTAGATCTGGAAATTAAGAAAATTGGATTAGGTTCTATCTTGAAACTTGTTAGCGCTACGCACCTTTTATATTATTACGGTTTCGGACCTCAAAAGGAAAAATGAAATCCTAATGAGATCATTAATGTTTCTGTCTGTATGTTTAACAGCCTTTTTCCATAGAAACTTGAAATTGAGTAGTCTAATAAAACGTATTAACCCACATACGCCACAATAGCTAATATTAAAAATATTTACATGGAAATTTTAGAGGTGTGGGAGCATTTGATAAAATATTTTCTAACTTCCCCATAATAGTATGGGGAATCGTTTGAAAAGAAAATAATAAAGGCCTAAATATGTTCTATAATAATTTTAGGTAGTATAACTTCAGAGATATATTGAAAAATATGTAAAGAAATAGAATTTATAGAAAGCCTACGCAAAGGTTGCAGGAAAACTGTGGCGATTATCCCAAAACTTATGAGTTTTGAAACATGTTCTATTTTAACGCCTGTGAAAGACATAGTGGAAAATATGTTCGTGTTGTGAAAATTAATAATTGTAAATAGTTTCACGGTAATACTATGTACCTTTAAATATTTACAAGTGCGTAAATCTTTACGGAACCCTCGTGGTGCGAGTTCTGCTGATGCTTGATAAATTTTTATAAAATTAGTTCTAATAAAATCGTTAGCCATAATCAGTCAATAAAACAACAGAAATGTGCAAGAGTCTGTCTAATGCATCTTGTCTCACTATAGGATGTATCTATAGACCATTTGTGTAGGTACAGACTATCAATTGAGCAAAATTGTAACTATAAATAAAACTTTAATAGTTTTATTTGGATTGAGTAGAACTGACTCTTTGAGGGTTCAGCTCTTATTAAGAGCATTTGAATGTTTAAATAATTGAGTATATCTCTATTCAATACATTGCCTAGTTTAACACCATCTAAATACATTTTCGAGTTTATCTTTCAAAATTATACGTGGAATTATCGTTAATTTCTCAAAAACTATAAGATAACTATAAAAAACTATAAGTTAATTTCTAGTAACCCAATTTTTTATGATTATTCATTTAGTAGTTTCGGAGATAAGGCATGAGAATACGTTTTTTGTAAACATTTTCGATAATATCTTTAGAATTATCTCATATAAAATAGAAGGAATAAAATAATTCTGAAACCCCACTAACTTATTCTTAATTATCCCACACAATCGAAAATATTTTAAAATATGTGGGTCAATAAATTAATACATTAAATTAAATTAATGTATCAAATATAATGGGTCATAAAAAAACGGTTGTGATAAAAAGACACACACATAAATAATTTTACATTATTCCTATCTTTTCTTTTGCAGATAAAATACTATAAAAATGTAGGTGTCTACATAATGTGAAAAATTATATGAGTATTTATTTTTAATTACGGGTTTTACATAAGTGCAAGGTAAAAATATTACATAAAGTTTTATCCATCTTTTACGATTTATTAATTTTTGTACTTAAATTTTTTTTTACAAATTTAAATTCTATCTATTTTACTAATTAAAAGTAAATTCTCAGTATGTATAAATATAATAAAATTGTAACAGAATGAATTCTGTACATTGAAATTATTTTTAAAAAAGTGATCGATTTAGCTCAGTGAATTATAATAGAAGCCCAAAAAACCTTTTTTAGAATTTTTGTCTGTATGTTATTTTAGCGGGTATCATGCAAACTCTATTGGACGGATTTTGATGAAAGTTGGTATATACCCTGGAGAAACATATAAGAGAAAAAAAAGTTTTTTCCTAATTACACTAAAGAAGTTGTAGACATAGCTAGTAATATAAATGTTTATGTATCACATGCAAATTTTGTAATGACAGTTAAAATTAAATTTGTTAAGTATGGTTAGATCTGGTACTGTGAAAATTGAATACACACTTAAGAACATAAATATTTAACAGTATATGCAACTTCTATTAAACTGCAAATATTTCTATTTTTTGTCACGGCGTAAATCAAAATTTTGGAAAACTAGAGAGTGAGTGTAATAGATAATGGGATGGGAAGCAGATACTATAAGTTCCCAATTACATCACGCCGTAGATAAACAGAATATTTCCTCCTCTTCCACAAAGCGTGAAGTTGTTTTTTGGTGCTATAATATGAGAGCATGAAAGTAGTTCTGCTAAATGAAATAAACTTAAACTAGGATATGTTTCAATATTTAAAGTGTGGTGAGGATTATTCGAATGAACTAATTTTTATTGAGTTTTTGGAATAAATTCTTGGCTGTATCATAGTGTCTTCCTTTACGTGTTGCTTTGCTCACTTTTCACGTCAAACTTAATTTTTGAGGCAAGAGTCAGTTTACTTCGGATAATTTCTATATTTTGTTTGTATTACGTGCCGAAGTATAGTTGTTAACTAAACAAAAAATGTAACGCCGCGCTTTTTACGATCTTTATGGAAAGTGTCTCGACTTTATTATTAGCAACCAAATTTTATTTTTGTTTTGTACCTCAGCAGTGGCACATCTAACAACGACCTGCAGTGCGGTGTCCCTCGTACGAAGTTAGTCTCATTAGTGCACGGTGGCGCGACGGTTGAGCGCGGCGACTGGCCCTGGTTGGTGGCACTCTTTCATCAGGAGCGCACTGGACTACAGCTTAAGTGTGGTGGTACTCTTATCGACGATCAGCATGTGATTACTGGTAAGACTCTTGTTTCAACTGAGGTAAATTGTAAGATTATCTCAAATTATCTCTTTAAATACTAAGGCGACGACTCGATAGAATTTAGAGGACTACTTGAGATCATTTGAGGTCATTTTTAATTTTTGGGAAATTTGATAATAATAAACGGCGCAATGAATATCGTATGTCAACTATGACGTTAGATGATGCTATAGTCATTCACCAGCAAATAACTCTCCAATTGTCTTCCAAAATTTATGCATGAAGCCATGATTTCATGCTGTTTCATGAAAATCTCTTGATATTTTTTTTGAAATCATTGCTTTGATATAATAATTGATTATGTAAAGATTTTCCTTTCTGTGGTTCTATCCTGCCCAATATATTATTCCATAAATGTCGATAATTAAGGTACATGCAGACTTGCAAACTATTTATCGCGAAGGTCAATATTATCATCATCATCATTAGTGATAATATCGAGGAGTGGTTTGGTAATACCGAGGAGAACTTGGAATTTTTAAGAGAAATACGACCTTGAATTGAATTTTGTCTTTCAGTTCTTTATGTAAGGTAACTAGTCTGCCTCTCCCCTTGAAATTCCTCTTACTCTGATGCCAATCGATTTAGTTAGGAAAATATTTATTGTAGTTCTTTTCGAATAAAATACAAGAAAATTAATTTATGAAAATAATTTTTCATAACAATTTTCATAATGATTTTTCAATATTTTACAAAAAAAATTAGTTATTATATACAAAAAAACTATTTTACAAAAATAACTATTAAATATATAAGTCAAAATATCCTTCATAAACAAGGAAGTTGTGGTGCAAGTTAATCGTACTTAGATGTTTTAATTTAGATGGCCCCAATAAAACTGGAACTGTTTCCAAGGGAGCCACTTTATGCTGAAAAAATGGGTATTAAAAAGATACTATAAACAAAATAAATTTAAGTTTCTCGAAATCTCTAGAAAAGTTTGTCGAGATTCCGAGCATAGACAATAGAATCACTCAAGTCGTGTAGCAACTATTATACTAGCAACTATTCATAGCTTTTTGAAGCAAACTTCCACAACAATATATTGCGTTAATCAACGGCACTTCTAATATTCAAGATGATGATAAATTAGGGTATAACATATATGTTGGTTTTTCACTAATTTATCCAAGCAAATATAACAATTAGTGACAATACTTTCTAGAGTTGAGAATGGTTTTAAGTGAAACAGAAATACAGGAAACTCCATTCTATTTTTGGACTGTCATTTCTTATAATCAAAACTATACACACAATCTATTTTTGATTCAGTTCCGTACTAATTATAATCATAAACGTATATTCAAGAACTGCGTGAAAAATTATGTCGGTACGAAATTATTAAGATCGGTATTACAAAATGTTAAGTAGAGAAATAACCGCAGACCATTAGTAAACCGTTACATAAATATCAAACTTTTTCCGGCAGCTGCCCATTGCCTTTATGACAAAGAAAAATCAAGAGTGGAGACGTCGGTGGTAATCTTGAAGGTGGGAGCTCACAATCTGATTAAATACTTTGAGGACGATACAGAGATAATCGGGCTGAGCAGTATAGCGATACACAGCAGGTATAGTGCCACCACCAACACGAACGACATTGCTGTGTTGACCATGACAAGAAGTGTTTCCTTTTCGCTATACATTAGACCCATTTGTCTTTGGGAGGGCGATATTGACCAGACCAAGGTGTATAACAAGAGAGCTACGGTTAGTTATTTTTATTTTAATTTATTCTTATTTTAGTGTAACGTAATCAAATGCGTGATGCTGTTTCACTTACAAGTCTTTTGAATGAAATTTTCAGTGTCTAAGTATCTTAATGGATATGCTCCAATATTTTAAGAGTAGTAAAAATAAAAAAGAGCTTATAGTTATTTTGAATAGTTAGTTATAAACAGATGCTCCATGTGCACTTATAACTGGAAAAAGCAATATAAAAGAAAAAAATTAAAAGTAAGAAGAAATTGCATACTGAGTGTTTTGAACACACTTAGATATATGTAAAAATTTAAGAGTACATAATATTTCTCTTAAATTATTTTGTACTAAATATATAGTATTTACATTAGTATTATTTTCCACTATGTATATTTTTCAAAGATATATTTAATAACAATTAAATGAAACTACGTGATGTAGTATTATTTCTACTTTCTTTACTTTCTTTACCACGACCTAGGTTTCGTTGTATTACAACATCTTCAGGTGGGATATTAGCAAAGATATATTTAATATAATTTACAAAAATATCATGAATCTGTTTAGCTTCCTTCGCGGTTGTGGCTGCTATAAAAAAAATTTAAAACGCGGATCTTACGATTGAATTACCCAATTTTTTGGTCAAAAGTCCTACGTATTCACGATGGCGATAAGCCATAAATAACGATGATGTTTACATATAAAGATTGATTTTATTGATTAAATATTAAAGAAAAATATTTTCCATATAAAGTGTTTTATACATAATGAAGGCACAGGACCTAGGAGCTATCACGCTATGCACTAGAGATGGAAATTAACAAACTGGTGTAAATATTTAAATAAACTCGGAATTTAATTTCTTTGTTTTTTACACAGAATGCTACCGATTCTGACTATCAACAAACTGATCTTGAGAGTTTCAAAGATATTAATGAGCTTTAAATCTTATTATTTCAGTCATCATCGCAGAAGTATAAAAACTGAATTTGCTCATGTTATTTGTTTATTTTGTAATGATTTATGAAAAGGAGAAACTACAAAAATAAGTATATGACATAATAAAAGTTTGAATATTTGCTCGAACAAGACAATCAGAACCTTTTTTGTTTGTTATTGTTATTAAAGACTGATATTTCCAAAGACGGACGTTTTTTATTTAGCAATTTAGTATTCGATTGTTGAGTTTAATTTTGCTTCGAATTATTTTCAGGTTATCGGCTGGGGTCAAACAGAAGATGCGAGTTCATCAGCTTTACCGCGGTTGCTCTCAGTGCCCATCGTTTCGAGCGAGACCTGCAGGGATTCTAATCCACAATTTCAACAATTTACATCAGATAAAACGCTATGCGCAGGTAAAATACTATGTCTCCATTCAGGTTAAAATTAATGTATTCTCCAAATTGATTATTAGAAAAATGTTAGGAAATGTCGAAAAAGGTTCCAGTTATATGAAGGTATACGAGATTACTAGAGTTTCATTAAGTCGTAATAAACTTCAAAAATATTATTTAATGTCTTGTATATATTTTAATTCCTAATTTACGATAACACTATTATGTAGAGGTTTATTGTAAACTAGCCTTTTTCCGTGGCTTCAATCACGTATACGTTTATTTTTGCAGCGGAATTAATAATAATATTTTCATCTTATAATTGATTGAAATAAAACAAATTTCCATCGTAGCTAAAGTCTGAATTTTATAAGTTCCCTTGACAGGGTTAAAAGCTATTACGTTAACTGGAATTTTAAACCGTATCCCTGTAATAATGTGTGATAGTCTCTTTACATTCCATTACTCAAGCTTTAGTCCAATTATTTGATCGTACATCTTAAAAAAGCAAGCAAATTTATAAACAAAAAAAACGGGCACACAGACAAAACTTCCCTCAAAAATATTCGAAAGAAACAAAGGATAGTTTTAATTTTAATTTGGACTTAATATCTGTACCTCAGTACAAAAGCATACTGTTTACCAAAATTAGCTAATATATTGCAAATATTTAAAAGGTAAATTTTTAAGTAAATATTTAACAAATTATTAATAATGAAGATGTTAGAAACTTGATTAAGGAGCATCTTGCTAAGGTTAAGATATATTTGTTTTTAATAGTCACGGAAAATGGCTGTCACGGAAATAGTACATAAATATACCACCGAATATGGGAATACTTTTTGTCCTGTATTAGATATTTTTATTTAAAAAATATATCCTGTCTCAAGTTTCACATCTTTTTATGTATTCAACTACTTAGCAATTTCCAACGTGTATCCAATATTTTCAGTATAGCTTTATTTTAAAATGACACCATTATTTTTCCCTTTGATGCCGGTTTATTTATTAATGTAACAAAATTGTAGCAGAGTGAATTCTGTATCGATTTAAAAAAAAAGATGATTAATTCAGAGCATAGAATAATAATAGAAGCCAGAATAATTTTGTTTAAACTTTTTGTCTGTATGTTAATTTGGGTAGATATTACGCAAAATGTATTGGACCGATTTTGATGAAATTTGGTACGGTAATAGAGAAAAAGGAGCAACATATAAGAGAAAAAGAGAACCAAAAAGTTTTTTTTCCTATCTACACGCGAAGGAAGTCGTAAGCACAGCTAGTATTGAAATAATTTACTGCAAATATGCCATTTCTTTCGGGAGGTAAAATTAAACTTAGATGGTAGCCAATCGAATTCTGCAATTATTTTCAATCAGCAATGAGGTTATCAACGGCTGATAAGGATTGTCTGTACATTAACATTTGGTTCGCCGATTTAAATCATTTATTTGTGTTTTATTTGTATTTGTATAAGGCATAAGTTGCATGCTGTAGTTTATTACTGAAGAAAACTTCTTTAGGCGCAACTTAGGCGAAAACTTTTTTATTATATATATATATATATATATATATATATATATATATATATCCGAGACCCCTGTCTAATAAAAAAAGCCTTGAGTATTCACCTTCCTGACTGGCGACTGTCATCTTGAAGAATTGTCAAGTAAGCTTGATTCCTGCCATAGGGTTGTTTTGAAGAGATTAATTTTCATGCAAAATATTGCCTATGAGTATGCTAAAGTTCCATCTAATCAACTTCCGTTTACAACTTTGTATGTCATCATATTCAATTGTAATTGAAAAAACGCCGCTAATTGAAATAAAATATTCATATACCACACATATTACACCACTTAGTGGGTTATAAAATAGTATATATAAAAATAGTATTTTATTTAAAACTTTTTCGATATAAGTTCAGTTTAGCAAAAATGCAAAATTGCCGGTTTATTTTAATTCAATGAAAGAATATACACAAAAATGACGTATTATTAAATTAGGGCTCGGTCTCGATTTTTTTATTATAAAAGAATTGAAATATGCTCTTTCTATGGAGAAACGTCTATCGGTTAGTTATCAAATATAAATTTTATAACCGCTCTAATATAAAATATAAATTTTATAACCGATCTATATTTTTCGCATATTTTAATATTTTTATTCTCTATATTTGTTTTTTTTATATAAATTCCTGTTTGTATTTGCAAATTTAGTGTTTAGTATTACTAAGAATCATAATTAAGTGGAAACATTTATAACTTATAACTTACACTACTTTGGAAAAGAACACTTTTGTATAGGAATTTTTTCATATCACTTTTTAATACAAATGATCACGACCGAACCTTATTTTGTGGTAAATACTTTGTTTTTTACCTACATTTTTTCATTTAAATTAAAAAAATAGAAAATACACATGTTTGCTAAACTTAACTTATTCCCTCTTTTCTAATTTGTTTGTGTCTAAATATGCTTTAAGTAAACAACTTAATTTAGTCTAAGCGTTAATATTATACTCGATAGATATTTGAAACGGTCGCAATTTTTATTAATGTGAGGTTATTAATGAATTGTATTATTCATACTGAGTATCATACTGAGATATGTTCGTATCGCGCATCGAAATGATTTTCAACAACCATACCAAATGCTTCAGAATTTGGTTTTAACTAGAATATGCGAGCAACAATGCGAACAGTATTCACTGTCATGGTTATTATTAATAGGTAATATCTTTAAACTGTTCACTGGCTGTGATGTTGAACACAGTCCCGGATCTTTATATTTTTTTTGCTGATGAATGACTGCAGAAATGTGGTCGTGGGATTTCCTGTCTATTACAGTTCTCCGTTCTATAGTTTGTTACTCTTGTTGTTTGGAATTTTTTATCGTAATAAATTACTTTCTATTCAGCGTCGCTTTGGTTTGTATAGCAAACTTGGTAAAATACTGGACACTGAATAAATTGAAACAAAATAAAACAAAAATAAGGTCATTTTATGATTTATTTTTCATGGATTCATCGAACATTTTGATAAAATATTTTATTTATGTTTTATAATTCACGTCGTTGACCTAATATGTAATTTTTAATGCTCTAATTTGCCAAAGAGAATTTAAAGATAAAGACAGTTAAGTAAAACTTTAACTTTCGCGAGTAAATCCTAAAAGGTGAATATTTCAAAAATGTCGTAACAATGTACATTCTTAGTAAAAAATGAATACTTTTCTTTATGTTTTTTAATGCACATTGTTAAACTAATATGTAATTATTTAATGCCCTAATTTAACAAAGAGAATTGAAAGATAAAGACAGATATGTAAAACTTTAACTTTTGGGAGCTAATCCTAAAAGGTGACTGTCTCAAAAACGTCGTAACAATGTGGATTCTTAGTAAAAGGTGAGTGTCATGAGATATTCATAATTGAAACTTTAAAGTCGCAATAAAATAACATATTTCTTCGCAAATTTAAAAAATTGCCAAATTTTGTTAGTAAACAATTCTTTTTCCTTTGATTACAGGTAGCAAAGACGAGCGTGGTCCGTGCAAGGGTGATTCTGGTGGTGGTCTCTACATGAATAAAAACGGTCGTTGGATGGTGCGCGGCATCGTGTCCAGCTCGCTCAGCGGCGCCGAACCCGGCTCCTGCAACCTCGGCGAGTACATTATATACACTGACGTCGCCAAATACATCGATTGGATAAAACGGCAGATCTAAACGAACTCTTCAGAATTATTTCATTCCAGTCCGATCTTCTATACAGCCAGAACATTCTGTGGAACATTTTTCCGGAACCGTTTATTTACAAAAATATTGTGTAGTGACCTTGTAGGTGTTCAAACAATTACCTAAGGGAATTTCATATAATCCTGTAGGCAGATTTTTTAAACAATGATGTGTTTTCCCGAATAGACGTTTAATTTATTTAGTCTGTTTTGAGATAAGAATATTTTATTTATTCAGACCTTTCTGACATGAGAATCATTATATCAAATGATCGTTTGAATTATTGGAATTATTCTAGTATGTTAACTTTTAAGTTTAGCATCAATATAATTTCTCATTTGATGTATGAAAATTATCCACATTGTGTTCTTTTCAAAGAAGTAATTCTGTTCGCTTTTTTGTAAACATTTGTTAATTCAGACGTTTAATTTGTTTTGCCCTTTTGTTATATTTATAGTACAAATAGAGTATTTGGAGTGTTTCGTTAATGAATTATAAATAAATTGTTGTTAATTATTTTTACCAAATTATGTTTTAGATACAAAGACAGACGACCTACGGGTTTAAATAATCTCGCAGATACGATTCTTACAGAAAATTGACAATGAATAAAATAATGAACATGAATTTTTTTGTAATACTAATCTAAATTTTAAAATTTATAACGTTTCTTCTGTCTAGTACATTGTTCATTTAACACAAAAATAAATTTCACTAAGACAGCATTTATTTCATTCTACTTGAGTGTTTTATTTAGAAAACAACATACGTACAGCCATTAGACTATATGTTTCTCTGTGGGAAATCGTTTATAAATTATTGGGTCGCTTAATAAGTAATGAGCATTTTTTCATAAAATATGTTGAAAATGTGGAAACGTTCTAGAACGTTTCCATGATCAAATGTATATAAAGGGCCCAGCACGCTCTCACTGATTCAGTAGTAACTAAGACGCTGCATTGTTAATACGCATAAAATATGGATGATATTAAGACGTATGTGAGACACTAGATTGGTACTCTACGAGTACCAATCTGGTCACTGCGACCGAAGCTATGCGTAATATATACCAACGCGTAGCTCCTGAAGCAATATCAGAATCTATTGCAAATCGATGATTCCATCGGCTGCGTAGCGGAAATTGTTCCTTGAGTTATCAGCCACGCTCTGGTCGACAGGTGGAATTGGATAGCGACAAGTTAAAATTATTAATTGAAGAAGATAGTTGATTACCGACACAGATTGGCTAGAATTTGAGCTCGGGTGAACCACGGAACTACAGAGAATAATTTACACCATATGGGAAAAATCTTGAAATGCGGTGCGTGGGTACCAGATAAATTTAGCTTGGACAAGCTACGCCACCGTGCTGAAATCTTTTCTCAACTTTGGACTTTTCGTCGAATGTTTTCCTGGTTCCCTCACCCGCCATATTCTTCAGACCTTGCACCCACTGATTATTGTTTCTTTAGACTACTCAACAACGCGTTAAGTGAAAACAATTTTCACCATGAAGACCGCCTATGACAGTTCATAGACCAATTTTTTTTTCTAAGCCACGTGAATTTTACGTAGATGCTATCCACTCCCTGCCAGTGCATTGAAGACATGTAATACAAAATTATGGTGATTATTATATCGACGAGTAATTAATTTTAATTTGGAAATATAATAAAAAGTTACAATATTAATGACAGCTCATTACTTATTAGCCAACCCTATATTTATGTTTGAAATTCGCCAAGGGAACGTATGTAAGCACTGTGAGCTATATGTAAGTACAGGGGTGAGGAGATGATATATTCGATATTAGTTATATAAAACAAGTATTGCAATAATTTAAAGAATTAGAATTTTAATATTTCAGTCCTAAAAGTCTGATAAGTACGAGTAGAGTTCGTGGTATGAAGGTTTCGTATACATTAAGGGTAGATGAGGTTTCATAAACACTAAGGGATACATAGTAATTCTAATAAAGATGTTATAAGTATCATTATTTTTCGCAATTTAAATGTATTGTCTAGTAAGCATTTCAGATAAGTAAAAATATCGGGAATTTCTAAAAAATTATGAGGTTTGTGATAATCGCCAGAGTTTCGTTACAAATTTTAAGTAACTTTCTAGGAACCCTTCTCGCTTAATAATTTTAGGTTAAGTGGTTTTTATGGCAGAGGGAGTACGAGGGTTGCCTGTTCTTATCTTGTCTTTGGAAATACGTCATATAAAATTACAATTTTCTTGTCAGCATGTTAATGAGTGTCTTAATATTTGAGTCCTGGAAGTCTCCTAATTACGTGCATAACTTATGGTATGAAGGTTTCGTACACACTACGGGTAGATTTAAAAATTCTGGGGGATACATAGTATTTCCAATAAAGTTGTAAAAAATATCATTATTATTTTTTCCAATTAAGTGTATTGTCTAACATATATTTGAGGTGCGTAAAAATATCGGGAATTTATAAAAAATGATTTAAAATAATCGCTATAGCGTCATTATAAATTTTAAGTCAGATTCTAAAAACTTTGCTGATTTAATAATTTTAGGTTCAGCGGCTTTGCAGGGAAGGGGCTTGCCTTTTTTAACCTGTCTTTGGAGATATGTTACATAAAATTACGAAAAATATATTTTTGAGATCTTTTCAGGTAGCCTTTTCAAACAATATCTCATATGATACACGAAATGAAAAAAAAATCAAGTATTATCCTCCTAAAATATATTTATATGCAAAGTATATGTGGCTTAATATGCTTAATTATTATCCCTAATTATAAGGTTTCTACATCGAAGAATTTACGAGAGAAACAATTGTCAGACAAGTAGACGGACAGAAACATGAGTGATATTACAACGGTTTTGGTTTTATTTTTGATTTACGGATTCCTAAAAACGCAACACGTGTATATCGGCTGCAATTCAAATTTCATTAGGTAAATGACCTTTCTGACGATTGTTTGAATGACGATTCTTTGAATACACCTTCATATATATACGGTACTAAATTGTCGAGTAAGTAAAGATTAGAAATCTCCAACGCGTCCTCAATGCGTGCATTCTGAAATCATCTAAAGAAATATTTCCTTTCTCAATTATTTTCAAGATTTTCTTATAGAATTTTCGAGTTGCTGATATATAATATTTTTTTCTTCAACATACGCTGTGGTTTTGTTTTTTCATTGCATTTTTATAACTGTTTTCACTTATTTTTTTTAGAGTTAGTTAGAAACATCTCAAATAGTAGACCATCAGATTGATATATTAATTTGAATATAGCCAGTTGGGAAATAATTGAGAAATGTATTCAAGTATTTTGAAATCCGTAATCCACTTGAAAATGTAATAGATATTAAAAGAAGACAATGGTTGTGGGTTAAAAATTTAAAAAAAAGAAAAATTGAGGTCAATATAATATAAATAAATTAATGTACATACCTAATTTGAAAATGTGACGTTCTTGATTGGAAACATAAAAATCACTGTGGCATTATAACAAATAAGATTGAGTCATAATACGTGATTGTGGGTATAAGTAGTCATAGTTGCGGAAGGCGGGGGTCGTATAAATTAAATACAGTTCTAATGTATAAAAATATTGATTGTGAACGAGCCCAGAAGTCACAAATGGTTCATCTGTATCACATCTAGCTATTTCTCACAGATTTAGCATTTATTATTTACTTGCTGCACTTTTTGCGTCTTTCTCATCATCATCATAAAATTGGGTATATTCAGAAGTTAAAGTTAAACTTATAATTAAACTTATAATATATTATTAAGTTAAACTTATATTTAATATATATCCATTCAGAAGATTAGCATCTATTTTGTAGTATTATTCTTTCTATTTTTCTGTCAACATCAGTAGGCGTTTTATTTTTGGTTTTCCTTTTCTTTTGTTTTTATATGTTTGTTTAATTTTTAACACTTTTCTTCTTTTCCTTTTCTCAGACTATTTATATAGGACGCTGCAGTTAGTACTGAAGTACTTTGCTTCTGGCAATGGAGAAGAAGAAATTTCTATAATGTTCAGTAATATTTTGGGCGATATATCAATTTGAAATATTGACGAAATTAGCATTCCATTTGTCAGTGGAGTTGTATGTGGTGGCAAAGACGTTGATATTATAGATACGTCTTCGCTCGATATCCTGTGAGATAATAATTACAATTTTGGACTGAAGAATGCAAGGAAATGTTTTTGTGGCATGAATTTTAAGAGATGCTATTTTATATGTTGTATTTTCTGTAACATGAATTTTAATGAATAAATTAAATTTCCTACTTTTGTTAGTAGAATCAAAAAGATAAACAAGACTGAAACCCAATAACTGTGTCCTATGTATAATAAAAGTATAATTTCTTAATAAAATTTATATTGTGAGTTTCAAAAAATATGTAGTTGGAACGTCCTAAAATAAGAACGATTCGCTTATTTGCAAATAATTTAGCGTAAGATGAGAAATTTTTGTTTATAAAACCAAGTGTCTGAATGTTCATAAATTTACCCTGGGACATATCATTCAAGCAAATAAATTACCTTTTTCTTTCTTATTTATATAAACGACTTTTTTGACTTTCTGTGACTAATATATGTTACTCTGCACTCAGTGGTAACTTCAGAGCAGGGATATGACAAACGAAGAAGTACAAAAGAGAATTACTCACCTGAATTTGCCAACTGTTTTGCACCATGTGGATGTTAGTTATAATGTGGTGCTATGTGATGTCGCGAAATCAAAAGTGAAATCCGAGTCCTCGTTCTGAATCTTGCAAAAAATATTTACATTATTTGCGACATCAGTAAATCTATGGAAAATTTGACCGAACATTTGAAAATTTAAACCTTGACAAAAATTAAACGGTATCAGCTGGGAAACTAGAAATAAAAAGTGTCAACATTTTTCGTTATCCATTTTATGAAGTCCATAATGCTGTAGTTTTATTGGTTGACGAGACCAAATAGAATAATTCTGCAACATCACACGAAGTGCCCGCACTTAAGGGACAACTAGAAAATTATAGTTTTATTTTTTAGTTTATAATATGACACGATGTTCTTTTTCAAATCAATATTGTGAGCAAAGCAAGCCAGTCACTCAAAATTTATTTTGTGCAATTTACAGAAATACTTCAAAAATATTGATCACTCTTAGAAAATTAATGACGAACAAGTTTTGAGTGCGCTGTTTCAAAAGCAACTAGAATCACGTCAAAACTCAATGTGAAACCATTTTTGACCCCAAACACAGCTGAGGTGCGTTAAGTGCCGACCGGTGAAGAGGCTATCAATGAACCAATAGATGTGTTAAAGAAAATGCTTGAAGTGGAATCTTTTAACGCTCTTTTGGACACCGCGATTATGTCTATGAGAGAAAGATTTCAACAAATATAAGGTTTTCTTTTACGTGGAATTTCTTGTTTGACATTATAAAAATCAATATAAAGAAGATCTGATAAAGCGTTCTTTTGCCTTCAGGAAAAAATTACAATAAAGTCTAAATCAGATATTGATGGAAATTTATTGCGTAATCAAATCCTTGGTATGCAAAATTACTTCAAAGACATTCAAGCGACGTCTATAGAAGTTTTAGAATTTGTCAAAAACCATGATCTTCAATAGTTGTTCCCCAACACATGGATAAGGCAGTATATTCTGTTAACAATACCGTGACTGTATAAAGCTTTTAAAAACTTACTAGTACATAGACTTACTTGCAATCGACAATATTCCAAATAAGACTAAAAAGTCGGTATCTATTGAAAATAGGGTGCAGAAAATTTAGATTTCTCTATTTCCTTTAAAGAATTTGCTGAAAGAAGCTACTAAAGTTAAATTTTGCTAATTTTACAAAGAAAAAGGTAAACATTGATTTTTTAAATTCAATAATACATATATGGTAAGTAATTCCTTTAGGTACAGTTTTATTTTTTTTATTATCGTACTGAATTATTATTTCTGTGTAAAAGTATTTCAAAAAACGGCAGCCCATAATTTGCATTTTATTTTTAAAATTATGTTTAATTTTGTGTAATTTTGCATACCGCTATAGCAGTTCGTTTTCATAATTTGTTTAGTTTAGTTTCATTTTTTATTTCTATTTTAAATACATTATTGGATACTTGAATAAAAATCATATCATCATAACTTGATAAAAAAAATATTTTAGTTTAATACTCAGTTGAAGGTTTGAAAATATTGTCCTATTTTTTGTATCGATTTTCCTTTTTTAATTTTAGGTAATGTTGTATTACATTTTAAATGTTCATAAATATATATCGTTAATATGTTAATAATCTAAACAAAAAATGATAAAATATAAAGGTTAATTATCATTTATTTATCTCGTTTAATTTTTAAGATCAACGGCGCGGAGGAAAATAACCTTACTGAGTACTAGTAGAACTGGCTTTGTGTTGGTTCTACAGACTTGTGCATATATAAATCTTTAAGTATACATAGTACTTCTTTAAAAATATTTAAAAATATTATTATAATTTTTCACCGTGTAACTGTATTACCTAGTGTATCTTCAACCGGAACAAAAATACCATAAATTTCTTAAAAAGTATAAGGTTTCCAATCATTGTTATATTTTAGATAAATTTGTATCATAATAACGCTGTTTCTTTCATAAACTTGGCTATAGTAGTTTCGAAGAGAGATGAGCGTTTTCAATAAAATAGTTTTGGAATTTGTTAACTTGCTTTGTCAGTTACTAAAATTTCTTTGTTAATATATTGGACTATCAGTCGGGTTAATGTATTTGGAGGGGTTTGAAGTTGTCTTTATCTTAGACAAATTTAGATCCTACAATTTTTCTAAATTTTTCAAATCCATGAATGATAAGATTGAGGTGTAGTGGACGGTTGAGAGTGTATAAAGGTTACATGACTTTGAAGTTTAGTTCATTAAGAGACTTCTTAATGAAAAGGGACTTGCACCCATTATTTCTTTCTAATATACATACATAAATTGATTCTATCTCTAACATCTGTTTGCAAAATTTTACGCCCCAATTATCAACCTGTAAAAACTATGAGGCTGCTGCGGATAAATAGATGTTCGTAACAAACTTGGAAAGACTCTTTATTTAAATATGAAACCCTCAAACTAAAATTAAAATGACTGAGGGTTGACAATATCCTTTGTATTTTATTCAAGGATATACACATTATACAGAACAATGAAATGAAAGGTGGTTCGTGACCGTTCAAATAGTTTGTAAAGGTCAACTTACATTTAAAGCATTCTATTTCTACTAATATGAAATTCCGTGTTCTCCAAATGATTCATTCTGCAACGTTTAGTTCATTGTGGGTTTAGTTCAGAAGTTATTTGGTTATCGCAAAGTATATCTTATAACACGAATTAATCGCGCGAATTATGAATGAGAAATAGAAAATCGTCACGATTTTGTGTTCGACGTTATGAATCGTATGATATATATATATATATATATATATATATATATATATGTATATATATATATTTATAAATAACTTCATTAAATATAAGTGTATATCTTGCACTATTTACGAGTATATCGAGAAGCGGTTTAATATTTGTTTATAATGACGCTAGTTAAAAAGTACTAAGTTCTCGTTCACAAAGCTATCAATTAATAATTATACAGTTTACAAAACTTTTTGTTTGCGTAGACAAGGCTTAACTTTTACGTTTTAATGATCTATTACAAATATAAAACAAACAACCCTAAAATTTACACAATGACTAATAATGTTACTTACTACGAAAGGCATGCAATTGGACGTTGTGAATATGTACATCTATTTTAGAGAAAATCATTGACACGGAGAATGGAATGCAAGTGAAAGTCTACCGACTTAAACTGAAGAAACCGATTTAAAATATACACTCGCTAACATTATGCTGTCAAGTTGAAAGTCTCCCAAATGGTAAAGAAGAGGATAGTGCAACGGGAGTCTCCTCGAAATTGTATTTGGAATGAAACCATAGCATGGAAATTAGGTGTCACAAAAATTTGAAATTGTGTTGTCAGGTCAAAATTGTAGTAGGCTGGGCATCTGATGTCACGATGACTGTTGAAGTCGGAAGTTAGAATAATAGCCAATGATACCAAAGAAAGCATAGAAGATGACATCCAGGCAATGGTTGCCAAATATTAGAGTAGCGGAAATATCAGCAGATACGGATGAAGAAATTCAGTGGGACTTAGCCCCAATTTTGAATATCAGCGATTTGACGTTGATGATGATAAATGCTGAAAGAACCGGATATTTGTAATGGAAAGATTAAGGAATTATTTTCAAAAACTACAATTGATCTTGCAGGTAATTGCTGGAGAGAATTAGGAAAACATTTTGTTCATATACTCTTAATGGGTGATAGATTTATTTAGCGCACGTGTTAATGAATTTTGAAATGACTTAATTATACATGTATTATTTGCATAGTTCCATAGTCAAATAGGGAATCCTCACAATTTGGTTAAGTCCGTCGGTCCTTTCAGCCTTAAATACCTTAAAGCTTTTAAAGTTTAAGACTATGTAAAAGATATTTTGCAAGTTCAATATTTAAAAAAATAAAGTACTTAAATATAAAATCATGGTAAAGCATTTTTTTCGTGCATGCCATCGAGTAGATTGATATTGGCTAGGTCTTTGAAAAATTGGGTTGTATTCACTATTTTTCTTTTTTAATCCCCATTTGATATATATATATATAGATATATATATTAAACTTCAATCTGACATGCGTCTCTCTAGTTATTGAACTGCGGATCGAAAAAATCTTAGTCACTGTGGGTAGGAGACACTACGAAAGATTTTGCAGACGTATCTCGCGAAGGAGACGTTTTAGTAAATAAATATTACTAGACATTTTTGATTCCATTTTAAAAGACCTTTTCAATGACACTTCACTTGATGAGGTTTGTATGAAAAAAAGAATGTTTCTGTCATGTATGAATTGACAAGCGGACAAAATTAAATTGGAAGGATTCTACTGGGTGTTTTTTAGCGGTATACAGCTTTAATATGAAAGAAAAACAAATAAAAATCAAGATAATGATCGGGTATTAGCTTTATTGAAAAGGTAAAAAAATGATGTGTTTAAATACGATACAGACATTACATATTATATTTCGGCTGGCCCAAATGAAGTGCAATCTGGAAGTCCAATTTCCATTAATCTTTTCGAGCAATGATTTGTTCAGCGAGGGTCATTTTTGGTTGAACGGCTAGTCCAAGAATCAAAATTGCTTGACTTGGAGTGAAGAAAATATTATTGATATGCCATTACTTCCACAAAAATCATAGTTTCACGATCGTGTGATATCACACCCATGGATTATTTCCTGTAGGGATATGTAAAGTCGCTAGTCTGTGCCGAGACATTGTACCACTTGAAAGAAAGCACAGACATTGCACCACTTGAAATCGTATTGAAACACTAATGGCATAAAATTACCTATAAAGCCAACACCATGGCCATTATCATGATTTTTATTTTTATTTCATTTTAAATTTGTATACCTCTAAAAACACCCGTTGTAAAACACCGTTAGCACCAAAGGGCATGTAAAGTGTAAATAAGCTTTATATTGATTGACAAAAAATTTGGAATTAGTTTTTTTATTAAATCGCAATTAGAGGAAATCAAAAGATAGATAACCAAGTGGTCGACATATTATCAGCAAACTAAAGTGGCAATGAGCAGGACGAAAAACCCACAACCACCTATTGGTTGATAAGTTTCTAAGTGGAAACCATGCATCGCAGTGTGGGGTGCCACCCAGTCAATTTTCCTAAAGTCTCATGTCCAGCTGTGCATAGTTAGAGATAAAAGAAGCGATTAAAATAAAATGCAGCCGCAGTCATTTCTTTGCTCTGGCAAAATTGGTACGGGGAACTAGATTTAAACAGATTTTTTATTATTTCAATAGAGTCCAATCTTAATAATAGACATGCTATTGCGTAACAGTAAAAGAAACATACCAAATGTAGTCAGATTACACAATTGGAAAAAATTAAATGTTTCCTTATAGATAATTGAAGTTTAATAAACCAACATCAGTTATTTAAATACTTATTGTGACTATCTAACAATATAAAAATAAAAAAAAACCGCTAGCAAGCATTCAATTACATTTGTTATACTACATCCGCCAAATAGTAGTTTATATGATTCATTTGTGCGCCACGTTATCAAAACGGGGAATCAAAATGTTTGACATCCATCATATTTGCCTGGTACGCATATTTTTTTATACGTAATAGCACATACAGGATAAAAATTTGCACAACGTCTGTGTCATTGTAACGGCAAATTAAAATAATATTCATAAGTATAATCGTGATGTATGAAACACTTGCGTAAGTAGATCAGCACTTTCTAAATGCTGATCTGTTGAATAATTTCATTTGCAATTTATTTGTAGGTGCTTTGATTATCTAAATATATTATTTCTAAAAGGTGTTTTTTGGTCGAGCGGCTCGATCTCTTTAACTACTGCACCAAAAAAAATAAAAAAAATACCCACTTAAAGCTTATGTTTTCTACTTTCGGCGAAAAATATAAAAAAATTCGAAAAAAATCTTTTTGTTAATAAAAAAATTAATTTTTATAACAATTGGCATGAATGCCATCTGTGGGCGACACATCAAATATCAAACAATTTATTAAAATGTAATCTGTTTGTGCATAATTTGAACAAAAAATATTTTAGACTCTAAAGGGGAATATTTCATTTATTTATTTACACACACACACATTTATTACGCATTCAGACAAATTATTCACTTTGCAGTTAACTTATTCATAATAATAAACAATCAATGGTTTAAGGAAGTTTAACCTTTTAGACTAAACAAGAATACAAAATTGTACTAAAACTACAAAAGATAACGATGACACATTTCGACAAATTTATTTTCACCTATCATAAATAATCACTCTGGTGCGACTGTGATAATGCCGTTGAGCAATTGAATACCGGGGGAACTGGAGACTTCCGATATAATTTGGTTCTAGAGGTGCTTTAGCAAAAAAGTGATGGTTGTGTTAGTGCAGATAATTTTCAATTACGAAAAATGAAACATTATTCAATAATACAGGGCAAAAGATTTTTCCATTTAATAGCTGAAAGATAAGTTTCATTGGCGCAACCTCTGAATTGCAATCAATGGACATCCAAGAGGAAATCGGTAGAAAATTGAAAGGGAAAACATTTTTGAACACATTAAATCATCAAGCTGTACTTGGCTTCGTGTGGGTTCCAAATAATAGAACCAGATTTTCATCGCCTTTGTAACGATGAAGTGTAAAGCAGTCGAATTGATGACACGGATTGAAAATCATTTGAATTATGCAACAGGAATTTAAGTTTTGAAACGACTTTTATATACAAGAATGTAGGGAACGGATATTTAAATACAAGAATGTAAGGCTATTTAATGGCAACACACTTGTACATCATCCTATAGACTTACTGCCCATAGAAATAAACGCATCACAGAAATGGGTTTCTCCTTTTTTTTATTCTCTTTATAATAATTATTTAAGTTACTTAATTATGAAAATTTGTTGCAAGGTTAGGAAACTAAACATACAGTAGTGAACTTATTGCTACAAAAGCAATTTCTTACAGTCGACCTCAATGAATCAAGTAAGGAACAAATATTGTTATAGACTGTAAATTATTGTTAAATGCTAATAAAATGAATGATGCAAAACAATATAAAGAAACATATATTGATATAAATATGAAAAATACGTATTAATATAAAATTATATAAAACAAAAACAAAACAGTGACACGTTGGGGGTAGGAAAGGGACGGGGTATAGAAATGATTTTGATTTGCCAATGATGATTATTAAAATAGTTTCAGACGACTTTTAAACACAGGCTATGAGGGTGCACTTTCTGTACAGTTCTTCCACAATCTACACGTTAGGGATAGCAACGTAAAGCATTTTTCCACGGCATGCAGTTTATGCTGACAAAATTAGAAGGTTGTTTTTGTTTTAGGACGTAATTAAAGTAGTGGGTTGACAGGTAGTGGAATCTAGATCGGACCTATGAAGGCGAAAAGAGTCTGCGTTGAGGAAATTTTAGGTATGTTGCAGTGAAAACAAAAATATACATATTTTTTATTGTTATAGCCCAAAGATGAATTTGAAAGGAATATTAGAAATTATTTATTTTATACAAAGTTAATAGCTTTAGAAACAGGAATCTGTTTCGAATTTCTGTCCAAATTATTAAATGGAAATAATCAATCTTTATTATGGAGAATAAATTTATTTTTTAATAAACAAAAATCTCTTGTTTTTAATACTTCCTCAATCATAACTCTATTTATATAGGAAATAGAAACTATGAAAAAAACAACTTGAGAGAACATTGAAACAGAACATTGAATCGCCAGTACAATTAATTTTTTTTATTGTGAATTAATTTTCGTATCAATTAATATTCGAATCCAAATAAGTGGCCGTTTTTAGATCATTGCATTGGGTATGATTAGTCTAACGAGGGCACTTGGTACCCGGTGTATATACACAATTCCTTATTTTTTATTCAGAAACCATGGAAACCGGTTTACTACATCGATTAAACAAGACCTGTATAAATACTTCGATAGCCATATGTATCGTATGACGTGTATGGCCATCGGGCAAACGATGGGATATTAAAAAATAAAAAATAATGAATAAAACTGAATTTCATTGTGAAATATCTTTCCAACGATATTTCATTCGAATGCACACGCAAAATAATGTGATCACTCCACTTAACATGCATAGTATATGAAAAAGTTAATTTTTCATATATTGTTACATTAAAAGTGATATTTGCAACTGAGGTATTTTCTTGGAGTAATGTCTTGTACGTAGATTAAACTGTGAAGCTGTGGCAACCGGATGTATCTATGTGATGAAATTTTTAGTGTTTCCTGTTTTATTACTGGACCCTAAAGACCTCCACATTTGCACGTAATGTTCAATCGTAATTATATTTAGCGGCCATTACACAATTTGAACTTTACTCCAAAGAAACTTGAAATGAATAACAGTGGTTATGGCATGATACCTTTAACTATATTCGAGCCGGGGTATCTGTCCTTGGATTTGAATGATTTTATTCATCAAATAATCTTTACGTATGTCATAATTAATTTTCGTTTCGATGATTTGTTATCTGAATCGCACCGCTCACCGATAGCACGGATGTTGAAATAAAAAAAAAATTGTAGCAAAAAATAAGAATTTAACATTGTCGTGATTGACTCGAAACGTTCATTTAATTTCAAGGTGAAGTTTCTAGGCTTTGTGATAGTTTAGAGTAACATTCGTCAGAATAAATTTAATTTACCCCGACGATACCTACGACAAAATGTTATTCAAATCGATGATCGCCATGAAAATAATTTCTTTTTAGGTACTAGCCATTAATTCCATTTATATCCAAGTTAATTTTTTTATCGCCACTGATGTAGAGCTGCGATCGCAACATGGTTCACTGATGGATAGAGCGGTGTTCGCAATATCATTCACTCATGGCTAGAGTGGCGATCGCAATATCATTCACTGATGGGTAGAGCGGCAATCGCAACATGGTTCACTGATGGGTAGAGAGGTGTTCGCAATATGATTCACTCATGGCTAGAGTGGCGATCGCAATATCATTCACTGATGGGTAGAGCGGCGATCGCAACATGGTTCACTGATGGGTAGAGCGGTGTTCGCAATATGATTCACTCATGGCTAGAGTGGTGATCGCAATATCATTCACTGATGGGTAGAGGGGCGATCTCAATATCACTATGCTATTTTATGAAATTATTAGGAAAGGGAGTATACAACAAACTGTAACTGGCACACAAACGCCAGGATTGCCGTTGAGATGGCAGAGGTGGGCTTATTGTCGGGGTAAATTCTGCATAATTTCTTAGTTCATCAGATAAAAGCAAATCTTACAACTCAAACAGTTGAATTTAACTAAAAAAAATTGTGTAAAATCATTAATTTTTTTTAATTTAGCACATTGTCTGAAAGTATAAAATTAATATTAAATTATAATGTTTACTTCCTTTATTCGAAAATAATTGAAAATGCCTAGTGTATCTTTCACAAGTATAAAAATATAATTAATTTCTGAAAATTAAAAATATTTTGTTTTGATTACCCATAACTATTTTCATAATTATATGTTTAACTCAGCTATTTCTTTATTAAGTACATAATATTAGACACATTAGAACCCCTAATAAAAGCTTTTAATTAATATCGTTCGAGATAGATCAGGTAATGTAATGAGTATAAAGAATGAGACTTTTTTGATTCACTAATTTGTTATTTTGCATCAAAAAACCAAAACCAAAAAAAATGTAAAGCATAAAGAGACTTTTTCTAAGATATTTCACATTATTAAGTAGAAAAACATTTTCATCTCCCTTTTTAATTTATTACTCTGCGGAAGTAATAATATAATATTCTGAAAATGGATTAAAAAGGGCAAAATTGTGAGCTTTAAAATGCCATTTCGTTTTCATTTTAATCAAACCATTTTTATCGAAGTTAAAATTGTTTAAAAAATCATCCAAATTCCTCAAAAATTTCAGTGAATCTCTAATTTTGCTGAGTAGTTCATAATTTATGGCATTTGAAGTATTATGTATAGTCTTTATCTCATTTTGCATAGAAGTCAGGAAACTATAATAGACGGACCGATGGACATACGGCAAATGACGTTTCCACAAAAACATGCTTCCGTTCAAGCCATTCGGATAAGGAACCCTAAAATTACATAGAATTTTCTTTTAGGTCCATTTATCAGTGTTTTGTTTATTTACGTATACGAAGTAGTGTTAGCGTTGAGTACTGAACGTAATATTGTCAATACCTGAAAAACTTTCGTTTTTTTTTATAAATTCAATTTTTCTTTTTTAATGAACCCGTATTACAAGATATACATCCATAATTTTTGAAATGTTTACAAATTAAACAAAAATTGTTATTGGTTCAACAAATCACAATATTTTTTTTATTCTTTTTTTGTGATAAAATGATTCAATATTTTGTCGCTGAATCACTTAGTCGGTTAATCTATTCTGATAGCGTCACCAAAACCACAAATATATTGAAAAGTAACAAAAACATTTTATCGGCAATTATAATCTGAGTCAGAAGCGGAAGGAAGATAGTATTAATTTACATGCGTAAATGTGAGTACGAATAGCTGAGAGAAGAATCTATGTTGTTCTAAACACAGATATAAACATATATATATATATATATATATATATATATATATATATATATATATATATATATATTTGTGTTATAGTATATAAGAATAATAAAATTGTTTAGATAGTAGATTTGAATGATACAATAGTTTAACACTAGAAAAGTCACCTATATACGCTACCTAAAAGGAAACCAGCCGTCAATTTGACGGCAACTATAATTGAAAAAACCAATTAATAGGTTTATTAGATAAAATAAAAAAAGTGTAAAATTTAAATTTTCGTTCTTTTTGGGCACATGTAAAACAAATGCCTGATTTTTTCCATGCTTTACCCATTTGTTAAAAATAGGTTTATCACAATTAGAACACTTATCTATCACAAATACGATTTTTTCGCAGTTTGTATTTGTTTGATACTGCTGTCTTTTGGAAACTCTTTGATCTTCTTTTGTATTTGGGATATTGTCACCATATATTTAAGATATGATTAAATTATATCTTTTGCTCACAAACACTTCCTGAAATTCCTGGACCATTTTGAAATTCATAATTATAGTGAGATATGTTTTTCCGAGTAATATCTCGATACGCAATACAAGAATTTTCAACAGCGAAGTCAAGTAACCAGTCAAATTTTCTCTGGCAGTGTGACACGTTTTTCAATTAACCATAAATCTATTTCCGAATCCATTGCAAATTCCGAAACCATTTCAAATCTATCTGTAGTTAGTCCGTATATCTCGATTTCTCCTCTTAAAACTTTATTATTTTGTTACTTTCTTCAACCTATTTAAACTCATTATATTTTTGAAAACAAGTGGATCCCACTTTTTCAATCAGAGATTTAATTTAAATCGACCCATTTGCCTCTTCGTACACTCCACGAACAATAATAGTTGCTTATTTGTCAGTAAGTTAACATATTAGCATTAAAATGTTATATTGTGAAGAATCTTAATATACTTAGCAGTTGTTTATTAATAAACAATTACCAAGCAGTCGAAATTTTGAAAACAAGCGGATCCCGCTTTTTCGACTACGAGAGGTTTATTTTAAATTGAAAACAAGTGGATCCCACTTTTTTTTTAAACAAATGGATCCTACTTATTTTTGAAAACAAGTGGACCCACTTTTTCAATCACGAGAGATTTAATTTAAATTAACCCATTTGACTCCTCATACACTCCACGAACAAGAATAAGTGTTTGCCGGTGAGTTAACATATTAGCATTCAAATTTTATATTGTCTTATTTATAAATAAACGACTGCCAAAGTCGTTTGTTTGTAAACAATTACCAAGCAGTCGAAATTTTGTCATTTTCGATGTTTCATTTTCTTATGAAATGGGCTATTAACTTCTCTGAACACTTTTTTGTCCGCTCCGTCATAGTACTTGGCTGTAACTCTCATGATTAGTTAGACACTTCCATTCTTTGCCATTACTAGCCATTAAAATATCTTCTGCTACTGAAATTGATGGTCTTGTTGTAAATCCATCCTCTGCTTCTCTTCGGCTACGTGAAAGCCACCCGCTATGCAAAGATCTTCCATCCTGTCTAACTATTCTTCAAGAACAAGGTAGGTAGGTAGATACATCTCCCAATAGAATAGAATACAACGAACTTCTTCATTTAATTGAGATCCGTCCGACGATGTATCGACTGGTTCCGGCATGCTTTTTGTGTTATTGAATTTATTACTTTCTGCATTAGTACCACCATTACTTTAGTTACCTGCATAGTTTTCTTTACTGTTATATATATATATATATATATATATATATATATATATATATATAATTCATACCGTATTTCTCTAGCGCCAACATTCTGTCAGGTGCTCATTATTCTAAATTATTTTTGGCGTGAGGAGAAAAGTGAATCAAATACGTTTATAAATACTGTTGAGAAACCAAACGTAAACATTGTAAATAGTATTCCGATAGAGCTAATTATGAAACACAACTACTTTTAAAGGTAATACATTTTTTTGTGTTCCATGCTGGGATCTCGTGCTTAAATCGACGGCTACAGTCTGTGTCGGTATAACATAAAACAGTCCTAAACATAATTACGTTTTTACGTGGTACAAAAAAAAGTAGACAAAGCTAAACATTTTTTTTGTAATATTATTTTTGAAATTAATCATATATGTTAGAAATTTGGGAACCGTGTAATATTACATACTCATAGAATTATAATTCAATAGACTTTCATTATGAAAAGTCAAGGTTATTTCAGGTTTCATTCATCTGAAACAAGAAATATTTGAGAATTTCGATAATATCGCAGGGTAAAATCTCACTCAAGATGTGCCCTGCGATATTATTAGAATCTCTTAATGTATGAACAGGTGATTGCTATTTTTGGTGTTCTATAAAATTAGGGATTGATTTTTGTTTTGTTTGATATGAATAAATTTTATAATTTTGTGTCATTTTTGGTTAAAATTGTCCTCTGTTACAGGTATAAAAATGGAATTTGTTGATGAATTCAATATACCACATAGTTTCGATTTAGCCCTAACTTTACCAATATTAGGGAGCTAGGGGAGAGATATATCAGATTTTATGTTTAGGGTAAGTAGTATTTTCTATAAAATCATTTAAAGATATTAATATAATAAATATTATGTTAAAATATTATCTAGTATACCTTTCAGGGCGTAAAATTTATTTAGAGAACAAAGATAAAATTTAAATAAATTTCTAGCAACCCTATTCTTTTACAATTTTGTTTTTAGCAGATTCGAAGACAGAAGGGAAGGGTATTTTTCTTAAGATTTTCATCAATATCTCTACAACTCAATAGGTTCAAAGGCAAAAATATTATTTTTCCACATTACTAGGAAGAAATCTATTTCTTCTAATTTCAGAAACTGCGCATGTTAAATCATGCTGAGGTTCTTCCGTATTTATGTACATTGTAGACCTTCTCCTAATGTTTTCTAATGTAAAATGTCCTCCAAATATATTCTTTACTACTGTTGCCGGGTTGTTCTCGATACATATGCATATATCAGACACGTCAAGGTACCGAGACCAATCTGAGCTACGAAAGAGCTAATTAGTCGGTATCTCATAAAACAATTAGAAAATGCCGAGTCCTCTAGGCGTGACTGAATACTTGTGACGTAAATATAACCTCTGTCATGTACCATGTCAGTGAATTGAAAAATTCTCTGAATAAATAACCCGCGTTAAAATGAGCTCGGCTAAAATGATCTCCATAAAATTAAATTGAACAATTGGATTTCTTTGTTACCATTTAACTTCTACATAATAAGCAGATATATAAGAGGAAGAACACATGTCTGTTCGTTTAGTTTCAGAAGAAAAAAAAACGAAACTCCTGTTTCCTGTATCGGTTGTTTTTATTTAACTTTGAAACACATTTTTTAACCTCAATTAACATTACAAAAGACAAAAGCTTGGGTATTTGTCGGCTTGTATATTTTATAGTCAATAACGATGTAACGCCTATGAGGTTATCTTATAGAGGGTTTAGAACTTTGTACCTTATATGAAAAAAAAAACCTTAGGAAAATGCAAAGTACCTCATATAATATTTAGTCGAACGATATAATAACCAATTAGTCTTCTTTAACACCAATTTAGTCTTCTTTGCTTCTTTTTTATTTTTTAATAATTTGTTTTTTCTCTTAAGTATCGTTGTTATTCACAATTAAATACAACTACGTGATGTAGTATTATTTCTACATTCTTTAAGTTCTTTACCACGACCTAGTTTTCGTTGTATTACATCTTCAGATGGGCTATTAGCAAAGAAACCTGAAGATGTTGTAATACAACGAAACCTAGGTCGTGGTAAATAACTTAAAGAAAGTAGAAATATTATTACACCACGTAGTTTCATTTAATTGTGAATAATGCATTTCTACAAAATTAACGCCAAATATATTCAATATCGTTGTTATATTGTCAAATTAAAATAATTAAATCTATGGGTTAACATCAGCTTTATAACGCAAACAAGTTCATTTGGTAACAAATGCGAGCATAAATATTTTTAAAAAGAAACGTCAAATGAATGCTTTTGTGTGCTTTTATTAAAAATATTTTTATTACAGTGAAACCAGCAAAAACGCACTTTAGAAAAATTTAAAGCATATGGTTGCTTAAAACTGAAAGCATATTGTTACTTATATTTTATGTTAAGGTATTGATGGGGCAGACAGCTATGTGATCATCACGTCCCCTATATTTCATTTTCCTTTTTACTGGTTTACATGTCCTGACATACATTTTCTTTTTATATTCAGTTCAGTTCATAAGGTGTTAGTTTAGATATTATTGAGCATCTATTTTTCTGAATATGAGGAATATTGACGGTAAATTACTCGATCTTAGTAACATAAATGTGACGAATCTGAAAAAATGTGCTTTAGTTAGGTTCATCTTTTTATAGTTATATTATCTATAATACATTTGAATGTATTATTTAACTATATTAAATAACTGGCTAAAACACGCATAGTAGGAGTACGTCATTATATCTATTAAAATTGTTGAATTAAATAATTTTAATTCGAAATCCAAATTAAATTTCTTACAAAATGCGCATCGGAATAGACAAAATGTACGGACAAAAAGTTGTCTACATATCTTGAAATTGTCGATGCACGTTAAACGAAATAATGTTAAATGAACGTTACAATAAAAATTATTTCATTTAATTTTTTGTTAATTAAATTTTCAACAAAATGCGCATGGAAATGCACAAAAAGTCGTGTTTCATATTTATCTACATATCTTGTAATTATTGATGCTAATTAAATGCAGTAATTTTATACGAAAGAACTTGCCAATTTGTACCAAATGCACATAGAAATATGTATTAATATCTATGTTGAAATTATTGATGAAAGTGAACGGAAATAATTTTAAACGAAAATTCCAATTAAATTTTCCGCCAAATGCGCATCGGGATACGCATTAAGTAGGATTTCGTTGTTGTCAATGTCTCTCGTGATTGTTAATAAAATTTAACTAAAGCAAGTTTAATGGAAAGTATTAATAAAATTTTAATATTTAAAATTATTAATGTATATATTTAAAATGGAGCGGCGAAGGGGATGAGGGTATATTGCGTATCATTTTGAGGTATTGTATTTCAAATACAGTGCATTGTTTAGGATTTTTACAGTGCGATGTTTTAGGATTTACAGTGCGATGTCTAATTTTTTTATATCCTAAGTGGAGTATTGATTAACATGTTTCTCAGCAATGAGTGTGGCCCACGGCGACAGTTATTCTTTAATACCTAACCCTAATTGTTAACACTGTCTGTGTTAGCAAAAACTATAACGCGTGCAATTGAATCTCGTAATAAATCACGCTTACCGAACAATTGCGTGATGTAATAATTTTTTCTAGAGTTTAATATATTTATAATGATTATTGTGTGTAAAAAATATTTATGATAACATTAAATCCCCGATATATATAATCCCGAATAAAGAGTCTAAAG
The DNA here is from genome assembly GCA_039881145.1 of Druceiella hillmani. Lineage (NCBI taxonomy): Eukaryota > Metazoa > Arthropoda > Insecta > Lepidoptera > Hepialidae > Druceiella > Druceiella hillmani. Next base: position 42,121,170 of record JAYKKI010000009.1, read on the forward strand.
TGTAAACGGTCGACTAATTAGCAACAAGAGATTACAAAGAAGTCATAAACTCTTTTCATTATTTGCTTCCAAAATATTTTCAAATGCACCAATTTTATGGTAGGTTATCGGTTGCATTGTCAATGTGACTATTCAGAGATAGTTTCAATAGAAACCAAGGTTTCTCCCCTGTCCGCACTTACGAGGAAATCAGGGCTTACCTTATCCAAAACGTATCTGACGTTATCAATTGCCAATATGAGTCAAACATATTGGCGGAAATGAAACGAAGGAATTTCCTATTACATTTTTCACAATACCTAAACCGTCGTGTTTCTGAATCTACAGTTTATAAGTTGCAAATTGTGATGGTTTTGGATGTTGTTTGCTATTATTTATTTATATATGTAAATCAGCTTTCATCAATCAGCAATCTTTCCTTATAACAGCTTAAAAATGAAAAAAATCCCTTTTTTTCTAAAAACCAGCAAAAGGACAGATAGTGCTTGGTTCAGGTGTTATGAGATTAAAAATTAGACTTGCATCGAGAAAATGAAAATAACGTCCTTTAACGTTGGTAAATTGATAAAATAAGCTGGCTTCTAAAGATTTTTGAGTATGAAATAAAACGATTACAATGGATGAAAATTCTCATCACATTTTGCAGATTATTTCAATATCGAGGGATCTCCTTGTAAAATTGTTAAACACCGATACTCTTCCAGACTAGTAAATTTTTTTGCCAATAAATTTTAAACACTTAAGCAATGTGTACAGTTTGAAATTTATAATCCCGACCTTACATAATTAAACCTGCAGTTAGCCATGGCAGTAATTTAGGTACACCCTTTTTTCTCATTATTTTAAATGATTTGTCTTTAGTTGTTCAGCGAATATCGTTGCCTTCTTGTGACTGATGATTTTATACTTTTCTGTGGTCAAAACAACTTATTTCATAGTGAGTCATTCTCACCTGATATCAACTCAATATTCCAAGTAAGTCTGAACAATAAGCTATATTTTAATGGGAGTAAACATGCAACGATATCCTCCCTCTACGAGTCCTATTTGATCAGAGCCATGAACTCGAACATCGAACTACGCTCGGAAGAGTTTCATCGGTGGTTCATTGTTATTTGTAGTTGACTACCTTACATTTTGCAGTTCTGTTATGGAAACTTATCAGAAAATCTATAAAGTACTACAATTTTTCAAGCGAAATTTCTGTAACTGTATGAAGCTATTATCGTGCTAGAAAAAATATTAAACAAAAATCATAGATTTTTTTTACTAGTACACTATTTTCGTGTTATACTAACCTTAATTATTTCCTTAAATTTGTTTAATTGCAGTCATAGGCATAAGTTTATGCTCTTGGATTACATTACAAATGAAGTCATAGTTTCTTTCATCTCCTAGAGATATCCTGAAGCGCCACTATTTATCATACATTAATCGGAGCGGTATTATGTATATTTTTTTACATTAATAGATGCAGTATTACAAATGTTTACTGCTCAACTGATCGCTTCGGGAATGAAATTTTAGTTTAAGATTTATCAGTAATTAGTGTGATATCAGTTAAATTCACCATGTGCGTTTCTTCTTAGTTTATCATTTGTATTATTATTTTATCTTTAAATAATTTGTATTTACCATGTAAGTATACGTATATATATATATATATATATATATATATATACATTTCTTTTTTTTTATTTGTTTAGACGTAATTTGGTTTCGAACATCCAAACTCATTTTTTCATACATAAATACATACACACACACACACACATACATATATATGTATATATATATATATATATATATATATATATATATATAAATGCAAAATCTTCTATCGCAATGGTTAAATGTCAAAGATAAATAACATGAGAAAATAAAACAGAACTCAAGAATAACACACGCAAGTATTGAAGACGTTTTAATTTTTTAACATAGTTCTCAGTAAAATTCAGCTAGCATTCATCTCCATATTCAATCAGATTTAATTATATAGTATTTATTATACAGGTACGAGTATTATAGGTTTCTTAAAACTATTTACTTTGTGAAATACTGACAATAACTATGCACTTACGTAAACTGACGACGCAACCATTAAAATTATAATAATTTTACATAACTAGTGTAAACATTAAAAGAATTTAAGACGAAACGAGCAACGAGGAACTGACGTCATAATGACATCAGTAGTTTATGATAAACAATGGGAAACCATTCATAATTAAGCTGAAGCTTAAAAATTGACAGGTTAAAACCTATAGGTTTAATAAAATTTATATGTGCAGTCTGTTTATATTGAAGATATTTATGAAAAGATTAATTAGGAGGGCATAATAAAAATAATAGAACACACAAATATTGTTTTGATAAATGTGGTTTCTTTGTCTGTGAGTCTATTTGTTAATGCATCATTCAAGATTTTTGAAGGAAGGAAGAATTTTACTGGTATTTTCTGTGGTATCTGAGGGTTACCTCCATAGACATAGCTTACAATGGACATACTAGAAAAGTAGATGGTGAAATATCACCTCAATGCATACTTCCTAAAAAAAATTAGTTTTATAATGATATAGAAGGCTTTACGTGTATTTTAACTTTCTTACTGTTAATGATAATTTTCAAAGATCCACGTGAACAAAATCACGGGCACAGCTAGTTTTAAGTAAGTTTAAGCATGAAATATAATATGTACAAAGCAAAGTTTCAAATGTATATACGTAAGGAAAGTAAGCGGTGGAGAATGGATTTCAATTTAATCTTACTCAGCAATCTATTTATACCTCCGAGCCCTTGGGGTAGATGGGTAGGGATGATGAAGTATTATATCTCGCTTAGGTCTACAAATCACTTTTGTCTACTTCGAATACAATATGGAGTGTATACTTCTCTGCCACTTGTAGAGACATCATATTACTCCATTATAAACGAATCACCTCTTACGCCTCACAGGAATGCGGGGGCGGTAGTAATTGTGCGGTATTATAGCAATGGTTGCCTTAGTAATATTATTTTATTAATGTAAATACAATTAAACTAGCGTGACCCGTGCGAAGTCTTCGCATTATTTATTCTATTTTAATAAAATTGACATATAGAGGAGCAAGTATCAAAAGCATTGAGCTAAAGCGCCACTTTATTTATACGTGAGTGGATTTGAAATTAAACAAAAATTTTACCGACCGTCAATCATATTGACGTTGAGCCGTTAGATGGCAGCATTGCTGTTTTGTGTATATAATTTTAATAATTAATTAATTTGCAAAAATAATAGCAATAATAATTTTTTTAGTTGTGGATGCCGGTAGAGCAAGCAATTATCTATAAAATGATATATAATTTATGTGGATTAGTTGTGAGGTTTTTTCTAAAAAGGGAGTGTAACATTTTAAAACCTTAGCGTATTAATATATATGATGATGATGATTCTTAATAAAATAATAAGTATTATTAAAGCAATCTATGAAGTTCGATTAGAACATGTGTTACGAGAATTCTTCGACAAGGAAACGCCGTATCAAAAAACGTTACTAGATATTTTCGATCGTATTTTAAAAAACCTCTTCACTTACAGCCCACTTGCTCACTTTTATGTAACGCTCACTTCTGTTAGAAAAAAAGTTTCATTCTTGAGAAAAATTATTTTAAAAATTTGAAGAGTTTAATTTTAAAAATTATTTTCTCCACATTTATAATTGGTCACATGATATAACAAATTTATCCATAAAATTTTCATCAGAAGCGTTTTTAAACTGAAAGACCTATGATGCTATGATATAACGGTGGATCTGGTGAAATTATAAAACTTTTTCATATTCTTCTAATTTTCGTAATTGAAAGAGCAGCTGGATTAAAATCAATAAGTTTTTTGGTGTAACTATTGCAAACGGTTATTTATTGAAACTCAAAAATATAAATTATATTTTTAGGGGATGATGTGCATATACTTTTTTTCATGAATGGACAGACGTAATTGGAAGACACGTTGATTGATTTTAATTATTCTGTTGGTTTTTAAAGGAAATGGTTTCAGATCAGTCTCAAGTAAATATTATCAGGACCCGATGATATACTACGGAAATATTCCGTGGAATTTTGCAACAGATGAAAGTGGAAAGAACTCTTTGAGAAATTTGAGACTGCTCATTTTTGTCATGTCTTTATAAGTACTTTTATCCAGACGGTATGATGATGGAACCGGAAGATGGTAGCAGAATTCGTCATTATTCAGGAGTCGACTCGTTGTATTTGGTCTTGTTACGTTTATCTTGATGAGTCTTTTGATGACATATCCAAGCCAAGATCTAATAATGGAGCCAAAAGTGATAACTGGAACTCCTCAATAATGAGGAATAGATTTACTGCGTTTGATTTATTTTGACGGGTCTTTTTTATGAGTAGTTGTCAAGACCTCATATTGGAGACGGAAGATGTGCTCTGAAACTCTTCAATAGTGATGAATAAAGAGGTCGATTTTGAATTCGTTTGACTTTTTTGATCTAAGAAAAAAGTAACAAAGCGTATAGTTAGTTAAGCATGTACAAGTTACATAAAAAGGCATGAAGCAAATAAGATATTAGTTGAAATTTACGTAAGGGTGTTAATACATACAGGTACACATAAAGCAATGAAGCAACTAGGATAACTGCAACTGTATGCAAAAAGCATGAAGCAATAAGGATCCCAGTAAGCAAGTACTTAAGTACGTATAATAATATGTGTGTATAAATAAATAAACATATATATATATATATATATATATATATATATATATATATATATATATATATATATATATATATATATATATATATATAAGTCACAAAGTAATAAGGATATCAGCAGATATATATGTAGGTATACATAAAAGCATAAAGAAACAAGGACAGTAAGTTGGTATGCATATAAGTATGGACAGATATGTATAAGAGACAGATATGTACATGAGGCAATTATGATATTAGGCCTACCCATCTACTAACCTAGGAAAAACAATAACTCCTTATGGGAATTTTTTTTATTCTTTATCATACGTGATTTTTTCTGCTTCTAAAATAATCGCTTTCTTCACATCGAATGGTACAATGTCAATAAACGGGATCGGGTTAGGTACATTTAACAACCGTCACATAAGTTTACTGAGAAAAGTAAAATTGACGCTTTGTAGACAAAGAAAGGAAAACAAGAAGTGAAGTTGTTCCTGGAGCAAGGTTGAATATAAATCGACGACTATTTTTTAATAACTTGAAATATGAAAAAGTATTAAACCTAAGGGTTATTCAAAGAAAATATCGAAAAAGCGTTACTTGGATATTTTTTTTGTTTTACTAATTATAACTGGATTACTTAAGCTATAACATTTTAAAATTTCAAATTAATTTTTACAATTAATTTCATAAAAATTGGTACGTCCAATAATTGGTTGTGTCAACCAATATTTACAGCTCTGTAGTCATGCCACGGAACCAATAATCTTCCATATACATCGACATGATGCGACATCGATTACATGCTCCGGGTTTAGATTTATTCTCCACAATTTTTCAGTTTGATTAACGTACAGTAAAATTTACATTTTTTAACGGATTAAAATGAAGATGGGCAAATATGTGCCCACACTAAGGAGAAACATTTTGATTCTTTAAAGCATTCATAGGGTTACAAACCTCAGATGGACATAGGATCACCCTTATGAGATGACTGAGAGATCTGTGTGCATATCTCTCTATCGTAGCTGTTTTTCTCAAAAGTAAAGTTGAATAATAAGAGTCGTGCCAATTGAGCAAGTTTTTTTAAATTTATTTTGAGTAAGTTTATTAATGAAAACGTTTTGTTGGATGATTACATAAACTGGTATTTTTTTTGTAATACTCTTTCTTCGTAATCTGACGTTTTCTTTATGTGGGTACTCTTTATCTTATCTTGGATTCGTAATAAATAGGAAGAGGGAAGAATTATAGTTTCATCATGTGGGTCGGGTCGGTCACTGCATGTTTCGGTATGGGATACCCTTGTATTTTCTACGATTATATACTTATTACCATTAAATAATACTATATCACATAGTTTCATTTAATTGTACATATATTGTATTTTGAATTATATTAGTATTTTGAATACATTAAGAATTGTCAATAAGAATCATAAATAACAATAAAAATCTAAGGAACTACATTATAACTTTTTAGTAACGATTAAAAAAAATAATCAACGCCTATTGCTTTTTCAGCGAGTAGCCATTGCCAAAATTAATTCAACATAAACTGTTATCTGACTGTGACAATTGTTTTGTTGTTGTGAAAGTGAGTGTCTTCTTGGCCGATTCCAAGTATCACCTGCTTTTTTTTCGACAAACCTGTGGGGCCTGCGTGTTTCATGACTTAGCATGTTACATCTAATCGATGTTGATGAGCATGGTTCAAAGAGCTCCATAGAAATGGCATTTACACATTATTATAAATATAAACTTGATTTTTCTTAAAAAAGCAGTATTTCTCATGTTGTCTGTCTCTCTGTCATCTGATTGTCTGTCTGTTATCTGATTGTCGATTTAAATAAAAATGTTAAGGGGCTATTTTACGGAATGAGGATTTTTTTTCTCCTTCTTTTGGAGAGTCATTTTTATTCTTGTAATACCTGATATCAACACCAAATGCACTTTTGCCTTTTTAAGTAGAAGCGTCATATGAAATATGGAAATATCAAATAATACAAATTAAATTCTTAAAATATTTTTTTATAAAGTCATTCATGTGAAGTGGGAGTGAGTTTTTCGGACATCCTATCGAGTCGAGTAACATCGAAAAGAGAATTAAATCAGAGTTCATAAAATGATATTAAAGCTTGTAAGAGACACAAAATATATTGACCTCATAATTTTTTAACAATGGGTTCATGAAATAAAAAACAAATTCAAAGTACTTGCATTTGGTTACAATTTTCAAATAACATTATTTCGATTGACTGTTTTGTAAGATATCGAGAACTAAGAAAACCTACTTTGTGCATATTCCGAAGCGTACTTTGCTACCTTTTTGTTACCTGAAATCATCTTTAAAATTTAAGGGCTCATTTAATACTTTATCTCTTAACTTTGTAGGTGATTCATTAACTAATTTTTACAATATTGTAAATTTCTCAACATTGCTACCACAAACAATATAATTACGCATTTCAATCCGACATGTTACTATACTGTATACAATTTTACCCAGCAACAACCGGGCCGCCATGTCTTTTAAACCCAAATAATCGAAGAGTTCATTTATTCATCGGTCAGTTATCAAAATATTTGTCTTCGAACGTTCCGGTAATCAGTTACGGTTATCAATACCATGCCGGGTTCTTACTTAATTAGTGATGTGCATAAACATGACTTCTGCGATTTTCAGTGGCAGACATTCATAATATTCATGTGCCGTGACGTGATTATTTGCTATTATGAAGACAATGCTCGTTTACATTTTTCGGTTAAATATGACGCAACTGTAATTGTAATTTAAATTCTCTTTTACTTCCACTGAACAACAACGTATTACTCTATGTATATACATATATTTAATAAATTAAACAGAAGTTGACACCATCCTCATGGATATTTTAAATGACAATTCAATCAGCGACACGTGGTAACTAGTCGAGCATGTTGTCTTTATTTATGGCGATAATTTGATGATTTATAATGCTTATCTTTAGGAAGTTAATTTGAAAAATAAAAAAAAGACATTCCATAAGTTTATAAACTTTAAGAATGATTTTTAATAGTATGTAAAATATATGGGAAACAAGATCCTTGATGACAATAACCAAAAAAATCCAATGAATGAGTAAAAATTGATGGTTATAATCATTACAATACAAAAAGAATTTAAAAATTGAAAAGGAATGTGGTTCTTAAACTTATGATAACTAGAAAAATATTGCAAGAAAGTATAATTTAATCAAGTTGAAGAAATGCTTGAAGATTGAAAAAGATACAAGCGTAAATAAGCCAATTACTTAAGCATGTTTACAAAGTAATTGAAAGAAATTTGTCTGAATTGTCAATTTAGAATGCAGTTGTTCTGGCGTAACAAGCCGTCTATCTTCCTCCATAGGAGAAAGACAGAGGGCTTGTTGATGTATATATACAGATGCATGTGACAAATTATAAAGATAAGAAAAGAAAAATTGGGATGACTTTATTTACGTGGAATAAATGAAGGGTTTAAAATTTTAAATGAAATACGATAATTTCGTTATAAAAAGACGATTTCTTTTGTTAGGGTAACTATAAAACAAAACTTTTTTATAAACAAATTGAACATAGTTCAAATAACTATCGAATAATAAGCGCACCTAAACACATAAAGTAACAAACGTAGTTGGAATTTTTGCGGCACAATAACTTTGCAAAACGCTGTTAGCGCTAGAGATTTTTGGAATTAGCCCTAAATTGTTACTTCTCTTTATTTCTCAAGTACGTGCACACCCATATATAGATGAAACATTCCACTCGGCAGCGAATTTTCTTCACGCGGTTAATACCATTGGTTGTACTATTTTCTGGCTGCCTTTTTCTGGAATGCATACAGGAAAGTGCCCTAAATTTTGAGAGGTATGATAAGATTCATAAATACAGATAAGTTATTAAATTAGAATAATTTAATAAATGTAAATTTAATACCGTCATTCAGTGGTGAATTATACAAAAATGATGGTTGCTTACATTCGTGATGCTTATAAAAAAGACAGATGTCAATGTCAATAAATTAAGTAGCAGTTATTTAATTCGCTAAGTGGTAGCAAATATTTTTACGACTTATTGGAAATATTGATCGAGCTTCTAATGTATAAACTTCAAAAGTTTTTTAAATCCGTTCAGTAATTTTTGCGTGATGGCCAATTTATGTTTGATGTAAATCAACAAATTCGACTAGGATTTCCCCTGTCATTCGAAGTTAGTGTCAAAGGGTAAGATTGTCAAAGTCGCATTTACTGAATGTTTAACTTTTCAATTGGGCTAATAACACTGAATGTAGTATACGTTAAAGAGAACAATACAACAGTTTGTCCAGCTACTTTTAGAAGAGTCCAGAATTTGTGTCATGACTTATTTGTTACAGGCAAGTCAATACCGTCCTAGAAAAAGTATCTTCAGTATATATGTCATAAATTAATATTTTACGTGCAAATGAGACGAATGATATAAAAAATAATGTATTGTAGATAAATCTATTACGATGGATAGATTCACTGGAAGAAGATTTTAATATTCTCAGGATAAAGAACTGGAAAACCCAGGCGAAGAGTAGGACCTCCTGGAAGAATCTCCAACAGAAGGCCTTGGCCCACCCTGGGCTGGCGTGCCAAATATGATGATGAGATAAATCTATTAAAAAGGCCAAATTACGTGCTTCTCATACTAGTGATTGATACTCCCAAGTATGTTCTTTCGAGTCGATCCCATGTGGTAACTCTAGAAGCCGTCACTAAGAGTCAAAATCTAAGTATTCTGGACCAACATCAAAACGGTACTACGCCTGGATGCGAGACATGAAAGGTAAAAAAAGAACTTACAAGGCGATTCCAGTTCTTCATAAACCGCTTGTTTTGATATGTTCTCCGAATATCTTAGCCCGAGAAAATATCTAACGAGGACTCGCAAGAACGAAGCGAGTAAATTCCGAATGAGCTCTTAATAAATCTCCGCGAATGAAACTGGATTGAATGTACTCTAAGAAGAGAACCTGTTTATATCCCTAAACAGGTTTTGGATTGAAACTCCTAAGAGAAGAAGGAATATTGCCATTCGAAGCAGACTTGGCGCCGGAATGTGTTGAACTGAAGACTATTGGCAAGACCTGGAGGGAAACGTTTCGTGAGTCAATGAACCTTGATTAACCCTAATAATTAGAGGTTTTCACTTTCATCATGAAAGAAAAAAAGTTTGTAAACGCAATAAAATATCGTGCACTCCAAACGATATGTTTAGGCTGCCTCTGCATGCTAGTTTTAACATGTTGGCTTTCAGGGGTATATGATACATATTTTATTCGTTTGACTTCTACATAACTTTGAATATTTAATGTTTTTGTGTAAACATTAAATATTCATAGAATCAAAATATGTATTATTTTTAAATACAATTATGCAAGAAAATCTATACTTACTATTAATATTATATATATATATATATATATATATATATATATATGTATATGTATATATATATACATATTGTTTACTAATTTTAGAGATGACTTCGTCCATTGCACTTTAATCTTTACAAATTCAATATTAAACTATTTGTCGTGTTTCCTTAAGACCCACAAGCAACATATTTGATATATTTTTAACTAATAATTTCATTAATGAGTGTAAAATAGTGGAATTCATCCTGCAAAAATTGTACTATTTCTTATTTTAAAAAGTAGGCTATACGTTAAATCGTATCTCAAACTACTTAAGTGCGGTTTAAACAAGTAGCTTGGTCTTATTAACCAATTAGAATCGATTATTAATAATCATTATTAATAGCTATTGATGTGTGAATATTCAATTTACCTTGTTAAAATTCAAAAATTTATTTCATTTCTGATTTAAGCGGGTGGGTTTAGGCAATAAAAACTCTAAATACTAAACCAAATACTTTAGAAAATTAATTGAAGTAGTTATTGTCGTTATTCATTTTCGTAAATAAAAACATGTACTTACATGTTCTTACTTTGATATGTATCTTTAAAATTTAAGAAACTTTAAATAAAAATGGCTTAAATTAAATTGTAGTTTTCTTAAATTGCAGTTTCCATAAATTTTTGTCTAACCATTTTTGTTCCAACATTATTAGCACATTATAACCAAAGTGCATACAATGCTATATATCATTATAATTTTCTTTCAGAAAAATCTTCTTAAGTTACCTCTCATTCAAACTTGATTAAATTATACTCATTCTTAAAGAGAGGGCGAGACATCTTGGCATATTTTCTGGGAAAAACAACAGACAGATGAACAACTAAATGATCCTACAAGGGTACAGTTTTTCATTCTAAGGTATGAGACACTGAAAATACAATTATTTTATGATTCTGACAATAAAAAAACTTGTTACGATATTAGAATAAAACATATATACAGATTAAAGTTTCGCGAGAAAATGTGGGTGGTATAATCGAACAACTCTTCAATTTTTACAATATTAAAGGAAGAATGAATATTACTACCATGTTTTGACAAAAAAGCAACTAAAGATTCAAAGTATATACAGATGTATTTTCAATGCATATACATTAAAAAAATTAACATAATTTTAAGTACTTACAACAACAGAATCAGGATAAATTTGCTTTGTAAAATTTGAATGAAAAAACGACTTTTTTAAGCAGTTTTTTACTTGTTTATTATGTTTGTCGTGAAACAAATTTGTTTGTCTTTAATATTCTTGAAGAAGTTAAAGAAACTATGATGTGCAGTATTCAGTAAAAGAATATAATAAATTTTAACCACGAACAAAAACAAGGAGTGTATGTTTTTGTCGATGGTTAAAATTTATTAATGGTTTTTGTTAATGACAAAAATTGATTAAAATTGATCTTTTCAAAACAGCGAAATTATACACGTTTGTATCGAGGAATATGTGCATTCAATAAATATTTAATTTTATACTGGATTGATATTTGTAAAAAGATTTAATATCTTTGCAATTGTTCTGTACTAATAAAATAAATATTTTTAATAAATATTTTTTCAATCTTCGGAACCAATGATAGTATACGTCACAGGAAAGCACATTTTCACCTACCATTATGCTTATATTGCTGTTTCACTCATTTTTCAACCTAAACGGAATTCATGAAGCAAGAGTACTTTAAGTTCTTTTTGGGAAATTTACGCATATCTCATATTTTCTCGTTGAAACTCAGTTGTTAACTGAATAGAAAATCAAACGCTTTGCTCTTTGTATATCTTACGAGTAGTATTGAGAAATTTCTATAACATTCAACATGAGGAAAAACCAGAACCTGACTATGGAAAAAATAACTAGAAGGCACAAGATATATATACGCTAAGACACTTCCTGAATCAGACTGAGTCCAAGAAAACTTATTAACTGATATCACTGTAGTAGTATATTCTTTACAAGGGAACAAATTACGCACATACATACATACATATCCTGTGAAATTCATAATGTTATATACCCTAGCATACCTCCTACATAACCTCTCCGGTTCAAGACGAATCTAAGGATACCTCATTTGTCGAAATCAGTTTAGTAGTTTAGTACGTAAAATCTGAAGACATTTGTTGAAATAACTGTAGTAGTATAGTCTGTAGGAGGGAACAAACTTACTCACATATATACATACATACATAGTCTGTGAAATTTATAACGTTAAATACCCTAAGACACTTTCCAGATCAAGACGAATCTAAGGACACCTCATTTGATGAAATCAGTTTAATAGTTTAATCTGTAGAGGGAACAAACTAACTCGCATATGTACATTCGTATATAGCCTGTGAAATTCATAAGATTCTGTAGTACCCTGGCACACTTTTCAGATCAAGGTAATTCTAGAGACTTGTTATTTGTTGAAATCACGGTAGTAGTTTAGTCTGTAAAAGGGAACAAACTTACTCACATATATACATATAAACATTGCCTGTAAAATTCATAATGTTAAATACTTTAGGATACTCTCTGGATCAAGACGAATCTAAGAACACTTGATTTGATGAAATCAGTTTAGTAGTTTAGTCTGTAGAGGGAACAAACTAATTCACATACGTACATAGGTACATAGCCTGTGAAATTTATAACCCTTCTTCTGCCGTATCCTGGTAAAAATCATTGGATACTGGTGGATTTAATTGTTGCTAATCTATCTAAGTGATCTAATGATATTATATAACAAGGTATTATGTAAAACTATAAAATAATAAATTAAGATACATATCAGTGAATAAAAATATAGAAGATAGAAGAAAGGAAACAGAAAAGTATAAAAAATAAACCGATAACCCATTTTAGACACCCATGTGAAATCAGTTTTGACCGAAAGCTAGTCTTTCAAATAAACTTAAACACATTATTACCCCAATGTGTACACAGCATTAGTTATTTTGAATGTTCGTTCGTGATTCTACGCGATTCGCGATTCGCTAAGTAACTTTTTATATAAATACGCATGTGCTTTGATTATATGGTCTCAATATTCTAATGACCACGAATAAACAAAAAAATTCTTTGCGTTTACGGTTAAATTAGAATTAGCAATAGAATTAGTAAATTAGCGTCAGTAGTATGTTAATAGGAATGTTAAAATGAACCTTTTGTAATAGCATGCTGAATGCTATTTTTGGCGTCTCTATCAAGTCAACACTCGTTTTTACAAATGTCTGTTATAATAGAATACATTATATGCACATCACTCGTCTTTTTCGAGGACTTCGCAACTCAATCTTATTCAAGTCTTCGACATAAGTTCTTATTCAAGTCTTCGACTTTTAGTCTAGGACTTGAATAAGAACTTATGAATAAGACTTGAGTTTAGACTAGAATTTTTGAAATTCTGGAAAATTTATACTACAGAGGTTATATAAAATACGGAATATATCAAAAAGATAAAAATCAAAATCATTTTATGTTTAGTTTAGGAAAATTTAAATTTATACGCAAACTACTATAAAGATTTATAGAAAGGATGGTGAACAAATATGATACAATTATGGAGTGGTTTTGGCGAAAACAAACAGCAAGCGCAATAAAGTGGTTTAGTGCCTACTTCAAGAATATATAATAATGGTTACTAAGAAATCTAATTTTAATTGGTGATGAGAGAAAATGTATGGATAAAATATAATATATTTTTTTGATGAATGTTATGAAATGAATATTATTATTGATCATTCGGGCTTGTTTTTGGACTTACTATTTTTATTACTTGATTTGGACTTTCAGAGTATAAAAATAGAAAAGCAAAACAATTACATTTTAGGTAATCATTTTCTTTCGCGTTGCAGAACATAAAAGCTGACAAAATATTTTTTGACAGCTACGAGCCTACATAGAATTTATCCTAGAAGAAAGCAACGCCTGAATCATGTCTAACTTTTTATTTAATTATTTCTTATCAACAGTACAAAATAATGGCTTATTGACTCACTTAACGAAAACTAATATATATTAGAAGCAGTTGAAGCTTATAACATGCAAAATCGGTTTATGGCGATCCCTTGATTTGCAAGTGCATCGAGCATAGCTAAGCAATCTATATTTGACAAATTATAACTTAAGGGACAAATTATAACTCACGGATATGTCACTTTTCCTGAAAATATAAAAATATCGACTATCGTATCAATAACATTGGCGGCCATCCTTTGGAGTATTTTTATTGTATACGCGATCTTGGAGTGAGTTTGATCGTAAATTATACTTGAATACTCATGTTGACTTATAATTTGTTGGGTTTTCTCTTAAGGACTACCAATTCCATTAAGCAAATGAGAACGTATCGTTTCTTCCACAAAACTCTAGTGAAACTTTAGCTTGGGTATGCTACTTCAACCTGGAATCCATACTGTGCCACATATTCTGACATAACTAAAAGGTGAAAAACCATTTATACGCCTGCTGTAATATGACATTAATACACCTAAAAAAAGCCATTCCACATGGAATGTGCTTACTTAATTGTGATTTATAGTGTCTGTCATATTCGTTGATTGCGCCTATATAGTGAATCAGTTGCAGTTTCGTACGCCAGAGAGTGCGACTCGCAGCTCCATGCAATTCCATCTACCGTTTGCAGTTCTACTAGCGCCAACACGCCACTGCGCAGACTTTGTGATGATAGCGACAGAATATTCCACTCTCTCGTTATGTTCACTAGTTTCTTATTCCAAAAGAAGCAATCGATTATACGATTGTTTTATGTATTTTGAAGCCTTGTAAGGTAAAATAATATAATTTTTAAAGTTAATATTCTTTTCATTTTTTTTCTTTTTTCTTTTTTTATTTTCACATTTCTAATCTTGTATATTTATACCATTTTTGGTTGTATTCGTCACTATTTATTTTTAAATAATATTGCTATTCACAATTAAATGAAACTACGTGATGTAGTATTATTTCTACTTTCTTTAAGTTCTTTACCACGACCTAGGTTTCGTTGTATTACAACATCTTCAGGTGGGATATTAGCAAAGAATTTGATTCTTTGCTAATATCCCACCTGAAGATGAATTTCTATAATAATAATGAATTTCTACAAAATTAACGCCAAATATATTCAATATTGCTATTATTATTATTATTATTGCATTATTGATGATGATTTTATGATTGATATTTCCAACAATTGTTTTCAACATTATATATTATGTAACTTATTTTAACGCACATTTCAAGCATTGTTTATAATATTGGTAATTATGTATATTTACAAAATGAAATATTTGTGTACGTAGTATACCTATTTGATGTTGGAGTATTAGGATAACAATTTATCTATTACCTGAGAATCTCAATAATTGCGTTTTACTGTAATTTTTATCTGTTTTTAATCTTTAACTTTTTTAAGCATTCTTATGCAGATTATGACCCATTCTGTTAACTTTCAACTATAACTATAACAGTTATACACTTGTAATTATACCAATTATGTTCCTGAATATGCTCTTGGGTGTTATTCACATTTGATTTACCATACAAAGAAAGAAGTAGTTTATTTAGAAAATCTCTAAGATTTCAATAATGCACACGTGCTGGGTAATTAATATTACATATGCTGAAGGGGTATCCAACAGAAAATTTAAATTGATTTGTAAACGTTGGTGTTCCTCATAAAAAAGAATTGAATTGTTTGATGACAGGTCGTTGGCAAAAGAGAAGAAATATGAATATAAAGGGTTTAGAAATATGGCTAGAGTTACCAGAAATAAGAAAAGAGAAAACTAATTACTACTCAGCAAAATTATCCAAGATTTCAAGGAAAATATTTCAGAGAAATCAACATCTGGATAGAGTATGTTTGAGGCAAGACTTTTTACCCCAACATTTAGAATTGTACATTAAATATCTTGTGCATGTTCTAAAGGTTATATTAATTATCATATGTTAAAAAGACATACAAGGATTGCTAGAGGTGTTTTTATAAGATGTAATGATTGATTATCAACATGAGTAAAAAATTGACAATTTTTCGGAAAAAATTGATGATTTCATTAATAGGAACTCATTGATACCCAACAGTATTTTTGGAAAAGAAAAAAACCGTAATAATTTATAATGGCATTAACATGTAACCGCAAAAATATCTCGAACTTTTTCCAGTGACGTGCGTACAACGTCTATAAATTCAGAAATGTCGTAAATATTTCCTGATTGTACATTATTACTTCCGAGCTTATGATAATGTGCAAGTATAGTGCGAAGAAAACAGTTTTAAGCTGATTCTTTCCCCAGATGATGTATATAGTCATCCTGGATCGAGGTTTTCTTAATTTGTTTCTTTTTCTTGAAAGAGGAACCATTTAAAAACACTTTACTCTCTACTACGAGTCACTTATTCCACTGAATATACCATAGCGTGAACAATTTTCAACAGCTGGCGTAAATGGGATTCGAATCCCACCAGAAGCTCGTCAAATTCATACTCGATAAAGCTTTTTCTTGGAAAGCAATTGATTAAAAAAAGGAAAATAAAAGACAATTTTTATTTGAAAGTAACATTATTGTACTTTCCTCTGATTTAAGGCAATTTACTTTGCTAAATAAACTTTCGGGTCCTCTCGGAAAAATTATCTTTATACGTACGTGCGCTTAAGATCGTTTCATAAAACACAATTAAATAATAAAGATTTTCGAAGAACTTCCACGGTTGACACATTAACAATAGATTTTGTTTATACTAGGAAAAATATGTTTAAAATTGTTATGAATATTTCGAACTCAATGATATTTTCGTAAGAGAGCTGCATCGTCGTCTAGAGAAAGTAGAAAATAAAATATAATTTTTACATAAAAATTGTCAAATCCGGTATCTGATGGAAGTGAAGCAAAGCTATTTTCGTACATATATACATGGTCGTTGCACAACAAAGGAGCTAGGATATAATAACATATACTATGAACAAGTTCCAAGTATATATTATTATATGATTCATGACATGCGAGACACGAATTTCGAAGCAGCCTTTTTAGACGGAATAATTATTGATTATGACTACGAATAAAAAATAAACAATTCATTATAAAGTACTGTTTTTCATTTGTTATTTTTATTTTTTGTTGAGCGTCTGCTACCAGGAACCAACCGGTCGCAGGTTTTTGTTAAACATACTAAGGTACAGTACAGTAAGGTACAGTCGCTTCCTTTTACAAAGAGATGTATTTTTAGACAATAGGTTAAAGGTAAATAGAACTCAAATAGTCGATAACGGTGTCTATTACTAGTATTTTTTATACTTTTTATTAGCCCAAGTACAGAATCGTATACGTCAAGTGTGTGTATTTTTTCATTGAATATTTCCGACTCTATCAGACCTGATAAAAATAAGCTTTGTGCCAATGTAAGGTAAGATAAATATCTATACATTAAGGTATATTTCATTTGTGGCCACCCAAGGTCGTGTCATTATGTAAAATTGTCCAATATCCTTTCAGAAATCCATCAGCTTTGAAAAATTATGACATGTAAATATTCAGTATAACTTACAATTTTTCCGAGAATCGGTACAATAGGTATCCGATTATTTTAAGTACTTTTATTGTTATTTTTTCGAAGATGGAAAAGCTTTTTTAGTTGAAAATTATTTATTTTTAGCATTCAGATAAAGGCAATGTTATTCAGAACGTTTGGTTTTAAATGTAATGCCGATTTATTTTTTCAAATAATACTACAAAATTTGGTGTGCGTATGATGGATGATATTGCAATAAGAGAAATTTACACTGGAATTATACCCGGGAATTTCCGACGACAGCTTCAAATTCACGTATGGCTTTCTTTAATACCGGAATGACGGCAGTAATTTACTGGCTCACTAACCGTTAAAGAAACTTCAAACCAAGATTAAAACTTGATTGATGATAATTTAAAACTTAATTTATTGTGTTTACGGACTTAGTAGGAAAGGAAAACTTGTAAGTGTCAGGTTTCTCTTTTCAGTGATTCTGTATCGGCATATTAATAAATAGAGCATAATTTAATAAATTCGACGAGAACGACTAAAATAAAAAGTAAAATATTATTAATATTTTCTTAACCATGATTAGTTATTGAAGAAAAAAAATTATTTGTATTATATTCAAGTATGCAAATGTAGAAAATATTTAAAAAAAATTGTTCGTAAATTCTTGTGCTGCTTTACGAATTAAGGATACAAATTCAACTTTCAAAATGTTAAAACAATTTTAACTAGCAACACAAAATGTTTAATTGAAATTTAACTAGGTATGCGACGTGGAGTAAATGGGCAGCAATTGAAATTGTCAACCCTATCTTTTTATGAAATATTATTTTATCTCATATCATATTTCATTAAACAAATAAAGTGAGAATCAGTTACGTTATTTGGTTTGACCTAAATTACTAACTTGTTACAAAACCTTGATATGCATTACGCATAAATATAACTTATTAAAACGCATATCTAGTACAACACTTGAATAACATTCTAACGGATCAGAAGCTTTCAATTTACCTAAGTTTATTCAACCTTGACTCACCTTTCTTTGTCGCATTTTTGATTGTCGTTTGACTCGCATATTTTGCGTAAAACGGTTTAAACTATTATTAAACGAGCCGAGAATGCATACTTTATTTGTTGGACTAGTTTTTTGTTGGACTATTTTTAATTGCATAATCAACTTTTTTAATAGTCATAATTTTTTAGTAAAAATTAAAACAGAGTCGACTGTTTTTTTAATGTTTTTTTTGTTGGTAACTTTTGTTCGGAATTACCGAAATAAACAATTGTTAAATTAGTTCTCTTATAAAGAAAAAGAGACCGGCCACAGCACATATAGTGTCGGGCACAGGTGTTGCACGAATAAAAATTACACTGTTAGATAGAGGAAATTCAGAAATAAACTCCTTAAAAGTTTCGTTTAAATTGCCAATTATGTACATGAGAAACTTATATTTTTTTATGAAAAAACAGGTTATTTTTCATAATAATTTGTAAATGTTATTTTCATTGAACTCTTTGAACAAGCAAGATGAAACAAAGTGCAAATTGTATCTCGTTGTATTAGCCATATACTATGTACTTATCTTACTACTAACGTACTTATCTATAAAATTCGCAGGACCAATAAGTTATCAATAGATTGTCGAAAAAGCTGTGTAAAACTAGAAAAGAGCAAAAAAGACATTTATTTTGGTAACAGAATGAAAGTCGATATCAGTTATCGGTTTATATTTAATTAATTTAGGGAAGGGCTACAAATTAATTAAAGCAATCGGTATTGGTTATTTTTTGTAATCGTTTCTAAAAAATTACGTGCTTCGTTAGATTTTTTTGATATATTTATTTCTTGTTAACAATTCTTGATATGTTTAAAATATAACATGTGACTGTTTATGGCTGTTATATGTGACTGTTTATTTTTTGTATTTTGTATTGATAGTTCTAGTTATAGTTCTAGCTTTATCTCTAGCTCTAGCTCTAAATGTTATATTCTATTTCTGTAATGCTAGGTTCATTTTTGCCGAGACCGGTGAAATTTATGGCGTTACATCTGCTGACTTCAAGCTGACAACGGTTTAACCTACATATATTCGTATGCCCATAATGTAGTAATACTCATAAGGAAACAGCAGTTTCTCAAGTTTTAAACATGCTTATGCGAAATACTAAATAAAAACATAACCAAGTAAAAAAAATAAACAAATTTTAATAAATCCAACAGATATCCAAAATATCATTTTGATTTTTACATTCAGTAAGTATTCCGAGTATAGTCATTTTATCGATGGCTTTATGTAATATTTTATTTCGAGTTATTTCAGTTTTAATATTAATAGTAACAAAGTCCGAAAATTGCATTATTATTTCGGTTATCTTGGCAATTATTGTTTCGGTTATCATTTATGCGGGAATGGCCATGGCACTGCCATGGCACTTCACTGCCATGACAGTGCCTCTGACATCTAAATCAATCATTACGGGCCACGCCATATCAATGCGGGTGACAGTCCGGCTTTAACCATGATCTGGATACCATGACAAAATCCTTAAATGCCTTTCCAGTATGTATGGTAATCACGTGAGGCTAGATCAGCCGTAATGAGGAGCGTCGAATGACAATTACACAAAGTGTGTGTCATGGGGAATCACACGTGGTTCACAACTAAGTTGTGGTATGTAGTAAAATATTAATCTCAAAATCAAAGATGTATGCTATGACCTATCAAGGATTACGACAATAGTATTTATTATGAACTATCAGTAAAGGATATAAAGAAGTATTACCTAAAAAAGTTTAAAAAATTCTCGTTGAGATGATACAGATGAACAGAAATAAGAAGAAGTGATTTTTTGACACGTTTTCTTCTCTTTCATATGCTATATCCCTTTGACGGGGCAACGTGTATACATAAAATATAAACATGTTAATTAATCAGGACATCACATATCGCTTCATACCAAGCTTTGCATTTGCTATTTAGTTCTGCACGCATATTCCGCTGCCAGTTCTGTTTCCAACGAGCATACTTCCTCTTCCCTTGAGAGTTCCATTCCAAAATCCCATTTGAGAATAAAGGCAGATTCTTTTCCATCGTATAAAAGATGGTCGATTAGAACTCGCTTTCATAGTTTCAACCAATCTTCGTTAGATATTGTTTCGAACCCAGATACTTGGAGTATATACTAAAAGCAGAAATTGACGAAGTCTTGGAGTTGTTGCATGTAGTATTTTTCTGCCTTCCCGATCTTTCGTTCGTATAACAACAACGCCGTTTGGATGAAAGCGTTGACTGCTAGGAAGATGCAAGACGATATGAAGTTAAAAGATCACATGCGACATGATAGGATAAAATTTATGAATTACTAAAGAGAAATCTCAGAAACTAATAAGTAAGTAAAAACTTATGATAATTTAAACGTCAATCAAAATAAGTAAAATTTGTTATTCACTTATTTTGATTGACGTGTAAATTATCATAATTTGAAGTAGAAATTAGTATTTTTTTGAAATGTTACATTTTCATTCATTGAGTACTTTTATTAGCAATTCAGGTAACATACTGATAAAAGTACTTATTGAAAGTACTTAATAAACTTGATAAAAGTACTTAATGAAAGAATTATAAAATAACCATATTTAATAAAAAATTAGCACGTTATTACTTTTAGCGAAATATTTAAATATAAACACAAAAAAATAAAAGAACAATACGACGTGAGAAATGAACTTTCTAAATTATTGTGTACGCGTGCAAATATACCGGCGGGTTTTTTTGCCAACACGTTTAAAATAAACTTAACTACATATAAGTTAATAAAAGCGGGTCGTATGTCGAGTTCGTCTGTCGAGTCTCTCGTTTAATACCGCGGGAATTCCTTTGTGAAAGTTTGAAACTTTTTTTAGCTCAACTGAATCTCATCTTAACATATCTACTAATCCACAATTAAATGAAACCACGTGATGTAGTATTATTTCTACTTTCTTTAATTTCTTTACCACGACTACATCACGTAGTTTCATTTAATTGTGAATAATGAATTTCTACAAAATTAACGCCAAATATATTCAACTATACTAATGAAAAATAATATGGTTTTGTGGCCATTTTCTGTAATAGCTCTTTCTACACGATATTTTAGAAGATATTCTACATAATATATGGAAATAGAATAAATTCTTGTGTAATTCATTTGCCCTCTCAAAAATGGTATACAAATATTTTTGTGTGTTGTTTATTGGCATATATATGATTTAATATGCTCTAGCACAGTTCCAAATTGCAAGTTTCTGCATCAAACGGTTTCTGAAAAAAAAAAACGGCTGTAATGGACTGATAGATGGACGGACAAGTAAACAATCTCATAATGGTTCCGTTTTTTTCCTTTTGACGTATAGAACTCCATAAAAGAGCTTCGATTATATTAAATGTTCTATTGGCATGCCTGATACAGATACGTTTGTAGGGAAACATATGCACTTTGGAATTAATGGATAAACTTGACTTCCTTTTATTATTTATATCTATTATTACAAGTGACGTGATCCTTTTCTGATAATTTTCAAAAAAAGAGTCACTCTGGTCAATATTATGATGGAATTTTGTACAATGCACATAAAGCTCTAAATAACTCGCTTCATTTCGAATATTTTTAAATATTATATTTATTATTATAATAGTATTTACATATTAACATAAATGATAAATAATAATAGCGGATGACGTAATGAAAAATATGAAACCAACGAAAATTGCGAACTAAAAAACAAGAACAGAAGTTCTATTGCAAAATTCAGGCAATGAATGAAACTTTCGAGTATTAACAAAAGTTAAAAAAAAAGTACGCTGCATATTATATTTTACGATTTAGATATAAAATTAGAATAAGAAATTTAACGGCCATCAGGTAATACTGAAGTGATTAATAAAATGAAGTTTTGGACTTCTCAAATCAATTACTGTTTAGTAATTGTTAACCTGTTATAAGATACGTATTTAAATAATATGCAATACTACAGACAGGCCTCCAAAATGGCTAATTTAATTGATTTTAACTATCTTGGGTTTATAATGAGTAGCGCAACTTTTCGTAAGCATCCACGAACTGGCGGAAAATTTATGAGCTTGGGCATATAACAATATTTCACTAAAAGGCACAATTTAAAACTAGTTTAATTCTTTGTAAACATGAAATACTCTGTTTATGGAATAGAAAATATCATAAAATAATACATGCCATTACTTCTCATGAAATAATACATGTCATTACGAAATGTCATGAAATAATACATGCCATTACTTGTCATGAAATGATACATGCCATTACGAAATGTCATGAAATAATACATGCCATTACGAAATGTCATGAAATAATACATTCCATTACTTGTCATGAAATAATACATGCCATTACCTTTACTTCAAAGAAAAAGGAAATTTGATACTATAGTCTTGTTTGAAATTAGTTTGTTGGCAGCAAAGAAATTTGTGAAATAACAAAACAATTATGGTATTTTTTATGGTAGATTTGATTTTTATATATGACCAGATTATTTATAACTCTTGATGTCTTTGAAATATGTAGGATTTTTCCCAAGAAAACAGAAATCGTATATATTAAAATAATGGTGTTAGAGGAAATGTTAATAAAGATCGACTGAAACTAGATAGCATCTTCATATTTTTCAAGTCAACTTGGAAATTTAACTGTAGAATAAATATGTCAAAAAAGTGACATTTTGTAATTTGAATTAAATTATAATTTAATAAAATTACAACTTTAATTGCAAATTTAGTTAATTTTTTATATAATCTTGATAATATAATGTCACTTTAGATAAAAAATACGAGTTTTATTGATATTAAATTATCCCATGTCTACTTTAAATTATTAATTTTATTTGAAATTAAAGTAAAGCTATACAATGCTATACTATGCCAATGCTTTTAACTTTCTAGATTTAGGCCGAGATTTTTCCCTTTAATGCTTTATTATTATGCATAAATATATATATATATATATATATATATATATATATATATATATTTATATATATATATACATACATATATATCACGGAGTATTTACCCGTTGGAGAGCGCATAGATTTTTCTTAGATTTGCAAGTCATTAGTAGCGCTGTTGACGCATCGCGGCATAACGGACTCTAATTCGTAGTGTAGATTATATTATCAATAACGAAAAAATATTTATTCCATTTTTCAACATTTTTATTTTAAAATTTTCTTTTACAACGTTTTTAGATTTACAACTCTTAAAAAAAACTCTTTTCTTTGGCAGCATTTAACCAAATTTGTTTCCTTTCAATGTAATTTGGATATCTAAAAAAATAACTATGCCTAATAATAACTACCTATGTTTTATAAGTATTAAAAAATTTAATGTTTGAATACTTATAAAACATAGGAAAAACTCAAACTATTGAAATAAAATGTATACCAAGTTAACAATATAAGTAAATTAATTATAGGTTACAAGCAAAATTTTTTAGAACGATTTATCGATATACTTGTTGAGATTACGTAACTGCACTATCGAGAAGAAAGAGACAATTATATACTAAATACTCGTGAGAAAGAAAGTGAAGACAGAAACACATTAATAGGTGTGTTTTGAATATTTAGATCAAAATAATTTACTTTATTTGTACATTATTTTGCTCGAAATTAATGAAATACTATTTACTAGTGAAATGTAATTTCATGGTTTCTGTAATTTGAAGTGACACTAGACTTCCCACATAATTTTACTATACTACTAGGCCTTTTTTTAGTTTCTAAAAATGATAGACTATACAACCAACTGACACACAAACACACACACACACACATTTATATATATATATATATATATATATATATATATATATATATACACATATACATTGCACGGGTTAATTTCAAGGCTGTGTTACTTATTTAAAGTTTGATATCTAGCCATGTGTTAAATAGGCTATTATACGAACAAACTTGCTTACTGAAATAATTCTGGAAACCACTTACTGAAAAAGTGCTCATGTAGTGCATTTTAACGGGTATTTGACCTTTAGCCGACATGATCTAAATCCCAGTCTGGGAAAAACCCGCCCTTTCATGTCGTTAGCCAGCAAAGGGGCGGTAAAAACCCAAACCCTTGCTTGGCCCAGCGAGTGGCACCGAGTCCACCTGCCCAACCACAGCCTAGTTAGGTTCGGCCTAGGGCCCTAAAATACTTAAATACTAAAATACTTCTGGAAACCATTTACTACTTAAAGCTTAGTATTACTTATTACACTCGTTCCTTAGATTTCAAAACCATTCTGCTTGCTTATTACCTCTTCAGGCGGTGAGTTTGAGAATGACCGGGTCGGCATAAATCGACGTTAAGGTTTCTAATCCCAAAAGTGAAAACGAAACCTTTTTACGTCCGAGATCCTCTCTTCGTCTGTTATAGCCGTTTTTTTTAAATCGCTTGATGTAGAAAGTTGAAAAGCATTTTTACCCGCACTTATACCAATAACTGACATTATAAATAGTTATATGGAAGTTACGGGGGCGGGGCAGAGGATGCTTGGTTTCAAAATAAGCATCCTCTTTCAGAAGCTTTATGTTTACTAAAAACGCTAATAGATGGTGTTGCTAGCTAAATTGGCTTCGCCGGTACTGACATTAGCGTATATAAAGAACGTAAATTATTTTGCGTAAATTTTTTGAACGTAGATTGACGTATCTTTTTTACTTGTAAACCGATTGAAATGAAACTTGAAATAAATATTAGTCCTTAGTCTAAGTTTTAGTCCAAGCTAATCTAAATACATCACTGAAAACTGCATCCAAATCGATTCAGCCGTTGCTGAGATTAGCATGCACAACGAAGGTGCGTACAGACAAACAAACCGACAAACAGAGCAAAATTCCAAAAACTGTTATTTTAGACTTAGTAACGTATCTTTAGTAGGTGGCACTTAGTTTTAGTTAAAAATATTAATATACAGACTAATTTTTTTATGATTTTAAAGTGTGTATAAATTAATAAATATTTTTAAATTAATTTTGCGCTAGACAGGTCATATTAGTGATGATTTAGGATAAATGATCCACCAGTGAGCAATCCACCTTTTAATTTCTCATTTAGCTGGTTTTTATTAGTAAAACAATTATTGTATATGTTATTCCGATGTATATTGTACAATGTGTTCAGAGTAAGCAAGAAAATAATTTTTTAAAAGTTTTAGTTCCGATTATTCTTACATTCACCATCACCGCTTATCACCATAAAGATATAGCGTGATTCGGTTGATAGAGAGGGTAATATCCTATTACCCTCTCTATCAACCGAAGTGTTCATAAATGAATATCTCAAAAATGAATCTAGTAGCCGAGCTAGTAGCTTTCTTCATCATCTATGTTAGACCAAACAAATAAACAATATTGAATCCAATAAAAATTGAATACATTCAATAATAAGAATACATTTTATTGTTTAAGAAATACTAAAGAACACAATAACCAAAAGATATTTTGTGATATTTGAAACGAGTTCAAACTTGATTGATTTACTTTTTGCCATTGGGAAGTTCCAATGACCACTTCCTTCCTCTTTCATCGTATCCTACTGGTTACAATATGTAACCAAAGTACTTATTGAGACAAGTTAAATGATCCCAAACTCGATCGGTTTACTGTTATTTTCCATTCCATTGAGCAATTCCTGGAACCAGTTCTCTCCTCCATCATCATACTAGATTAACGATAAGATATTATTGTATTGATATCAGATCTGCACTAATTCGACAATTAGAACCAGGTGAAAATCGATTTGCTGCATTTCTTTTTAAATGTAGTTATCATACCTACAAGTAAAGCTAATAAAAATGCGGTAAAAATATATCGTATTCAGTTATTTATTCGAATGAGACAATTGTACCCACGATATAACGGAGTTGGCCGAAATAGATGAAACTATGGTGAATGTTTTGTATTCCCAAACTCTAGTATATCTGTATGGAACAAATAAGAATGCGATGACTTTAAAGATGTTGTGTTTTTGCCGTGTTAGCCATGTTGTGACTTTATAGTATTTTTCCTTTAGTACAATACAATAAAGCAAGTTTCGA
This sequence comes from Druceiella hillmani, assembly GCA_039881145.1. NCBI lineage: Eukaryota > Metazoa > Arthropoda > Insecta > Lepidoptera > Hepialidae > Druceiella > Druceiella hillmani. Next base: position 42,147,968 of record JAYKKI010000009.1, read on the forward strand.
CTAAGCTTTTAGACCTTAAATGTTTATCATTCTCGAAGTGATTGTTAAAAATTCTCTCGTTAAAAACTCTTTATTATAGCATACATTTAAATAACATTCTTATAGGATATAAATAACGAAGTTAGTTTCACGACACACACAGTTTCACAGCGTTAAGTGATAAAAGACCACAATTTTTTATGTTTCTTTTCAGTTACACTTCAGAGGTTCTTTCAAGGAAAATGTCGGTTATTAAATTCCAGCAACAAAAGAGACGGAGAGAGAAAGAAAGGAAGAAAGGAGAGGTAGGAGATTTAAGGTTCTAGCCGGTGAAACGCGCGACCGCAGATTGTTGCACCACATGTGGGTAGAGTGGCGCACGGCAAAACGTGACGGTTATGACGTTGGAGGAGTGGTAAAAAAGAAGGGGAATCCTGAGCCCGTCTATTGACGCATGGAAACGGAATGAGCCAGTTACGATATCGTACATCTGAAGAGGAGAATATAAGTTGGAAATGTGGATGTGAAATATGTAACTACTGCATATATTTACGGTGGTATTGGTACGTTACTTTTATTATTTGTAACCTAAAACATGGCACATATATTCGTAAATAAACGTAACATATAACGTACATAAACATAAACATATATTCATGTAATATGCCACAAAATTATGAAAATAAATAAACGAGTATAAAATAATAACTAAATAGTAAGAAATACATAAACATGTTTTATTATTTTTACTAGACATACTCGTTACTTCGTAGGCAGTGTCTTTGTAATAAAATAAAAATATAATATAATCTTTGTAATAAAATAAAAATATAAAATGATGAGCAATATTACAATATAATAATAAAAATATAAATGAAATATTATATTAAACTTTGGGCCATCTATTGATGGACATACGTACGATATAAATTTGTGCAATTACTACGCGTCCAGTAATCAGGTACTTTGTTATTGAACTAATGCAAAGGAATTGAATTTCTGAAAATATTAAATTTCCATATCTTTTGTTAAGTAAATCGTTTGTGGTGAAATAGATGACATTAATTCAACCTTATTTTACTGGCCTCTGTGAATTTCAAATAAACTCCATCCGATTTGGTTTAGCTGTTTTTACATTATGAGATACAAATACATTCAGAAACAGACAACAGGCAAGAATTCCACATAAGAGCTTAATGCACCCTTTCAATTATCCTTCATCCGCCCATTTTTTTCTTTTTTTTACAATTATTTTCAAAGTTAAGATACTCAAAGTTTATAGTTTTATTATATGTATAAATTCGATTTTTAATGAGAGTTTCTATGAAACCTAATGACATGCCACATGTCTCCGCTAATATTTGAGATCCAACATTTCCCAAAACATAAGAGTTTTAGGGTGACGATTAGCCATACAGATCGAAAACGGTCAAGTTCTTTGTTATGTGTAAAATGTCTACCTGTTGATCATAGCAGTCTGATTGCTCTCCGTGTGTTTTTAGAAATTTCATAGACATTCAACATTTAATGGCTCTCTGTCTGTGCAGAGTCTAAGGTAATCAATGAAATCCCAGGTCAAAATTTGATTGTAGTAGAACATTTCTATTTCAAATATACTAACTTGACCACCTTATATCTTTTATGGTGGAATTATTCTATTGAATTATTATACATATATATTGTTAGTATTATTCGATTGGGTTACTTTTATAAACTCTAGGTGTTCCTAAAACATAGAATCTAAAGTTCGAATAGCAAACAAAAATTAATCGAAAATAAAAAAATACCCTGAAATAAAATTCAATAAATTTTGCTTATATCACTCAATATTTTTTTACCACTGTAAACCAAATGAACATAAAGTTAAAAATTTAATTGTAATAGAAAGTTTTCACTACAAAAATATTAACTTGAGCCCCTTATATTGTTCTATGTTGGAATTATTTGATTGACTTACTTTTATAAAATGTAGGATTCTTCTAATACATAGGATCTAAAGTTCGAACACTAAGGAAAAGATTGTCGAAAAGTCAAAAATCTGAAATTAAACTCAACGAATTTTGCTTATTTCACTCAGTATTTTTTTACTTTTATAAACCAAATTATAATATAAAGATAACTATTTTAAAACAATCTAAAGGATAATTCACAAAGAAGTGTGATTCTGTCAATTCGTGAAGGATAGCCGTATAGCAGTATGAACCGAAAATTTAATATGATATTATCACTGTATACTAATAGACATTTTATTTGATTAAAAATAAAAGCAAAATACATTGCCGCCAACAAGTGAGTGAAAGAATGTTGTATTATATCCATAAAAGTAAGAGAAAAAAGGCCGCTAAGGGCGAATAGCACCGCCTCCAGAGAGTAAGTGCGGTACCTTTATATCAGCTTATCGTAAAGCTTTTAAAGTTGATATTTTATAAATTAAAAAAAATTAAAATGAGTTTATCACGTAATAAATCCCTGTACAATTAAAAATGACTGAGTTTCGGATATTTCCTTTACTTGTGCGATGGGACCTTCCTTCGTGCCAAATTTCCAGATTCTAGGCCAACAGGAAGTACCTCATAGGTTTTGGTGAGTGAATCACTGGTTCAATCATTTAAATAATGTATAAAAGGCAGTATTTGGAACCACGGGACTTAGCGAATTTCCTGTTTCTCGTACAATCGTACTTGAATATATAAAATATACTATTCGATTATTGATAAGTATGCATGAGGAGAGAAGTGCTTGCGAGGTACTAAACGCCTTGAAAATTTTGTACTATTTCAGAATGCCTTCATTTGTGTTATTTTGCATTCAGCGCATTGTTTATACATATCGTTTGTGCGCTTTTTTCACAGTATTTTGAAAATTGTTGATTGTTCAAGCTGGGATCGGCGACAATAAATTTCGCCTAATAAGTTTGCGAAGCTGTAAAAAGTATGCAAAAGTTATGATTTTTTACAAATTTGCCGCAGTCACTTACGTTTCCTTGATTTTATCCATTTCAAATAGTAACGTAACTATTTTTTGCATGAAAACTATTTTCATGTGGATGTGAATGGAATAAATACGCATTACCATTTATCGGAATGAAATTATAATAGACATGTTCGCTCAGTAATTTTTACTACGAATACTAGTTTTTTATATGTTCAGTCCTTTTTAGGGTTTCATTTTAAAATAAGGAACCTTCCACGTTTGTCCTTCCGTTCGTCCACAGCCCTACAGATTCTATAGTTTCAGACCTATGTGTGTGAAATTTTCCAAGTATGTGCTTTATAATTTTTCAAACATCTAAAAGATATGGAAAATTCTGAATCAGGCAAACATGCAAGTCAAAAGCAACTTAAAAGAATAATAAGTGCAATTAGGTGTATACCTTCGAACTCAATTGTACAGAATGGATTACAAAATTTTTTTTCTCAAGTTCCTAGGGTCAAAAATTAAAAAAAATATCCATAAACAATTTCCGCTAGTGATTTTTTTACTTTCATTCAATAAAGTCAATGAAGGCGTTGAAGAAAATAGTTCTCCTGTTTAATTTCATACTTACATAATTGATTGTTAATAATTTCTTTTTGTTTTATATTTGTTAATAAATTATTTTTTTATATTCAGTAGTTTTTAAGTAAACTTGTTACGGATATAGGTTATACGATTTTGTATCTGAGAAGTTGAACCTGAGTACCATTAGAATCTTTTTTTTCTCCATTGAATTATAGTAAATATTTATTACATTTTATGATTATTTTTTTAATAATATTATTTTTTTAATTAATTATATTTGACGTAGCGGTAATTTTTTAAAATTAAACCTTTTAGTATGTAATCTTAAGAACTCAATAAAAAAATATTCCAGTATGTCTCCGGAATAAATTCTAAGAAATTAACACTCAAACGGAAATGACATTTGACTTAATTTTGACAATTTTGCAACTTTTTAAATTCAAATTAAAATATTTTTTTCTAAACGTTACTTACTATCATCTTGTAAAGGAAAATTATGTGACTCGGTGAAAAAGTATTAGTTCCCTTGGTAAATCGTTATAAACTTTATAATATATTCCCTTCTATCATTTTATCTCTTATGTTTTACTTCTTTTATAAATAAATCATTGGCAATTGCAATTGAGATCATTAGCATCAGAATTGGCAGCTTTTTCCCAAATAAATTAATAAAATTGTTTTAAATAAATATACCATTTAATTTTAATTGAATTCTCGCAAATTATGGTTGTATGCTACCAATACATTATTTTATTGAAATTAATATTATAAGAAATTACTTTAATTATACTACTAGCCTAAATAAAACCTAAGAACAACTTTTTGTTTTAATACAATGCAAGTAATATATTATTTTGATGATAACTAAAATTGTTTCTATTTCAAATCGTACATCGACAAGAGAAAACTGAGATAGCAAGTATAATAACGCAAGTATGGTAAGACCAAAGTGATTCTGTCAGTTACGTTTGAAAAATTTCAACACTGATACACTTACGGTGATGCTATCCCATTTGCACCTGTTTGATAATTAGAAAGGCCGAAATAATTGCTATAATGGACCTTGCTAATTATCATACACGAGTAATTGAAACGGCCTAACTTTCTTAATTATAGCTATCCTTTTTATATATTTTCTTTATAGGACTCCCGATTTGTTTAATTAGTCACTCAGTTATTTTACGTTTGAATAGGTGGAAATGTTCATAATGTTTTTGTAAACAAGTCACTATTTTGGTTATTATGTAAGAATACACAATTGAAATCATGTCTATTAAAATATGATTTATTTAATCATGTAATTCTGTGAAAAACATGGCTGTATATCTAGACATGTTCAATTCAGTATTTTAGAAGTAGACTAGTGAAAATTTCGTCTTTAATCTCTTTATATTATTTGTCAAAGGCGTTTTTTTCCGTATGCCATATCTTCCGTAATACTTCATCAAAACCAATGATTGAGCCGTCACCATTTTGAAGATTATCTTCACGGGTAATGACGAAAAATAAACGAACAATTAAATTTTTTAAAATTTGTTTAATTTTCTGCATATTATTTCTTGAAGGTGTTTTATATTATATTACCTTTTGGTGACTCGCGAATTATTTGCATCAGCCAACTAGTATAATTTATGTACTATAAATTTTGGTTTTGCTGCATTTCAAAAAAGAATATTCCGTTTGTTACCAGTCGAAAGTATTCGCCAAAACCCCTTATTTAAAATGCGTGTATTTTTCGATTTAGCAGGTGTGAATCAATTAAAATATTAATAGTGGAATTTCAACGATAAACTTGTTTATTTACATTCAAAATTTGATAGCAGTTTTATGGCCGCGAAGTGTGAAGCTAGTTGCAAGTATCGGAAATCGGTGACGGGGAAACTGACCATGTTAATTAAAAAGTAAGAATGCCTTTGTAAATAAAATAATACAAATTTTAATTAGCAAGTACCATAATCTGTTGTATTTTTTGCTGTTTACGTTGGTAAATGAATGTAAAAAGAAGTTTGACGGTAAACGAATTACATGTTTGTTTTTTTGCGTCGTTTAAAAATGTTATTTTTTCCTCTGTATATTCCATTATCGTGAATGCCATATCGAAAATCTAGATGTTATTAGAATTTGTTGCTAAATGGCTAATATTACCTTATTATTAAGGAAAGTAAAATGAAACAAATTGGATGTTTATTCCAGAAAAAATAATACAATATAAGATAAGGATATTGACAGTGTTCGACCATTGCTCCTTATATGTAATAAAATACCACTTTTTTGAGTATTCAGAGACCCCAACACCCCCACATGATCGGTTCTGACATGTGGGGGTGTTGGGGTGTTATCTCGGATGATCAGTTTTCATTGTCAAATAAAATATTTGACACATACTAAGATTAACCCCGTGGGTTTTTTGTAGCCTCTGTTTGTTATTAATCGATTCAAACTAATTTAATTGCAATAATTTCAAATCTACATAACATGAAAAAACCCAAGAATTTTTGATTTTCAACAATTTCAGTGTATTTCTCCACATTACTTTTTTCAATATTTAGAATGGCACTTGTCAAAATTTCACATTCTGAACACCACTTACATTCAGATAATTTTCAAATTGTCATCTATTCAGACTATTTCAATCGCTATCAGTAATATTAATGAAAATCTCTATCTGACTAATTAATCGGTTCGGAAAATTGCTCCATTCAATTCTAGGTTTTTATGATTAGAGATTTCTTTTCTAAATTTGCTTTTCAGCCATGGCGTGGCAAATATTAGACCATATTATTATTTCGTTTCTTACACTATAAAAGACTTAGGTTTGACTTAGGTTTGATCAAAATTTAAGCTAGCAACCCCAAGTAAACAACGTAAGTCATTGAATTTTGATGAAAATTCATTCTTTTAAGTGTCTTCCAAAATTTATTTCAAATAACGCTGAAATCCACTCTTCTTAAACGATATTACCACAGTACCATGACTGTGGGAGATATGTATTTTTAACCTTACTTAAGATCGATTAAAGAAACATTGTCTTTAAAGAAGAAGGTTAAGGATTAAAGAATAAAATTGATATATTCATCATATATCTTACTTTAGGTTATATATATATAAATATATATATATATATATATATATATATACATATATATATATATATATATATATATATATATATATATTTATATACACGCATATATTTTCACCTTAATAGAAATCCCTTAGCTTTCAAGATGTGCCTACAAATTAACTCAGTTTGTTAATTTTGTAATTGAGTATAGTTGAGTAATGCCTTTTCAATGAAATTAAACATTGTATGAGTTTCGTCCTAAATTTCTTAGAGCACGGTTATTATTTTTAATCGAATTTGTTGCAGCATTAAATTGTTAAGGTCATGTTTCATCACTGGCCTATCGCCACTTTTAGGTTGGTCCATGACATAAGAGATATTATATGTACATATGAACACACACACACATACGCACATCCACACATGCATGTGTGTGTATATTTGTATAATATATAAATCAATAAATTTGTAAATACCACTCACTAAAATTATATAACTTGTAATTTTGCGTGCATATTTTTCTTTGCTCTGATTTCTCGAAATTCAACATTTAAAGGTATCAATAGATGAGGTGTGTCGAACATAGTATGGTGATTTCGGAAGAAATTAAAGTTTGAGACGCGAAAGTTTATTTTAGACTCTCAGATAATAACAAAAATTCATCTATTTCAGCGTTTTTGGAAAATAGTTCACCGTAAATTTTTATTATATAAAAAAGTAAATAAAATAAAACATAATCATAATCCCTTTTTGCCTGAGCAAAATCTGGATTGGTAACTAAAATACGTTTTAACTGGGTAAAAACACATTATTAGCCTCGATCGGTTTACTGTTTTAAAATTCTACGTTTTAAAAAATTATAAATTCTACGTTTTCCTTTTCATATTTTCAAAAATCTTTCCAGTTAATTTTATCATAATTCTATATCAAAGCCCCAGACTGCCATGATACTGGATTACGACCTGAACACTTCCTCACTCTCGTTATTTTTAAACAGTTTTACCTACCACAAGTGCTCCCTCACTCTAGACGGTGCCAAACTCTCGCGAAAACTTAATGTTGACATTGGAAGTAAGTGGTCAATTTTTGTAGTAAAAAGTTGCCCAAGAAAGTTACTATTGTCTCCATTCTCCGTCACTATCCTACCTCTTCTTCTTGTATTACTTCTTGTTGTTCTTGTATTCCAACCCATTCCGTTTTTCTTTTATATCAATATTGATATCTTAATCATTTGTTAATTTAAATATAACGTAAAAATTAGTTAATTTTTAACTTGTCACAATCTATTACAGTCTTCAACAACACTAAGTTTTCGACATGTAAATATTTTGGTTGAACGAAAGAGATTACTTATCCAGCGATACATTGACCTCGGCATATGATTGTGTACATTGACATCTAAAAAAAACAAATTTATTTTAAATCCTTCGATATTTATTCAAATTCGATGCATTTTCTTATGACATTTTTATATTATTTCGATAGCTCGTCTTACTAAAGTTTTTTTTTTCAAAAGCCTTTGTTCTTTAACTAACTCAGATTTCATGTACGGCGAAATTATTTAATGTCCTGGATTATTTTATTTGCCTGATAAACACTTGATATCCAAATTATAATCAATATTTGCGAACGCGTATATCAATATTTTATAGTTCGAACAATGACGAATCCAGTAGTTTTTATCGTTAAATCTGAGCATTTGCGCCATAGTTTTAAAAATTACATAGAATGTGGTATAAATCTATAATATCCGCCTTATTAATTTTGTTTTGATTTACGTGATAATGATTATGTTTATGAAGTTTTATCGTTTTAGTTATAAATTTATTCTCCATGATCCCTGATATACGAAGTGAATATGAGGCGTCTTTCTTTCATAGCCTAATATTCTTGAGTCCATGTGGCTTTATTGTACTAAAATATTTTTACAAAAATCTTAGATAGCATTCGTTCGAAAATGAACTAACCTAAAATTACTTAAGTAGCTAAGTAATTTTCACGTAACCAACAAATGAAGGGATAGAATTTTGAATGTATATATAAAATATCATCTTTAATGTTCTGAATAAATATTTATTTCTAATAAAATATTATGAATATTCAAATATTCGTATTAGGTTACATAACTTTGCTTGTTATCGAGTTTGTATACTACTAAACTGTATAATTTTTATTATAACTTCTGGAAGTATCGTATGGATACTGCTTATTGTTACGAATATAAAAAATGGACTATATTCCTATTATTCTCGTGCGACGTTAAATAGTGCAGATGAAAAATAATTAAACTGGAAAACTATTTGAGATGGTAATTTTATATGTCAATGTCCTGCCAATTAATTTTACCCCCAACGATCTAACGCCGGAAATGACATCACAAGCGGGGAACCAGTCCAGAAAAACTCGCAATTTACGTTAAATCCACGCGTCATTTTGTCTAATGGGAAAATAAAAAGCTACAACGTAGTCGAGACGTATCATGCAAAATATAACGTAAATGGTTACGCCTCTTCGCGTGTATGCGTAGTCGAAATAAATATTAACACTCAATTGACTGCAAGGTGTTTATGTGACCCCAGAATATTTTCGACGTTAAAAAATGTAAGTTCTTTAGAAGAGATTTAGAAGTTGTGTATAGTTGGTCAGCTGCATATGTGATCGGGTCATAGTTCCGTTATATTTTGCAACTCTGTTCTTTCTTTACAAAATGGCAGACGTGAGTTAAATATGTTGGTGTATTTGTCGTAAGTCCGTAGAATCCGGTATAAAAGCAGTTAAGTGTTAATGAAAATATCACTTGTCTTCTTTCTCTAAAGGAAAGATATTCCTGCTTATAATTATTTTAATAAATATAAAATGTTTGCTTTTTTTTTAGTTTGTATTTTGTAAATGTTTAATTTGTCCTTGTATTTTTATTTAGTGTTAAATATTTATAACAAGCATTTTATTCCAAAATCTTAATTCGTATGGGAAATCTTTTATTTTAAAATTAATTGTTTGATTGCGATTGTTGAAATGCGTTGAGGAATTTTTGAAAAATCTTATGGGCTCGCGTCACCGACATGCTAATGTTAACAGTATATCTGTAGCTGTGAGTATGACGCTTGGTCATCTATGAAAGCATAATAATATAACATCTACTGCTCTGGCATCAGACCGACGCACGCGCAGCTGTCTGTGTACACGTATACACATATGTACACTAACACATTGCATATACCCGAGAATACAATGTGCGCGTTGGACGCTTTTTGGATGGGTAAAATTGTGTGATGTCGCGTCATCGACATACTGTAATAGCAGTATATCTGTAGCTATAAATGTGATGTTTTGTGCGACATTAGTACTGTGTACATTTCTACAAGTAAAGTTAAATTGACTTTGTGGAAAATTCAATGTCTATTTACTGTGCATGGTCTAATTATATTTTAGTTTGATTATTATTTTAATTATTTACTTGTACAAAAAACAAAGTACAGCAAAGTACTAAATATTTTTATACATAATTTTAATTTAAAAGTTATGAAATTGTAAATGTTAATACTAATGAAATTGTAAACGATAATATTATAATTAATTTGAGAATTAAAAAACACTGTTATTTTATAGTTTTAAATTTTCACTTTCGTCGGCAGTCCCCATGACTTCCTACGTTTTATATTAATTTTATATTTGTGTAGCATAAACCCCCAGCAGGGCTGAAACTAAATGAAATAATGATTAGTAAAAGTTTTATTTCAATTAAATACAGACGAATAGTCAAAAATTAATTTTCCCCAAAGTGCATATGTTTTCAAAACATTAAAACCCTTCACAAAAATATCCTTGTTGATTTCTTAATTTAGATTGTTGTCAAGAGTATTTAAGCTTTACTTCAACCACGCTTGAAAACACGCATAATGTTATTTTTTATTTTGAAATATTTTTTTAGTTATTTATTTGTTTGTTTCAAAATTGTATATACACATAAAAATATATTTATTGGGCGAACTTATTGCTACATGCAATCTTTTCCAATCAGCCACAATGGGTTGATTTAATTTTTTTTAATCTCTAAGACTTTAAAAACGTTCATAATCTACTCTATTGTCACATTTATAAATTCAAATATTAATAAAATTGAAAAAAAATATATGTGCGTACACATATACATTTAAAAACTAAGTAAATAAAAACTAGGTTAAATATAACAATCAAAAATTAAATTATTAATTATAAATTATAATAGGGAAAGGGAGATAAAATAGAAATTAGGAAAAATAAGACCAAGAGATTATGAGAGGAATGATCATTTCAGATTATCTGACTTACTTAATGTAGTTTCTGTGTATTCTTCTGTAAATCTACTGTGGCTGAATTGTGTGAGAGTAATTTCTATATTATATTGAGATTGCAAATGAGTCGATATGATCAGGATCTTTATAAGATTAGTTGGTACATAAGAGTGTAAAGAGTTAAAAGTGTGAGTTTGCTCTAATATGCGGAGTAAAGTTTTTTAATAAAACCACACATAATTCGCTTACATCGGTGTTTGGTGTACTCATTTTAAAAAAACCTTGTTTTTAATAAATTAGCATAACCGGTGCTATATTGTAATAGATTTAAAGTGAAAAATCGGGCACTTCGGTGGATTAACACGGATTTAATTAAATTTACGTACAACTAGCGTGATTTATGTGTTAAGTTTTGTACATAACATATTTCAACTACGGAACAAGATAAATACTTTAATTTAACCAATAAAATTTTGTTTTTTTATTTGTGACTTCTATCTGTAAAAAGGATCAATCATAGAGCGTTACGTCACAATACACAAAACAAACAAATATTTTCTTAAGTTTCGCCTCGATTTCATTATTGAGATTAATAATTACCAGAAACGTCTGCGAATTACTTTTGAATGAAATAAAAATTATTTTTATTAAGGCTGATAGTAAAATTTGCCGGAAGTAATTTTTTTCATAATGGGTAATTTTTTATTTTCCATTTTACTTCAGCAATCCTAAGGAATGCGAAAATTTTACTGTAAATATGTTACATTGAAATCTTTATTTAGTAACTTTAAGAATATTACTCCAATATATAAAAACGTGACTTTTCTCTAATGTTAATTTTAGTAGCCTTTTATATTTGTTTATTGCGACGTTATCAAGTTCACGTGGATGGACGTTTCACATTTTTTGAATGAAATATCAGTATTAGTGGTAAAACAAATCAATTTAGACTATTTAAAACACCTTTTCAACAGATTGTGACATACCCATTTCGGGTCAACATTAAAATAAAGAAAAAAAATTAGAGTATTTAAGTGGAAATATTTAATTGATAGTTAAATTTGCGTGCCAAGGATTTGCGCCATAATAAATACTGTCGATATTCATGTATCCTTTCCCAAATTATACGCAAATTAATAAAGTTTATTGAATTTATATTAAATATTTTTTGAAACTGAGAAATTTTTTAAATAAATTTACTTGTTTTTTTTTAAATATAGGAAATTTTAACATCCTCACATATATAAGACTTAAAATTCAGTTGTAATTTTATTCGATTCGAAATCTTAATACTGTTAATTTTTCTACATGTCTGCAATTCGTAACAGTAAAGTATCATTTGGCAAATCAGTGTAATTAGGGATATTTTCATAATAAATATTCCAAGTTCAAAAGAAAAGCAGATACTCTCGCCACAAGGTTCCGAACCAAAGAGGTAACAATTGAATTTTTATAATAAGACTTCGGTGTCTTGTCTGTCTGTACGTTATGGCTGTTTTTCTCAGCAACGTAAAATTTGGCACGGTCCTAGAATTCTCTTGTCCTCGTCTATTCTAATATGAAATAATTTTGAAAATATGTTTATTATTATTCAAAAGGTGATAGGAAATGAGGAAATGATATTTAAAAGTAGGACAACAAGGTTAACTACTTTTATTATACTTTTGAGTCACGTAGCTTTCGACGTAGGATAAAAATTGACTGGAAAGCTCGGAAATATCTGAAGTGATTCAAGCGGATAGAAAAACTTGCGCAGACTATAGGAAAAGTAAAACAAAGTCAAATATGATTATAATTTTTGTAAAGAAAACTCTATGTTTTCCTCTCGTTGACACTTTAATTTTTAATCATAACCTGGTAGATATACTATATATATATATATATATATATATATATATATATATTGAACGAATGTTGTAATTTTATCGTTAAAATTTACAATATTCTGAGTAAGGATATTCGGCTACTCATGCCTCGTGGATTTTTATTATATTTTTATAAACTTCGAACATAACTTCCATTTTTCAATTTTGGGTTCTGTATATCCTGTAGCCATGTGGTCACGTATTAAAGAAAAACGATGCGACCAAACGAAGGTTAAGATATGAACCTATATGAATTCTACGCACACCAGTGTACTACTCCTGTCAAGCAACTTAGGTAATTCCAACAAATAATTTTTCCTTTTACCGCGCCTATAGGCCGCCGTCTGCCGCAGCGAGTCGGCATAAACGTCAAACACTCGGTGGCAGCGGTCGTGTCAACACCGCTCATCGTAATAACAACAGTTTAACATTTCAACAACAGTTTTATGCCAGAACGAAACTCGAAGTCGAAACTCGTAAATAAAACAAAGATGGTGTTTTTATGATGTTCGACAATTGTACGTTTCATATCAGTTCATTAACGAAAATTTGTCAAATAAATTTCGATTTAATGAAAATTTAAACAAAACCTTAATAACAAAAATTTAAATCCGTCTAAAACTTATAATTATTTATATATTCTCAAATTCAAACACGTGTTACGTGTGGTGTGCTCTTTCAGTATTTACATTTATTAAATTTTAATTAAAATGCATTTTGTGATTAATTTTCGCGTGATTCTTTACTGTGTCTTTTGTGCCGTGTTCGGTGTGCAAGTTGCACGATCACAAATCTTTGTTCCACAGTCGCCTTGCCCTGATATATTCAGCTACGCCAACGACGGGCAGAGGTGGTTTGGGTTGATTAATGCCCGTAATCCACCCTATGGCGATGTGGTAGTTTTGAACGTGGTAATGACACTCAGAGCTCAGCTGGCTCCGGTAAGTTTACCCACATATTGAAGTTTTTCTATCTGTATATATTGGTACTTATACTTCAAGGTCAAGTTGAAGGTCACTGTGTTAAACCATTCCTTTCTTTTCAATTGTAAGGAATATCTTTTAACTTAGAATAAAATCTTTAGCCAAATATAATTATTAGTTGCAAACTTTCTTGTATGCCCGTTTTAATGTAAATACGCGTTTCAGTAGCAAAGGCACTTTTTTAAAAAACTAGGAGTTATAATTTTTCAACTTAATTGCTATTCTAAGTACTACCTTTAAGCTTTCTAAGCACTAACCATTTCGAAGCACTGAATCTGGAAATACAAATAGGAATTGACATTAAAAAAAAACCAAAAAATTGAAAAAATGAAGTGCGCAAAATAATTGCGAAAAGTGAGGTTACACAATTTATATTTCATAACTAATTGATGGGCATTTCTTCATAGGAAGAGGATATTTCAAATAAATTTTTTATAATAACAAAATTGAGTCCGTCCCGTAATTTTTTAAAAATACGTTCTTTTTTAAGTATATTATTTCATTGAACCCAAAAAAACGGGAAATTCTCATTTCCGCTAAACCAAATTTATACCACTAAGGCTTCAAACCAAAAGGCCCCACTAGCAATAATTTTGTCATGGTATTCCCTTCTTAAGTGATTAAGCTAAAAAAATCCTAAATATTATATTATGTTGTCTAGAATTTTTATTAGTATGCGTAGAGTTAGACAAGTATTGAAATGCCTATTGTGTTATGGATAGGTCTTTCATTCTCACGATACTGGTGCTTGTATACTAACAATCATGAACTTAAAAACTACGGTCTATGCTAACGATGGTGCATGACACAAATTTAAATATATTGATGCCAATGGACACGAGTAACTTCTCGCGTTATCAATTGTGGATGCGTATATTGTGGTTCGGTTTATCATTTTTATAACGATAGTGTATGAGGTTACGTGCGGGTAGTTACCGAATTTATTTAAACTTATGATATAAAATGTCGTAATAAGGAAAGGAAGTTAAATATGATTAAATTTAGATTAATAATTGAAATTGTGATGCAGATAGCATATAAATATGTGAAGAAATCTAAACAAAGTACTATTTCTATAATGGTTTGGATCTAATAAAAATACAATAAATTTAAAGAAAACGTATGTATCCTATAATGCTAGCAGTTTCAACAAGCATTTAGTTAATTTTGTTGGCAATATATACATATTTTATATGTAAACTGTAGCAGAGTGAATTCTGTACATTGAAATTATTTTAAAACGAGTGATTGATTTAGCATGGCATGAATATAATAGAACCTAGAAAAATTCTCTTTTTAGGATTTTTGTCTGTCTGTCTTTATGTTAAATTGTTCTTCAATCACGCAAAATCTACTTAGCAGATTTTTATACAATTTTGTGTGGTAATAGTTTATACTCTCGAGCAACATGTAATATATTTTTATCTGGATATTACTGGTTTAAAAAATCCCTGACTTGGGGAACATTACAATATTGGTAATATTAGCGCTATTGGTTACAATATTGTGGTTATTATTACTATTTTGGTAATATTAGCACTATTGGCGTTTTACTATATGGTACTGCCAACGCTACCTACCTTTTTATCTTTCATCCATTGTCAATATTTTTACGTGTGACGGTTATTTGAAGCAATAACCAATAGTGAATTTCAAGCTCACGAAATTGAGGGCACAGCTAGTATTAGATAAAATTCAGAAACTAGAAACTGTTAGTCATATAATTACAAAAACATTAGACTGTATCCTATAAATAGAATTGCGGTGATTTGACGTCTGTTTATCTTTCCACTACGCAATGACTCGAAAACTTGATAAAGTGTAATTATTTTGATGAAATAAAACATAGTCAATTTGATAACAATTTTAAGATAATTTTTTTACTTTTTAATTTTATATTCCTTATTTATATTTCTAAACTGAAAAACCAGATACAGTAAAATATCAATGCTAATTTTTAACTTTTTTTAAATTAAAATAGGCATCAACTAATCATTCATCATATATTTTGCTGTCAAATAGTCAACATAATAAATAAATGAAAAAGTGTATGTCAGTTATTTTCGAATTTTCAGTTTTTAAATAATTTTTTTTTTCATATTTTATTTCTAAAAGAAATCTAATATCAAAAAAAATTGTCCGAACAGATTTAATCGGAAACTACTGAAGCTATTGATATGATTTTTATGTAGTTACAAACTTTTTCTGGTAGTGAATATAAATTTTAATTAATTTTCATAGTGCCGCTCTGTATGCAAAAAAGATTTCCAAGCAAAATTCTTGAGATGGGTATTTTAATGTGCTTTTTTGAGTTACCTACCTCTCTATACATATATCATAAGAGTAATTTTTTGCGCACGCCACACATTTTTGAATGGCGCCATATTGAACATGGTATAAAAATGAAAAAGAGTTTCATTTTTATACTTGTTTCATTTTGTACTGCAGCTTAATTTCAAGACCCTACGTTAAATAGTTTTTGAGAAAAAAATCTACGCCATATAGGGTGACCTTATAAGGATTTCGTTCTTTTCTTTTTGTGGTGGTACGAAACATTTATAAATTTATAAATTTTAGAATCAATGCGGATTGATTGTATTTTAGTAGAAAATGCCTAAGCAAATTTTTACCTTACGACTATGGAATGCCATATTATGCTGCGAAATATCTTGTCTTTCATTAGCTAGCTTCTATTTTAAATAACCGGCTGCCCCGACTACAACATTGTTTTTCGATATTCTGTTTAATTTATAAAATGGTTGAATATATATATATATATATATATATATATATATACATATATATATATATATATATATATATATATATATATATGGTAAAATAAATGGATAGAGTATTTTTTGTTATTCGTCAAAAAATAGCGGTTACAATAGTTTAAAAAAATTGTGTGCTGTAAGTTACATATGGGTTATGTAATTCGGTTTATGTAATACGGTTTATCGATTATACCAAAAAATAATGATCATTTGCATTAATTTAAACAAGAATTATAATTTTTTCTTAATTGCAGGCTATTATTATCATATTTTAATTATGAAACCAATTCACGAAATATTTTTTTGGTAATTTGATCTTAAAAGTCATATGTTTTTTTGATAAAATTGAAAACAAAATTCTCGCTACTCCATTATTATTTGTGATTTTATAATGATCTCTAACAAAGAACTATGATCAACGCATTGCAGATCATGACCAATGCCTAAAAAAAGGATTAACGCTTAATGCGTAATAGTAATTCATAGTATTCGATATATAATAACTCAATAAGATAATATAAATTAAATCATTGTAGATAGTAGTAATTCATAACATTCGATGTAAAACGTAGAAAGATAATATCAACATTTTGTAGATAGAAGTCATTCATAATATTCGATATATTAAAAAAACAATATCAGCCTCTGATATACATTTTTACAATTGATAGGTATTTTTTGAAATTGTCGTTGTTTTACAAATTTCTTCATTAAATTCAAAATTAAAATTGTTTTCTTCTTCTCGCGTATTAAGCTGGTTATAAACAAATAAAACTAGCCAAGTACGTGCCAGCATAAACATAAAGTACTACCTAGTATTAGCCTAAATTATAGTAGGATTCTATATTTGTCTAAATCTCTTGATCGTTGAAGACTAAAATCGTTGCATTAAAAGTCTTAATTAAATGACAGTACCTGAATTTTTTCAGGTTATTCAAACTTATAGTTTCAGTAAGCAGGGGGGCCATATTAGTTTTAAACTTAATATTTCGCAAACGAGGTTTAAAAAAATGGTGGATAATACCTCAATTTATTTTTAAAAAAGTTATGCAATTATATCCTCCTAGATTGGATATGCGATATACCTTTTTGGGAATTTTACGTGTTTTGGTAAGGTACATTAATTTTTTTAAAAATATTTTGCAACTAATCTTAAATGAAATCTCCATATGAAAAATACGTTTGCATAATTTTATGCACTTAGGTCTAAAACTGTATACACATTGAGACTATGACAGACGAATGGAGGAACAAAGACAGGGCAAAATTACAAGAGTGTCCTTTTTCGCTAGTAAATCCTCATTTAAAATATAATTTAAATCATTAAAATTTACACATTAACTGAGATATACTTAAATTACTCATATACTTAAAGTAAAAGAAATTAGTTTTGTCACTTTTACAGGCAGTGTATACTAAACACTCCAAAAAAATGAGCCGCGACAATAAAATAATAAAAGATAATTATGGACAGTATTCGTCACGTGCTTTATTGGTTTGAAGTTATCATTATAAATGTCTATACATGGTTTGTTTCATCAGCAAGTGTCAATAGCTCAAATCGATCGGCATGTTTAAAGCCATATTCAAGTTCAAGGTTATAGAATTTAAGTTTATGACCAATAAACTTACAACGGTGTTGTAGTTTAAGATTACGTTTATGGTTATTTTTAAGGTAATTTAAAGTTATTAGTTACGATGAGCTTACAACAGTGTTGCGGTTTAGGAGTTTCTAAATGTCAGATTCAAATAATTGTTTTGAGAAAATAATTTATAAAATAATTACATTCCCGTTTGTAGAGTAGGTGTCTTTAAATGTCGTCGTTTTGGTTGACAGAATCGAAAAATATTTTTTCAAATTTGTAAAGTGATATATGGTGTAGATAAAAATTTTAATTGCACATACGTTTATTATAAAATGGGTAACCTCTTAAAGACGAAAGAAGTTTTAAAATTACTGCAGTATGAAAATTATAGGAACTATTGACGGTATATTAAATATAATGAAGATGCGAAATGCGAATGCTGCTTTATTTGTTTGTTTGTTTGACTCGCTTTCGCATTTCAACTGCAAAATTGATCTCCGTGAAATGTTGCACACATACAAACTATATATTGAAAATAGGATTCTTATCTAGAAAATATAATTTTTTTTTTAATAATTCAACGACTATCCACGGTAACGCACAATTTTATTTCTTTTCTTGTCATATCCTTTCCGTATCTCTTAAATTACTTAGCCATTTTCTGTATAAGGATCCAAATAAGAATTTCATAAGTTAAATGTGTAAATACATAAATTCTGCTCTATAATTAGAAAAAATATTTTCATTTTGGTATTTCGAATGTTTCATGATTTCCTCAGTACCACGTATTATAAAAGATTATTTATGGAATTAAACTAGGGACAAATAATATTTACAGAGCACGTATTTCAAGATTGCCGTTTCATAATACAATTGAGCTGCTATTAGATGATGAATTAGAATTTAAGTAATTTCCTGTTACATTCTGTCACATCGAAGGAAAAACCAGCGAAACGCGTGTCGGAACAGGCATGAAGTACCTCTCCGTACTTGTCTATATCTTTTTAAATTCTTAACGCTATTTAACCGTGATGAAATCGATTGGAATTTCTAATTGAAACATGAGAGACTAGAGTTTTTTTTTTAAGTTTTTCACACCCACAGTCAGAAAACTAGAGAGCGGGAGGGGAGAGGTACTTCGCGTCCTTCGATTTAAAGAATTAATATATCGTAAATGAAGTCAAAAAAAAAAATAACCAATGGAATTTCAGTTTGTTTAACAGTTTATTTAACAATATGTTTATTTAATAATTGTTATGACTTCGTAAGCCTTGGGGCTCGAGTAGTGATCAAACTAACTAAATTTAAATGTAGAAATTCAATAACAGAAAGATTAAAAATGGTTTAATTAAAAATGGAATACACCATGGTGTGGACCTTTACTTCCTTGCTAGGTTCACCATGTTTACTGTAAACATGTTAAGACTAAAATGTTTTAAATATTCTGGTGCAAACTGCACGCCATTTTGTTTTGACAAGTGATGTAAAAAAATTATTTCAAGGAAAACTAATAGTGAAGCGTAATATACACTGTACTTCATACAGTATATATGTCATTGATACGAATGAAGCGGAAAAGATGGTATCTAAAACTTTAAAAGGTTTTGTTTAGATTTTTTTAGAAAATACGTTTCACTGGGATTTATTTGAATTGCTATATGAACTGTGACAAAACGGATCTTATAACTTAGTTTAGTGTAAAAAAAATGTCCGTCGTATGCATTGTCTCCTACATTGAATATAAAGGCATTATGATTAGTGATGCGTTAAATATAAACGCATTACAATTAGTTTTAGTTACGTTAGAAAAATCTCCAAACAACATTATAAACCCGCAAATGAAATACAACATAGCCGCAGAGAAATAAATCACCTTGATATCCTAAACGGAACAGCGAAAACCATTTTTTGGTATTCGAACCGTTTCCGTAGTTATTCCGGAAACGGTTCGAAATCAAAATTATTTAAAAATTATCAACTTATTTTCTATATTTTTCATTCTTGTATTTTAAAATATCATTCAAAAATTTAATATTATCACCATCAAATCTAAAACTTTCTCTATAAAAACAAAAACACATCAAAATAAATCAAATACTCGCAAAAATATATTAATACACAAAATGCTATTAAATATATTTTTATTAAAAACACATAACGTGTAATATCGTTTTGCGCTAATCTATGTATCCATTCATCGAATTCGGTGAAAAGGGGACGTGCCCTTCTTTGAGCCAGCTGACGATTTTGTAATTAACCTTCAAGCAGATAAGTGGTTGTTTTATTTTCTAAACGGTCATAACTTTTTCGTTATACAAAATTGCAAAAAAAAGACGGTTTTCACTGCTCTCCTCAAAACATCGAATAGAATTATTTCCCTGTAGCAGTGAAAAGGTAACGAAACCTTATGCGTGAATTACTGCACGGAGTTTTATACTTTAGAGCCTTTCTCAACATCCATAACATACATTATTAAGATTATAACACAGCTACTCAGTGACGAATTCAGGCCTAGACCCGAGAGATCTGAGTATAGGGCGGCAATATTTGGGGGTGGATAAATTATTAACATGTACAAATATTAATATGCAAAATTATTAATAGTATAATTAGATATTATAAGAAGGGCGGCATATCAGCATGGCCTAGAACGTCATCGCAATCAAATCCATCACTGAAGCAACTATTTAATGATTTAATAGATTTCCGTGTAATTTAATGACAATAACATTTAACAATATTATAATTCTCCTTTAGATGGTTATTGATGTTTATTTTATTGGATGGTTATTGGATGTTTATTTTATTTCCAATAAACGTTTTAAATTTATTAATAGATACATATTAGTAACTGCTGTATCTATCGGACTTAATATATATAGTATATATACTTAATATATATTAGATTTATAATAATATCACGCTTTTCCCGCGCGAAAATATTAATAAAGCTTCACTTTTTAATTAAAAATAATTTTCTCATTAAATGAAATTTTGTAATGTGATTTTCTCGTTAAAATTTTTTTAAACTACTCTTATTTCAGTTCTATTCGAATATTTATTATTAGTTGACATCTACTTACATAATCAATACAGAATAGCTTTGTAATACCCAACTATTTTCAAAGGTAACTTTTAATAGAAAAGGTTTTTTACCTTCAATCGAAAGTTAGGCATTAAGATATTTCAAACACTTTCTGTTATTTAATTTCAATTTATATTTCATTCATGTCCACTCTTATAAATATTCTTAAGATATGAATGCTTTTTAATCATAATAGTTTTTGAAATCATTAAATTGATTACCAGTTGAATAATTACTATAATTCACCACTCTCAATCATTACTCATTATCGTTCCGTAAGTATTTGCCGAGTATCAGATACTCTCAGATAGGCGTGTGTATTTAATAACGAATAAATATCTTATCGATTTAATAGTAATAGCTTTTGATTCGCAATTTCAATAATTACATTATATACTGTATGTACATTACGTTACATAAATAAAAGTACGTGCTTGTATCGGCAATATTTGTCCAATAAAATTGTTATTAAGATATTTAACTCCGGTCACAATTTCAAGCGCCATTCGATAACGGTTTGAACTTTAGGTTATCTTATATTTTTGGTTAAAAGTAAACATTATTATTAATGTTTACTTTTTACAGAAGCATTAATAATACTTTTACAGAAATAAATAACAGGAAATTCAGATGTAAAAATGCCTATTTTAGTTTCGGCATACGTTAAATAAAGGCTAAATTTCCGTGTGAACTAGCCTAAGTGTCAGATTAGTTTTTTTTTAAATGTATGGTCCAAATGTATTTTTTTTCTATATAGTTCAAATGCTCTTTTCAGTACAACAAAGCATAACATGATTTGAAGTTTGAACACCGCCATATATAGGCTAAAGGCCTTCAAAAGCATAACTAACTGCTCCTTCCGTGTTCAGTGGATACAAAAAAAGGAACGTTTGCATAAAGTGCGGTCAACTTGATTTACACCCTATCTGCTGAGTCTGGTTAACAAGCGAAGTAAAACCGGTTAGGAGTTGCGCGTCATAATTTGTTTCAAATTACGAGCATCGTCAGACATTTTTTTAGCGGTGACAAATATTTAGGCAAAGATTTTAATTGCAGAAACGCTATTGCAATATTAGTTATGTCTTCGGAGCAATAAAAATAAAATTACGTAATACAAAATTAGGAGCATCGTCAGACATTTTTTTAGCGGTGACAAATATTTAGGCAAAGATTTTAATTGCAGAAACGCTATTGCAATATTAGTTATGTCTTCGGAGCAATAAAAATTAAATTACGTAATACAAAATTAGAGGCGATGTGTGTAAATAAAGCTGGCCAAGTGTATGTCAGGTTATGCACAAAGTAGGGTACCGTAAACTTTCTAAATCTCTTAAAATTATTGATGCAATTTAACCGCTAAAGAATCTTGTTTGAATAATCTAATCGAATAATTTATAATTTTTCCAGATTTTTCAAACCAGGGTAGACAAGTTAGAAGAGCTTAATATTTAGCATATTTAGGTTAAAAATGAAAAATAGTAAACACTAAAACACAAGACCTGTCCAAACTCCATAAGACTCGCTCCCACTTTACATGTTTAGGGATCTTCACTAAATCAAATGATTTTAAATTTTACTTAACCCCTTATGTGGCGTTACACAAAAGGTTAAAGTAATTTTTCATGTGTTTCTTCTATTTCCTTACGGAGCATTGGAAAAAATAGCGAAATAATGAAATTCTAATTAATATTACAGATGTGAAAATGTTTAATGTATTTAAATCTAAGAATCCGAGCAACGAATCACTATTAAAGAGATCGACAAAATTCACATAGTGTTGGATCCAAGAGTTAGAAAAATAAAAATGACATACAGAAAAATAAGAAATAAGCCCTCAAAATTTTATTTAAATCGTCAGTCGTAGTTTTTTTTAAATCAAGCAAACTAACGAGAAATATCGTGTTTATTTCCTCAAAATTTTTAAATACTGTTCTTAAGGAACTTTTTGAACCACCAAGATGAAACAAAAAACAGATTCATTACATACATAGATATAACATACAATAAATTTACAAACCTTACAGAGTTGTTGAAAAATACGTTAATTTTCATGACATAAAACATTCATCTATTTGATCTATATGCCATCCTTTTTCTCAAAAAGGACCCATGGTTGAATCATGTTTTATTTCCTTTTTAGGATTCCGTAGCCAAATGATAAAAACGAAACACTTATAATTTTGTCCTGTTTATCTGTTAGTCTATCTGCATTTATGACAGCCATTTTACTCTGAGACTACTGACACTACATAGATGAAATTTGGATGGAAGTGTCTTCTATGAACCGCTGTACAATGAAACAGTGGTATTTTGAAAAAAATAGTATTAGGGGTGGTACTCCATACATGTAACTGAGAGATGAAAAAAGTGCACATAGGTGTATCGTTAGATAGGTCTTAAAAATACCCGTAGATTTTCCAAAGTATCTTTTTCAATTAAGTCAGTATTGGTGATGTATGTGCTTCTAAATCTTAAAAAGCGTCTCTGTCCCTTTAACTTTTCAACTAACCTGAGCTAAATTTTGAAAAAAAATTAACTTAAAAAATTAGTAGAATTTAAAATAAACTTTCAACAAAATTCGTTTGAATAAGATGTGTTATGTCGTTTTTGAGATATGGGATATTTTCGGTACCAATAGCAGTATTAACTTTGTTTTTTACATTGCCTTTGAGAAATGAAAACTTATAAGTTTAATGTGGTTTGGTGCTACGGAACCTTTCGTGCGCAAGTTCGACTCACACTTGATCGGTTTTATTAGATAATAATTTTACGATTAACGATTTTCCAAAACGGCGAAAATAGGTTATTTTTTATTTTTATTTGAAAGTCTTAATATAAACTTTTATTATTTCAATATTCTCATAGTATTTCCCACTTGCGCTCTTTTACACTTTCTGTGGTTAAATTTAAAAAAAAGCTCTTATGAAGCATCTAAAATCTAAAAAAATATTTCTAAATATCAAGTTTGCAGATTTTATTATCCTGGAGATTTTGTAATAAGTATTTTGCTTTGATGTAAATAGATTTAAGACTTATGAATTATTTATTCTGAACCAAATTGTACTATTTTGTTTTTTCTTCACGTACTTATCTTCACGTCTTTTACTTCATATATTTTTGAATACACACAAGTACATACAAAAGTACTCGTTGCCCAATAAGTATGAACACACCACAATTCAAATAAAAACTTGGTCGGTCAACGGTAATTGGAGAAACGTGTGCGTCTAATTCTCACTGCTAAGAATGTGATTGATACTCTCTCTCGATATTAAGAAGGATATTCTAAGGAAATGTGTACAATTACAAATTTGAATGTGCCCTAGTTTTATATTGATTAGGGATGTTGTTGGAAACTGTTCTCTAGGAACAACTGAAGTAATAGGTATACAAAGAAATATTTTTTGGCCTCTTACAGGTCAACGCTCATAGCTGTTGTTTTTTAAACGTAAACCGCCCTTCAAAAAACTTATCTAGCACGAATAGAACTCGTATTTGAGGGTGTTGTACACATTTAGACACTTGCAAATATTTAAGGACGCAAAGTTTTTCTTATTAAACTATGTAAAATATTAATTTTTTAGAACTTAAATATAGTGCCTACTATACTTTCACAAAAGCACATTTAAAAAAAAATAAATAATTGCAAATAGAATTACAAATCATTAATTTTTGGAGTTTTTTTTACTTGCGCTATGAGACCTCTCATCATGTCGACTTTTAAGATTGTAGTTCGACCGGAAGTAGCTTTAGATGATCAGAAGGTAAGATTATGGTAAAAATAAACGAAAAATACAATTTAAATCATGACACCAAAAAACTTAAAATTTTTGCTGCAATGTAAGGCTATGCATACGCCTTAGCATGAGATTGTAATTTAAAATTGTGTATATGTTTTGCTGCAATATAAGGCTATACGCCTCAGCATGAGATAGTAATTTAAAATTCTGTATATGTTAACTTTAAATTGATATCTTAAGCCGTTTCTTAGAAAAATTGCTTTGACAGATAGACAGACAGACGGACAACTAAGTAATTCTATAAGGGCGTTATTTTTTTCATTTTGGGAGGCGGCGCTCTAAAAGTTAAGTTGCTGCATTTTAAACGTTATACTGTGTTTTCGAAGCAGATTTAAGGAATTCATATTTTGGTACATATGTGTCACACTCAGAAGGTGGTAATAATTGCTCGTGTAGGCTCCAATTTCTGATCATAATATTTACATATACTGGAAAGCTTTCTTTGTTTTTCTTTCAAATTTAGCACAAAAATAGTTTTTTTTCTTATTTAAACGAGATTTTTACTAACATATAGTTCATAGTGTTCACATGTACACAAGGTTCATATGTACAAATATATATTTTTAGAAAATATCGATAATTAGTAATAACGATAAAGGGTATTTGGTGCATTATTTGTGTATTTGGTGCATTATTTGTGCATTTGGTGCATTATTTGTGTATTTGGTGCATTATTTATGTATTTGGTGCATTATTTGTGTATTTGGTGCATTATTTGTGTATTTGGTGCATTATTTGTGTATTTGGTGCATTAATTGTGTATTTGGTGCATTATTTGTATATTTGGTGCATTATTCAATTAAACTATTAAATCATCACTGATGATATATCCGTAGCTCGACAGTCCTCGGTGGACCATGGCCTTCTCAAACATACTGTCCCAAGACCTCCTTCTGGGCGCCACGGTTTTCCAGTTTGTTATGTTGAGAGCGTCGAAAACACTTTGTAGGCAGCCCGCCCCTCTTAATTTGGGTCTTCCTCTACCTCTTGAGCCAGTTGGTTTGGCTAGAAAAATTCGTTTTGTCGTTCTATCTTCCTTCATTCTATTTTCATGGCCGCCTCACTTCATACGTTGAATTTTCATAAATTTTATTATAACTGGTTCTTTAAATAAGCGATAAAGTTCGGCATTAGTTCTCCTTCGCCAAAACCCTTTGCCAAAGAAGCCACCAAAGATGGATCTGAAGATTTTTCGTTCGAAAATTTCAAGGGTTTTTCACCAGTTTGGGACAATGACAACGTTTCAGATGCATATGTACCTAAGTACTGATCTAATTACGCTTTTGCACTATTGTTTAAAACGTTGATTATACACGACAATGTATGTTCCAGGAGATATATAGTTAATCATTATAGATAGTTCGCTATAAAAGTTTCATGTTGCAAGATTTGCCACTACAAGTCTGTACTCTACTAAAGCCCGGAATAAATAACTAAGCGTTGGGAAAATCCTTAATAAATGAACCGTAAATAGCTGTCGCGCAAAAAATCGATTAAGAAAAAAATACAGTCACGGTTCCTTTTTCGCCCGGACAAAGTCGTGATGCACATCTAATGTATACTTAAATGCATCTTACATCACAGAAAACATTAGTTTTGTTTTATTAAATCTTTGTTTGTTTAAATAAATATTATTGCTGTAGAAAACGTGTCATATAAATAATAATTTAATAACCGGGACAAGAAGAAACTATACGAACCCATTGCGGGTCCGAAGTCCTTTCAAAACATATTCTTATGAATATTTAAAGCCTCCCGGACCGAATTAAAATATCTATCGAATGCTTAATATAATTATGGAGTTAAACAACATATTTTGTTAAGTTATTCAGAGCCGCGTGGTGCCACGTTTCGTCACTAATCAATTCTGAAGGTCAGTTTTGTTTGCGATGGAGTAGTGTTGTAACTCTGAGAGCTATGCTGTTCTTAAAAACACGACATTTTGATATCATTTTTAAATTAATATTTAAATTTAAAACATACGGTAATTAAAAAATATTTCTTTTCGTATTAAATTTATTCAATGTTTTTAAAAAAAAATTAAATATATAAGTAAAGGAGAGAATAGAAATAGTTAAAATGAAAATATTAGTCGTGTTTTGCAATTCTAAGGTGACGGACGTCTGAACATCGTTTCATTTATTGAAATCTACGGTATGGTATAAATTATGGACAATATTACACACAGACACGCATATATATATATATATATATATATATATATATATATAAATATATATATATATCTATTTAATAACCTAGATCAAAAATCAATTTTTATTTTGAAATTATGCAAAATATTTACAGAATTGTTGTTAAAAAATAGATACATTATTTTAAAATAATTTTTCATGATAAATAACGTTTTAAATTATACTTTCGCAATGATAACTATATGCAATTCTATAAATACAAAAATAAGTTTGTTTTTCTGTCTGTCTTGCATTTACACTTGAAAAACTGAACCGAACTTCGTAAAGTTACGTAAATATATAGCGTATATCATTGAAATGAATCTGTATTACTTTTAGTTCCGATATATAATTTATTTTCTTGGTTATTAAAAAACTCACCCTGTCAGGGTAAAAACGTGAACAAACATGTCTAATAACACTGCGGGCTCAGGTTTCTTTATTTTCACGCCATTTCTTCGATTCTCTGCCTCTCAAACATTTTACCTATTTTCTATGTTAACATATAATTTTTTTACAAGAATACTTTTTTAAATATCTCAAAATTTATACTCTTTTCCACGTCAGCGAAACCGTGAGAACGAATTTAGTAAACTAATAAAACTTCTGCCAAGGAAAATTTGTCCACTTAATCTGTTATACTAAATATGTGCTAATTAATTATTTAAATACAGTAAATGAAGATGTTAACCGATCATATCTCTTAATCACCTCTTTCGGTGACGTAACAATAAAAAAATTATCCGTTTATCATTATAGGTACGTTTAAAAATAGCAGGTGCAAAGCCAACTTGGTGCATATATAAATATCATAATGTGTCATTGCGAGAGACAAAGCGCGTGTGCACGTAATGTACGTTGGTTGAATACTAAATAATTTCAATCAGTCGAGTGCGATCTATTTGAATTTACTCATATTTTTGTGCATTTTAATGAGAATTTATTAAACGTTATGTCAACTAATTGCGTATTTAGCATATCAAAAGAAAAAAAGATTCATGTGTGCTTATTATATTTTAGTTCAACAGTGTTATTTCATGCGATAGCCAGTCTGAATATTTCCGCTTCTTCCCAGAAGTAGGATATTATTTTTCAATTTCAGTATGGGAGCACGAGTAGTTCTGGCAGATAGCGCCAACTTAACCTGAGATATGTTCGGAGAAGGCATTTTAATTTTCGTCAATTTAATGTAAAATTAGATTATACGTGAGTTCAACATTTCGTTCCTCGCATATTTGGAACCAATGGTTGGCTGTGTAATAGGAGGCTATATCTTCACTCATTTTTATGTATATATTATATTGCTTCGTTTCTCTTTCGCCCTGAATGGAATTTGTAAAGCAGAAGCAGTCCTTTTCTAAACAATCCAGTCCATCCGTTTTTAACAATCCAGAAATTACTGGTAAAATGGTGTCTTTATTAGTCGCCTGCTAGTTCATGAGTAGCAGTCATTATTGTATCCGGGTAATTAGCATTGTTACAGATTTAAAAAAAGCTCTTCATCACATGAATATTTACTATTGTTTGTTGTATTCATTTATTCTACGTAATTTCATTATCGTTTTATGGCCTATAATAAAAAAGGTCGTTTTTTATGTCATAAAGAATTAAAAATGGAACTTGCACTGCAGGGGAAAAACCTTTTTTTCTCACTTACATTTGCGGGGAGAAGCATTAAAAAAAATTTTTTTAGTGTTCCGTACATCTACTAAAGCCTGGAAAACTTACAAGATCACTCATGTGTCTGTCTGTCATTCAGTCAGTCAAAGGCAATTATCTCAGAATGCGACTTAAAACTTGAAATTGCCATATTATATATTATATTGAATAACATGTTTTGCTAACTTGACAAACTTTTTAAATATTCGTATAAGAAATAAAGAGGACCTAAATAAAGTAGGTATTCAAAAAATGTTTTTTTATATTTTATGTATATTTTTAAAGAACATATTTCAAAAGATATTTTAAAAAATATACAAAATAAAGCCCACCTTTCCCTGTAACTCCAAAACTAACGAACCAAAAATCATGAGAAAAACATATTTGATAAATGCTGTCTAGAAGGTTACATGAAAACCAAATATTATTCTAGATTTTATCAATTTCTGAAATATTTACCATGTCTTTACGCCTGTAAAAAGTTATTGAAGACAATATATTTACTTTGTGAAAAATTAATATTTGTAAATAGTTTAATAGAAAAAATGTTGATAAGTGTTCAAATGTGTACGGAATCCTCGTATTGTGAGTTTCACTTGTGCTTGATTATTTTCTTTTTCAACATTTCGACACATAATATTTTATATTTCCATTCATTGTATCTTGTTGCTTTGTTAAAATTCCCTATATATTAATTGAGATCTCCATCTAAAGTTCTCACATATGTCATAAACATAGATCTAAAACTATAGAGGTAATAACAGATGTACAGACGAACATGAAGAAGTCATAATAAGGCTCCTTTGTATCACCGCGTAAGCCTAAAACATAATTTCCTGTTAAATAATTGATTAATTGACTGAAAGTCGGTTTCTGTACAACAAAATGTCAACGAGGTACGCGAGTGGACCTCCCCCCCCCCTCATCTACATGGACTCGGTAAATCCCCTGCACGTTGAGAGCAGTATATAATTTGCAAGTAATTACTTGTTTCTTCGCTTTATGGATATGCAACGCTGTAGGGTCACGTTCATTAAGTGGTGGATGCTAAGTGATTTGCCATACACAATATTGACTTTCGTTTTTAACGGAAAGTTTATTCGTGTCATTGTATATATACATTACTGGTTTGGTGACCATCGTACCGGTAGCGCTCGAGCAAGTTTCGATTGGTTTTTAGAGTTCCTTGGTTACAGAGGAAAAAAGGATGCGTCGTAGGGATATTACTTATTCGTCCTCCCGTCTATCGCAGGTATTTTTCTCAAGAGTTATTTGACGTAGGAAGTGTGACATATTTGTAATAGTAAGAAACTAAATATGGGGCATGTTTGTTGTGTAAAAGACAATGATTTTGTTATTAGTCGTATGACGTATTAATAGAAAGCGGTTAACAAGGATTCCAAAGTATTATTTTTTTAAGTTTTAGAGATATTGTCGAAAATGTCAGCAGTACATGGTTACGCCTTCCATCTGTGAAACTTCTGAAGATAAATTTTAAAAAAATCATGTACCTATCCTTAAAAGTTTTATTGTTTATATATATATATATATATATATATATATATATATATATATATATATATATATATATATATTAATAAATCGTATTCATTATTTTGAGGGCGAATATTAATTATATCTCGTAGACATATGAAATAAGTATAACAAGAGTTAGCGACAATGTTTATTTAGGATACGCCTTTTCTCCGGGAAATAAATTTTTGTTTTGGAAAAATCATGAATATGGTTCAAAGCAGAAAATTTGCAACTGCCATTGATATCCTTATCACACTAGAAGGTTCACTTCTATGCGGAATGCTTGGTTTCACAGAACCTAAAAAGTACAAATATAGACATAGTATGCTGTTAGGTATCGTCTTTCAGATGAAACTGATTGATTGCCGTTAAAATTCAATAGATGAATTTATGAAGACTTTTCCATTCTTTTTAGAATTTTTTATTAAAAAATGGAACCCCATATAATATATGTCTGTCATCATACATGTCATATGTGCCTATATAATACACCTGCTACAACTATACAATGCCTAGGTGAAATTTTAGAAGTTAACCTCAATACGTAATTGAAATCAAAACATTTTCTACCTACATATTTGCTTAGATTTGGGTATAGTTATTTTTCGGTTGAAAATGCGTATTAAATTTCTTAACATTTCGATATCCAATTTATTGCAGTTGACAAATATTTTTGTTATAAGGTTATTTACAAAATGTTAAGTAATAAATATTGATAAATCAGGGTATCATTTTAATAAGAACTGAAGAATCAAATATGGTTGATGACTCAAATAAAAGTATTTGCTGTTGTATGTTTGTTATCCAAATCGCAGTTGAGTTGAGGATGTTCATAAGTGATAGTAGGACACGACGGCTATTTCCTGTTTATGTGTTTAATGAATGTGGATATAAATTATTTTTCTGAAGAACGTTGATATTTCAAATAAATTGCTATCGGACTTTTTAATTTATACAATTTTTCGATTTTTACAGATATTATTGTTAAAAAGTGAATATCTTCAAATAGCAAAAGCAATTCACTAATGACAGCTTAACCAGATGAAAAAACGAAAGAAAAATTTGAAATTGGTGTAAAACTGCAGGTTGTTTTTTTAACACTATAGGTTTTTTTAAATTAATATTTTGAAGGAGAAGAAAAACTTTTATTTCACTGAAAATATTGATGTTCCTCTCCATAACGGAATATTTTTCCAGTTCTGCGGTCTGCATAAATTAGATTTTTACATAACTTTTCCGGCTCTTATTGAAATCGAAACAAGTGGCCTACAAAAAGTATCGTGATGATTAGTGATTGTGTTGAAGTTGTAATTTGATGACTCATGAGGTTATTTTTTTGATATCAAAGTCTGTAATTGGATTATTACGTAAGAACTACTGGCAGCCGTATTGGGCGTGTCTCGTCATGACGCCATGATTGATAGAATACAAATCTCGAGTCAGCCGGCGAGAATCCGCACTACGAATAAATACTTACTCTCATATATAAATTTGAATATTTGAGGATACATAATGTTTCAAATTTTGATGATTGAGGATTGAGGATACGTAATGTTTCTATGAAAGTATTGGGTTGGCAAGTAAGTAATGAACAAATTTGATTTGAAACGTTCTAGAACGTTTAGGTTTTAGATAAAAACAGAAAGTTGTAGAACGTTCCGGAACAAATTACACGAAGGGTATATAAGCACGCACGGTTCGGTGAAAGAATGAAATTGACGAAAGCCAAATTGGAAACCGCCGAGACGAATCGAACCTTCGTTCACTCGCCAACACGACAAGGTGCGGCCGCATGTTGCTTCAGTTTCTCACAGTCAACTGGAAAACTTGGCTGGTATTTGTGACCCAACTTATTCACCAGACTTAGCACCAGCAAACTATCGTCTCTTCCGAGCCCTCGAGAACTTTATATGCATTATTTTTTATCAGTCTAATATTTGCAAATATTAATATTATTTTTACTAAGAAAATGTATGCTAGCTATGCTAGACGCCATGCTAGACAGTGTGGCTTTCACGAGTATAAAAATATCGTGAGGTTTTTAAAATTACCTTAATTTTATTATAATCTTTTAAATGTTTTGTATTAAACTATCATTATTAATTTTTAAATACAGGCGTGAGAAATATTAGAATCACAATTTTCTAAATAAAGGGGTTTTTAAGGTAAATCTGGTATCAAAACGGAACTACATAATACATGTCGATTTGAAATTTCTATTTTCTCGTTTATAAGCTAGAAGTATTGGACAGAGACACAATAACATTATCATAACAATAGATTTCAGTCTACATGGGACCTTTAAAACCTTTTGAAAGTTACATTTTTTGTAATAGTTTTGTTTTATCGACATTGTATTGACTCTTAAGCTAAGTTAGAGTCTTAGACAAAGTACATAATCATTACAAACTGTGATACTGTAATAAATATACTTTTTGTGACAAGAGATGTCAAACCATTTATCAACTTATAACTCGATACATAAGCAAAACAAAAAAAATAATTGAAATGCGCTTCGGAGAAAATTGGACCAGGATTAAGCGGAACCGAAAGGCAAAAAGTAAGAATAAAAACGTCCATAAATTTACAAGTGTCAAAAAAAGAGTACTTCTTTTTATATTTAAACAGAAGCCCTCAATTAACAGAAGGCACGTAAAAAAAGGAAGCTAATAAATGACTAGCTTTTAAATTAAGAACGGAATTGAATAACGTTTTAAATGTTTTTTAACTTTAAATTAGTACAACACTGGTACGTCCGTGGTATAATCGCAGAGCACCCAAAATGTAATTTTAAGGTCAACAATTATACCGAATCAAACGAGATTCGGTGACATGTTATTGCGTTATATGAATATAATAAAACGGTAAGGAGGTCATGTCTGTGGGCACATCAGGTAAAAGCACTGGTCAGATTTATATGAAACTTTATAGTTTTATACCTTAGACATTCAGTCAATACGTGGTATCGACATTTTTTTTATAATACAAGATAGTTTGTATTTATTTCTTTCGTCTACACGTTTATATGGCGTGAACTTCAACTTTTAGGTTCTTTTCCAACCTGCTTTATAATAATTAGATACAGAGTAATCAAACGAATCACATGAATCAATGTTGTAATGAATGTTATACACGATAAGTGATTCAACAAGTATTTATAGTATACATTAAATTGACAATACCATAATTAAAAGTTCAGCTTACAGGCCTTTAGTAGAGTTTGCCAAATTCCACAAGAGACATTCGAGAGAATTGCACTTCTACAATGATTTCGAATAGCTGCACAAAGTACTATCTGATTAGTAGGCTTATGGTTTTATTTTCAAACCTCCAATTCTGCCCGCCCTTCGTACGAGAAAATTTGTGCTGTGTTACACGTTTAAAAATCTTTAAACATTTTCCCCCCGGAATGTACCCACTGACATCTGCACCTGATGTTTCTAAGGTATAAAACTGTACATTTTTATTGAAATTCGTCAGTTATATACAAAAAACCAATAAATATTTTGCACCTGACCTGACTTGATCTTAGTATTTCCAATTTGGTACAAAGCAAGAAGATTATTATATCCATATACAAAACTAACAATTTTAAAAAGTAAACCGAGATAAATTTCACATTTTTGAGGATCATATAATTCCAGATAGCTGCAGTAATATAGTAAAATAATTCCATATGTATTTTCTTCGAATAATACTTTTGACTCTAACTCCGGTATCTGGTCGACATACTCTCCTGGAAAGATAATTGAAGAATAAGCATTCATGTCATGTGGAAATTGGTTGAACCTAGTTATTTATTTGAGCCATAAGTTCTATAGGTTTTTATATTTACTATAGCAGTATCGACTGATAGATATAAATAGCAGATCTAAAGTATATTTTCCGTATTTGAAACGTAGAATGTAAGTATTTAACTTAATTTATGTGACGAAAATAAATGGATAAAAATTTATATGATTCAATTAAGAATATATATTAATTAGCAGGAAAAAAAGTTAATAAAGTATAGCCAAGAAGATTTCGAATCCATGAAAACCTAACTGGTTCGAACAGTACGAAAACTAAAGTTAAAACCTAAGAAACGTGTATTTGGAACAATCATCATTTCATAAATTTCCAATTTTCCAACTTCAAACAGGAAGCGTATATCTTACCCTTACCACTCTACTTTATTTTCTTCAATTATCTCTTCTTTCTTTTCTCAATCCTTTAGTCACTAATCAATATGTAATGTCTTAATTTTTACATTTAAACTTGATTCGTATTCTTGCCACAGAACCAAATAACATTAAAATATTCATCTCAATAACGCAAATGGCCTTAGCCGTATGATATATACACACATACACACACACACACACTCATAGAAACATTTCACAGCTGTAATTCTATACTTGTTGGTTCCGTAATGTCTAAGAAGGCAGATCTTTAAATCGCTAAGTTAAAAGTTCACGAGTAAAATATAAAAAAAACTCGTTTGTCGCGATTTACATAATCCCGATCGTCAAGTATAGTCACAAAATGTTGTTTATTCATTCGATTATAAAAAATCTTTCCAATTCTTCGAGTTGTCGCATCGTTGCTACGTAAATCGTTGTTACGTAAAAACTGCCTATTTGTTTACATTAATAATCTGTCGAAGCGGAGCCGGCAGTAGTAATGAAAGGTTACACCAACTAATTTCGGTATATTTTCCTAATTTTATTCAAGTATGCAATTCGTAATAGTACGCAATTTCGAGTTTTTCGTATTTTCGAGATTTTCGCGTTTCGGTATTTGTGACCATGGTGTGGTTACAAATATTAAGACACGAGACTATAAGTTTAATGTCCGTTTTTCCCGCGGATCAAGTTGTACCGTTTTCTAAATTTTTCCCTTTGTGTTGTGTTGATACTTCAGTTACTAATTAGTTAATATAAATTCTTTTGCAAATTATACAAATTGGTCAAAAATAAAAATTGTACTGCCATCTAGGGGAGAATTATAAAGTCGTGTTTATTACGGTTGCTTATTAAGAAACCAATGTCACAAATGAATAATTAAGTAATAATCTACTGATTAAGTACTCAAACCAAATGAGAAATGGCGTGATGATTTCTATTATAAATGTTGACCAAATATCTAGGGGTGTTGCAAAAAAACACGAAAAAACGACTAACGTTTTTTTTCTATATCATCTTATTATGTAATATATACTTAATTATGAAGATTTATTTTGTGTTTTTTTATTCCGTGTTTTAACAACTGATCTTTATAAGATAATACTGCGACTGCGTCAAATTTATATTTTTCCTAAGAAATATACTCTCATTTACGAATATTAAATTAAGAAAACGTAATGGTTATAGTTAGCGGTGAAAAGGTCGAGAAAATGACTTAAAAAAGTAGGACAGCTATAATTTAATAGAGATGAAAAGTTTTATGTTTCGATTCCGATCAGAGTTAATCAAAAACTTCAGAAGACAAGATTATGTATCTTTGGCGTGAGTCTAACAGATTTATGAAGATTCTCATTGTCATAAATTTGTTAGACTATAGATGAATATAACGAATGTTACGTATTTATTTTTTGATGAAACTTGTAAAAACAATTTTCCGACTAGGCAATAGTCGACTAATTGCTATACTATTGACTAAAATTAAGAATTAATATGTCTAAATTTTCAATTATTTTACTAGACAAAGAGAAATTTTCATGCGTGTAAAATGTGGAGATATAAATATTGTTGGAAAAGGTTTTTTTTTGAAAATTTTTTTAAAACTCGAAAGTGGATGATATTTTAATTGGGAGAAATAGTGAAGTAGGATTGAAATAAAATTGTTTCTGTGGTTACCGAGTAGCCTAATATGATTTTTACTCTGCGATAATTTCCGATCAAAAAATAAAAGGACGGTTATTCATTCCACCGGTACAAGGGGGCATGTTTGATTAAGGCTGAATTTTCGTGGTTATTCATAAATAAAAAAAGAAAATGGGACTTCATTTGATGATAATGACTTTAAAAACCTGTTTTAACCAGAAACCGTTAATGACCATGTTGAGTATTTGCAACGTACGAGTACAGATGAATAATGAATAATGATTTTGACATACCATTAACTAAAGAGTAAGTATTAAATAACGATTCTCAATATTTTATATTCTTTTAATCTGGATTTTTTGTCACAGCTATAATTAATTAAGATATGCAGATTATGCAATACATAAAAAAACATTGAAGATGCATAATATTATCATTTCAAAATTAAATTAGTCGTATTTTTTCAGTAGTGGATATTATGAAGAATCAAATATTTGTTTAACGCTTAAAAATAAAAAAAGGATAAATTTGTCATACGGCAACCCCGAGATTTAAAGGAAATGTTTTTGATACCTTTTTAAAACAGTTATTACATCAAAAGTAACTTTATGTGAAATTATTTTTACAATTGTTTTCAGGTGTCCCTTTCCACGACAATTTATTATACGTTATATTTAAATATTATGGTGGCAAAACACTCAGATTAAAATGAAAATAAATTTAGTTTTTTATACAAGCTAGTTTGACAACCAACAACAAAATGTAATTTTTACTCCAATTGACAGTAGCCATTTTGAATCGAGTTTACTGAAAATAAGATCTTTGACCGTAAATCGAACAATTTTTATGTGAATTCTCAAAAACCGAAAGTGAATCTGACGTCGTCATATATAAAAATTAGTTTTATTATGTTGTGTGAGTGTTCCAAAATTTGCGCAATAATAATACGACGAGTTAAAATAGACGAAATGTAACTAACTTTTATACGTTTGTTGTGATTAAATTAATATAAATTGTGCGGTGAAACTTTAAACTAAGAATTTGAATTCATAATTGATCGTATTAGCCCGCGACCCAGCATTTAAATGACGCACGCGAAACGCCCGCGGTGTGACAACAGCGTTACGAAACGCGGGGAATTTCAAGCGCCATTGTTTATGTGGCGTGATCTATTCGTGTTTGATTGAACCGGAGGAAAAAAAACTCAATTGTAAACAAACTAGTTGTGTTTCGTATAGCTTAATTTGGTTGATGAGTAAAAAACTGTTGCTTCAAACGTAGTATTGACATCTTCCAACAATGTTTGACAACGTTGAACGATTTGTTTGTCTCGCAAATATGTTAATGATGTATTGTAAAGCCCGGTTAATAGTTGTAAAATTTTACGTAAATAGGTGTCAGGTTTGAAGTTATAAGTAATTCGTAGTGTGTTATCCTTATGGCTTAAAGTAAATATTTTCTATCAGCCTTAAAGTAAATTATTAAGCATAAGTACTATAATACAAATAGGTATTCCATAAAAAATTACAGGGTAACAAATAAAGATTCTAGAATTTAACGAACAATGAAATATTGAGGCCATTTATCCAAACATTAATTTAATTTCTGGCTTGATATCCAGCTCCTTACAAGCCGTCAAATTATCCTATGTCTGACTAATTTTATTTTTTAGGAGTCTGCACTTCGAAAGGAAAAGAGGTACTCTTATAAGATAACTCACATATCCATCCGGCTGACTATCTGTCATATAAATTTTTCTTAGTAACTGATCTAGAAACTTGTAATTTCGCACAGTAATGGGGCTTATTGACACACAAATATTTTAATAGTAAGAACTTAATCAATATTTGTCTGAGAAAGAGAGGAATGTAGAAAATTTATATAATTTTTGTTTTCGATTAATATTTAGATTGGAATTTTATATAAGGTTAGATGTTTGCCGCGGCTTCGTTCGCATGGATTTAGTTTTTTTCTTGAAATAAAGTTATCCAATGTTTATTTCCATCACATGCAAGATATCTATGCTAAATTTCCAAAAAATGCTTGAAGACTTGAGCTGTAATGTATTTTATTAATTGGAATGATTAATAAAAATTATTTTAGAGATATCGTTGAAAATGTTACTAAAACACGCTAAAACCACAATATATATAGTACAGTAGTACATATATATATATATATATATATATATATATATATATATATATATATCCCTCTATTATGAACTTTTCGTTGGTTCACTCGTT
Organism: Druceiella hillmani; assembly: GCA_039881145.1. Classification (NCBI taxonomy): domain Eukaryota; kingdom Metazoa; phylum Arthropoda; class Insecta; order Lepidoptera; family Hepialidae; genus Druceiella; species Druceiella hillmani. The sequence continues at coordinate 42,186,319 of JAYKKI010000009.1, forward strand.
ACGGGACAACCTGTATATTTTAAATTCCTAAAAATGTATTAGGTACGCGTATTTAGGTAGCACATATTTGTTTCAACATTAAATTTTCAAAGGTTTTTTCACCATTCGTTTATTTTTTCTGAAAATCTTGCCAGATCCTGATAAGTATTTTACAATTTCTTATCTATTGGGAGTTGGTTGATTTAATATAGATGACTCAATTAAAAATGTGATGCTGAAAGAAGTGCATGTATGCCAAAAAGTTATGCCGAAGAAAAAACGGTATCAGAGAATGAGCTTTTATGCCGCATATGTGATGCCGAAATAAAAGATATCCGTGCCGAAATGTTAAGCCGAAGAAAAAGTGCCGGTAAAGACTATGAAAAGAATGTCGAATTAAAAGTAACATTACGAAGGGAATTAGGTTGTTTATATATCTCTCTCGCTTTCACACGTTAATTATTCAATCTCCCTTTCTTTCCAAATTTTGTCCACATGTTATGTATATCATGGAAAATAATGTAGAAATATATACTTTTTTAGGTATAGAATCATTACAGGAATAGAATATTACACAAATATGTTCAAGTTCTTATTTCGATGAAATTAAGTGAAAGTTAGTTGCGGAAAGTTAGTGTGGGTCAAAGTTAGTTGTTTGATAATGTTGAACGAATAAATATTGAGTGACGAGAACTAATCCGTATAACTACGTATGTGCAGTGCATATATAGAAAATAAACTGTGTACGTTTATTGAATATATTTAGCGTTAATTTTGTAGAAATTCACTATTCACAATTAAATGAAACTACGTGATGTAGTATTATTTCTACTTTCTTTAAGTTCTTTACCACGACCTAGGTTTCGTTGAACTACATCACGTAGTTTCATTTAATTGTATACGTTTATATTTATTGTAATAATTTGAGCAACTTTAGTAAAGCACATCAAATTAACTTGACTCGAATCACAGTGATCGAGTCGCAAGAATTAACACGCTCCCTAAACTCGTACTGACCAATAGTGTTTTTTATACGCTTGGATCTCTATTAATAAGGAAAAAATGTCAAACTAATCACGATAGAAAAAAAAATAAGTTAAACAGAATGGTCGCTAACGGCTGCCATGTTAATTTGTTTGTTACATAACATATCCAATAACACTCGCGGGTCAAGGCGAATATAATGACTCCTCGCACATCGAAATCCTTAAGCTGTTGGTAACTTACGAGGGAATAAAAAGTCCAAATAAATAAATATAAAAATAATACTTTCTCAATCATGTAGCATATTGCTTCTGAAATTGGAATTCGTGTAGTTTATATAATTATATGGCTTCACACATGTGAAATATTAGTTCCATGAAAATGTTGTTTGAATATTTTGTTACTCAATCACGCCTAAGTACCTGAATATATTTTCAAGAAATTTAGAGAAAATATAGATCATGATTGAATTTAATTTTAAGGTCACTTTTATTTAAAAATAGCACAATTCCTATAATATAGAACCCTGTGTGTTTTTAAATACTACTAATTTGGTACTAAAACAAATTGTGCGTTTACTTATGTACGCGCGTCAGAAGTTATAATTTTTTGACATAAAACAAGAATAACTTTATTTAGCATGTAAATAATTGATGTAAATAAAATAATAAAAGGATTGAAACGTGATTATAAATACGGTTATTAAAATCTAAATTCAATCGAATAATTAAATTTAAAATAAATTATAATACAAATAAATACATATCTAAAATTAATCTCGTTTAGATAAATACGTTTAAAATATATTTTAAAAAGCTTATTAATACTATTTCTATTACGAATATTCACAATAAATAAATATTTCATCAATCACAAAACACGTGTTGTGCATTTACAAATACCTCAATAACTAAGACGAATGTAGTACCAGCGCACGTGCATGTTTCGGGTGCAACTTCATCCTGTCGTTTTTTTGTTGCATCGTGCGCGCGTCATAAAATTTCACTCTCATAATTTTTCATTATGCGCTTAAAGAAGTATAACTTACAAAATATAAATATATGGCGTAAAGTGTATACACATATATTAAATTTAATGCTCAGTTTTCTCCAGACCTGAAAACGTGGATGGAAATACCACTGCTTCAATCCGAAATTCACCGAGAGTCCAATTAATTTAAGAATGAGTTTGCATAAAAAGCAATTACGATAAATAAATAATATGCTATAAAATGTTTAAAAAGCAAACGCGAATATACAATTTATTTCATGTTTCCACAGAGTATCTTGTACAAAAAATGTTCGCTCCACAGTTGAGGAAGCACAAGTTTCGACATGAAGTTGATCCGTATTACTTTCTAAATAATGGAGCATCTTATCAGTACGCTACAGTAGCGGTCGAGTCGTGCGTGACGCACGTAATTACATTTTAAATATTATAACTACGCATGTAGAAAAATGACGACCAGTTTCGTACATTAAACCAAATGTTATATAAACAAAAAAGTAATTCACCGAACATGTAATGAATAATAATGCCGAACCTTAACATTCTAGCTCTAAGCTCGGAATATACATTACAGAACCAGTTTATTTGAACGAGAGTGGCATAATAAGAACCATATAAAAGAAGGACGTATCCCAAACTTAATGTTCGCAAAAAAAAACAATTTATGAAATTAAGGCAGATTAATGTAATTAAAAAACTACCTGATTGGGTTTTGATTACATTGAATTATCGTAAATAATAGTAATAGATCTAAAAAATATGTACTTTTAATTGGTATCTTTGATGTTAAATTAAATGTATCCAAATTATTAAATGAGTCTAAATAGTACATGGTTTATTTTAAATAATCGATTTCTTCATAAAATTTAAATGGCGCAAAACAATTAAGACTTACGTAATTATATTTTTTGTTCCTTCATTCATTTGATTTGTTTTTATTTTATTCATTATAGCTAGTATAGCTACAGTAGCTTTTTCTCGCAGCTATGCTCACATATACTTTAAAGTTGGAAACGTTTATAGCTACGTGTTGGTGATTATATAATCATGTTATTTGAAAATTTTTAGTTTAGATAAGAACTTGAAACTTGGTATTTGGATAGTACATGAGTTATAAATATATGATAAAATAGAGGATATTTTTAGTTTTTTACCAAATAAGTAAATTCAAAAATACATTGTAAACATATGTTTGTTTCGTTACTTCTCTGAGTGAATTATGACATAGCGGTAAAGTACTCTGAATGAAAAAGTACTGGGGTGGAATCTTGGAACGTTTTTTTCTTTTTTTCGGTTAAAATAAATACAATTACGTAATACAAATTTTAAAAAAAAATCAATTACTCCATTTGCCTCTTTCAAAATTTCTGTATACTCGTAAATATTTTTCAGCAATAAAGGACAAATGAATGGACACGACAGTGATCCTAGAAGGTTTTTTTCCCTTTTGAGCTATGGACCCCAAAAAACATAATAGTTTTCTCATTACCTAAATGGATTAATAATGAATAACCAAAGTGGATATATTAATAAATTACTAGAGTCGTTGAATAAAAAAATAATAAATAAATCTAAGACAAATTATAATTTTTCATTTTCTAAAAACTGACTATAGAATTTAACTTCTTTTCTAACATTTTCCATTCTAATATTCCAGGATCAGACAGGGAAGATAGATCTGCTAAGCAGCAATTCCGAGGTGCAGCGAGCTGTGGCATCGGGTGGTGGCATGCGTTACAAAGTCAACTTTGTACTTCTCTCGCCACTACCTCAAATCAAGTCTATTGCATATAATGGCAATCTAATTTGCTCAGGGTATGCAGGTAGGTTGTTAAATAATATTACTGTTGAATTGTTACTACTGGTTGAGTCTCAAAAATCCTGTTGTTAATTGGGTTATTTTCATTTGTACGTTACATTTTCTGTCACCATGATGTCAATTGAGCTATCTTAAAAATAAATGCTTTACTTTAATTTTTCAAACAATTTTTAGGTTTATCGCAGTAAAACGCAATTATTGTGTATAAAAGTTTACAGAAAATAACTGTTAATTAATTTTTTCGACGGATAAAAAAATTAAATTTTGCGAATGTCACGGTTCACGCGTGTTTTCATACATTATTAATATTATTCCAAAAAATAGATAAAAACAAAGAGAATTAGCCTTTCATTTTAACATTCATATTCAAAAACTACACCATGAAGACGTATTTCATCAGGGAGACGTGGATGGCGTCTTAATTAAAAGGCAAGATGGGGTCCGAGAGAAGTTTCAGCCCTTTGATATATGAAGACATACTTCAACGTGGAGGCACTTTCTATATTTTTTTGTATTAAGCTTTCTGATAAAATTTCATCACAATTAGACTTAAACTGAAACAGTTTATGATGCTGTAAGATTGGGATAAATAGATGGACTAATGAACATGATGACGTTATTAAGGTTCTATTTCTGCCACTTGACTAATTGACCCTAAAAACACAGGTCTTAATTTATTTGCTTAAAATAGGCTTCACGACGATAAATTATTTATGATATTTAATGGGGGTAGGATCTTATGCGAAAGAAAATTCAGTATAAAATCCACTAAATTAAAAAAGATTAGTGGAAATTTCTTAGCTGTTAATTAAATCTATATTAATTCATTGTCGAAGCGCAAGGTAGATTAGAACATAGTAGTAGATGGTTTAAATTTTAAATAAATAACGTGGCATAATCTAGCTAAAAGATATGATATTATGATCTGTTCTGCATTATATTTTGACGATATACTAATTTTTCTGTAATATAGCTTCAAAAGTCTTTATTTTGCAATTTTCTTTATAATGGTCAAAGCCAAAATAAAATCGATTCACTATTTTAAGGCGGCTTGGTTCTAATAATTTTCTTAAATAACGCCACTAAATAAACTTAATAGGTTTTTTATAGTTAAATATATGTATATATAATTGTCATGCATCAGTTAGTATCACGTAATTTCTGAATGACTTAACAGATTGAGATTATTTTCACAGAATATATATGTCTTGTTAAGACGATGGTTCATAGCTATACCAGGATTTGATAGGAGACGCTATAGTCAAGTGATTAAATTGTTTTTTATTGATAGATCCCAATGACTCATATTTTTAATTTATATCGGTTTAGTGCCAAAAAAGACAAACACAATATCTGAACTGTGCATTGTGCTGCGAGCGCTGTGTTTCAAAGGGCAGCACGACGTCTTCCGGGCAAGCTAGTTTTGATGTAAAATGTTTCATGGTTCAACATTTGAACTGTGTTTTTTCATTAATTCAACAGGTAAAAACGGAAAGTCTCCAATCAGATTGAGAAAGTAAAACCTGAATAAAATTAATGCAATATGTAACTTTCGTATTTAATGCAAAGCGATAAATTACTCAGCTATCATTTGAAGCTTTACCTAAACTCCATCCTTTCCTCAATACAGAAAGTGGTCCCGGTATCACAACTATCACACTAGAGCACACTCTCTATCCAACTGGCGGCAACCGTTTCAACTTCATCCAACCTAGCAAGCCCAATATCCAACAGCAGCGACCGACGATGGGCGAATTTGGCTCGAATGTCTTCTTTTACGATGTTGACGGTATCGAGGGGAATCGGGGCACTATCACAATTTCAAGACCAGGATTTGGTCAAGGACCGGATCAAAACTTTAGTCAAGGCAACGGACAAAATATTGGTCAGGGATTATTTAATGAAGGAGGGAATAATCAGAACCAGAGGCCTTTCTTTAACAACAATGACCTTACTGATAGGCAACCAGTAAGACCTAATAGGCCCCCGGTGGCGACGCCTCCACCTAGGCAGAGACCTCAACAGAGACCTGCAACTCCAAGTTCAATATCTGACGATTACTTCGATGCAGCCGTCGCTAATCTTAATAAAGTTACTGAAAGGTATGTTTTAAAGTAAATATTAAATTTAAATACCAAACAATTTTTGTAGAGATTTATTGTTATGAATCAAGTTTTTTAATTTGTACTTGAGTTCGATTTTTCAATTTTAATTGTGATGAACTGAAACGACTATCACTAAGATTGTTTAGTCACACACACACACACACACACATACATATATATATATATATATATATATATATATATATATATATATATGTGTGTGTGTGTGTGTGGGGTACCCAGTATTATACTCAAATGATTATAATTATTATTTGCAAATATAGAGATATACAGATTTTTTGTATTTGTTGTGAGTACAGTCTCAGCATAAAGTCTCTCAGATTTTGAGTACATTGTGCCAGGACTGCACTTTGAGTGAGAGACAACCATTCGTTCAAATTGACGTTGAAAATTACACGCACGCTTATAATACGCACTGTACACTTTTAAGCTGTTTTTATCGTTTTATATTTATATACTATTATCAGTTTCAATTTATATACTTTTAGTATAAAATACTAAATATATTTTCTTCTGTTTATCTATCTCAATAACTTTTGAAAACATATTATAAGTTAGATAATATGGCCTTTGGCATTTGCCATTTAAGTTTTTTTAATATGCTATGTGCATTTCGGGAGATTACGACAAATCTGATAATTATAATAAATACATCGGTTAAGCCCTTAGGGTTTTAGGATAGAATAAAAATCAAACATACCTGCATACATACATTGATACGCATGGAAAATATAATACTCGTTTTGCTTTCGCGCAGTCGGGCAAAAAATAAATTCAACCGTACAGTTTTAGGTGATTGGTAAACTGGCCGGATTATGCGCAAATACTATAATTTAAATATAAATGAATATTGGTTTTAACATATTTACTTATCTTTTCAGACCGGCTATGGGTGGTTGCGGTACTTCCGTCACTGGTGTGACGCAATTAGTATTGGGCGGGACGGCGGCACCGCGCGGTGAGTGGCCTTGGCTGGTAGCCCTCTTCCTTCAAGGAGCTTCCGAGCTCCAGCTCCAATGTGGGGGAACCCTCATTGGAAATCAGTTCATTATTACTGGTGAGGACTTGACATTGTTCGTTGATATTTTTTCACTTTTTATGACAATTGCTTTGAAAAAAAATCGGTGAAATGCAAGCTATACTTGCACTATAAGTATTCCATGCCATCAGTTATCCACTTAAATTATGAATAGCGAAGCATTTCGATTGTACGTAGTAGCTGCTCTTGACTTTGGATGTCAGCAAAAGTAAAAGTCAGCATTCAAAGAGGATGGTAGCTTTTGAAAAACGTTTAAGGACAAAAGTGGTTCCTTGTATCGTGAGAATTATTTTTGGTTTAAAAACTTTCTCTAAAAAACTAATACTATCAGCAGTTAATAGGACATAATGAACAAAATTGTTTATAACAATTAATATCACTAGAATTTTTCAATCCTTACATTTTTAAAAATTTATTTCTAATTATTTTTTCAATCTCTTCATACCAGATTTTTTGAATCTTTTTAGTATTAAAGTAGGGGCAGCAATTTTTAAACTGTTTAAAGAAATTCATAAAAAATACATCATTGTTATTATGGAATTCGTGCTATAATAAAGTTTCATTTGACGCTCTACGCTATACTTTTGATTATTTTGTAATTTCCCTCCACCTCTACATTCACAATCAATTTTTTTTTATATTTCACATACATAATTGGACTATCAAACGCTATTTTTGCGCTAAATTTTGAAATTTTTACGTTTTATAAGTTCTGAGAAAATCGCCTGTGAAAAACAGATGGACAATGTAGTGTTTGTCCTGTCCATCTGAGTCGATAATTATCCTTTTTTCCATTTTTACCATCAAATACTAAAACTGGTAATTCGAGTTTTTATTATCGTTATTTTCAATTATATATATAATTTCGAGTTTATATTTATAATTGCATAGAATGAAACGTTCAACGATGTTTTCCTTCATATACGTTCGATATAAACTCTAGATTTTCTAAGACAGTTTCGATAAAATACATTATATAGAGAAGAGCTTAGTAGATTTGTTTTTAATATTTTGCTTAAAAACAGCAGTGTACTATAATTAAACAGCTATACTGTTTAATGTATCAATACAGATATAGGGTATATAATATCTTTTCAGAGCGTATTTATCGTAAGCAATAATGATTTAAGTGAAGGGCGTGCCTGGTGCGTGGTTGCTACGTTAAAATAATGAACATTTTAAATGGCATGATATTCATCCCATTTAAAACAACGTTTGATTTTCCTGTTGCTCAATCGTACCATGGAAGTGTTTTTAAATGAAACAGTTTAAACCGTAATAACCACACCAAGATTATGTTTGAATAATTATATGGGTCAATGAAACCTATAAAAAAGTTCACAATTCATGTGGTTAAGTATTACAGATTATTTGTTATAAAGTTTTTATATTACGAGATTGGGTCATATAGTTCTTTACTTGACTAAGGCATAAAATAAGTAACCGTTATGCTCAACGGTTATTTATTTTGTACCTCAATAAAAATAACCACTAATAATTATATTACGGACAAAATTCAGTAATGGTTCTTTTTTGTTCGTGCGAAGCCAGTATGAGCAACTTGTTAACATATCGGTCTATAATCCTGCATGGAAAGTTTTATTTATTTATTTGTTTACAATCGATTGGTATTTAAAGGAGTAATCTACGCTAGTGAAGCATAAGTGAAGCACTGTAAGAGACGTTTAAAAACAAATGAAATGTTATTACAAATCTTAACGCCCTTGTAGCCATAGGTCTCGATAAATAGGAAATGTTGGATTAAGGGTTACGAGAAGTAGACATTTTAATGTTTGGACTAATTTATGACAGAAGACTTCCATGTTTTTAAATTTATTTGATCCTAAAGTTCCTATTTTGAATACTGTAATATGTAATATGTTATTGTAATATGTTGTATGGAATAAAAAACCGAGTATAGATTTTTAATGACATAACGACAAAGATTTTTTTTTAAATTTTAAAATGAAATAGATACAATAGATAGATGAATAGAGAATTTTAGATCTTTTCACATAGCATCTGCACTTGTAGGTTATACGAGATAAATAGAGCATTAAAGATGCTTAGAGGACCATCATTCTTTAGCAAAGCTTGTTTTAATTAAAAAGGTATATAAAAACCGAAACTCTCGTTAATTTAAATTGACCTAAACAGAGAGAATAAGAGTGTAAAATTTCGTAACCTGTACTTTCAGCTGCCCACTGCCTCCTAAACTCGTTCAAGCAGGAAATTCCCAAAGACCAGATAGTGTTAAAGCTGGGCGCCTACAACCTTATGGAATTTTTCGAGAAGGATACCGAAACACGTGCTGTTTCCTCTATTATCTCGCACGAGCAGTACGATGTGAAAACGAACCTAAATGACATCGCCCTTCTGAAAATGGCGCGGTCAGTCACATACTCCAGATTCATCCGACCCATTTGCCTGTGGGAGGGCAGTAACGACCAGAGTCGCATTATTGGATTGACCGGCACGGTATGTTTTTTTCCTGTTTACTTAAGCAAGAAATGTAATTATCTTCTAAACTCATCTTTCAGCCTATATTAAAATGTTGATATAAGAAACTTTTTCGATGACCGATGATATTATAAATATTTTCAATGTTTCCTTGCAAATTTATCTATGCATATATATATATATATATATATATATATATATATATATATATATATATATATATATATATATATATACATACATATATACATACATACATATATATTACACTAATTTACTATTATGTCTCTTTAGGTGTCGATGTAGGATTATTACGCTGAACATATAAAGCATGGACGTATCTGTCTCATGTTCAGTTTTAGGCGACACGGTGACATACGCTCGTTTTTTACAATCCACCTACTCATATGGCATGGGAATATCTCTTGGCTATTACTGGCCTCTTCCATAATTTATTTTTAACGCCTACAGTATCATTTTACTTTAATTTTATTCAGAAATTTGGTAAAAATTAATGGCGTCGTATTTATATTTTGATCAGAATACTATTAATTTTTTGGTAGATAAGATAATGTATTTTGGGCATGTACAGGTATGTACATGCCCAAAATACGCCCAAAATATGCCCAAAATACTATGATTCAACACAGTTATAATCAATTTCTTGATGCTAGCATATTTGGAATAAGTCTAAAACAATTTTTTCATGAAATCTGAAGTCAGTATTTAATAGTGTACAGGATTAAGTAACATTGTGTGCATTTTTCATATCTATGAAACATATAATAATAGATATAAGACCTTTCAAAATTTGGCCGGACGTTAAAATACTCTAAAACTAGGTTTTTCCAATTACAGGTTTTTAATAGGGCATAAGGATATGTGTTTTCGTTATTATATTTATTACAATGGGATCGATGGACTAAACTACTTGCGAGTTTATAGAATGACAGGTTCTAGGATTTATTGCACTGTTAGATACGTCATAAAAAATATATGACATATCTTATCTTTAGAGTAAATAAATATAATTACGTGTTAAAATTAATTAATATAGTGTTCCCATTATTATTAAACGACGAGTTATTCATCGCTCAAAATTTGCATCATCTTGTGCTATGTCCAAACAGCCTACAGTCGAAGAGGTATTTTTAGTGAATCCACGATTTAAACTTAACTCATATCGACAAAGCATTTTCTGCATTATATTATAATTGCTTTAAATACAACACCAAAATTAAAAATTGTGGTTTAACAAAAATTTTACCCACTTTTGGAATCAATGGAAACAAAACTTCAAAGTTTTTTTTAACAATTGTAACCACTTAAAAACGAAAACTCATAACGGTATTATTGACAAAAATATGTAGACGAAAATTTTCTTGTCGTAGACAAAGATAGAATTGAATTATTTATGCGTTTTATCTGTAGAATTTTCCAGTGACACGTCTGACGAAAATACTCATTTCTTTCTCTATTATAGGTGGTGGGATGGGGCGAAACGGGTACTGGCGTTTCACTGCAAGGTCCTCGACGACTTGAGGTGCCACTGGTATCGCTTGAAACATGCAAGGCCTCTCATGCGCACTTCCATTACTTCACATCCGAAAATAGCCTTTGTGCCGGTAAGGATTGTATTAATTGCATAAAATTATTGTGCATATTTTCTCTTTACTCTGATAATGACTTCCGGTGTTGCTCGGGTGGAAATTGGTTTATCATATTTTCGGATAATAGTAGAAATGTAAGAATTTTTTGCGTTATATTTTCTCACCTAATTGTTACTATTACTTCGAAATTCGAGAGGAAAAACCACAAAAATATGAAAAATAAGTATATAAGTAATATTATTCATTATCTCGTAACTGAACGTTAACTATATGTACATGAATACGTACTGCAAATTCTAAAAATACTTCAAATGCGTACTAAACCTTATATTGACTAGAGATGGCGCTACTTATTTTATTACAATCTATAATGGATTAGTTTCAACACTTTATTTTAAGAAGGCGTTTATCATTTATGTTAGCAATTACTTAGTCAGAAGTTCTAAATGGGTTTTTATTTTTAATATTATAGTAACTATCAGTCTACAAAATTTTGGAGAAATAAGATTTTTTATTAAATCTAAATAATAGTCATTATTCATAACTTTCTCATCTCATTTTCCATATTATTTTACGTAATAGTATAATTACACCAACTGAAGACTCAAACTGGAAATGAAGATACGTCATGTGAAGGTCTGTTAAGTAGATCTAGAGCCACAAAAGAACGTACAGATTTATAAATACAACATACAAAATTTTGTAAATTTCTATACACAAAAGGCTTAACCGTTTCACAAGAAACCTTCATAATCGTATAGTTTATACTGTCCAATGGAGATTTGGTATACACTATCTTATTAGATTATAAATTTTTAATAAAATGATAATGTTTAGAACGTGTGTATGTTGATAATATGCAACAAAGGTTTAAACGGTAGGAAGTTGTGTTTTTGAGTTAAATATTTAGACATGATTTAAACCAATATAGCCATACTAAAATGATAGACAAAAATATGGTAGACCATATGAAAAAATGTGGTCTGCACAAAGTTAGACGATATATAAGTGTTGGTAACTTTCTTTTATTACCTGCTTCCTGTCGCAAAAATCATCTAGAAATTTAAAAATGAAGGAAATTAAGTGAAATTACGTGAAAATCTATGTGGTATAGATTTATAATTACAAAGAAACATATAGTTTTAAAGAATAATAAAATGATATAAATATTTATAAAACAAACTAAAAAAAATACTAAATATGCATATGCAAAACCTGATAAAAATTAATTCAGTAGTTTTTTAATTGAACCAGATAACTTTTGGTTTTACAGTATAAATATCCCATTAACAATATTTTTTCTATAACATATAGGTAACAAGGATGGGAAGGGTCCATGCAAAGGAGACTCTGGTGGTGGTCTCTACGTAAGGCAGAATGGACGCTGGAGGCTACGCGGTATTGTCTCTAGTTCATTGCAAGGTGCCACTGACGGTACTACGTGCAATCTTTCGCAATTCATTATTTATACTGATGTAGCCAAGTACGATGATTGGATAAAGGACAACATGTTATAGGTTTTATATAATATTAGGTGCCTAATAAGAGTTCCTGTCAATTACTACTTCTGAGACGCACGTGTGTCTGAGACGCAAATAAGTATGGCGTCATTGATTATGAAACAATTACATTCTTAAACGTTTCTGTGACAAGTTCACGTAATATTACTATAACGTAGAACGCAAATGAAAGCAATCTGACAAGAAATGGGATTTAGAGAAAGACATGAAAATTTGGTTTTGTCTGATAACTATTCCTTTTGCGATTTTAACTCAAGTGTTTAAAAAGTTCTGGGCCACGGGTCAAATGTTGTCACACACTTAATATTAATATTGAAGTACTCCTATTTCCCTTTTTGTTCATTATTTTTGATTACTCAAAAATAAAAGAAAAATATTGTAATTTTTTCGGAATATTCCGATTCTGACTATTTATAAACACACTTACTTCCCGAGACATTTCTTTTTCAAATTGCTTTTCTTAAAATTCGTATAACTGCTGAATTTTTAACTTCGGTATTTCATTTCTTTAGCTACTCTAAGAATATAATTTTGTAACTGATAATTTATATGCTGTTCTCGTCAGATGATTACAAGTTTTTATGTCTACTTTCTATAATCCAATCTCGATCTCTATAATGTAATAAGAATGTAAACTTAGAAGTAATATTTAAGGATAATTGTGAACGTTAATGGTGTTAATACTTTCATAACTAATGTGGCTGGGGGCTGGTCTCGAAATGAACAAGGATAATAAAACCATAGAATTTTCGATGAAGCCATGCCTGTGGACCATGTATGTGTATTAATTATAAGAGTACAATGTAAAAGAATTAAAATGAAGAAAAATGACAATAACAGGGTTATATTTATTTAAACAGTTGTTTTATTTTTAATAAAAACCATTTTATATAATTGTTGTATTTTTTTTGAATCTGTTACTTATTGGATTACATTTTTTTCCATTTAGTGAAATTCGTTTTACTATCGTGCTGTCCATAGAAATACGTATAAAATACTGTGATATTTTTTGACAATATTAATTCAGCATACAAACTATGCAGACATAGTTAAAATTCAACTTGCATAACAAACATATTAGCAACTATTATATATATATATATATATATATATATATATATATATATATATATATATAGCCATATTTTCTCACTCAGCTCATATATGAGTTAATAACAAAATAACAAAGATGTAGAGTATTATATTTAATTATTTTTAAATTTGTTTAAATCTTTAGTTTTCAGTATTTGGTAACGTTACAAAGTGGCACTGCATTTCAAATTTCGTAAATGTAGCCATTATTTGTTTTGAGTTATACATCCCTAAAAATTATTAATTTTGGCACTGACTGTCTCATTCACCTCTGGCCTACTTTCAGTCGACTTCGAAACTTGAAATTTGGTATTGTTTTGTATGCATCATATACGGCGTGGATTTGACCGTTCGACATTATATGAAAACCCAGAGAGTACCTGTAATAAATATTTTAAAATAGTGAAATAAACAATTACAACAATATTAAAAGAAATCATGAAATTAAATAGCATTTTAATAGAAACAAAACGTAAACATCGTGTGCAATGTTCACGTTAGAGACCTTAGTAAAACGGCAACGGCACGCCATCGCTGACATTTATCGTGGAGGGATCTCTTCTTATGGTAAAATTATAGACCTATTCCTTTGTATTCATGGATTGTCTGAATAATGGTACGGGGATTCGAAGAACATACAAGGCTGATTCTTTTCTTATGCTCTCTTCTTATGGTGAGATTATAGACCTATTCTCTCGTATTTATGGATTGTCTGAATAATGGTACGGGGATTCGAAGAACATACAAGGCTGATTTTCTTCTTATGATCTCTTCTTATGGTGAGATTATAGACCTATTCTCTCGTATTTATTGATTGTCTGAATAATGGTACGGGGATTCGAAGAACATACATCGCGATCAAACCAAATGATTCGAGCAATCGCCATCGACGTAGTTCTGATATGAATAATGGTACGGGGATTCGAAGAACATACACGGCTGTTTTCATATCTCTCGCGATATGTTCGTATATCTTGGGCCGCGTTTCGATGACATTGCTCCTAAATCAATATCATGTCAATACATTCTGAAATTGTGAAATTTATACGAGGCATTATGATCACTAGTTTTGAATAGGTCATATTTAGAGTAATAAAAAGACAAATCACTTATTTCTTGTTACGAGTCTTATCACACACAATCAAAATAGTTTTTATCGATTTTTGGTATACGGTTGAGAAACATCATCTATTATATAGAATTAATTTAAACTACACTACTAGCGATTTGTTTTTTAAAAAGTACGTTAGTGTTAGTTGTTTCGAGTCTCGGCTACGTCCTTTGATTGGTGTGACTTGTATTTTACACGGCAATTTTTGCTTTCTTAAAAATGCTTAAAATGTTTTGTTCTCTTATGAAGCTTAAGCGCATCACTATGTATTACTAGCAGTGCAGTTCCAATTATTCTGTGAGAAAGTAATAATTTAAACTGCATTACTAGCGATATGTTCTTTAAAAAATATTTTAGTGTTAATTATTTCGTAACACCGTTATTTCTGTTGTTGACAGATGACTACATTTACATACATAGCGGTTTTTGTTCTCTTAAAAATATTATGTGATATTTTGTTCTCTTGTAAAGCTTAAGCACATCATTACGTATCGCTTGTTGAAGAATAAGCTGACGAAGTAGGAATTGAAATTACACACTAGCGATGTTCTTTAAAAATACTTTTGTGTTAATTGTTTCGAGTCATCGCTACTTCTGTTATTGACACGTGGCGTGACTTGCATTTTACATAGGGGGTCTTTTCTCTTAAAAATGTTATGTGTTTTTTGATCTCTTGTCAAGCACACCATCACGTGTCGTTCTATGGATCACCATATTTTCATATTGAGAGCATATGTAACAAAGAATGTTAGCTACTTCCGCTTATTCCAAATATAATTAATTATTTTTAACGTTTTGCATTCTTGATGGCGTTTCCATATATTAAAATCGGTAACAAGCCTCAAAAAATTAGAGCATGAAAATAACTATAATCTACAGACGATTGTTTTACCATTCGGTATATTAGTTCGTTCTCTTTCCTGGAATATAGCTTTCTATATGTTTATTTTATTTAAAGCTGATTATTTATATTCTAAGTGGCGCTAGTTACGAGAACAGTGGCTGTTACACATATGTGAGATGAATGTTAGAGTCGTTAAATTATTAAAATAAGTACCATAAATTCGCACGTTTTTTTAAAGCCATGATTTATTATATTGCATAGTATTTGATAGTAATAACATTTTACAAAAACTTAGGAAAAAGTGGATACAAGGGTGGAAAAAATTATATATTTCAAATACACAATTCAACTACGAGAAAGGAATTTTCAGTACAGTTCCTCATATATTGTATTAGGGCACTAAAACTTAAAAATATATTTCTACGATTCTTAATAATCCTTTTGTTAGTTATTATAAAAATCATTGAACTTTAAATAAGATAATCTTATTCAAATGCTTTCTCAAAGTTTCCTTTGATAAGTTTTTTTAAAATTGTTTTATATCTTAACCTTATCGTCAAATAATTTTCAATTATATATTTTATTAATAGATATCTGTGGCTATTAAGAAGGTCCTGCTTACATGAATAATAATTATATTATCAAAAATATTGTCACTGTAATTAAATTATATAATTTCTAAAATTGTTTTACTAAAAGTCGTCTCACCTCAATTATAATTAGTTTTCAAATGTTTCCTAAAATAATTTTCGCATTTTAAGCATACATCTTTTGATGGATAAGTCAAAAAATCCTTACTTTGTTTTGCGAAATATTTACTTCTTATAAATGACTCATTAGTTCGTGATTGTACCAAGGAATCTGTACAAACTTTGCAATGTACATATTTTTTTATTTTTTTAACCACGAATTCCCTATATATTCGACAACCGATTTAACAAATTGTAATAAGTTTTCAGAAGTGTTGGATAGTCTGTTTAATGATAACGAGGACACGACTTTAATATCACCTGGATTGTCATTTAGCAAATTATTGCCCACTCGAAATTCCTTCAAAATTGTATCATATAATATACAGTATTAATGCGTTTTGCCGTAGAAACTATACCGGAAAGAATAGTAATTTTTTTCAATTTCTAAGCAGTTTCAAATTTTACTCAATTTTAATTCTACATGACAAAGTAACCCTTTGTATGCAGACATGAATTGTCTCGTCGTTGGTATATTATTAAAACCGTATTAAAACCGAACGTAAAGCATTAAACAATTTTTCCAAACCGTCTTGTGATAGTTTATAAAAAGGTGAAAATTGTAAGTGATATTTTTGAATGTAGTCTACGTATAAATATTTTAGACTTGTTAAGTTTATTAAGAACCCAGCTAAACCTAAAAGTTTCGTAGAGTTTATGACAACAGTACCTTGCTCAAATTTTAAATTTCTAAAACATTTGTATACTTGATCAACATTGTCGAATATTTCTTGTTTGTTGGTTCAGTACAAAGGTTTTGTAAACCTATAAGAAAGAAAGTTCCTGGAATTAAAAATATAAAATATGTCATTAAGGAGGGTAATAAATAGCACGGTGTCTTCCGGATTCTCAAAATGTGATAAATTTAAAAAAATCATAGCCTTACTGAATGGCTGTCACAACAGAACTTGAAAGAAATTACGCTGCTAGCTTCACTTTAATTTTTTGTCAATTAATATGCCTAAATTTAATTTTGTTCCTCAATTTCAGACCTCCCTTCATTTGAATATTGTGTGATTGCGTAATAAAGATAAATTCCATTTTTATCCCATTTTCTCCCATTAAAACTTTTTTGTCACCGAAAATATTTCTCATAAATTTAACAAGAGACACGGATCGAGTAAAATATAATATTTTTTTGCTTTGTATGTGAAATATGGAGTACATGGTTCGCTGTTTAATTTTGCGCCAAGTAAACTGAACATGTTAAGATTTGAGGCGACTCCGTCAAATGTAATTTAAATTACTACACATCTAGTCTCATTAAGTAAATCAATAAGTTTGCCTTTTGTAAAGCCGTAAATATTTATGCTGAAAGAAACCAACTGGAATTTTTCGAAAGCTACTCTGAGCCATAACCATGAATACTAGAACTTGATTTGCAATTGCTGATTCGTCTTTCTGCAAATATTTTCCTATATTAATGTAGCCAAAATGTGTTTTTCTAATGCTCATTTCATCAAAAAGTAATGCGAATAAATGATTTTTTTAGCCATTTCCTTTATTGTATTGAATGGCTCAGCTGTAAAACCCGGTTCGCAATTTAATCTCTACTATAATTTCCTAAGTGTGTTAATATGAGGTAAATAAAGATCAAGCCTTTCACGAATAAAATGATAACACCTTGGACTGTAGAAATGGAGAGTTGGTGCAAATTTTCTAAGCTCTTCACTATATTTAATAGAATTTTAGCAACTTTTAGCAACGTTTATTTAAAATTTTAGCAATAAAATAAAATTAGCAACTTTTATTTAAAATTTTAGAACTTTTTTTTCATTTACCCTATCTACTAAAAACTGCAACATTTCTTTACTACATGGTGTGGTAAGGTCGTTTAAGTTATCCCGAAAACCTGGTCGTTTCACAAATTCTTCAAGCAGCGATTTTAGTGTTATCATTTTTTTCTCCATTCTCTTGGATTTAGCCATAAATTTCCTGATTTTCTGCGGCTTGTATTTAAATTTTTCTTTTAATTTATTACATTTAAAAATAAGCTCCTTTTTTGGTGACAATGGTGGCTGCTACGTCTATGGCTAACATGAAATATCTCTATATATATAAGACGACATTGGTCTTTTTGGCATAACATTTACCTGAAAACAAAAATTATGTTTATGCACATAATTTTGGTTTTGTTACATAATTTTACAGCTACCGATTTTACTATAAATATTTCATTATTATATTATGCAAAACAGGTAAATATTTATAATGATATTTTAAACTAAACAAGGAGAAAACTTATTTTCTGCTTTAACTAAAAATATATATATGACATGAATTTTCTCTAGAGTCGTGACGTTATCTGGACACGGTATACAGTAAACGCGTTCTTACTAAGAAGCATGTAGCTTCTCCAATCTTTGTGAAAACACTAAACGTTTATAAGAGGCTTAATTGTAAATGGAAAAATATAAATTAGGATGGAAAAATATAAATTGTTGTTGACAAACTCACCGATATAAACTCTGTAGGCACTGAGTCCTTTTTCAAAATGCGTCAATGTGCTCTTTGTACAAAAAATTTTCTATCAAAATGTTTACTGCACACCATAGAATTTTTATGAGGAGTCCAATTGTATTTATTAAGAAGTCTTGTCCATTTTTCTCGTCGTACAGAATTCATTGGAAACCTGAAAAACATATTTTTGAGTGATATTTTGAATAATAATATGGAAAGCATTATTAAAGGATCGAATGCAAATTTCACTTTTTCACTAAGTGCCAGCTTGTGTTTGATATTTTTATATACCAACATTATGTAAGGTCAACTCTTATTTTAAGTTCTGTATGATTTAGAAACATTAAATTGTTTTAAGTCTGAAAATATTTTTCTGATCTGTGCGTGATTTGAACCCAGGCCTTTTTCGATCACATATGCTAAGCGCTTACATTGTAAATAACATTAATAATTTGTTTTCCTTTCATTTCATCTACTATCAATTTCTACCGTAATCTACGTTTATTTTCATTATAGAAAAATATCGATATGACTTGTCGATAAAAATAATACCAATCCCTATATATCAATTCGTATAATGTCATTTTTCACGAATACAATATCTTGTAATTATACAGACAAAATATAAAAACAAATAATAAAACGTAATATGGAACATATTTACTATGATATGTATGTTTGATCAAGTCTAGTTAAAAAATAATTTGGCGGAAAATAAGTGATAAAAAAGTAAGTACGTGCACCGCATTTACCTGTGAAATGTCCACTATTTGGATTATTCATATATGTCACTTTACAATACAATTCTGAACAAGACTAATAATATTGTGGAAATATTATTCGAAAATACACGAAAATACTAAAATACGGCGAGATGCTATCGAAGCGAGGAACTATCGGACACTTTCATCTGCCAAAATAGTTTTGTTTGTTCACGTATTGTCATCTCTTTTCTACTCGCAGTAATGTCATAAAGAATATATTCTTGCTCGCACGCTTTGTTCGTCTATTCTTAGTATATTAAGTCTACGATCAGTACGCTGTGACAATCTATTCCTCAACTCGCTGTGAAAATTAATTCACCACTTCGCTCACTCAGTTTTAATTGCATAAATGGAAATAATCAAATAGTAAGGCCTTACGAGAATATTCGATCGTTATGAAAGGTATCACACATCTTAATCTTAATCCCAGTGAAAGTTCCATTTAAATCGGTCTTTCTTTCTTTGGGTTCCATTTAAATCGGTCTTTCTTTTGGTACCAAATATAAAAATAGACAGATAGACAGAAAAAAGAACATTCAAACAAAAATTGTTTTGGCTCATTTGGTCCAAGATATAGCATGACATATATCTTCCTTACCTACCCCAAACATATAATCTTACCCGTTTAGTACGAGATTTCAAAATTTATATATTACACGAACATTCCTCTGTGCTCGAAAATCTTTTCCTTAGAATGTTTTCCATAAATATAAATTCACGTACCACATATTAATATCTATTGCCTAACTGATTCAAATTTTTTTTTTGTTATTTTCTTAACTTTTCGTGTTATTATTAAATTTACGTTAAATTTTACCTGGTCTCGAAATGTTCAGTAATATTTATAAAATGACTTCGCGTTATTCAATTGTTAACTGATAAGACATTTCTAAAATAAGTTTATTTGCAATAATTCTAGAGGGTCGAATAATTAAATGTGTCCAACAGATATTTTTTTAATTGTATTCATAGTAAAGTTTTTTATTTAAAAAAAATTAATGGTTTTATTACTTCACAATGCGTAACTTTCCAGGACCCGATATCGATTTAACTGATAAAAGGTTAATATCGACCTAATCGATGCTTACGCGGTGTACTTGTGTGTTATTATATTATCGTACTCTATAATTATTAATTAGATATAATTGTAATAATTATAAATTAAATTCTTGTGTAATAGAAATACGTTACAAGCAGTTCTAATGAAAGTAGAGTGAATGCAGTCAGTCAATGATTTTTTCCGGGATCGATTTCCGGCCGTTCTATGATGTGTGGCGATTATGGGCATTACTTCAAATACATGGCTGAACCTGAACTTCGTCACCCGTAACAATTCGGCTCAAAATTGCATCCCTAACCTCTCTACACAGATATAAAAAATCGCCTGAATACACAACACGTTGTTACTTTTGCGGCGGAGTGAGCATTCTCGGCACCCATCTTGCGCTGACTTGACATGCCAAAATAGTCACGAAGAATATTCAAAACGGTTTGCAGAAAATGCTCTAACTATTTCTTTCAATAGTTTCTTCTTTAATCATGCAATTTCCGATGCAATTTTTCAACGTTTTTAACAATGTCCGAGAAGGTAGCCTTGATGGTCCGTCCTGAGTGCGGATCGCCTTCAATTGAATCTTTACCATTTTTGAAGAGATTATGTCACTTGTAACAATGGTTTTACTAGAACAATAGTTTTCGTAAACCAACGACATCTCATTCAATATATCTTGGGATGTTTTTCCTTACTTTGTTAGAACTTGATAACAGCTCATAATTAGGTTTTCAACTCAAATTTCCCCCTGAGTGGATAATTTCTTCCAGAATGAGTTGCTTGGTCGACGGTGTTCAGAGGTTAATGGCCCAATTAAACTGAGCCTTGTTATATATACTCGTAATCTGTTTCTTAACAGCGATTACGTGAGTAATCAATCCTCCCCATCCCCATTTTCCGCGAACTTTTTCACCCATCATCATAATTCCACATGATTTGTAATAATAGTATAGTAACCGTTTTAAATTGACGATATACGTTATGAGATTGATGCTGGAATAAAATTCTTTATAGCCTTATTCCAACGCGTCCCATACGAGCGAGATAGTGGCATTTGTTATGGCATGGTGGAGGGCCTGAGCCCATCCTATAGTAATGAAGTCAAAATAAATATTATCTTTAAATATGACGGTAGTCCAAGTACCAAGTAAAATTTCATTTTATTTATAGTGAGTAACAGAATTTAGTTCCATTAAAATTTATTTAAAGAACGATAGATTTATGAATTAAAATGAGGAGTAACTTATTATATACATATGTGTGTGTATATATATATATATATATATATATATATATATATACACACATATATATATATATATATATATATATATATATATATATATTCAAGTAGATTTGCTGTGGCATATAAAATAGACACTTTTCAGTCAGTATCAAAATTTTTAATTTTCTCTTAAAAACTATACCGACACTGTTTGTGTATGGGCAATAATATTTTTCCTGTAAGTTACAATAGTGTATACTATATGTTTAAATATGTTATGAAATAAAATTTCATAAAAAATTTAAACATATTTTAAAGAAAGAATAATATGTCATCTGTAAAAATGCTGTCGGTTAACTTTTTGACTACTTACGGGGTGTCTTTATTTATCTGATATCAAAATATCGCTGACAAAATGAAACTGCTTTCACAATCTTCCTTAACTTAATTATAAGAAAAAGATTTCCCGGCTGACTCCACTTATCAACTTTGGTTACACGTGCGATATAAAATATTGTAGACTTTTCGTCTACAAATTCGCTCTATCTAGTCATCTGTTTGCGAATTCCGTACCACATGACGGATTGCCAGCATACTTTCCGTCTAAACTGTTCCCTGTAACTAATCTTACTCATTTTGTGGATTATATGGCCACGCAATTAGATCGAGGCGATAGGGCGATGTGGCCTATCTCGATTTTGAAAAACTTGTTTGACAATTATATTATGGTCGTGTAATTATTTGAGGCGGGTAAGTCTGCAGTTCTAAAAATTGTTTCACCAAATAGTTTCGGGCTTTAAACAATACTTGTAGTTTCTGATTTTAAATACCGGTGTTACATTATTCAATATAGAGTTATCCAAGGTATTAAATTATATTTTTGTTTTTTATTATGAAAAAACGACTTTTCACTTTGGCTATCATTAGACAAATGCACAGTACTAAATTACCAGTCAGTTCATATGGTAAAGATCTTAAATATGTAGCTTCTTTACAAGCTTCAATTATTGACATGTAGTCAGCTTCCATACTTGAAAGAAAAACTGTTGTAAGATTCGCGATCTACAGTATTATTTATCCAAAACAAGTTCAATGTTATACCCTTTATATATTAATCAATATTTCTTAGTTTCATTAAGATATATAAATATTTTTTTTTGTCATAATTGCAATGAACGTTTGTTTAATGTGCACTGATTTATTAAATTGATTAAGAAAACTAGTACCAAAAATATATCCATTCTCGTGAAAACCAATAAATACATAACACGAGATGTCTATGCTCACACTAGTGATAACTCAGACACTACTTTTGACAAGTTTTTCTGATAACTAGAAGGCCTAGGGGCCCATAACTTAGGTTATTAAAACGACATATTTCTTTTCTAAGCAAAATACATTCTTTTTATTGAGAAAATTGAATTTACAAGGTTCAAAACTATGGAGTATTATGAAGGGAGCATCTGGCGCTATTTGTTTATTTATGTTACCAATTTTTTAAATAATCATAACACCTCAATTGTCAGCACTGCTTGTTACCTTATGTTTTCACCTCTTAATTTTAAACTTTTCCTAGGTTTCAGAATCATTCTGGTAGTGAGCTGTTCCAACATAATATCTACTAGAGAATATAACCAATCTATAAGCTTACAAAAATATTGTTTTGGAATTTTTGTCTGTATGTAAGTCTATTTGTTAGCGAAGAAAAGCTAAAGTGATTCGTTCAAGTTTTTACTGGTGAGGTTAGTTAGGTCTGGCGTAACATGTAAACCATGTCTCATCACAATTTATCGATTAAAAAGAAGATATGGCAATTTGACAATTCGATACAATGAGCACTTATTTAATAGAAAAGTATTTTTTAATTATTTTGTTAGACGCCGTGTATTGATGTTTGTTTTATCGTAAATTAACCATATATTTCTAATCTCACTCACGATACGGTTATTAATCTTACAGTTAACTTAATAGTATTATCGAAGTTATTGACGTAATCAGAATAGGAAATCTTGCGAACATAACTCGAAAATTTTAGAAACAACAACGGTGTGACGAACAAGGACGAATGTGAAAAGACTGTAAGAGTTTTGGACATTTGGCTAGGGAATCATAAACATTGTATACGAAATCTTAATTGCGTTTCGAAAGCCCTATACATGAGTATTTTCACCTTCACTTTATATTTACATTGAGGTAAAATAAACTAAAAATAAAATTGTTAATAATTTGCTGTACATTAATTGGCTTCATCATATGAAGCATATATAATATACACGCAAAATTTCATGCAAACAGATCAACATTCTAATAAAAATATGGATGTGATAGGCGAATAGGCATGAAAAATTGATAAAAGTTTGTTATTTTATTGTGAAATCCTAAAAATCAAGTTGTAGTTATTTCTTTAAGATGTAAATTTATTTTATTTTATTTACTCGATTATTACCATACTATAATTTTATGGTACATTTACCACACAATAATTTTATAGTACATTTACCACACTATAATTTTATAGTTTCACATTCGTAAATCTTCATTTGTTATACAAAAATGTTATTATTTTTGAGGAATTCTGTCAATGGATGATAAAATCGTCATTATTTTCATGTAGTTCTATCATAACTACTAAGTTCCACTATTATGAATATAATAAGAGTACATCATTGATGAAAAATTATAAAAAACAAGTGATTTTAATATTTTAAACTAATATTTGAATAAATCTTTACTTGTTTCACGAGAAGAAATGATTTGATTTCTGAATTGTTGTCATTATTAAACAATACTAACATAATATTCAAAATATGTATAATGAAGTCATTCAAAGTTTATGTCATTATTGAGCAAAAGAAGCCGTTCCGTGTGCTTCAGTAAATTAGGAATCCGGTTTGTTATTTCGTTTTAGGTTGAAGGTCGCATTTATCTCGTTCGATACCGTCATTGCGTTATTTCCTTATTCGTGCTAGTGCTAATACAGTACTTGGATTCTAAAAAAAGGAAGCAGGATCGAAAAATAATTCTAGATTAGCCTAAAGTGAATTTCTAATAAAACAAATGGAATCAAATAATAAAATCGAATCCACGTCTATTTTTAAATTGAGGCTGGAGAAATGAACGTAAATTATTCACCGTCTTCAAATATAAATTCATTCATATTGATTGCCATTAACTTTAACAATTTTATTTACCCTCAGGTTCATAAAAAATAGTTTCTTATGAAATTCTGTGTTTGAAATATTGCAGAGTTAAAAATTGCGACAGGCGAATAGACTATAAAATTATAAAGGTTGTTCGTACTAAGAAAGCTTAAAAATAAACGCAAAGGATGCATATAAATGAGAAATATTTTTAAAGATAAGTCGGAAAGGAAGTTGGTTAATTTTATTTTATTTTAGAGGGTTTATCACGCGAAAAGTTAATGTATCATTTCCTGTTATAATAATATGGTATTGTCATTAAGATTGAATACATGTGCAAAGTTTTATAAGAATTAGATAAGTGGAAGTAGACGAAACGTCGATTGAAAAATTTGAATCAGAACAATATACAGAACGCGCAGCTATTTAAAAACGTGGTTTCATGCCTCTGTTTGTGCTCGTATATACACGTTCTTTCTTACCTATTTACTTTGTTATTTCTTTATTTTTTCACCTATTTACTTCTTTGTTTTAAGTACTTCATAAAAAATTTTGGTTTTTTAAATCGTGTTTTTTTAAGTTTAAATTATGTTAGCGGTATATTAGGAACTATATTTAAATATGGGAAAGCTGCTCAATGAGGTTTCTCATAATAAAAAAATAAGAGACTTGCCGTTATACCTTCAGGAGTTTCATTGGTGTAAGTCGATGTGCTATCATCATACTGGTCTATCTGGTGCTGTGATTGTTTTGCCAAAACAAACGTGCTCAAAAAAGCAAACATTTTCATTTACAGGTGCTGCACTTTAATGCTTAGAAGAATTTTATTAATCCACCTTTCTCCGGAGTCTATCATCAGATCTTGATCAAATTTATATAGGACCATGTTTGATTTACCCTTACAAATAATTCAGTACATGTGATAGAAGTGAAACTTCCAGCGATTTAAACCTCGATTTGTAAGAATATGGTAAGCAGCAGAAAGAGAGATAGAGAATATACTAAGTGTAAATTAATAGATTATGCTAAATTTGTGTAAGAAGACTTCTATACATTCAGAAATATTAATAAAACATCATTATAAATCAACATAAGCATCTAATAAATTCTTCATATAAATTTACATAGACAAATGTCAATTAAAATAATCACAAAACACAATGATAAATATTAATAACACAACTTATTCGTAGTACCTCAGCTGTTCATATGTAGCGTCTGAGGCGTACATCTACAACGCGCGTATGTGCGACGCTATCTTATTCATTCGCTTTGTATCGTTGTATATACGTCGCCTTTTTTTGCTCCACTTACATGGGTTCGGATTATATAGCTCTTTCTCTTTCTCTCTACGTCATATTTTTCTTCTTTCTCATGTAACGAAATGTGCTGGAACGTGACACGACTTTAAAATTTTACTCTCAATTCTCGTCCACTTATCGATTATCGAATCGATTTAACGGGCTGTAAATATGTGTTAACTGTATAAAAAATTCAGTCGGATTGAGAATCTCCAATTTTTTTTAATCGTTTGAAACATGCATGACTACGTATATGAATCTATTGTATGTTATTGTCGCGTTTTACTTATATTCACTATTTTATATTGCATATATTCGTAAGTAAAATTTGTCATTACCACCAATGAGTCCTTTATCGCTCACAATCCGCATTACAATGTAACTGATGTAGTTTTGTTTAGAATCGGTGTATTCAAATTTAATCCAGGAATCAAACTTCACGCGCGTGAAAAAAGTTCACCGCCTGGTTATTAGTTAAAATTTAATACCGAAATTAACCTCTTATGTACGAAAAGGATTCACATTCACACTAAAAGGGTTTTGTACACACTTAAGTACTTAAAAATATTTAAGGGCATTTTCATTAAGCTCTTTAAAAATATTCCCGTTATTTTCAACATATTGTCTAGTGTATATTTCCTAATATACTTGCCTGAATAGGACACTCGTATTTTATTGCATTAGGATGTTTTAATAATACGGTTCGTTATTCTATTAAAGAGTTTATTTCATTTGGAAGGTGAGTATCGAATTCTTTTTCTACGGGTCTGATTTCCTCCATGATATATATTCCAGATTTCATTAAACGTAAGCTATTTTTGTAATCACCTGAAAAAAGTTATTATCTACATGTTGCAGTGTGGATAACAACTTTACGCAAATCGCAACATTTTATTAGCTTTCAGCGTTCAGTTTTCAAATTTAACCACAACTTTATCCTGTGATCCTTTACTATATGTAATTGGATAATCTTTGTTTTGGAAAAGCTATTTCTTTCTTCTTAAAATGAAATTGATTTGGTTGATGTCTTGCCATCTGAATCTTTCCATTTCTACAATTTTTTTATCAATTTTTTTCTTTGGGAAAATATGTTTTTGCATATAGTTTCTGATATTGTCTCCTTCTTTTCTTTCACCTAAACCTACAAAATCTTCTTTCTCTCTCTCTCTCTCTCGACTTATTTTGTATCCTAGCGGTAACGTTCCGTATAACATTTTTGTAGAAACAAAAATTATCGCCTAGTTTTTTTTATTTAGGACACTCTCACCTTTTTTAACCTGTCCTTATGTTCTTTATAGTAAATAAGATTATCTTATTAAGATTACCTTAATATAGTTACTTGTTTTCCTCTTTTTCCCGTCAAAACTCACTTAATCTTATTCAGAACTTTCGATTCCAATTTACAGTAGCATTCCTCTCTAAATAATGTTCAAATATTGTATGTACCCAAAAAGTTCTATGCTCCATTGGCCTTAAAATAATGCGCTAGCCAATGTAACTTGGCGAACCTACTCATTAACCCTTCTAAACACATAGGAAATTTAGGATATTAAATTAATCAGAGCTTCGTCTGGTACTAGTCATTGTTGCTCTTTTAACGTCACCTGAGATGCACGTTTGGACTAACGAGGGTAAGACATACGGATGCGAGAAAAATCACCACTATTATATTTATTATCACCACTATATATATATATATATATATATATATATATATATATATATACATATATATATATATATATATATATATATTATATTTATTATTATCACCACAATTATATTTACTATGGAAATTAACTGAAATACGGCATTGCTTGTTTATATAATTCGATATTTTTTAAATGATTGCATTGGTTTATTATTTCCGCAAATGATCTATGGACTGAAACAGCAATGAATATAAGAGATAAGCGTCAATAGTGTAACGATTTTTATAATAGATTATAAAAGTATTATGACTGGGTGCCTAGTCGTAGTGTTAATATTTATAGGTGCATATTATGTGTTTAAATTTCTTTCGAAGTGTTGCGTCGATCTGGTTGTATATGTAGGCATGAATATCCATGTCTAATGTTTTTTGTGTGTATAGGAAACGAATATATATATATATATATATATATATATATATATATATATATTTATTTATATATATATATATATATATATATGTATATATATATATATAAATATATATAAATACATATACTCGTATGTTGTCATTTTTAATATGTTTTTATTAAACAATCTAAACTCATGAACATCGTATCGATCACTTTTTTCAACTACCTTATTACCTTTGTTTAGGAATTCAAGGTCTTTCAATGTAATAATGGTTTTTATTCTTTTAATCGACATTATTAAGTTTATCCTCATAAAAGTGGAAGCGAGGCTCAAACGAATAGAAAGAATCGACCAAGTGCGTGTCGAAATACCCGTGAATTACGGTGCGGTAGTTGACTGTATCTATTGAAATCGTTAGTAAAAGTTATCCGAAATATTTTGAGTTTAATCCGAAATTTATAGTTGAAAAATAAAAAGGTTGAGATATATAGCTTGTCATTATTTTGGCACAATATTTTGCATACGGTGATTGAAAATGAAAATTGATGAAAGGAATCTCAATTTTATTTTAAAAGGCTTGAATAATGATAATGTTTTTCCATATTTTCACGTACATACATTGAGCACATTAATTAAGTAAAAATGATTGTTTAATACCTTGCTGCCTATTCACTTATGTGCATAATAGAATGTGACATTTCAGGCAAAATTTCGTTTTAAAAATGTAGAAACAATGTGAGCGGATGAAGTTAATGAAATTATAAAGATTGCTTACATCATTATGAAACTGAAAATCCAAGTTTTTTTCTTGGGACGTGAAACTTCTTAGAAATTTTACTCCCCCCTTATTATTATCACGATGGTAATAAAAGTAAATTATATTACAATATAATACACATTGTAACTTTTCACAAACTATTAAATATAATTTTAATCCTTTTTTTAAGGTTCCAAACTTAAAAAAAATGGAATTCTTGTAAGATTCTGATTTTGTGAGATCTTACAGATATTATAAGATCTCAAAAAAAAATACGTGTAAAGTTTAGGTGGGCGGAGGTGAATTAATAGTTTAAATATATAATCTTTTTTTTTAATTCTATAAATAACGTGTGTAACGTTTGAAAGGGCTAATAAGAATAGCGATTATTTATATTTTTATTTTTTTCAAACAAGTACCATATTTTGTAGTCTGTATAAATATAATAAGCATTATATTTAAGTTGCACAAAAATTAATATTTGTAAATAGTCTAATAGTAATGCTACGTACCCTTAAATGTTTGTGTCTAAATGGGTACGGAACTCTCGCAGTGCGAATTCTACTCGGGTTTAAGAGGCTTTTGAATATTTCTGTCAGTATAACCATTGTGGTTTTCAAATAGTTCTATCACATAAATTACGCTGTACTATTGTGTCAAATAATAGTACAATATGGGTTAAAATTACAAATAGAAAATATATAAATATATAAATGTGTAAAAAATAATATGCAAATCTTTATTTGTTTGGTGGAAATGAATCACTCGATTTTGTAAATCTTTGTTGTTAGTAAACAGTAGTAACGTAATATTGAAAAAATAAAATATAGTGGTCTTCCAAAGCATATGTAGTTATTGGATAACAGAAGCCGTTTGGCAGAATTCAGAAAAAAAACAATTATTATTATGTTTTACCACGAAAATGTACGTGTACCGTCATCGCGTTATTTCTTTTGTTTTTGTAAATTTTTTTAAATCCATTAGGCTGAAATCGGTTTCTAAAAGAAAAAAAATTAAAATAATTTCGCATTTTTGGAAACGAAGCAGATTTTTAATTATTGGCCGTTTTCGAACGTTAATTAAATCATTTTTTTCATTAGCTTTAGCCATTTCAGTTATACTTAAATTCCTGAAAAATATTTTCTTGCCAGTCTATTACGACTGCTCAAAGCTTCGAATGCTAGAGGACTGCGATAGGTGAATAGAAGAAAATTATCAGGGTAATTCATTCTTTTTACCAAGAAAACTTTAAATCAAAAATAATTTCTACATCTGAATGAGGTTTATTTTCAAATACAAAAGTTGATTTAATTGTTTTGTTGTAAACTGTTTTCTCAAATTTTAGTGTCCATTTTTTTTCAATGATGTGTAATATAATATTTTGTAGTGGACCATCAGATTTTTTTTTCAACAGCATATAATTCTTGATGTTTAGTATAAGTTTAGAGAACAGTGGAATTCTTATCACTAAGTTGCAACGATTGCAGGCAACTTTTTACATTACCCATAGTTTATTACCTCAAATTATGATAAATATAATTTTAAGCCGTCTATTATATTACCGTGCATACAGAGTTGTTCAAATTCGCTTAACCTTTCATGCACCATTGTTATAAATATAATCTGGTTTGCTACCAACTTTTTAATTTGCTTTTAATACCGTCGTTTTTTATCTCATTTTTTATTTGTTTAAATAGTTCAAATGATGTATCCAATATTGGGTTTTCTAATGTTGTCATCGAAGAGAGTCGGGGCAGGTTTCCAAAAGAATTGATGCCTTGTTTATTTTTCTAAAGGAATGCACGGATATATCTAATTTTTTTTAGTGTGGTGTATAACAAATACATCATCTCAGTTAGCAAAAACAGCATCTAAATAAAAACATCGTCTCATTATTGTCAGCATAGATGTTTTTGCTAAAAGTTTATTACTATTTCAGCTTAATTTAAAATTGTTGAAATCAGACCAAAATCTCATCATTACTTCTTTCCCGAGTTTTGTGTAGGGTGGATATGTATTTTTTTTGTGAATCGATTAATGTTGATCAACATAATAGCTGCAAATTATATTCATCATACTATTTATAGTCTTTTTTTGTGTAAGGACAACAACATAAGGAAAGTGATGACTGCCAACTTACACGAGGAGGCATTTCTTGGGTTTACCAATAATGGAATCATCAGCTACCGTCTGCCGCTCGATATTCTCCCACTGCACACGTTTTGTAATATTAAGATATCCTCACCCCCGCATATTATAAAATACATTATCCGTTTGCATGCTCATTCCTAAAATAAGCTTTATAAAATAAGTTTTTTTATCGGCTTCTTTATCGTATTGATTTAAACAGTTTTAGTGATGTACCCAATATATGTTTTTCTAACGATATCATGAAAAGAGTCGGAGTAGGTTTCCAAAAGAATTGATTGCCTTTTGATTTTTCCAAAGAATGGATGTAATTAAATTTTTCCAGTGCTGTTCAAAATAAAAACATCACATTAGCGTGTATCATTATTGTCACCCTAGTTGTTGTGGGTAAAATTAAATTATTGCCACAGTTAAATTTAATTTCTTCGAAATCAGATTAATTCTGAAACCAAAAACCCTTTCTTGAGTCTTGTGTAAGGTGGATTTTCAATCATTTTTTTGCCGATTGATTAATTTTAATCACCACAAAGGTTGCACATTATATGCACCATACCATTTACAATCTTATTTTGATTAAGAACAATAACACAAGTAAAGATATGATCGGTTTACCAATAGTGGAATCATCAGTTACCGTTTGCTGCTCAATATCCGCCCACTGTACAGGTTCTGCAGGATCGTGTACAAGAACAGTGTCATTTGAAAATATCAACCCGAAGGTAAGATTGTAACAAAATTGTCTATTATTTATTAGGCACCGCATAATAAGATGTCCATGCCCTTCCATATTATAAAATACAATGTCTGTTTGCATACTCGCCCATAAAATAAGCTTTATAAAATAAGTTTTGTTATCGGTTTCATTATCGTATAGAAGGTTTATTACGAAATATTTTAATATATAAATAATTTGTATGGTGGTTCAGGTTGTAGAACTATATTAATAATTGTAAGTCATATTCCAGAAAGCGGGCAAGCGAAGTGCCATGGGAGCACAAGGAAGATTGTGGATAGTGCGAGTAATAAAACATAGCATCACATATATTTACTAAAATGGCATATATTTCGTAGAATCTCTTCAAGGCAGTCTCCCTCTCTACGTGATGTGCGATACGTTTTACTTTTTATGTATTAATTTTAGTGTAAATGGTACAAAACGTATGATATATGTTCAGAAATGT